>JAJMCP010000005.1:0-743778 GCA_030573055.1 Metschnikowia anglica
CTGTTTCACATACCCTGGTGGTTTAATTTTGCTGACAGCTCCACGTGTGACCATAGTACACTTTGCAGGCACGTTTCCATCAGAAGCATCGCCTGGGCGGAAAACAACATTATGAATCCGTCTTGTAACTAGGACACGAGAATCGCCCTCAGGTTTTCCCGATACTTCTTATCCTTGAAACCGTCCCACTATGGCTCTGGAAATAAGCCCTTTGCTAGATCCCCAGCAGGCTGACGAGCAGGCCAGCGTTGACGACGCCCGCTCCAAACTCACTCTTGAGCTGCGTGTCATAAAGGGGTTCATTAGAAAACGATTCTGGTGGCTCTGTTTCCTCGGAATCGCCGCTATCGTCACGCTCCGGTTATCGTTCTTGCCCAGGACGTCTCCCAGCCGTGACTTTCGCAGGTGGCACAGTTTGCATTTCACTCGAAGCGACGTAAAACGCATTTTCTTGGTACAACTGGAGATCGGAGCTCCTGGTCTTGATGGGAAAACCGTCGAGCAGAATATACTTTCCTGGCTCAAACAACTCTCGGCGGTCAATGGCAAAATTGTCTCTGCGATCGCTTCAAGCTCCCCTGGAGCTTCTAAATTGACTGCTTTCGTCGAATCGCTGATGCGCTCGTTGCACTATACAACTTCGACACATACCTATGCTATTCTGGAAAAGCTACGGTCGCCCGTTTTGCTGACCCTTCACCTCGTGGATGGAAGCTCTTCTCGGGTGCTTTACAGAGCTCTGCTCCGGGAACCCGGCTCGAAGACTCCTTCGTACTATCTTTTTGGCAAGAACGGAACTGTGAGAGCCAGCTATGTATTTTGCAACTCGGGGGACCCAAGGGATTTCAATCTCTTGCATGATAATTCGGTCCTGCTAAGAAATAAGATCGCGATCTTCTCGCACACTCTTCAATCGGAATTTGCTTTGGAAGACAAGATCAAACTCGCCGAAGCTTCTGGGTGTGCGGGTGTTGTCGTCTTCGAAGAGAAAGAGTTCGATACAGCGATCTCCAGAAACTACAAGCCGAACCCGCCTCTGGACCAGAAATTTCGTTTGCCTGTGAGTTTTGAGGATATTCATCCAATCTTGATGACCCTAGAGCCCGCTTCTGTAGAGTTTCCTAATTGGAGCTTCAGCCCTAACCGCAGCGATGATTCGCTCGAGCTACTCTTAAGCTCGGAATTTGCTCAAGATCAATTAAACGCCACGAACATTGTGGCCAGTATTGATGGAGTCCTCCATGACAGCGAGATCGTCATTGGGTCATCTCGTGATGCGCTTACCTCGTCTAATCCTCTAAGTGGGCATGCTATAATGTTGGAAATAATGAGAAGATTCAGTCATTTGCAGAGCATGGGCTGGAAACCTTTGAGACCCATCAGGTTTGTATCTTGGGACGCGTCTCGAGCCGGTGCGTTGGGGTCCTTGGAGAACGTGAAAGACAGTGAAGTTTTCGAAAAAAACTTGCCCATTCTTGCGTATATCAATTTGGATGGGGATGTGGTGACTGGAAGTCATTTTACAGTTGACTCTACCCCGTTGTTCAATCATGTTTTGAGAAGCACGGCAAGACTAATTCCTTTCCCCAAAAACTCACCATACTATAAACGTCTTCTCAAAGACTCCACAGGGGAATTTGCAAGAGAAGTTGACAATGCCCTCGACTCGTCAAAGGCAGAAGAGTCGATACTTCTCGCTGGCAACAACATCAAAATTCAAAACACAGACGATGGCGATGACGATGATGACGATGATCGTGAAGTTTCTTTTCTCCGATACTGGTTTAAGCAAAACCTAGGATTCATAAACAACAAGTTGGGTCACACTTTAGCTGGGAAAGACTCAGCAACGTTTCAGCTACGAATGGACACGCCCGTAGTGAACCTCAGATTCCTGCCAAGTCCCAAGTACAACGATACTTTATACGTTCCAGAATCGGAATTGTACTCAACAAGATGGATTACAGATGAGCTAGACCCGAACCTCGACCTACATGCTCTGTTGGTAAGGCTCACAGGTCTTTTTATTCTTTCCCTCAGTGAGCATGAAGTGGTGGATAGCCGCACTCATCAGTATTTCTTGAAAGCCCACGAGTACTTGAGAGAAATGAAGGAAGCCAATCAAGAACTTATTGATGCCTGGTCAAACAAAACTGTGGCATTTGAGTTTTTGAAGAAGACCACATTGTACCATGATGTGCAAGACGAGAAGGACGCCAAGGAGGAGAATGTCGTTTTTGACGATGTTTTGAAGCAGTTGGACAGACTCATAAAACAGGCCGTGGAACAAGCGCACATTTTTGACAGATACAATCAGGAGGTTGAGAATTTGTGGACGACTGATTACCCCTGGTATAGGATGATACGCAAAGTGCACATCTACGCCAAATTCAAAGTAACGAATTACAAATTGCTAAGGCTTGAGAAAGAGTTGGGGCAGCCGGTGGATTGGCTAGGTGAGAATCGTGATGATACCGTTGGCGAAGCATCATTCCACCATTTCATGTATGATATCCCACAAGGGATTTGGAGCATTCGCAACAAGCAGAAACGAGGCGCGTTTTCGGCATTCTACGAGGCTTTTGATGCTGAGTCGATGGAAGAAGTTGTCAAGTTGGCTGTAACGAAATACGAGAGGCTAAAAGCGGTGTATAGGCGGATCACCTAATTTTGCACCCAACGCTAGATTCATGCGCCGCGAGAAGTCGGATGTGAAGGACACATAATTTGGTCTCGACCCTATAATAATAGCACTATTAGAAGCATACGGAAAGTAAAAACAGGGAACAAACGGAAACATAAGAACCGACATAAGTGAGCGGGGCCCGATTACACAATGGTGGAGAAAGAGAGAATGCATATGTCATACTTGGGAGAAGCAGCAAGTTTGATCTTGCAATGTGGAGAAACGATTTATTAATAGACGAGTTTAGAGTTTCTACGAGCCATCAAAGGGAAGAGGATGGAATTAGGACAAGAAAAGGGAAAGTCATCGGGAAACGTGCCGCCGTCGACTGAAGAAGCAGAGGCAGAAATACCAAGTAGACCTTAGACCAGGTCTGCTCACTGCAGTTGGTTCTGCCTGGAAATTAAGAAGGAAAAGCCAAGAAGATAATAACGAGAGGAAAATACACCTCATCAGTATCATTTCTTCGATGACTCACTGTTTCCCGTTTCCGAGAAACTTGCCACTTGCCACGAAGACATGATCCTGGTTATGGGCTCTGCGCCCTGGCACACTGCGATCTCGCCACGGCATGATCCGCGAGAGTTTGCCATTGCGGTGAGAACCCGGTGGTGCTACACATAGCAGAACACCTGTGACCTTTCTCGCGAGCATCGGAATCTCTATACAGATTCTCGCTCCGAAAGAAATCGAAAAGATCTTTAAAAGAGAGAAACCAGGCTTTTCGCGCGGCCGAAACTTTGTTCCCGTACGATTGTTCCCAGCAAAAACACTCAGGGAAAAAAGCTAGATTTTGGTCATGTTTGATGTGGCCCGGTATTTCTCGATCCAGATCTTCTTCATCATTCTTCGCGAGACCTTGGAGACTGCGATCATCATCTCCGTGCTTCTCTCGTTCATCAAAAAAAGAGACCCAGACGAAGAGTCCGAAAATGCCAGTCATATCCGCAAGATAAACCAGGGGCTTCGGCTTCAGGTATGGCTCGGGGCGATCTTGGGCTTACTCATATGCTTTGCCATCGGAATGGTGTTTGTCATTTGCTTCTACTTCATAGAGACTGATTTGTGGGCCTACACTGAAAGACTTTGGGAAGGTCTTTTCTGTCTTTTGTCGAGTGTTATCATCACAGTCATGGGTGTGGGACTTCTCAGAATCAACAAAGTCATGAAGATTAAGTGGTGGATCAAGTTGGGCGACGCTTACAAGAATGACCAGCCACATAAGGCCAAACTTGATCCAGTGGAAGGCGACGAGTCTTCTGACGTCGGTTCTGACGTTCGCTCCGACGGCTCAACTACAGCTTTGCTTTCGCCACAGACGAAAAGACCAAGAAAGGAGAAATTCAGTAAGAAATACTTCTTGGCGATTCTCCCATTTGTCACGACTTTAAGGGAGGGCCTAGAGGCAGTGGTGTTTATCGGAGGCATAGGCATGTCTCAGCCATTGTCGTCTTTGCCCTTGGCAGTCCTTGGCGGCGTGCTTTTAGGGTCTGGAATTGGCATATCCCTTTACAAAGGAGGAAACAAATTGTCCTTGCAGTATTTCTTGATTTGTTCCACGTGCTTCCTCTACGTTGTAAGTGCTGGACTAATGAGCAGAGGAGTGTGGTTTTTGGAGTTAGAAAGATACGTACGGTTATGTGGCGGTTTGGATGTTTCTGAGACGGGTAGCGGTCCTGGTTCATATGACGTTGCCAATACCATCTGGCACGTCAATTGCTGTAACGGTTTGAAAGACGGGTGGTGGATGGTGGCCAATGCCATTGTTGGGTGGACGAACACGGCCACTTACGGAAGTGTCTTTTCCTACATTGGCTACTGGATGTTTGTCTCTATCTGGCTACGCGTACGTATGTTGGAAGAAAGAAACGGATACTTGCCGTTTATCCCGATTAGATGGCAATTAAAGGGGATCCGAAAGAAACTCAGATTGTACGAGATCAGAAAGGAACACACACTGAGCCCGGTCATGGAGCGTGCTGCAGAAGCTGAATTAGTCGAGAGCTGATGAGCGCCCCTCAACAGAAACAACACAAAAAGATACGTGAGTTCACGGACTTCATTTGGGTGCAAATGCTGAGTCCTTATGCTCCACTCAAGTGTTGCCGGTATCGCGGAGGCCTAGTCCACGGTTCGCGAAGAAAACTGCAATTTTTCGGAACTCAAGCCGAGGGAGGTACTAAGGTGGAAAAGACGACCTGTCTTTGTTCCGCATTTTACAAGAATGGCCCACATAGTGGATGATTGGTGTTGACAGTGAACGCCCTTCCAATCAGGGTGTGTGGTTGCTTGTGACATTCTGCGCACTCTATGGCTATTCAGCCGTGCGGCCTTACCTGCCACTGGGCAGAAATGCTCGTGTGGGAAACAGGCAAACTTTGGGATTGAATACCAGGATTGCCCTCCGCGGATGAACGAGGAACAGGAAAGAAACTCAAAAAATAAGAAACAATAAAACACATGGGATTCTGAAGCCCGAACAATCTCTCAGAAGGAGGTTGGTTCCGGTCTCCGAACACCTGCAGCCAAAAATAGAAATATAGAAACGAGCGATGAGCAGAGACTAATCTGCACGTGATGATACGAACTAAGAAGGCCACACAAGAGGCCGGGGCATGGCAATGTAGAGGACAGAGAGGCCGTGGCTTTTGAGGAATCCCGGTAGATCTCGACAAAGCTCCAAGTGAAACTTTCTGTGTGCGCCCAGTATATACGTGTCCCTGTTGAGATTGGGAAGGTCCTCCCGAGAGAGGAAGGACAGCAGAGTGTGTGTTTGACGGGACCGGGCTGACTCAGAAGTGCGAGCATGCCAAACAAAATATGCGAGCAAAACACGCGACCCTGCCCCGTACATTCGCTCTTCAAACAAGGCCTCCGGCGTTCAAAAAGCGAGAGCCATTATGAAGTAGCGGGAATTGCGGACAGCAGCAGAACAAAGAGACGGCACGATTTTTCTTTCCTCGCGCTTCTGTGGCGCCAAGTCTCTCCCAGTATCTCAGGTCTTGCTTTCATCTGGGACGTGGCTTGCACGGGCCTTGCAAAAAGGGGAAGGAAGGCGCAACGGGCGCAGGGCTGGGCCTGCGGACTGAAGATCTTCCAGAAAGAGGAGGTACGCGGTGGCCATAATAATCTGAAACTGGGGAAATATCCAAACAAGAGGCGAGAAAAGAAAAAGAAAAAAAAAAGGAAAAAGAAAAAAGAAACAAGGGAGAAGTACATCTGTATTTTCGATCTGACTGGTCACATCAAGGTCTTTTGTTCGCGAAGCAGCAGATCGTCCAACAGCATTTCCACGGAATCCCTCAGCCTCGTACGAACTATCTTTCACAAGACGGGCCGGGCCTTGCTCTTCGGCCCCGCAGTCTTTCTCGTTTATCTACAATACCAGGAACACGAATCACGACAGCAAAAGGTAAAAACAGAACAAGTGAATCACGAACCTCATCTTATCTGACACTATTCCCGGCATCACAGTCTCTCTCCGTTCAAGAACCTAGTCCGATATTCCCATTGCGAACCCGTCGAAGCCTTGGATTTTTCTAGAAAATCGGATCCTCGAAAGGCTAAGTCTGTCGCACGCAAAGACACCTCACCTTCGCTGGGTGTTTGCACTTCAAATATGGAATCAGATAAGTTGGAAAGCACAAACCAGCTTCTACACGATCTCGAACGCAAGCTTTCGCTTGTGCTGTCGTCCTCGCTGACGTACACGTCACATTCACATGGCTCGGTGGTGCAGGACCCCACCCATTCCGGCCTTGCACGGAAGAATATACAGCTGTCTGTTCTCCAGTATATCAAAGACGACAAATCCGAATTTGATGCTGATCGTGTATTCTCAGACTGCCAGCAGAAGTTCGCCACGACGTTTGCACGAGAATACTCGCCGTCCCAGTCGAGTCCGGCGCTCACGGACCAGCATCAGAATTCTCACGAATTCGCCAAACCCGATTTTCGGGATGATCCTCGAAACAACAGCAGCGATGACACTCGGATAAGTCACCAGATGAGAAGTTATTGCAACTCACAAGAAGCTCAAGATCCACACGACGCTCAAGACGCACAAGAGCTATCGAGTAACTACGCATCTGATGACTACATAGATTATCTCGACGAGGATCTCGAGAGCGAAGATGACTTCAATGACGAACCCCGCATGTTTGGCAACGACATAGAAGACATTGAGGACGTTATGCTCCTACCTCCTCTGCCGCCGCGCCTGCCTCCCAGAGAAATGGACCCGAACAAGTTGTATGGGCTTTTCGATTTTCTGGGGCCTGACCCTCTGCATTGCACGCTCCATCGTGACGAGCCTGTCTACTTGCTCAATGATCTGGATAATTACTGGTGGCTCGTCAGAAAGTTGAGTAAGCCAGAAAGACAAGAGTTATGGCTTGGTCGTGGTTCACAAGAGAGGATTGAAACTGACGAAGAGGATGGCAAAATTGGGTTTGTGCCTGCCGAGTGTTTGGAGACTTATGGCGAAAGATTGGCCAGACTCAATTGTTTCAAAAACGAAGCACTCGAAAGGTTCTCTCGTGAATCGCTACCGTCACAAGAAGCAGTCAGTAGAGTATCCTTAAATGAGACCAATGAAGGAGGCGACATGTTACCTTCTAGAACGAAAGAGCGAGAACTCAGCTCCGCGCAGCAGAGTCAAGGCTCTTTGGGCTCAATATCTCTCCGCAGATCCAATTCTATTTTAAAGAAATCTGGCGAATATGGACAAAGAATTAAGCTGGTCACGTTTGAAAATCTAGGCGACATTCATCTTGATGATGAGGACTGCTATCCTGACGATGTTATTGACTTCTCTGACAACTACTACTCTGTGAGACATGAGGATGTTGCTCAAGACAGAGAACATGATGCTGAAAGGCATTCGGAAGTCTTGAGCGACATTTACCCCGCAGAGGCACCGTTGCATATTCTTAAGCCCAGAAAGAATACATCGCTGGAGTCCTCGCAGCTCAGGGATTTTGCTCAGCCTAAGCTCTTGTTCTCAGGAGACAATAACTCCATTGGATCGTTTTCTCCAGACACACCCCCAACTAAAAGCTTCTCAAAGTCTAACACATTGGATGAAAAAGAAGAAGACGAAAGCAATCTACGGAGATCTGTGATTCTCGATCGTCTTAATATCGTGACCCTGGGGATCCAAGCGCAAGCAAGTAAGAGTGGCGATGTGATACATGAACCTACTTTCGGAGGATCACTCACGCTGCATGGGCATTTAGACGAAGACAGCGACGGTAGCGAATTCGAGACCTTCTTCTCGGATGATTCGAAAAGGCGGGTTTTGGGGACAAAACGTTCCTCCAACAAAGGTATTTATGAAGGGATTGAAGGCCTGGATGACCAATTTTCAAGAAAATCGCTCCTGGCGGAGGAAGTCAATACGCCGCTTACCAGTGTGAACTCTTTGAATTGCGTGTCTGGATCACCGAAGATACCAGTGCCAGCCTTGGAAAAGAGAAAAACTAGACCGGTTCACGACATGTTTATGCCCATTCTTGGGAAGTTGGATGAGCTCACCGAGAAGCTAGCAGAACTCGAACACATTTTGTAGTAATACCGAGTGACCGGAACACGCCAAGTGCTAATACATAGGATCATTCGAGGGAGGCGAAGTGAGCTGATGAAGCTCCTGCGTCCCTTGAAAATTGCATATCTCTGAAAAATTGAGCGTTAAAGCACACATGTTTTGCAAGTTTGAGACATATAGCATCAAGCTGGAACATTGACTCTCTACATGTAAAGAGGCGGATTGGAGTAGCTCGACGAAAGCTTTTGGGCATTCTGAGAAATTCAGATTTTGATTCTATCCTAGCCTGCCTCACCGTCTTGAAAGTAGGCATTCTCTTCAGATGCTTTAACGAGATTCAGCCTTGATCGCCTGGAGTTCACCACTGATTGGCTGACACAATGACCGCGGTTTTTCTTTACTGAGGAGAGCGATTTGGGTACCCGATGGCCAGTGGTGTATTGGCAGGCTATTTATGAAGCAGACAACTGCCTGTGGAATATTTCAAAGCCATATTTCGGCCTCCAGTTGGAGCATGCGTGGCGAGTCCAGAAAGAAGGGTACCTCTGGATTGCACACAAAATGTTGTCTAAGATTGTTTTGGGTCTGAATGACTCGGAATAAAGCTAGTGATGCTTTTTCAGGTTGCTTTTGGTGAAATGAATGCAATCAATATAGAACCAGGCTTTCTTTGTTTCTTTCGTCAAGCAGAATCTCCAAGGTGCTTTGGGTGGACACCGATAGCGAGAGCCGAGGCTACGGCACTTTCGCAGCCAGTGGCGGTGCGGACGGGGCCCTTGGCTGTCCATTGGAGCAGAGAACATGTCAAGCAGCGTGGTTATATAGTTGTTCTTTTTTTCAGGCTGACAACATCCCGAGTGGTTTTTCGAATCAAGCCGTATGTTCATCAAGCAGACTTACAAATCAGCTGGCGGTTTCCAATTTTTACAACTCTCCGAAACATTCGCCAGACAAACTGGGCTAATGCGACTTCTTTTGGAGCATCCCCTGCCTTTCTGTCAATAGTTCTGGTTCCCGCAGCTCACACAATATAAAAAAAAAAAAGACCAGGCCCTGATGTTCGACAAAAAACAAGTCTGAAGAGTGACGACTTGCTTCTTTATATCCAACGGGAACCAATTATATTTAGTTAGTTGTGTCCCAATGCTGAGGTCGATAGTGCTCTGCATGGTCACAGGAAAGTATCACGTGATCCCACAGCATCGAAGTTGTGTCCTCGCCGAAACGGCTTTTGAAAATTGCTTGTGCTTAATTTGATAAAAGCTATTAACAGAAGCACCGGGCAAGATATCGGCTGCTTTGCTAGAGGATTCTCTCAGTCTTCAGCGAGAACTGACGTTACAATTCTACATCTATCCGTGTTGGTGCGGGCCAATCTCATACCACTGATTGAGTTTTGGTGAAATACAGGAAAGACTCTGAAGCGAGAGCGTTGTTCGTGGTTTCAAATTTGGCTGTTATGATTTGAACATAGTTTCTTGATTTATTCTTTTCTTCCCCGACGACTGTTCCCGCCAAGTCCGAGTTTTTCTCGAGCCCCTCGTCACACTTCCCCTGAGCCCGGCCCCACCGCATTACGCTGTCTCGCTTCGCGAAGAGCATCACTGCAACAGGAAAAAAAGATACTCAGGTACCAATTGTCAAGAGTTTCTATCCTCCGCACTGCCCGTAAATCGAAAAACAAAACAAAAACGGAACACTGGACGATCCAAGATGTGGCAGGCCGACCCACGTGAGCTTGAAGAGCTCCGCAGAATCTTCAAAGCGACGCTATCGCCCAACAATGCCGAGCGAATGGCCGCCCTTGAGTTCCTATCCCACGCAAGAGCGCAGCCGCAGTTTGAGAACTATCTTTGCCAACTTTTGGTGCATGACGATCAAGCAACCGCTGACGTGAGGGCTGCTGCGGGGATCAACTTGAAGAACTCCGTGCTCAAGGGCAAACAGCGTGCTCGAGAGTACTTGAAAGAAACGGTGATGTTGGGGTTATTGCTGCCTGACACCATGGTGCGAAACATTACTGGAAACGTAGTCACGTCTTTGTTTTCTTCTCAGGGTATGGACGGCTGGCCAGAGTCCCTCGCTCAGCTTTTGCTGATTTCAGAATCTGCCGAGGCGCCTCCGCAATCAAAGGAAGCTGCAGTCTCTACTTTGGCTAAGATCTGTGAAGATAGTGCCGTGCTCTTAGACAGAGAGTATTCTGGAGAGAGACCATTGGACCACATCACATGCAGACTTCTCAAAATTGCTGTAGAGCCACTGGCTACTTCAAAGATCAGGGCGGCGATCGTTCATTGCCTCAATCAGCTAATCCCTTTGAAGTCCCAACTGTTGCTTGTTTTCTTGGACCGGTACTTGCAGACGTTATTTGACATGGCTAACGATGAAAGTGCAAGTGTAAGGAAAAACGTCTGCACGGCGTTTCTTAATATAATGGAAACTCGGCCCGATAAGCTAATGCCCCACATGGACGGTGTGGTGTCATACTGCGTGCATCTGATGCGTGATGCCGATGAAGGCGTTGCCATGGAAGCATGCGAGTTTCTATTGGCGCTTTCTGAGCTGCCCGATGAAGCTTATCAGCCTTTGTTCAAGTCACAGTTGAAGCTCGTGCTTCCTGTGCTTTTAGAAAAGATGGTTTATTCCGACGAGCAAATAGTCTTGATAGAAATCTTGGACGAAAGAGACAGCGGTACTGAAGCTGACAAGCAGGAAGACATTCGGCCCAAGATGGCCAAGAGCAAAGAATTGCATTCTGTGAGCAAAAACAAAGCCTCAACAAAGCCGGCAGAAGACTTAGAGTCAGAGGTTTCCGACTCTGAGGGTGATGGAGACGATTCTGACGACGATTCTGACGACGAGCTCGGCCTGTGGAATTTGAGACGCTGCTCTGCCGCGACTCTCGATGCTATCTCGCTCAATCACCCACGAGACGTAATTGAAGTCACTCTCCCTATATTGCAAGAAAGAATTGTTTCCCCCGAGTGGCCTGTGCGAGAAGCGGCTATTTTGGCGTTTGGCGCCATCTCGAAAAGCTACATAGAATTTGCTAGAGATAAGTTGCCCACGCTAGTTCCGTTCTTGGTCGACAGAATGAAGGATCAAGAAACGAGAGTCCGCCAAATATCTTGCTGGACGCTATCTCGATACGCATCCTGGATTTGCGAAGAGGCAGATGAAGACGGCCAGTATGCATCCTATTTTCAACATACGTTTGAAGCGGTTGTGCTGTTGACGTTGGACGGTAAAAAACTTGTGCAACAGGCTGCTTGCTCAGCACTATCGCTGTTTGTTGAGGCCGCTGACGTGTCCTTGATCCAATATTACGTTGGCCCACTCTTGGAGCATTTCGCAAAGTGTTTTTCGACCTATCAGCGCAAAAATTTACTTATCCTTTACGATTGTGTCTCCACTTTTGTCGAGAGAATTGGCTCCACAGTTTTTGGTCTGTCCCCAGAGTACGCTTCCATTTTGTTACCACCTTTATTGCAAAACTGGCAATTGTTGGAGGACGACGACACTGATTTGTGGCCGTTATTGGAGTGTATGTCTGTTGTCGCTGCGACGATGGGAGAGTCCTTTGCTCCTTATGCAATGCCCGTTTATGAAAGAGCCTTGAAAATTTTGTCTAATGCCATCCAACTAAATCAGGATGTTCACACTAATCCACTCATTGAAGCACCGGAGAAGGACTTCATGGTGGCTTCTCTTGATTTGATTGACGGCTTGGTGCAAGGCTTCAAGGAGCATTCTGTAGGAATGATGGAACAACACGGGGCAAGTATAATGGAGCCTGTTTTGGCTTGTCTTGAAGACCACGAAGAAGACGTGAGACAGCTGGCGTATGCTTTGTTGGGAGACTTGGCCATCTTTGCTTGTGAGGCTACGATCCAACCCTACATGGACCAAGTTGTTATTTGCATTGGTAATGAAATCAACAATTACTCGTATGGCACGTTCCCAGTTACCAACAATGCCATTTGGTCCTTTGGGGAAATTGCCATCAAGGCAAACCCTGAATCTTTCAAGCCATATATACCCAACGTCGTCACTTTGTTGATCCCTCTTCTCAATTCCACGAACACTCAGCAAACCGTCTTGGAAAATGCTGCAATTTGCTTGGGGCGTTTGGGAATACCAGGTGGTGCGCCCGTGATTGCCTCTAGATTGCCAGAGTTCATTTACTCTTGGTGCTCTCAGATGATGTACGTGATGGAGAATGAAGAAAAAGAGTCTGCTTTTGTGGGCATGATTGAAACACTCAAAAGCGATCCTGACGCTGGCTTGGGCGGATTGGCCAATCAGCAAGGCCGCAAGAACTTGGCCGTGTTCATTAGCTGTATTGGAAATTATTACGAGCCACTGGAAAAGCTCAAGGAGTTGTTTTTCCAAGCTCTCATGAGCTACAAAGAAGTCTTGGGCTCGTCCTGGGAAAGCCAAATTCTATCGCTTATCGACAATGAGACCAGGGGTTTTCTTCAGAGTAGCTACGGCATTTGATCAAATGACAACGGAGATGGAGAAGTCCGTTTGGATATTCAAGTTCTGAATTGGACGATGGGGCTCAAGCAAGATGTACCTTGCGAAAAGGGAGACAAAAAAAACCAAAAGAGTTTACTCTATTTTTGGAAAGTGTGTGAATCTTCTATATTAATCTGGAGCGTTTCTGTCTTGATCTCTCGCTCCTGAAAGGAAAGAAAGTGAACTAGTTTTTAGTAAACCGCGAAAAGACCTCATTGGGTTCGAACAATAGGAGAACTGCTGCTTGTCTTGGTTCTTCTGTCTCAAACAATAATTTCCAGCAAGTCTGAGTTCGAGAGAAATTTAACTATGAGCCGCTGCACGGGTTGGAGACACCAATTCTTGAAAACCAAGACGGAAACACCTGAAAGAAAGATAATGCACAAACAAAGTGGCTTGGAATCGCTCGGAATAAAGAGTCTACTGCAAACCTACTGGCGTGAATGACTCACCTATTTGACAACGAATGGATTTTCAAGGTTCCGAGGGAACCCTGAGGACTGAAAACTCGACAGGTCTCTCAAATATAGATGATATTGAAGTACAATGTAAACCGTCTAGCAAACCCAAGTATTGGCCAAGTTTCAAAACCTAGGTACAGGCATTGATTATCGTGGCTCCTGGCTTAACACTTTTGCAGTTATATGCCTTCACGTGTGACCAGACAATACTGACAGCTCAAAGGGAAGACACCATGCGAACGAGGAAATCGGGAAATCTCCGACCACCACACAAAACGACAATATACAATGGTGAAACTGGGTTAGCGACTCGTAGCCGGAGACTCGCCTGCGCAAGATTGTTCTGCTACGATTTTTCTTCACCGAAGACACGGCTCATCCATTAAAACTAAAAACCACCCGGACCCCGATCCTAGCCACTTCGTTCACTGGTTCCATCGAGCTTAAGAGAAACATCAGTTCCGGGAGACTCACCGTAGCGTACTTCATCGTTGCCCTCGCCATATAGCACCTCGTTTACAAGCCCAATCGGTAGATCCCATACTCCGCTAGGCGCTTTCCAGAGCCAGTCTACGGGGTTCTCCGGAGACACTGCATGTTCGTCGGTGATAACACGCAAATCGTCGAGCTTCAAAGTCTGAACCTCGGTATTATATAATGTAACCAGCACATACAGATATAGCATCAACATAAGGAAGTACATCGGGATCGCCTGCGCCCAATACTTGTCCGGGTAATACGAGATTCCAAGGGAAAGAAGCACCGAGTGTGGGGCCAAGATCCACATTGCAAACATTGCGAGTGCCACGGCAGAGAGCACATACATGAAAAACCCCTTGTACTCCGCATACAGCGTCACGTTTGTCGAGACGGTAACATCAGACTCTCGAGCGAGCTTGTCCTCTGTCGGGAAGCCCATGGATGCTCAGTCGATTGAGGAAGAAGCTCCGAGCGCTTTGATCTTCGCCCACGCGGGTCACGTGATAAGTGCCATGTGCGGCGGTGACAAAGATGGGATATCCGGCTGATTGATCAAACAGACACTGGACATTGAGCTAAAGTTGCTTTGGTGGTATAATCTCAGCTTTCACGCATCTGCAATAGAGACCAGAGATTGCCATTTCTGTCGGTGTCACGCACCTCGTTCAGCAAAGGCTCGCATCCAGGAAACACCGCCAGTCATATACGCTTCTGCTGGATTTCCCAGCTGTTCTTTCTCTGATTGTATAGCCAAAAGGCCAGACTGGATTTGTTAAAAGGATTTCGCCGGTTACTTGATGAGTCAAATGCACAACATCACCCTTCTCTCGTGTATGCTTGGACTCACGACTTTGGCTTTTCTTTCAGGTAAGTAATAAGCTTCCACTACAAACCCGTCTGGCAACATTGGGTAATCGCACTGTGAGACGGCGCTCAACTAGGCCTGGAAGCAAAAGATTTTCTTCACATTGACCATTCAGAGACAGGCACGTAACTGAAGCTTGCTCCAAAAGACGCCGGTGGACATGGTCGTGTCCGGCTTATGTGACTGCACGTAACTATGACATAAGCGATCTTTCATGACGGAGAGTGCCAGCATGCAATCTAGGCCAAATCGGGTTTCTGGACCTCGTGCTTTCAGTCTTCTTCACCGGAGAATCTGGCCCAGCTGAATTATTGAAGCACTTTCAGTAGACACAATCAAAACAACAGAACTTCTCACTCCCGCAATTACTCCCCAATACAAAGACTCTCGGTCGCTGTCCGGGTAACCTCTGCTGATCTTAAATCGCGGCTAGCTCTGAGTCATTACCGCATTGGGCGAATTTTTTCTGATAGCTGCCATCATATATAGGCTCTGAAAATTCTCTCCCACCCTCCTCCCTCTTCCTTTTTTTTTCTTTGTAAAACTTTCTTATCACAACACTATCTATAAACACCACTGCTTACTGCCTGAATCACATTTCCAAATGCTTTTCAGTAGTATCAGGGTCGCACCCAGAATATTGGCTGGCCAGGCTAAATTGACTCTACTGGCCAATTTTATCAAGCTGGCAAATATTGCCAAGAGCTTTTCAACCAGTATCCGTTTGTGTGATACCGAGCTAACCTACCAAGGCGGAGAATACTTGAAGACACTCCCAAATCATGACCACTCCTTGGTGGATGTGTCGAAGGTGTTGGTTATCGGTTCAGGAGGATTGTCCATTGGTCAGGCTGGAGAGTTCGACTACTCCGGATCGCAAGCTATCAAAGCCTTGAAGGAGGCAAACAAGCAATCGATTTTGATCAATCCAAACATTGCCACAAACCAGACGTCTCATCAGTTGGCGGATGAGATCTACTACTTGCCTGTCACGGCAGAATATATCACATACATCATAGAGAGAGAGAAGCCCGACGGAATCTTGTTGACTTTTGGTGGGCAGACAGGATTGAATGTCGGCGTGAAATTGGATAAGATGGGCGTTTTCGACCGTTACGGGGTTAAGGTCTTGGGAACGCCAATCAAGACTTTGGAAACCTCAGAGGACCGTGACCTTTTCGCACAGGCTTTGAAGGAAATTGACATCCCTATTGCTGAATCCATTGCCGTAGAATCTGTGGACGACGCATTAGCCGCTGCTGAGAGCATTGGATACCCAATCATTGTTCGTTCTGCTTACTCTTTGGGTGGCTTGGGATCTGGCTTCGCAGCCAACAAAGAGGAACTCCGTGACTTATCCTCGCGTTCTTTATCCTTGGCCCCCCAGATTCTCGTGGAGAAGTCTTTGAAGGGCTGGAAAGAAGTCGAATACGAAGTTGTTCGTGATCGTGTGGATAACTGTATCACCGTGTGTAACATGGAAAATTTCGACCCCTTGGGAATCCATACCGGTGACTCGATTGTCGTTGCCCCCTCGCAAACCTTGTCTGATGAAGAATACCACATGTTGAGATCTGCTGCTATCAAGATCATTCGCCATCTAGGTGTTGTTGGTGAGTGTAACGTGCAATACGCCTTGCAACCCGACGGCTTGGACTACCGTGTCATCGAAGTCAATGCCCGTCTATCTCGTTCTTCTGCATTGGCCTCTAAGGCTACTGGCTACCCATTGGCATACACTGCAGCCAAGATCGCTTTGGGCCACACCTTACCAGAATTGCCAAATCCTGTCACGAAGACCACCACTGCTGGTTTCGAGCCTTCGTTGGACTACATGGTGACTAAGATCCCCAGATGGGACTTGTCTAAGTTCCAACACGTGAAGAGAGACATTGGATCTGCCATGAAATCTGTCGGTGAGGTGATGGCCATCGGTCGTAATTTCGAGGAGTCTTTTCAAAAGGCCATCAGACAAGTGGACCCATCTTACGTTGGATTCCAAGGCGATCATTTCGAGAACTTGGATGAGACTTTGGCCAATCCAACCGACAGAAGATGGTTGGCTGTGGGACAGGCTATGCTCCATGAGAATTACACTGTCGATCGAGTGCACGAACTCACCAAGATCGACAAGTGGTTTTTGTACAAGTTGATGAACATCGTGAACATGTACCGTGAATTGGAAGCTGCCGAGAAGTTGACTAACATCAACACCGACTTGATGAGCAGAGCAAAGAAGCTTGGATTTTCTGATAAGCAGATCGCCATGTGTGTGAAGCTGACTGAGTTGGAAGTTCGTGCTGTGAGAAAGTCCTACGGTATCACTCCGTTTGTCAAGAAGATCGACACCTTGGCTGCTGAGTTTCCTGCAAACACCAATTACTTGTACACCACGTACAACGCCACTTCCTCCGATATCGAATTCAACGAAAACGGAACAATGGTTTTGGGCTCCGGTGTTTACAGAATCGGATCTTCTGTTGAGTTCGATTGGTGTGCTGTTGCCACTGCCAGAGCCTTGAGAAAGTCTGGCCACAAGACCATCATGATCAACTACAACCCAGAGACTGTCTCCACTGATTTTGACGAGGTTGACCGTTTGTATTTTGAAGAACTCTCCTTGGAGCGTGTGTTGGACATTTACGAGATGGAGGCCGCACAAGGTGTGGTCGTTTCTTTTGGTGGTCAATTACCTCAGAACATTGCATTGGCTTTGCAAAACGAAGGCTGCAACGTTTTGGGAACCAACCCCGAAGATATTGATAAGGCCGAAGACAGACACAAATTCTCCCAAATCTTGGACTCTATTGGCGTTGACCAGCCTCAATGGAAGGAGTTGACCTCGATCGAGGAGGCGGAGACGTTTGCTAACGAAGTTGGTTACCCTGTCTTGGTCAGACCCTCATACGTGTTATCTGGAGCCGCTATGTCTGTGATCAACTCTCAAAACGACTTGGAGTTGAAGTTGTCAAACGCTTCCAAGGTTTCTCGTGACTACCCTGTTGTTATTTCGAAATTCATATCTGGAGCTCAGGAGATCGATATTGACGCCGTTGCACACAATGGTGAAGTCTTGGCCCATGCAGTTTCCGAACACGTGGAGAATGCCGGTGTTCACTCAGGCGACGCTACTTTGATTTTGCCCCCTCAAAACTTATCTCCTGTCATTTTGGAAAGACTCAAAGCCATCGCAGACAAGGTTGCACAAGCATGGAAAATCACTGGTCCATTCAACATGCAAGTCATTTTGAACGACAAAGAGGGGTCCCTAAACGACTCCGATGCCGAGCTCAAGGTCATCGAGTGCAACATCCGTGCTTCTCGTTCTTTCCCATTCGTCTCCAAGGTTTTGGGAACGAACTTGATTGAAGTCGCTACTAAGGCTCTTCTCAACGAGAACGTTCCTGAGCCAGTCGATTTGATGGCTAAGGACTACGGCCGTGTTGCCACAAAGGTGCCTCAATTTTCGTTCACACGTTTGGCAGGTGCCGACCCATTCTTAGGCGTGGAGATGTCTTCCACTGGCGAGATTGCCTGTTTTGGTGACGACTTAGTTGAAGCTTACTGGACCTCGATCCAGTCCACCATGAACTTCAGCGTGCCACTTCCAGGTAGCGGTGTCTTGTTCGGAGGTGATTTGACCAACGAAAAATTGGCCAATGTTGCCAAAACCATTTCCGGTCTCGGCTACAGCTACTACGCCGCATCTCCAGAAGTCGCCGAGTACTTGTCCAAGAATGTCAATGAAAATGTCGAGGTGATCGAGTTCCCAAAGACCGATAAGAGAGCATTGAGAGAGATTTTCCAGAAACACAAGATATCCGCCGTGTTCAACTTGGCCAAGGCAAGAGCCGAGAGCTTATTGGACGAGGATTATGTTATGAGAAGAAACGCTATCGATTTTGGAATTCCTTTGTTCAATGAGCCAAACACCACTCAACTCTTTGCTGAGTGTTTGAAGGCCAAGATTGGTAACAAGATCAATTTTGATACCATTCCTTCGTCCTTCGAGATCCCATCTGAGGTCAGAAGATGGAGTGAGTTTTTGGGAGGCAAGCCAGTTTAAGCTGAAACGAGCAATTGGCCGTAATACAAAATAAACAACAGAAATAAGAAACAAAATTCAAATAAAAAATGAAATGGAAATAGAAAGAGATAAGGACGTAAAAAGAATCATGGCGCCGTGTACTTTTGAATTTCGGTAGCCATGGCAGACACTCAATGCACTACAAAAAGCAGTGGGCATTTTATGTCACAGTGGCGTTGAAGAGATTGTATGAAATTCTGGCAAATCAAAGCGGAGGTTTGTGAACAGCAAAACGAGAGGAATGATCACGTCAAGTCCTCATCATCTTTTTCCACAACTGAGTTCTTAATCTTCAACAATAACTGCGTTTTCAATTTGTCCAATTTGCTGAACTGATCGAATTCGTAGACGCGATCAGAAAATACTTGGACGTCGCCATTCTGGATAGAATCCAACACGTCCTCGACCAATTTAAACTCCCTGGTGGTAGGCCAAGAAGGCTCATCTTCCGCAAAAGTGTTGAGACGCTTTTGTGCCTCCACAATATCGTCTAGGCACAAAGTGCACAAGATGTTCTTCAAGAAGTATTCTTTCAAGTTCCACTTGGTTAAATTGTTCCCCAACAGATTCTTAATGACGGAGTCGTATAATTCACGGGCTTTCATATATTCGCCCAGAAGAGCATTTAGATCTGCGCATTTAAGATATGCTTTGTTGGAAAGAGCCTCGGCGTGGTCGGTGGAGAAATAATCACCGGCCTTTTCATAACTCAGCGAGGCATTAGCAACGTCACCGGTGGTCTCGTATAACTCTGCCAAGTCCATTTGGAAATTAGCTGCTCTTCTGAATTGGCCATTTTGCGTTAAGAATATATGAATGGCTTTCGATAAGGCGTCGATGGCGTCTGGTGGCGAGACTGACTTGAAGCACTTATACGCCTCGATTAGATGGTTGGCCACATCGTTGTGATTATTGAGCTCCTTCTGTAACTCGGACGCCTTAACAAATTGCTTTCCTGCCAGAGCAAAGTCCTTGTTGAGCCTGTAGGCATTTGCAGCTTGAACGTACAAGTCAGTAGCCTCTTCAAGGCGGAACGACGAAGATCCACCAAGGAAAGAGAAAAACCCTTTCTGCGGTTTGGCCAATTTCTCAGCTTCGGCTATGAGAGAGCGAGAGTCCAGCATTTTTAATCAGACGAGTAATTTTATGGTTTTGTAGATTTCCGGGTATATTATTTGCAGTTCGTGAAAGATTTTGTTCAGAACGTGAGTACAACTGGCCAGTCCCTCAGTGAGTCGAGAGAGCTGAGGTCTGCTGCATTTACACCTTTGAAGAGTGAGTGGGGAGGTCCGCGCAAGCTTCGTGGCAGGAGCGCGCAACGTGCAACCGGCGCTTGCCATCGGGCGGCAATAGGAAGGGAAATGAATTCCAGAAAAAGAACCAGCGGCGACAGGTGGTCTATTTATACTGTTGTGGAAAAGCGGGGTAAACGGCAAAATCCCCTTTCTAGCCTGAAATTGATGCCTCGGAAATTATTGCCTCATGACGTTTTCTATATGCCGTTGGTGTCCCCCTGCCTGAGCACGCTCTCTCCTGCTAAGAATTTGCCTCAGTAGCCTGTATTATTCGATCCGGGCGTCCCGATGATTAGCTGCCCGAAGAGAGGTTTGAGATTGGTGTGAGGCGGCACACTCCCCTCTCTGCTTCGAAATTCTCTCTGCATTGCGGACCATGAAAAAGCCCCTTCCGGCACCAATTGCATCTATTTTTCTTGCTGGTTCTTGGCCTCTGCCGTTTCCCCTGCTGATCCGTGCGCACGGTCAGGGAGACCACGCATCCCGTGTTGCGCTGCTTAGAGCACGCGCACCAAACTCTCCGGAGAAAAAAACAAACAAACATGAAACCATACTTGGCCCCTTGAGATAAGTTGAATCCCCCAACTCTTTTCTATCCCCAGACCCGACTAATGCCACAAATTAAAGAATGGAGTTTGAGAAGGTTAGGTATGATCGGCTCAACCAGGTAGTGAAGAAAGCTGTGGAGCATACAATCAAGAAGCTGTTGATGTCCGAGCAGCTTGCAAAATGTTTCCCCACGATCTCAGCCTCGGAGGGCGGACCCGAGGCACTTGAAACAGCCAGAAAACAAATGCAAAAGTACTTCCATAGCACTTGCGTGAAGCAAGTCGATCACATTTTCTCGGAGCGTGATGTTGAACAGAAACTTAATGAGTTGGATGAGATCATACAGCTGGCGCAACGCGCACGAAGCGAGGGGACAATAAAACCGATTCAAGTAGATCAATTGTTGCCGGAGGAATTGATCGAAGCTAGTTTGAGAGAAGCCAAGCCAGACACAGAGAGGAAACTTGCCATGATCTACGATCAGTTGGTTTTGGATAATCAGCAATTGTACCAGCAGCTCAAAGACGTAGCAAACGAGAGTAACGAACTCCTGAATGGGATAATACTGCTGATCGAAGAGCTTCTGGGCGAAGTTGATGAAATGAGGCAGTCGGAGTTTGATGAGAAGCTGAATGTACTTCTTGAAGAATACTTCAAGTTGAACACATAAGACGAGAACAACAAGAAAAAAAAGAAGAAAGGCAAAAAGGAAAAACGCAGGAGTGGCAACCAGGTAAGCTTCAGATTAGCCCATTATTTGGAAAGGTTGAACATGTCCGCACTTTCACAAATTGACAATGAATGCTTGGCACAAATCGGCTTAAGAAAGCCATAATAGTGTCTAGCCATAACATGAGAGGTTGCCGTCAGAAATGAAAGTCTATTCTTCTTTCAAACTAGCCGCTGCCGCGAGAGACATTGAAAAAATCAGTCACTCTCTCAGACTCGGGCTCTTGTTTTTGATCGAATACGACACACTGCTTCGACTGTGGCTTACTAAGCATATTTCATGATTGATGAAGAATGCTCCACTAAGACAGAGCTGGACAACGATTTTTCACACATGCGAATTCGCTTTCATGAGACACTACATTTTTATTCATTTCACGTTTGTTTGATTTGACCGAAGCAAGCTTTTTCACACCTAGAATAGCCCACCTCTATATATATACAAGAGAATCACTGGTTAAGAGCCGCGGAGTTCTGTTTGGCCAACTTGTTGTAGTCATTGACCTTCTTTTGCAAGTCCATGTATTTCTGCTGCTTCTTCTGCTGCTTCTCAGACAACTTCACCAACTGCTTGTCTCCCCAGACTTTGTAGTCTTGGAAATACTGTCTACCCATTGCGAACTCAGAGGTCACGACGTCGTCGGCTAAACCCAACTTGGCAATTGTAAAGAAGTACTGTTTTGGGTTGTCTTTCTTCAAATATTTCAAGACTCTTTGCCGGTGTTGCACCAACTCCCTCACGGCCTGGATATGACTTTTGTCCTTAGGAGAGGCACGTATGTGCTCGAAACCAAAATGGATCTTGACGGTCATCACAGCTGCTTGAACTTCGGGTGATCCGGTATCACCGTCAAATCTCTGGAATTCTCTACGGGCAAAATCAATCGCCAATTTCTTCTTATCCGCAGCGTTGGTGTTTTTCATGTTCAAGATAGTCAACAAAGCACGTCTTTTCTTCTCTTCGGTCTCGCAGATTTGGTCTGTCACGATCAGGCCGCCGATACTGCTATCCAAGGCGGCCTTTTGGGCTCCGTATAGAAGTTTCTCGAATTCTTCACGCTTGTATCCGTAAGCCAAATTTGAGGGCTCTGCGATCTCGTCCCTCATGCGCTGTAAAAACTGTGTGTTGGGGTCTCCCAAGACAGGGTCCACAGAGAAGGTTGTCTGTTTCAAGTTGTGCTGTTTCAAGTTGTTCACATCTCTCGTGATCATTTTCTTCAATCGGGACTCTTTCCTTCTCAAACCAAGAAGCTTCTTCGCCAGTGCACCTGGAGGTGGGAACTGCTTGGCCGCCAAAAGAGGCGATATCTTCGTTGGCTGTGAGGCCTGTGCACCAGCAGACTGTTCTAGCGAACACGCTGAGCGGGAAAAAGACCTGGCCGAGAAACGAAACATTTGCATGTAGATTTTTTTCGGATTTCGTTCGAGAGAACCAGGCTGGGCGGGTGGATTTGGATGGGCCCCAGATGGAGTTTTTTTCGGTGCTCGCGATTCGACAAGTCTGTGCACGACTTTCGCTAGCACGCTCGAGGATAGGAAGGAAAGGCCCTGAGGGTGTCATTGATATTAGGGCCAGTGTTTACTTTTCATCGTGTACTTTACTTGTATTTCTTTTCACTTCTATTCCGCCGCGCCAGAACTTCTCGCGGCACACTGCCACATTTACAAGTCTGGCCTGTTTCTGGCTCGACTTCAGGGTTTTCCAGCAACTGAAAGTCTCGCCCGGTGGAAAATGGCACTCCTCTTCATGAACGTTGTTGCGGCTCGAAAACTACGAAAGAGCCAAACGTTCAGTTGTTTCTAAGGTCGGCAACTAGAGCACTTGACGCTTCAGTAGACGATAAAATCGGTAGAGACATACGCTGCCTAATAGCCACAAACTGCAACGCCACATCCAGAGAGCTTCGAAGATTAGGAACTGCAAAAAGATTGCAGCACCACAATTTCGCATATGGTCTCCCACTACACTACTCAGTGTGTCCCTAAGTGGCTTGACTAACGTTGATCGGACGGGAAACAGTATTTTCCACTTGGTATGGCCGCAACCGAAATTACCTTGTGTTTGCAATACCCAACCTACTATGTGAATATGGCGGAATCGGATACCGCAACATGGCTCATTTACCAGATCAAAGCCACGAGTCGGTCCAGTTCTCCGTCTGGGTTTCAGGCTATTATTCCTGGAAAACTACTTTAGCTGGGCGCCCGAAATGAAGTTGTGATCTGCGCTAATCCTTCTTTATGTTATGTCGTTCTTGTCTCAGACGGATGAGCAAGATGCTTTGTCAATAACACCGCATGATTGAGTACCTTTCCTTGTTTGGAGAAAAAGAGACGCCCAATCGTTTTGAGAAGAAGAGGCAACCTACTGTCTGAGAAGAAGATACAGATCAACTCGAGTGAAATTCGGCATTTCTGAACGTTCCTAATACCTGGCTCAGCGCAGTACAGCTAAATTGGGGCCGAACATGGCCGCCGCGAAGCATCGCTGGCTCCGTACGGCTGGGTCGATTCACGGAGCCGCAGAGACAGATCGCCAAATAATCGGCCCCGCGCGCAGCGCCGATTCCACAGTCTGGCCCCATGAGAGACCTGTCTTCGGCCCACAAAAACTCACTGCAGATGGCTGTAACCCGTGCTACAATGCCCGTCATCACCACCAAAAGTGGCGTGAGGTCGGTTTCTCCGTACTATCACGAGTACGAAACTCCTTTCAAGGAACGGTGGCGCGGCAAACTGGCCCCACAGATTCTTCGCAGCGAGCTAGGACAGCCTGAGGCCGCAGTCCGATCTGCCATTGATGCGGGCCATATTTACGTTACAGCTGGTAACGGCAAAGTTGGCGGGCCCGTGATGATAAGGGGCGCTCTGGTAGATGACCACTTGCTCCAAGAACACGATATAATCCACAATTTGCAGCACTGCCACGAACCAAATGTAAGAGTCTCCAGCGGAGATACTCTCGCTGCTGGAATTCATGAGAATGTATATATAACTGCAGAGTCCCAAAGAGAAAAAATGCCGCTAAGTGGGTCACATATGAATACGGCGACACCAACTTCTCTTCTGTCTTTCATAAACGATATTGTGGCCAATCGCTCGCAAATGCGTTCACCCGATGAAGAAAGCCTCTCACAGCTCAAAATTGAGCATGACTCATCAGTTGACAAGTCAGCTGATGCTCTTGGCTGCAGGCGGACAGGCTCCGGAATCGACGTGCTATACGAAGATAAGAGTTTGGTAATCGTAAATAAGCCAGGCGGAGTGCTGACCCATCCTGGAGGTATCTACAGGTACAACACCATGAGTGAGATTTTGGCGTATGATTTGAAGTGCCAGGTGTGGCCGTGTCATCGACTCGACAAATCCACACTGGGCTTGATTGTTTTCGCCAAGTCAAAAGCGTCTAGCAGCGAGCACATGAAGCTTTTCCTGGCGAAAGCTTCTGTGGAAAAATGGTATGTGGCGAGAGTGAACGGCCATTTTCCTTATGACGCTTGCCTGTACACGTGCCCGGCATTCTCGGTGAATCCGGCTGGAAACGCATACATAAACGTTTCTAACCAAGCGCAAGTCCCTACAGATTCTACCACACAATTTTATCGCGTCTATTATGCTTCCGACAAAGATCAATCCATAGTATTGTGTCGTCCAATCACTGGCCGCATGCATCAAATCAGAATACACTTGCGCAACTTAGGCCATCCGATTGCGAATGACAAATTGTACAATGGAGTAGACGAATTGACTAAATTGAGAAACGACGTGGAACGGCAGATTTACAATGAATTGTGGAGGAAGTATCCCGAGTTCGAGATCCCTGAAGATTTGGGGCCTGGGCTGCAGGCTACGACGGAGTCGGGGCAAGTGCAGGAGCCGGAATCAGGCCTGGATTGTGAAACTGCGTGCGTATCTGCTAGTGCTACGAGACCTTCCACAATCTCAGTCGTCGACTTTTTGACCCCCCGCGTGAAAGATGAGATGAATTCCCTTGCTCTTTTCCGGTCGGAGAAGGACTCCAGGGCAACTGCGGGTGTTTGTGGCGAATGTAACCGTCCATTACACGTAGAGATCCTGGATCCCGACAGCGGAATCTGGCTCCATGCGCTCGCGCTCAGATGGCGCCAAACGGGGCCGCTGCTCGCCCCGCGCCTGAGTTTCGTCGCAGCTCCATACCCCTCTTGGTGCGCCTAGCGGTGATGCTCATCTGGCACCTCCGCTAAGATACAGAATCTCACTCAAATCACATTTAAGCTGTTTGACCGGGTTCCTTTTGCCAGCTTCTAGACCTCCAACTTCGGTCACGCCAAAACTTTGCGCCTCTTCTCATCTTTGGTTTTTCTCAGGAGAACAATATGCGAGCTTCGACGCTACGAGACATTCTCAGGGACGTGTCGATCCGCCCTCCAAAGAAACTTAATTCTACGCTAATATCCGAGATTTACGCCAAGTGCACATCTGCAGAATGCTTGGATGATGTCTTGTCTAGCCTGTTTTTTCACAGTGTTGCCTGGCGTTTCTTCCATGCCGACATTACCAATTCTCACTTGGAATTGATTCTCCAGTTGGCCACGTACGAATATGAAGCCTTGTCTGGGAAAACATGTCTTGACTTGATGAAAAAAGATAAATTGAGACTTGACGATTTGGTCCTGCGAATCTTGCAATCTACAATGTCTTATAGAAGGCAAGATGTTCGGCTCCAGGCGTGTGTTTTCCTATTCTTGAGGGTCCTAATGGCGGCATCTCCGTCTACTCTTATGAACCATCCGTTGTTCGCAAAATGGAAGCAACTGATGTTTCCCAGCTATACAAAGGCTTTGAGGGAAGTGACTGCAGACTCTACCGATTCTCCGCTGATCTTGCACTGCTTTCTTTCATTCGGTGTGGCTTGTGCTATGCTACTGAATGAATGTAGGCAGATAATAGAGGAATCATGGTTACCTTTCTATTTTATGCGTGAGGAATTCGGTTTCACAGCTCAAAGATTGTCCTCTTTGATTTGGCTTCTTGTGCGTCCGCAGGAAACGCCCAAATTCACCTCATTCCAATTGGCTATTGAAAAGTTGGGGCTTCAAGGTAAATTTCCAATCGCAGAATTTGCTTCTCTGAGACTTGAAGTCCCTGCTGAAGAGTTTGCAGAAAATTTGGAAAATCTCTCTCAAGGTGAGCTTGTTCAGTTGGCAGAGTCCGTGGGCTGCTCTCATTTGCAAGAAACTTCGGACCTTATTAACTCCATAATCCAAAAGTTAGTTCTCGATGATGGGCTATCCTACCCGAGACTCCAGAAGTGTTCCATGTTTACTGAAAACGATGTGTTTGATTTGTTCGAGCTGTGCAAAGACATTCCTTTCATCCCCGACCCAACGTTTCCCTCATTCGTGCCTTTCTCGGCATTCTGGGTCGATCAGATTAAAGCACGCAACGCCCACGAATACCTCAAACTGGTTAGTCATCGGACAAGAAGCGTTCTTGAGAGACTCACCATCATGGACCCTTCCGTAGACCGTGGGATAAAAGGAACCAGCAAATATTTCTCAGAGATTCAAAGAATAGACATTGTGGGTAGCAAGGCCCAATTGACACTCAAAAATAATAAACTATATGGCGCGGTGAAAGCTGGTGACTTCATTCTTTTAATGGAAATTCAGAAACCAAACCGTCACGGTGGCGTTCACCGGATGGTTCAGAAGGGTATCGCCTCTTGTATAATCACAAAGGTGCATTCGAGTTTCAATAATGTTAAGGTTGAATGGAGCTCAGCGTCAGGCTTTGAAGAGCGCTTCAATGCGATGATTGTCTTGCCACGTCCGCTTGGTTATTCGCAGAATCTCGAGCAAGAAAATACGTCGTCCAGCACTTTGGCTGAACTCTGGAACAAAGAGAAAAAAGCAACTTCGAGTGCATTCTCGGTTGACTTTGTCGACGAAGATTTTTTGGCAAACGTTGACGCAGACTTGACCTCAAAGAAAAGAAAACTCAAGCATGACCAGTCCGAAAAATGTAGCCCTAAATTCAGATTTAATGACTGCGAGGTGACAAGTTTAAGGACGAGGGACTCGAGCATCTTGCCCGAGGACGTCTCTCGGGGGCTCCTTACAATGTTGCTGGAAAATAGCGTTGTTGTTGAAGGCTTGAGAGGCATGGAAAGATTCACACTAGTCAGTGCGTTCTTGAGAACTTTGTCCATAAATTGGCCCAGGGAAACATGCCTTGTTGTTATGCCCACCAAATCAGCTGTGGACTTGTTTCAAGTCGAAGACGCTATTCTATCGCTTTGTTTCAAGTGGGATACAAACAACATACACCTAGCCCGAATGACTGACATGGTGAACAAAAATTTGGAGAAGGCCTCTAGCATAAGCAAGCAATTGGCTTTAGGAGAGTATGACTTTGGAACCTCCATAAGCAACGCACTTATGTTGTATCACTCACATGTGGAGCCAACGTGGAGAAAGTTCTTGAAGCTGCTCACAAAGGACAATCTTGCGAGCTACCCTTTCGCCCTGATCAAAGGAAATTCGTTGGATGAGGGACTCAAAGAGATCGTTGAGCACTACTCTGAAACTCGATCTTTATTTGCACAGCTCCAGGAATATCTTCCGCTCGACAAATGCGATTTGCAAAATTTGAAGCAACGCGACTGTGAGCAAATCCGAGATTATTTAAGCAAAAGAAGCAACTATTTGATTGTCGCGGAGGAAGATTTGGGACCGGTTGATAGAGCATTCGATAATGTCATCATCCACAACATATCGACAATTCCGTCCATCAAGAGCGGATTCAAAAGAGTTGTCTTGTTTGGAGAATCGACCATTAACTTTGGTAATCTGGTCAAGATTAACTCGTTGGACACTCGAAAGGAAATAGCTTGTCTTGTTGGTAAGAATGGATTCGAAGCTCAAACCCCAATCAATCCTGGATTTCGTTTCTGCCTTCAGCACATAAAGGTTCCCGCGTCGAAACATGATCTTAACATTGGCGAGGCAAAATACTGCGCGTATTTATATCAGTATATGAGGCTTTTGGGGTACCCATGGTGCAAAATCCTGATTAGTGTCAAGTCCGAGCAGATGAGATTTTTGATTGAAGAAATCTTGCTGGAGCAGAAAATCAGTAAGACAGACCAACCTTGTGACACACCAAGTAATTTCGCTTTTGGATGGCCCATCATACAAAGTATAGAGAACTTGTCTCCGAGCCATTATATGATAGTATCTTGCAGTGGGAAACCTAGTTTGAGAGAGTATCAGGCAGTAGTGGAGCTGAGCCGGATGGGATTGTACTTAATAGGGTCTGAGAGGGACTTTTCTTACAAGATAAAGTCGGGTGATCTTGAGATTTTCACCAATGAACTGTTCGACTCTTCAAAGAGAGATAATGGGAATCTTTGGTGTGTTACGGGCGCTGTTCAAGTGGGAGAATACGTGGATCAATTGATCAAGAAAAAAACGAGTCTAAGGAAGAAGTGAACATCGCAAGCAGATAAGTCTCGCGATTGGGCCGGATTTATTGTTACTATGAATTCGAAGTACAAGACCCGTTCGGAGCAGAGGCGGAAAAACCGTTGTGTCCTCTTTTCTACTGCCCCAAACTTTTCATCCTCCAGTCGGCCCGTCGCTTGAGCTTAGTGATTTCACACTCCCCTTGACAATCCTCGCCCGGGCGAGAGGGCGCTTCCGTAGCCATGTGACTTTTCAAATTTTGACAGTTTTCACACACGTATGTCTTGGTTTTGGCAACGAGAGTCTGCTCAGAGACCGCCGCCTGAGTTTCCCTATCCAGTCTTCTGTTCCTGAGAGAAGTTGGCGCGTCTGCTTTCTGGGGCTCGACGTAAAGTGCAATTATTCCAGGAATAATACAAAGAGCGGTGGCCAATACGGCATTCACGGTTGCTTTCATTATGTGTTGGATATTTCAGGGTTATTTGAAACTTCTGTCAGATTGAACACACAAGCTTATTTGAGTCAAACTTTAAAAAGCCAAAAGATAATGTTATAAGAAAAATTAGGGCTTCAGTACGCTACAGGCATGCTCACTCTTATAAATGATCCTCCTCAAATAAACTTGTTTTAACGAGCCAAAGAAAGATGCAAAGCTAGCCCGTGAGAAGTGAAACTCGGTGTGCTTCTCAGAGACTGTCTTGTGCATTCGAGATTCAATAGCAGATAGGTGGTTGAGACAAATCGCATTGAGCCCCACATCAGATGAGCAATTTGATTGTCTGCTTTGAGTCGTGAAATCATCTCCGTTAATTATGCACTCGTCACCTTGAATTAACGACACATCTGTTCATGCCCGTCTCTAACCTATATTAAATTTTGATTTGCGCACAGATACTGGTGCTTGAATTTTACTTTATTGTTAATGAGACGCTAATTGCGTGAAATCTTCATGATCGCGCTTGTTCAAGTTTTGGACTAGAAACAAGAATAAGTTATCGGTTTCATCATTCTGCGGTGTTTAAAAGACGACTTTAAAAAGTAAAAAATGCCACCTGGACTCTCATAAAATAAAGATTTCCCTTATACTGGTCCAGCTGAGTTTCAGTTGGGTATGAAAGGTTACGTCATACAGTCAGTTTCTGAAGAGGACAATCATTGTTGACCCATCTGAAATTGAATCGGTGTATTTTCACAGCTATTGTTAACGCCATTGGATCTATTTATGACGCCATTCAGGTGCATACACAGTGTCCCGAAAAATCCATATCAAAGGCAGTGTCTGAGAAGTCGGCAAAAGAAACGGGTTGAGCAATGCCCATATCCAATTCTTGTTACATACTGGCTAACACGATGAACAATGGAAAGTAGTGTTACATGGCCGGATGGGATGAAATTAGCCCTTCATCTGATAATGGTGATCTTCGGGGATCCCCGTGAGGAAAAAAGAGGCTCAGATTTTGAGGCGCCGAAAACTCTTCAACTAATCCCACTCTATTAGTCATGTGGGGCAAGATGCTTGACAAACTTGTCCCCTCGCACCAGAGGCCGGTGGCCATGACTACCAAAGCCAAAGCGTGACAATGCTACGTCGGTGCATCTTCTCATACTCGGCTGTTCACTTCTGAACCACAGGAAGGAAGAGGTCGTCATATGTAAAGAAAAAGTGATGCAAAGTGAATATAAACCTTTGCCAGCCTGATCCTCACAATCCCGAATCTCCTTGATTTTCCAAATTGCAAGGTGGCATCTGAAGCGATTCAGCGTTTGTTGTCAGCACAGGAGTGTTCTAGTTGTCTTGTCTCGGAACTTGCTATGACCCAGCTGACTCAACCGGACAAAAGATTCTTGTGTAGTGCAAGAAGCGAAGCTTACACTTTTTCAAGGCCGTATACTGGAACTGCAGATGAAAAAAGAAACAGAAATAAGAGTGCTCTGAGTCTGTTCTGAGCTGTATGTTCTCGCTCTTGCCTATTTACTATTTAGGCGCTCAAGCAGAAAGTTTTCGTGACAGCCAGGCTGAGATCTTCGTCAAACGCAAAAGAGTTTTTTAACCGAGGCATCCAAACATAAGACTGGATGCGGAAGTCATGTATCGTTTCGTTTCAAAAATAATACGATTACCCTCCTATTAGTGCAGCTTGTTGCTAATCATAAATATAGCACAGGTCCCACGGCACTGTCAAAATGCCTTATCGCGCTTACATAAGCGCGCATATCCGGCACGTGCATGGAAAGAAACTGTTGATGCAGCACTGCGTCGAGAACTCGAGCTTGACGACAGAAAAGCGTAGAGTTGACAGTGTTCCGAGACCGGGCGGCAAGCATGCAGAGGTCGGCTCAGCGGCTCTTCTTTCCGCTCTCTTTTGGCCGAGGAAACAATGTGAACAGGCCGTGAAATCAACGTTGTAGCTGGACGGATCTCTCAAGTGCACGCATGAGTGCACGTGACTCGCGAGAAAAGGTCGCGCGTCAACAACGCTGCAAGGAAAGCTGCGATAAAGCTATCAGCCGTAATCGCCTCCCTCGCTTTCTGACCGAATCAGTCGGTGGGAAGGGCTTCTGGCGGCCACGTGCAAGAAACCTGGGCGTGTGACATCAGTGGCGACAGGAACGTCCACAGAGCCTACGGGGAGCAAATTCTTCGGAGCAGTTGTTCTGAGCAAATTATGGCGCGCTTATCCAGAATGTCGCGCCCGGGCCATGAAAATGTCGCGTTATGAAAATTTTTCGTTCCAGCGTTTTCTTTATCGCGAAGTCAACTGATATCTCTGGAATAGCAAACGTTGTGAGTTGATAGCGCATCGTGGCCGGAACGGAGACTGGATTCCCGGGCATCCACATCGAGACGTAGGGCAATATTCCTCGGTAATCTCGAGTCTGGCCGGAAACGCCCAAATCAAAAAAAAAGCCCTTTTCGTCCGAGCAGACGTCAATCCGTTGCGTGCCAAGGAAAGAATTTCTTTTTTCTCTCCCGGCTTTCTCACCTTCTTGTCCCAGTCTCACTTATCAAAATAGAAGGGTGTCAGTGCGATTTCTGTAGATAAAAAAAAACTGATAAAAAATCACACCTCCGATTTTTCAGGCCTACACACCCTTTCTTCTTCTGGAACACTTGACAGCTCAATCTGCAAAATCGCTATTTCTCTTTTTTTTTTTTTCGGATTGCCAGCCTAGATCAGATACTTCTTTACTCGACAATCGTTTAAGGTATCTGAGCTCCAGCCATAAAGATAGTGACCACTGTTACACGTGACACACCCTTTGCCTGTCTCCCCAGTATAGCCAAAAGAACTCTCACTGATACCCAAGATCACTTGGAAGAGAACCGAAGGCTAAACCCCGATTTTCGCCTTTTTCCCTCTGTGGCCTTTGCACTCACCCAACTGACTTTCCCTCCCTCAGAATGAGCGAAATCCAAAGATTACCTCATGTGATGAACCCAAACCCAGTGCATCCAAATGCCAAAACCACCACACAGATCACGAACGGCACGACGACCACCAAGACAAATATCGGGCTGCCCGTGTGCCGAAACTGTAAGACGCAAACGACGCCGCTCTGGCGCCGCGACGAGACCGGCCAGGTGCTTTGCAACGCCTGTGGATTGTTCTTGAAATTGCACGGAAGACCCCGGCCAATCAGTTTGAAAACAGACACGATCAAGCTGCGGAACAGAATCAAGCAGCCGAACTTCTCGAAGTCGCTGGGGCCGAATACTCCTGAGCTCAAGCTGAAGGACTTGAAAGTTTCAATCCAGCCGAACCACGCATCAAACGGTGCAAATGGCCAGATGAATGGAAGAAGCCTGCCCCTCCTGTCGAAGAAACGTCTGCCTAACGGCTCGCCACTAGACGCCATCAGCCAGGGACCATATGCAAACACTTCTTCCAGAATCCACTCGCCCCTTCAGCATCTGGCACGTGCCCCGTTTTCAGGCGGGGTGTTCCCTCTGCAAATGGGCCATTTTCACAGATCTTTGCCTCATCAGGTGCAACTGTTGCACTACCCTTCGTCGACACCCACCCAGTTTGCTCCGGGCTTGCAGCGCATCACGTCTCCGCTCTTGCTTTCGACGACTCCTTCGATGCTGAATGCTCGTTCTTCAAACGGAGCAGCGCCCGAACCTGTGTCTGGAAACCTTGCTTCCCCGCCAAGTTCCTTGACTGCAATGCAGGCTGCGGGGGCTTTGGAGAATATGTCTAACGAATTGGGTCCATCAGCCTCGTTCAAAGGCGCCAACTCGTCGAAAACGAGCCTCAACGGCGTTTCTCTTATGGGTACTTCTGCCACAGGAATCAAAGCTGAATCTCCTTCTCTGAGCACCCCTTCACTGGCGTTGAAAACGTCGCCAAAACCTCCGCAGTTGCCTGCCTTGGGCTCAGGAAACGATTCTGGGGACAAAGTGCTAGCTTCTCCGTCGTTTGGTCCTCAATTCCTGCTCCTGGATACTCAAGCAAAACAGAACCCTTTGGAAAACCCAAAACCTTCCTTGCCGCCAATCCAGAACGTTTCAGGAAATGCCATACCTCCGCAGTTGCCGCACCTTTCAAGCAATTTTGGCTCTGCGTCCTACTCCGCCGCATCGACTCCCGAGAAACAGCCCACGCCCGTCCAGTTGCCTCAGCATATGACCCAGCCATTATCTCAACCATCGTCACAAGTATCGCCTCTCACAACATCTTCTTCGGGTGCAATTAATCGCTCGCTGTATGGCTCTGGGTACGCTTACCCGGGCCCCGGGGTTTCTTCGTCTGCAAACCAATCTGGCTCAAGATCCGGCTCAGGCTCTGAGTCTGGATCTGGATCCGGAAGAGCCGATGGGAACTCTTCTGGGAGACTGGATGGGTTGGGGTCGAGAAACGGACAGGACGATCAGGACCGTAGATCTCACAATAACAATAACAACAATAATCAAGGGAGTGGATCAGGGTCCAGCGCGAGCAACTCGTACGAGATGAATGTACTCAAGACGCGGATATCCGAGTTGGAGTTGGTCAATGATTTGTATAGAACGAGAATCATGGAATTGGAGGCCATGGAACAGGCCGCCCGTCTACGTGAGAATTCGATGAGGAAAAGACTCGACGACTTGCTCAAAGCGCAAGGCTACGAAGAGTCGCTGTCTATGTTGAGCAACACTATGAGAGTTCTCAAAAGAGAAGAGAATGCTGAGGATGATAAACCTAAGAGACAAAAAACGGGGTAGTTTCGACTCATTCTTTTGGAGCTCCTGAGACTTTGGTTTATCTTCGGGCTTTCTCTTCTCTTTTCTTTTCTATTTTTTCTTTTTCTTTTTTGAAAACGTGACTTATTGTTATGGTATGTATTTATTTAATGTGAACTCAAGGTGCGATGTCTCACTATTCAGCAGTGTATTGTTTAGGTCTTCAACCCGGTGCTAGAACAGAGAAACAGTGCTGAATCAAGTGCGCACATCGGGCTCCTCCTTGTTCAAGAACTGTTTGAATTTCAACAACTCCAAAACAAAAGTGATGTCGTCTTTCAAGAATTCGTCGACCGCGAGGGCGAATGTTGAAGCGTCACTCGAGTGCTTCTCCAAGTATAGTCTGACGGTGGCGCCAGAAGAGCCAGTTCCAGATAGTCTCACAATAAACCTTAACCCGCTGGTGAATTTGATGAAGAGACCTTGATTCTTCGACACCGATCCATCTAAGTCTGTGTATGAGAAGTTGTTGGCCTCTTCAATTACGTAGCCTGGCGCCAATTCGGCCCCAGCAGACTCCTTCTCGACAATCGACGAGAGCAACTCTATCAAGTCTCCAGCACCCTCGTTCGAGACTTCTTCGTAATCGTATCTGGTGAAGAATGTTCTTCCGTACTTTTCCCAGAATTTCTCCTGAACGGCCTTGATGGAAGCCTTCTCTTCCGGGAACTTCTGACTGAAGTCAGCCAAGACATTCAACCACGCGCAGATTGCCCACAAGCCGTCCTTCTCCCTGATGTGGTTAGAGCCTGTGCCAAAGGACTCTTCTCCGCAAATAGATAACTTCTTGGCATCGAACAAAGAGCAGAAGAATTTCCAGCCCGTTGGAACTTCATAGACGTTCAAGTTCTTATGCTCTGCCACCAAATCCAACGCGCCAGACGTTGGCATGGATCTGGCCAAACCATACACACCTTGTTTCTTGAAGTAAGGAATGGAGTCGGCGTACTCGGCGATTATTGCCACGGAGTCACCGGGCGACACAAATGCGCCTGCGCCGTAGATCATGTTTCGGTCGCCGTCACCATCTGAGGCAGCGCCAAAGGCAATGTTCTCTCGGTCGACTCTAGAAACGAGAGTCTTGGCGTAAGTCAAGTTTGGGTCTGGGTGCAAGCCACCGAAATCGGGTTTTGGCTGGCAGTTCTGAATGGAGCCTTCCGATAAACCAAGCTCGTCTACGAAGATCTTGTGGCCGTAAGGACCAGTGACACCGTTCAAGGCATCGAAAAGCACAGAGAAACCTTCGGCGGAGGAGATGAACGACTTGATTAGATCGAAGTCGAAGATGCTCTTCATGAGAGCAACATAGTCAGCGGTAGAGTCGATGACTTCGACTTCGATTGGCCCCACGGTGGTCAGGCCGATCTTCGAGATGTCCACCGGATCGAGTTCATGGGTCTGATACGAAGAAAGCGACTTCGAAATCTGGAAGATTTTGTCAGTGACACTCTCGGGAGCCGGACCGCCGTTCGCCAAGTTGTACTTGATGCCCAAGTCATTCTGAGGACCGCCAGGGTTGTGGGAAGCTGTCAAGATGATGCCTCCGGTAGCGTTCCTGATTCTGATCACGTGCGAAGTAGCAGGAGTAGAGAGAATTCCGTTTTCGCCAACGATGATTTTTTTGACGCCGTTAGCAGCACCGATCTGGATGATAAGCTGGATCACGTGGTCGTTGTAGAAACGGCCGTCTCCCCCCACGACCAAAGTTGCATTCGGCGCCCCTTCAGGAATAGCACTGAGAATGGCCTGGATGAAATTTTCAGTGTAGTGTGGTTGCTGGAACACGGTGACTTTCTTCCGGAGCCCGGACGTGCCAGGCTTCTGGTCCTGGTAAGCAGTAGTTGATATGGTGGCAGGCATTTTGCAAAAGACTCCTCGAGTGTCGCACGCAAACGCTTTCCTTGAAACTGTGAATGTGAACCTCTGGCCAACTCTTTATGAAGATGATAGAGAATTCACACGACGAAACCCAGTCGGAGTTTGGAGGGGATTCGGTGGGGAACTCACGGCGATTGTGCAGGCCGCGCCTGCTGAGTGAAAAGGCCACTTACTCGCAGGACCCAACAACGAGACAGAATGAGAAGCCAGAGAGCGGCCGCAGTGGTTCGCTTCTGCACGGTGGCTTGCGGCACGACCAGATCCCGGCACACGCTTGGATTCTGACAAGCTCCGGCCCGCTCCGTTTCACTTTGTGTTGTGGGATCTTCTGTGCTGCCCTGTAGTATGAGTTGGTATTGAGGCGACCCGTGCATGCAGTCTGCCGAAGCTTTCCGAGCGTGTGGCAGTGCCAAAGCAAAAACGGCACTGACAGATTTTCGTAAAGGCTACTTTGTTCTTGGGTGAGAGAGATATCATCATGAGCCAATCTCACCACGAAATAATTCCGTTGATTGCTTGTGAAAGGATCCTGTTGGCGTGGATTTCGTTGTATGCAGCGCACCGAGATCACCAGCGCCCGTCAAAGTGAAAAAAAAAGAAAAGAAATAAAAAAACTTCGGTTGGGAAGGTTCGCGACACGCTCCATTTTCATATAACACTTCTAAAGCCTGCAAGGAGCAGCAATCTGGCCCAGTTTCTCCTTGAAGTTTCGCCAGTGGGTCTTGTGACCGAAAAGTAAAAGAGCTCAAACCGTGAATGCAGAACGGCACCTACAGACAGCAAAAAAAACGGGCGCAAATAGCCATTTGGGCCGGGAGGGTTTTCCTTCTGTTTTTTGCTCACAAGCTGATTTACTAGTCTCTTTCTCCGAGATGTTTGAAAGAAAAGGACGTAGAAGAGAACTTCTGGGAGCCTAGTCAGAGGAGGAACTTAACTACAATTCGAAATCCCGCAAAATCGATCTATCTGCTCTCATGTAGTCACTCGATCGTTCTTTCAATACTCATATTCGCTTGCGTCATGGTTAAGTACGCCAATTTTTGTACATGAATCTCTATCTTGTGTTGGGCCCGTGAGAATTATTGAATCTGCTGACCAAATTCCTTTCGGAGAATTCAAGGTTTCCTTGAGCTTTCTTGCTTTACTTCTTGATCACCTGGTTGATTGCATCGGCCAAGTAGTCGACGTTGTTTTCGTTGACACCGGAGATGGAGAAACGACCGTCCTCGGTGGCGTAAACAGAGTATTTCTCTCTCAACTCAATCACCTGTTCTGCAGACAAACCAGTGTAAATAAACATACCTCTTTGCTTCAACAAGTGGTCCCAGTTGTAGTTGGTCTTGTCCAATTTCTGGTATAACTTGTCTCTGACGACGTTCAAACGGCCGACAACAGAGTCTAAGTCAGACAACCATTCCTTCAACAAGTTTTCGTTAGAGAAAATGGTCTCGACAATTCTGGACCCGTGGATTGGAGGGTTCGAGTACATTGGCCTAATGAGTTTTTTTAACTGAGACTCAATGGCGCTCGATTGAGAAGAAGACTCGGTGACTATTGAAATAGAACCTGTTCTCTCACCGTACAAGCCCATGTTCTTGGCAAATGACTGACACAAGGCAAATGTGGGGAGCTTGCCCTCGACGACCAACTCGTTCAATCTGCGGATTAAACCGATATCTTTATATGGAGAGCCAGAAGCAAAACCTTGGTATGCCATGTCCACCAATGGGAAAAGACTCTTTTCTTGAATGATTGCCAAGACTTCCTCCCATTGCTCGGCAGTCAAGTCCATACCGGTAGGGTTATGGCAGCAAGCGTGAAGAAGAATCACAGACTCGTCAGCGGCAGAGGAGATGGATCTTTTCAAGTTTTCAAAGTCCAAAGAATTGTTGGCTTTGTCATAGTAAGCATAGTAGTCTGCCTCGATACCAGCGTCGGTGAAAACAGCCACGTGGTTGGCCCATGTTGGCTTGGGCACGATGATTTTTTCAACAGAGTAAAATCTCTTCAAGAAGTCAGCAATGACACGCAAAGACCCAGTTCCTGAAATGGTTTGTGCAGTCACTATTCTGTTGTCCTGGATCAATTTTGCTCCGTTGGCATCCTTGTCGGAGTTGTTGAAAATAAAGTTTCTCACTGCGTTCTGGTAGGTTTTCGACCCGATTATACCCGTGTACTCCTTATCGGTTTCCTGCTCCAACAAAACCGTTTCGGCCTTCTTCACCGAGGGGAACACAATTGGCCTTCCTGAGTTGTCTCTGTAAGCGCCGACACCCAAGTTAATTTTCTTTGAGTTGGCGTCCTTTTGGTATGCCTCACTGATTCCGAGAATTTTGTCTGGAGGGGCCAATGGCACTTCTTTCCATCTGGCCAATCTTGCGGCAACGGAAAAGGATCTGGAGGAACGACTGAGCATACTTAACTTTGAGTATTGGATATGAATGTGAATATGAGTTCTTTTGTCTGGCCGACTCTAAATAATTTAAAAACCCCAGAAAAATAAAAGAGGGTAAAGCTCAAGAAAGTTTTAGCAAAAAAAGGGTGAGCGGCGAGAATCGGTACAATGGCTGGCAGAAAGGATTTATATAAAAGCCGATCGGAGGAAAATTTTCAAATGGAGCGATTAACGGGTGAGTCAATATGTACGACGATGACTCTCGAATTTACTTATGTGGCGGAAATTAGCGGGGAAACTTTAACACGTGACAGAGAAAATTTTGGGTCAAGATTGTGAACAAACAAGACAACGTTTCGAAAATCGAGGGCAGGCTCAACAACCTCCATGTCTTAGCGCGATATTTTCCTCAGCCATTCATATACCAAGAAATACTTGTGCCTGATATCCCTCAACTTATCATGTGTCCGAGGATGGAGACGTGAGAAAAAACATCGTGTTTTCGGGTAGGCGGAAGCCGCGTGAGCTCGTGCGCAGGAATCCGAGTTTGTCCGCTGGGGGGTGCCGGCGAGACGGATTTGAGAATGCTCAGCTGAAAAACGTCGCGCGATCTTCCTGGTCACGTGATTCCGCTAGCCGCCTGTTTTTGCCATTGCCAGCGACTGGGCTGGGGTACTCTTCGTAGCGCGCCAAGCGGGTGGTTCTTTTGGGCCATGGAAGGGAGCAGTTTAAACTATTGTGGGGCTGAATGCTTAAAAAGTTGAGTTTGATCGAGCCGCCAAATGCTAGTTTGCCGAGCGCCCCGTTGAGTGAACTGCCCCTCTCTTAGCCAATACTGCCAGGATGTTTGGCTGCAGGTGATAGCAGACGTTTCGATTGTGGGCGTAAAAACGTAAGAAAAAGAGAACAACAAGAATACCGGAAGAGGAAACGCTGGTGTTTGGAGATTGAGGAAATAATGTACTGCCCACCATAAAGCCAGCACTGATTTCGTGCTCTCTACAAGTGAAAGCTATTCCTGTAATGACTTATATTAAAGTTTATGGTTTCACCCTTCTATTATATATATGGTTTGGGCGTTCTAGAAATGTATGGTTTTAAAGCATCAAGCTTCGTGGGAACTGATGATTTAAACGTGTTCATCGTGAGGCTTGGCATTGTCAAATGCGTTGTGAGCCATGTCGTCGACTGATGGAGGAACCCAGCCAGAGGACTTCCATGGGAGAGTGCCAGAGGCGTACAAGATGTCGACTTCCTCCAAAGAAAGACCTTTCGTTTCAACAACGAAGAAGTAAACGTAGAAGAACGAGAACAACAAACAGCCAGCGAACACAAACCCGTAGTAGAAGTGGATGGCGGATGTGATGAATGGGGTGAAGAAAGAAATCAAGAAACCCCACATCCAGTTGGCGGCAGTGGCGACAGACATGGCCTTGGATCTGATTCTCAATGGGTAAGACTCAGAAACAATACAGTAAACACCACCTGCCCAAGTCGAGGCAAAGAAAAAGATGTAAAGACAGGTGATGAAGATCATGGCGTTACCAGAGGGTCTGTAAGTGTTTGAGGTCTCGTTGGAGTATCCGCTCTTGTACAAGTGCTGGGTACCGATCACCGAGTAGATGATGAAACAGACAAACATGCAAGCAGAACCAGTCAACAAACACAATCTTCTACCCATTCTCTCAATGGCGTAAATACCGACGAACGTGGACGCAAAGTTCACAATACCCAAGATGATGGAAGTCTGGAAAGAGTCTTGCAAACCAACAGCCTGGAAAATGGTGGTACCGTAGTAGAAGAAGTAGTTGTCACCAGTTAATTGTTGCAAAGACTGAAGCATAATACCCATGATGACTCTTCTAAAAATCTTTGGCTTACCAGTGACAAGCTCACCCCACGAAGCCTTTCCAGCAAGAGCTTCTCTGTCGATACCAGCTTGAATGAGTTGCACTTCAGTGTAAACAGCAGGGTCTTCCTCGGAAACCTTGTTGGATTTAGCGATGGATTTTCTGGCCTCCTCGATCTTGGACTTCTCAACCAAGTATCTTGGGGACTCGGGCATGCTCAACATACCGGCAACCAAAAACAAGGCCCAGGCGAAACACAATCCCAATGGGATTCTCCATTGTCTGGAGTCAGAGTAGGTTTTGGTGCCGTAGGTCGTGCAGTAACCCAAGAAAATACCCAAGGTGATACACAACTGGAAGCAGCAGACAAGCGTACCTCTAAGCTGCTTTGGGGCGACTTCAGAGATAAAAAGTGGCGAGATGACAGAGACGGTACCAACGGCCAAACCAGCGATGAGACGGCCAATAAAGTACTGGTACCATTTGGTAGTAGACGAGATCTGAATGATGATACCGACAACGTACACCACCATGGAAAACATAAGCCCAATTCTTCTGCCGTAGACATCGGCGATCTTACAAAGGAAGATACCACCGACGGCGCAACCAACGTTGAAAATCGACACCATCAAACCGGTTCTGACGTCAGACAAGTAGTAAGTTCCGTCGGCGCTGAGTTGACCGAATCTCGACTTGAAATCAGTCATGTTCACGAAACCAGAAATGGTACCAGTGTCGAAACCGAACACGAAACCACCAAAGGCGACAAACAGACAGAAAATGGAGATGGAAATGTAATCTTTTAATGACTTCTCTGGCAAGACAGCAAGAGGACTGACGTCGTCATGCTTCTCTTCGAGGAGAGAGTCGTTTACTGGTGTTTCATTACCAGCTTTAGTATTGAGTTCTTCTTGTGAATGAGACATAGTATGAAATTGTACTGGGGAAAAAAAGAAGAAGAGAATTTGGAAACTCGAGGGGGGAAACAGCAGGTATTTATAAAGTTTTTCCGGCGCCAAAATTTTTCTGGTCGGATAGTTTAATTTCTTTCCTTTTTTTTTGCCTTAGGTGCGCCTCTCGGATGATTCTCGTTGGTCAAATTTATGCATGCATCATGCATCATGGCCTCATACGCCCGAATGCTCCATGTCGGGCTCCACGTTTCTCCGTGTCCCCGGAAAAATTATGAGAATCTCTCCACTCTCCTGCCGGATATTTGTGTTCTTGACTCGGGCTCCTACGCAGAGTCACGTTGCTTTTTTCTAAGGCCGACAAGATTTTTTGTCCACTGTTTGTCTCGCACGTGATTTCTGGTAAACTCTTTTTTTGAATCAAAAGCAGCAAGCGAACAATACCAATAGGTCATCCGGGTTGCAACTAAGGTGAAACTTATCCATGAGCACGCCGCGGAAAATCTGATGTATTTCTTCGGAGGGGGGTGGACGCCATGCGCATATGCGACGTAGCAAGTGACTTTCATGTGTGTACGGCAATATGCACAACTACACATTGGTCACTTTTCTAAATACTCCAAGAAGAACAAGGGAGCCAGATCTCACTGAATAGAAGAAAAGGTTGCTTTGATCACCTGGAATCGAGCGGCCTCAAATCCGGCAAGCAACCATTTACTTCCACAAAACTTGCGGCTCTACTTGTGCGTTCGAATTAGGTTATTCCGACCACCAACGGCCGGCAGAAAAGAATTTTCAGGTGGTTTGAAATGTGCAGGAGAAACCAGCGGGATTTTTTTCCGAAACAGGGTCTACGCCGGACGGTGCGATCGCCCGTGAAGCGCATAACAGATAGGTTTACGACCTGCGGCCCCCACTTCTCGGTCTCGCTCGCGCTGCTGCGCTCCGGTCATCCCCACCGTTCTTGGTGCCGAAGCTCACGCGATTTTCTCAGTCACGCCTCACTCGGTATGCAAATGCACTCACATTTGTCAGCTGACTACAGCTCTATGAGCGCCGAAAACCCATGAAATCTTTCGATTTCTCGACGGCGCTGCTTGGTTTTCAGCGTTCGGAAGTACCTACTTCGACTTACGGGTTTGATTCGTTGGCGTGCACTCGAGATCGCGTTTGCAAACGTCGCTTCCTCTTTGTTTTTCCTCTCCTCTAGCATGTGTATACGCCACACGAGAACAATGCTGTCACAAGCCTAAAGGGAAAAAAATCTGCGACCGAAGTCTCGCTTTCTGCAACCAGATCTTCGTATGCGTATCTCACAATATTGCCCGATTTCCATACGTAGATCTCCCGTCGGTGCTTGCTTTTTCGAGTTTATCATACATGTTTCTTTCGTTTCTTTTTTTTATAGTTCATACTGCGTGAGATGTATCCCGAGGCATTCTCCTTTATCTTGGCGATGCAATTGCACGCCGTGTGGTCCTGTCAGTCTGCTTCTTTCCGTGAGATCCTGCCCCCAAAACGGCCAGCAATCTTCTCCGACTCTTCTCACCGGTTCATGTCCACGTAGAAGTTATTACGGCTCGGCCCGGGGTGCAATTCACGTTTTTTGCGTGCCGGAGGTTCTCGCATGGCACTTTTGCCCCTCCAGTTATATAGCAAGTAGATCACTTTTTTCGCTTCGTGACAGTGTGTCTCCTCAAAGCCCAAACTCGCCATTACCTCGCGGAGGCAATCTTTGTTGAAGTACCTGGAGTTCAAAAGACACGGGAGCGGGAGGACCAAGAAAAGAGCAGACATTCGACGTGGCGTTCTCTCGCTGTTTCTCGCTGTTTCAGGTTCACGAAGAAACTCAGTTATGCGACGCAACATGTCTCCTCGCTGAGAAGCGCTGGGCACAAAATTCAATACTAGCGAGCACGAAACCACATCAAAAAGATCTGGGTCTGACTTCGGAAGCGGTCTTTTCATAAAGTCCTGCTGTAGAATCTGGGGGCTTTGTGCATTGAGATCGATTCTGGTCACCTGGCCAAATCTGCCACACGTCAGAATGGAATTTGTCGCAGACAAACAGCCAATTTCAAGCGCAGACGACGCGGACCGATCCAGGTCCTCAAACCACTTCACTAGCCACTTCAGTGAGTCGCCTCCTCGCTGGTGATCCTGGCCTACGGTCGATGCCATCTGGTAGACATGGAGTCCGCCTCTCTGGTCGATCTCTGCATCGATTTTCGCTAGGCATCCTGCCAATTCCGCCCGTGATGCGTTGCTGGCCGTAATGGCGGCATAAGGAGTCGATTCGGTGGTTTTTGGTGATTTGAAACGCCGATATTCGGCCGCATATGTAGAGCCCAATTGTCTCTGGTACAGTTTTTCATCGAGATCGGGATAATGGGTCTTGAGCTTCTTGAGAACGATGACTTGCCATTTTTGAAGAATGTGGAACCGACGTATTAGCTGTCTTGCCTTTTGAGGCTTGAGCGACCTGGGCGCTGTCTTGCTGGCAGTGATTGTTTTGGGCTTTCGGAGCATAGGCGGAGTGATATTGGTTGGCGATGAGGTGGTGATGATGCGCGAGCATAAAAGCGTGGGTGCGCGGAGATGAGAGCCCAAGCGTTTATGGGAGACATTGTACCTGAATCTATACATGAAGCCGGCACAAAAATTCTCCAGGTCAGTTTCTAGCAAGTACAGGGTCGGCGCCGCTCCAGACGCTGTGATTTCATCGTGCCATGAGAGGGCCACCCTGGATTAGGAAGTTCAGGGCTCGGGTATTGCGGAACGCACTTGAGCAGCAAACCTGCGCTTGCTTGCGGAAGAAACCAGACCGCTAACTTCGCCTTCTCGTTTTTGTATAGGACCAAAATACGAGGCATATCCTCACATGGCATCTGCCTCATTCACGCAAGTTCCTGGAGAGCACAAACGGCACCGGAACGGAGAATTTCCGTTCATCGGTCAACACCAGCAAAGTGCGCCCGCTCTCACGGGCCCTCAGCCCGACCACCTCCTTATGTTGAGGTGGCACTGTCGCGTCAGTTGTGGCGTCCTCGAGACGGAAGCTTCGCTGCGACGAAGACTGAAACGGGCCAAGCTCAGCTGAAAAGACTCCAAAACACTGGGCCTTTGCTCCCAACCGCTGTCTTCCCAAGCATACTGAACGGCTGCAACCGCCCGCAGCACGTCGGAGGCCAGGTCACGTGCGCGTGAACACACCCAGCGTGTTCGATGCCGAGACCAGCCCGGTTCAGTTCGGGAAGTTGAGGCCAATCGAGCACATCTTGGCCCTGTTTCCAACTCCACGATGTGTACATTCACAAGAGTTCTCCGACTTTCCCATTGCTTTGTGCCTGCAACGTCTGCTGGAGGTTCGCCAGCTGCGCACGCACCAGATGCTGCTCATGGGTCCACCCAGCCATCCCTCTCGGGTGCGAAAAAAAGCTCATCGCTAAGCACCAAATTGTCCCCGTACAATGGCTGCTGGACAAGGAAATAGAGACAAAAAGCCTAGCAAGAGCGGTAAAGCCGTCAAAAATGGCACCTTGAAGAAAAACGCCTACCCAAAAAAGAACAGCAAGAAACTGAAGGAAAAGACACCCACGCTCAAGCAGAGATATGCTCGTCAGAATAAGATCATCAAGGCAGACCAGGTCATGTGGAAACCCGTTGATATCCCCGATAACCTCGGGGACTATAGCGGTTTCTTTGGTTTGGAAGAGTTGGACGGCGTGGATGTGCGTATGGTGAACGGAGCCCCTGAGTTCATAGCCAAGGATAGCGACGACGAAGGAGAACATGAAGAAGAGGTTGGGACTGGTAAGAAGACCAAGACTAAGGCAAACGCCAAAGACTCCAAGGTGAAAGAAAAGAAGAACAGCAAGCTTGAAAAGGCCGGGGGTCTGACGGAGAATATTGTGGAAGGTGCTGAAGACGCTGGTGACAACACTGAGGCTCTGGTCGATCAGAAACATGCTGCTTCAGAAGAACTGGATGACGAATTCACAGGGTTTGGTGATCTGGTCTCTGAAGGTGCACCTAGTCAACCAGAAGCGAGCCGAAAATTGAAAGATGCCGACGAGCTCACAACGAACGCATTCACAGGCTTGGATATGGCTCTCCCCGATGAGAACGATATCGATTTACCCCACTGGACAGCCTTGCAGCTCAGCTCATATACTTTGAGCGGCCTTCAAGGCAACAACTTCTCTGAACCCACGCCGATTCAAAAAAAGACGATTCCCTTGGCTCTAAGCGGGAAAGACGTCATCGGAAAAGCCACCACAGGTTCTGGAAAGACCTTGGCATATGGAATTCCCATTTTGGAGAAGTATATCGCCAGGCTCCCTGCACTCAATCCATCTGGGAACAAGGATACGATCCCGCCACCCTCGGGAATCATCTTCGCTCCCACGAGAGAGTTAGCCCATCAGGTGGTACATCACATGAATGAGGTATCCAAGTACTGTCCGCTCTCTCAGAACGGAATTGTCTCCATCACTGGTGGTCTCTCTGTGCAGAAGCAAGAGAGAATGCTTTCTTACGGGCCTGGCGTTGTTGTCGCTACGCCCGGGAGATTTCTCGAACTCATCGAGAAGAATGAGGACCTTTTAAAGAGAATGGCCGCAACGGAGATTGTCGTCTTGGATGAGGCAGACAGATTGCTTCAAGATGGGCATTTTGAAGAATTCGAAAAAATTCTCGAGCTCATGGAGAAATTCAGGTCAAAGAAAGACCACGGGTGGAAATGGCAGACATTGGTTTTCTCGGCAACTTTCTCCCGGGAGTTTTTCGGGAAATTGGACCGCAACAATAAAAAGGACAACAACTCGGCTGTCACTGGGCTTATTGGCAACGACGAGATCCTCGAGCTTTTGAGGAAGAAACTAAAGTTCAAAGACCCAAGGCCCGCTCTTTGCGATGCAAACCCTAAAGAAATTGTCTCGGGACAAGTCACCGAGGCTCTCGTTGAGTGTGGGCCAACTGAAAGAGATTTGTACATCTACTACTTTGTGCTCACATACCCAGGATCCACCCTTGTCTTTGCCAACTCTGTTGACTCCGTGAGAAGGCTTGTGCCTTTGTTGGAGAACTTGAATATCCCAGCCTTCTCAATTCACTCGGCAATGATGCAAAAACAGCGTTTAAGGGCATTAGAAAGGTTCAAGCTGTCCTGCACCAAGAACAAGAGCTCGGTGCTTATTGCAACTGATGTTGCAGCCAGAGGTCTTGATATCCCCAACATCGATCACGTGGCTCACTATCATTTGCCTCGTTCCGCTGACGTCTACGTCCATCGGTCAGGACGAACGGCTCGTGCGGGTAAAGAGGGTGTCTCCGTCATGTTTTGCTCTCCACAAGAGGCCGCGGGCCCGTTGAAAAAGCTCCGGACGCTCGTGGCATCCAGTGCTGAAAAGACTAGGCTCAACACCAGAGCTGATGTCAAATTGCTTCCCATTGATCTTGACATTCTTTCGCAGATCCGTGAAAGGGTGCAGTTGGCAGGTAAACTAGGTGACTCTTCTATCGCAGGCACCGCCACAAGAAAGGAGAGTTCTTGGCTCACACAGGCCGCCGAGGATTTGGGCATTGAAAACCTTTCGGATTTGGACGAATTCGAGGATGATGTGATCAAGAAACAGAGACAGCGGCAGCAAAAAAAGCAGCTTTCAAAGGATGAACAAAAGGAGCTTCGATTCAGGCTCAGGCTGCTTTTGGAGAACCCTTTGAGGAGTAACCATAGGCGGTCCTACATCACTAGTGGGTTGGAGAACTTGGCCCACCAGATAGTTTCGGGAAACACATCGGACACGATCTTGGGGAAAAAGCTGGTGAGGGCATTGGACGAGCTTCGGGGTCTGCGCAACAGAGTGGACAAGAAAGCCAAGAATTAAGAAATGATTGAGAGTCCTAAATAATGAATGTAGTCGAATGAATTTATTGCTAAAAGTACAGATGTGAGAAGAAATAGTGTGTTTAGATGAAGTCGTCGTCGCTGTCGTCGTAGTACTCGTCCTCTTCAGACTCGTCGTCCACCAAAGCATCGAAGTTCACCTTGTATCTCAAAAGCGCACCAATACCACCAAAACCTTGCACGAATTGAGCACCTTCAGACGATCTGTCGGTAACAAACTCAAGAGTTGCACCAAAAGATTTGTAGTTCTCAGCCAACCACTCCAAAAACATTTCCTCCTTGACGATCTCCATCTCAGCACCGGTGGTTTTGTCCAACATGTAAGATTTGTCAGGCAAGTCAGGGTTGACATTCACCACCACTTCGTTTTCTTCGCTGTCTTTCAAGGTGTAGCGGATGATGTTCAAGTTCTCATAGACAATCACCGTTTCGCACGCGCCTAAATCGAGAGCTTTCAATGTGTCCTCGATAGAGTAACAGAATCTACCTGAGTCTTGCGAGATCTCGTCAAAGTATTGGTTCAACAACTTCTTCTCTTGCACGAACTTGACGTTAGCCAACGTCTCAGCAGAAAGGTCCACGGCCTGGTTAAATCCGTTTTCTCCACCGTAAGAAATATCGACGATCTTGATGACACGTGCTTGCAAGCGGCCGTCGAACAAATCCGATTTCGACAACTCGTTCTTGAAATCGGCCGAACCAGCCAAAATCAATCCCTTGACATTTACCTTGTCGTTTTCGATGAAGTTTTGTACGGCAACCTCGGCGACTTTTCTAACGTAATTGTGTCTTTTCTCCTCTCTCAAACGAGAGAAACGCATAGCGGACTGACCACCTCTTCCGTGCTTCTTGGGCAAGTCAACGGTGAACTTGTGCAAGACGTCTCTGTTGTTACCGGACACAGCACCGAAGAGCGCTCCGTTACCATCCATGACAATGAAACCAAATCTATCGTCGTCTTGCAACAATTCCGAAAGAGCCTCCACGTGGAACTTGTTGTCACACAAGTACAAAGACGTGTTGATTGGCTTGAAGGGCTCGAAGTCGATGTTCAATTTCTTCTCCTTGCCCTCGTCTGTAAGCACATCTCCGCAGTAAATCACCAACCCGTTTTTGGGCACGTGCGAGTACAACTTCAACTTCTGTTGCGTCGAAGTGATTGCAGACAACACCGACAATCTGTTGACACGAGACTTGATGTTCGACGCAGTACCGTACTCTTCCGTCAACATCTTTTGTGTGAGAGAGATCTGGCCCTTGGGTGGGATGATCAACGAAATCATCGACGTCCCGTTACCACGGGCCATCTCAAGCGACTTGATCAATTTCTTGATCTTCCACATTTCAATGGACTTAGCGGCAGCATCGTTCTCCATGGTATCTATAAATTTGGTAGCAAAGCGATCTATGGGATCTTGAGACTCAGCTCTTTTTCCCCATTGTGAAACGTGCCTGGTCTTTTTTTTCGCGAGAGGTTGAAAATTTTATGTTACTGCACTTAAAGGGCCGGTGATGTGCTGGGGTTTTCGCCTCCCCCAGATATAATTTACAGGAAGTCGGGGAGGAAACTAAGGTTTTGTAGGTGGCATCGGTAGCGGGCTTTCGTGGCTGTGGAGCCGTTTTTTGTGTGCAACAGTCTCTGTTTGTTTTTATCTAGTGCTTTGTGCTGCCTGTCGTAGTCTCGTTTCTGCCATCAGAGCCAACGTTCTCTGCTATGTGGGAGACTAGATGCAGAGAACACGTCGCTATTACGAGTTGGTAGGCAGAGAGAGACACCTGGTTCAGTTTGCCTTCACCCTGACAATCTAAACACGAAGAGATACGGTCAAACGGTCTTTGGCAGCCGTCTGCTGGCTCTAGTGGTGGACACTCGTGCCCATGGCTCGAGATGCCAATTGCCGCAAAGTGCGACTTCGGCCGCGTGGCACCGGTGGAAGAGGAAGCCGATGGACACCAAAATTGTAGCGCTCGGGAGAGGAATGGCGAGATTTTCCCGTTCTTCTCGGCGCCGTTGCTGCTATGACCGGGCGAGCGCAAAAGACGGGAGAATCTGACATTTCCGTGTTTTTTTCACGAGTGCAGCGGAGGCTGAGTTTGCAGGAATTCCAGCTCAGGTTACTTGAGAGCGATAAACAGCCTGGGGTCTCAAACTGTCGCTGCACAATCAGGATCTGAGCACAAAAAAATTCTCCAGGTGGCACTACTAGAAAGCCACGCCGGGACCAATTAAAACAGGCAGGCGTCCTTCTCCAAGTAAGAAAAAACTTCAAAACCCTCCATCCTTCTCCAGGAAAACACCCTATGTGGTATGTCACCCATGATGTCTGTATTGCCAAACGAAATCCACGAGAGGTACGGGTGCACCATCAAACACCTCGAGAGCGAACGGTGAAGAAAGAAAAAACCCGAGAAAAATAGCGATAACTCCATATCAACCCGAATCTCCTCCAACACTGACCACAGAGCATCTGGCGCAAAATGGAGGAACCTCTGGACATCTCGTACTACTTGGGCGAAGGCGCTCCGGAGTCCTTGGAGACAGTGGAAATCGTGATTGGCAGCGGTGATATCGTCACCATCGACGAGCTTCCTGAGGATGCACTGGAGCTCGAGACTTTCTTACAGGCAGAGAGCTGCGGCGTGAAATACTGGATCCTCGTGCTGCAGGCGTACTCGCAGGCCGGGCGGGCCGCTGACGGGGCTGCTATCGCTGAAACGGGTCTTCTGATGGACTATATGTCCTCGGGGGATAAGGCTCTCTTGCACTCTGCTCTTGCGTGGATACATTTGGCATTGGCCGCCGAAGGTTCCGAGAAGGCGAAGAATATTGAACTGGCAAATGACCATTTGGCTCAGATGAACGATTCAAGCAGCACAAACGCGCTTTTGGCGCAAGCGCAAGTCCATTTGCTTACTGATCATGCGGACATCGCCCTCCAGTTGTTCGATAAGCTCTTAAAAGCTGACCCAAATAATTGCTTGGCCCTCTTGGGGAAGGCCCAGATCACTTTGAGTAAAACACAAAATTATACCAACGCGTTGAAGCTCTACCAACAAGTGTTGGTGTCGAATCCTGCCATAAAACCAGACCCGCGTCTCGGGATTGGAATTTGCTATTGGTTTTTGAAAGAGCGCACATTAGCGCTCAATGCGTGGGGAAGAGTGCTTGAGCTCGACCCTAAGAATTTCAAAGCGAAGTTGTTGCTCAATTTGGCGTCTTTTGACGAGGTCCTCACGAACTCTTTATCGGACGACTTATTTCTTCAAGGATACACTAAATCGCTCAAAGAATTGACCAACTTGCAGCTAGAAAAGCAGCTGGACCCAGTGATTCTCTTATCCCTATGCTCGTTTTACTTCTCAAAAGGAGATTTCGATTTGATGGAGAAAATTGTGGCTAAGGTCGTTTCATCTGTCAGTGAAAACATATCATCAAATGTCTCGGGTGCAAAATTGTCTGCCTTTACATCAAAGCTTCTCTCCAGTTGTTCTTTCTGGCTAGGAAGAGTAGCCTTTTCTAAGGGCGATTTTACGCAATCTCAGAAGAACTTCCACGAGGCAATCAGACTAAATGAAAACAATCTTCTCGCGAAGTTAGGTCTTGGTCAGTCTCAGCTCAGTAGAGTTATGACAGAAGAGGCCATCATCACATTTGAGTCGATTTTGAAGACCAACAGCAAGTGCTTGGAAGTGATCTATTCGCTAGGCATGCTTTATTCCCAGAGCTCGTCTAGGACCAAGCAGGAACTGGCGATCCAATTATTGGAGAGATATATTAGATTGTCCAATAACAGAGGTTCTGCAGTGGCCAATAAGAAGGACGCAGAGGCTTACTTGAATAAAGAGCCTATTGCTTTGAATGCATTCTTGACATTGAGTAAGCTCTACGAAGGCAAGGATGTTTCCCAGTCTTTAACTTATTTGCATAAAGCTGTCGAGTCGAAACAACAAATCGGACTTGATGCACCTGCCGAGGTTTACAATAACATGGCAGTCTTCAACTATACGAAAAACAATACTGAAGGTGCTGTCAAATACCTAGAGCTTGCTCTTGCCAAATTAGAAGACACGAATATCTCTAGCGAGTTGAGAGACGATTTAAAAATTTCGGTATCTTTCAATTTAGCCAGAACACAAGAAGTCAGCGACACTGACAAGGCAGTAGATCTTTACAATCAATTACTTCAAGAATGTCCGAGCTATTTTTCTGCAAAGCTCAGGATATTGTTTTTGGATGCAGTTTCCAGCAATAAATCTTCCAAGCAAGACATTGAAAAAGAAATCAAGGAGTTGTTGCATGAGAACGCTTCCAACTTGGAAATAAGATCTTTTTATGGCTGGTTCATCAAGACCTTCGGCAAGAAGTTGGGGTTGAAGCCTGACGCTGATACCGCACATCAGAAAGAAACATTAGTTGACTACGATTCACATGACTCATATGCCTTGATCTCGTTGGCCAACATCTATTGTGTTATGGCCAAGGATCTAAAAAACTCGCGTGACGAGGAAAAGAGAAAGAAATACTACGTCAGAGCCCTAGAACTTTTCACAAAGGTGTTGTCTATCGATCCCAAAAATGTCTTTGCTGCGCAGGGTTTTGCAATCATTTATATCGAAAACAAAGAGTTAGCTCAAGGATTGGACATCTTAAGAAAAATCAGAGATTCGTTGAACGATATTTCTGTTTACCTTAATTTGGGACATGTGTTGACGGAAATGAAACAGTTCTCGAAAGCAATTGAAAGCTACGAAATTGCTCTGGTTCGTTATGCGAACAGCCAAGATTCTAAAGTTTTGAGTTTCTTGGGCCGTGCATGGTACTTGAGAGGTTTGGCAGAGAAGGACATTCTTTACTTGAAGAAGGCTCTCGAGTATTCAGAGGAGGCTCTCCAGAAAGCCACGGGTGTTGCAAGTCCCTACATCTTCAACGTTGCATTCATTCAATTTCAAATAGCCGATTTTATTACCAAGCAATCTGTCGAGAATCGGTCGGTCGAGGATATAAATGAGGCTATCACTAATTTGGACCATGCCATTATAAGCTTGACTGAGTTGTCTTCCGAGAAGGAAAAGCACCCGCCATTCCCAAAGTCCGATTTAAAAGCCAGAGCCAATCTAGGATCAACATTGCTCAGCCGGTTGAATTCTTGTTTGGATGAGACGAAGGAGAGTATCACTCAGTTGAATGCCAAGCTCGAGGAAGCTAAAAAGCTAAGAGAGGAGGAAGAGGCAAGAAGAGCTCAAGAGCTAGAGAGCGCATTAGCAGAGCAGAAAGCCAGAAACGAGACCTTGGTTTTGGAGAGAATCAAGTTACAAGAGCAAGCACAGCAATGGGCGGAGGAGGCACGTGCCAACATTGTCGCAAATGAGTCTGATGATGACAAGATGGGCGATGAAGAGAATGGCAAAGAAAAGAAATCAGCCAAGAAGGGAGGCAAGAAAAAGGGTAGGGGTAAGAGAAAAGATTTCATCAACGACAGTGATGAAGATAACGTTTCCGAACCGGAATTGGATTCCGATGCGCCTTCCGAAAAGGAAGAAGACTCATCCGCAAGAAAGAAGGCACCAAAACAAAAGAAGGGTAGTAAAAGAAAGAGGAGAGCCATCGAGGACGAGGACGAAGATGACGATGAAGGAAATGGAAAGAAGGCCGCGTCTGAAGAGGAAGATTCGGGTCCAAGAGGCAAAAAGAAGAAAAGCTTCAAGTCAGAGGAGATGGTGCAAGATAGCTCAGACGACGAAGATGGCGAGAACGGGCTTTTCTAAGCAAAGACGTTGTCGCACACGTGTATTAATAAACCCACGAAAAGAAGAGAAAAGAAATTACATATTAGAAGGGCCCGGAGGCAAGCATTAGGCATCGTGTATACATTATTTTCAATCGTTAGTCCAGGCCCGCATCTGTTTCTTGCTTTCGTAGGTGACACGGTACAACTTCTTCTCAAACTCGTCCAAAGAATATAGGAAATTCGAACTGACGTTTTTGGTAGTGTTAGACGCAAAGTTGTCGATTTCCAACGCCCTTTCTTTGAGCATCGTCATCACCGTTTCGATGAGCTGCACCTCGTTATACATCGCCGACCATTTTTCCGAAAGTCTATAGAAATGGCTCATGATTGAGTGCAAGTCCACCGACTTCGGGTCAGCCTTAATCGCATTGCGTACCTTGGGCGAGATGAAGTCCGGCTCAAGAAGATCAATGAAACTCTCGTCTGTGTCATCCAGAATGGCGCACACAGCCAAGACTGCGGCCAACCACAACGGTAGATCGAGCTTTGTGTCTTTCTCTATGCTCTTTCCTGGGTTTCCTTCTAGGTACCCAAGGCCAGGCACTGAGAGGTTGAACCTACACGGAATTTTTTCGCCGTCCGCAAGAATATCGTCTATGTCGTAGTAGCCCATGACGGAAAAGAAGCCAAAAAAAAGGCGAGATACCGGAAAGCCTCTATTACTCAATCTTATATGTTGCTTTTGTTCGCCCCGACTCCGGAGACATCAAAACAACCAGACCAGACTGGGCCGGGGTGTCCGCGGGGCCGCGCGCAGTTCCAGGGCCAAAACATGGAAAAATAAAACGAGGAAGATCGAGCGGGCTTCAGTTTGGGTCCAGTCATGGGGCCAAGAAAGTAGGATGGACCAGAAAAACTTCAGTGCTCTCGATGCTCTCTTGGCAAGAGTCCACTACCTTGGTACAGCAGACGACACATCGAGGATTTCCAGATTTACTACCTCCCTCTTGTAACTTTTTCCATACCGACACTCCTAATTCTCTGCACGCGGGCCCCACCGAGACAGGCTTGTGCACTGGCCCGTGCCATTTGGCCCATCGCAACTGAGGCCAGGCTGCGGAGTCAAGCGTTGTTCCTGCGCCGGGCCCCATCTAGCCTCTCGCATCGCCAATCTGCTGCCGAAGAATAGGCCACCACAGAACGATGCCCGCCAAAACAGCAGAACTTGCGCCAGAAACACATTTCGAGGACCAGGACCCAAATGCTCTCATAGACTACTCCGACGCGATCTCTTACTGGCTGTCTGTCCCTGCGTCCGTGAACGGTGTACTTGGGGGGTTCGGTGAGCAGACCCCAGTGCCCAAGGTCGACATCATTGGGTCGGCCACGTTCCTTCGTAAGCTCCAAACGAGAATGGAGTGTCCTGCTGGCATGCAGAAACTCACCATTGATATGGGCGCTGGAATTGGGCGCATAACAAGGGACTTCTTGTGGAAAATCAGCGATCGCTGTGATTTGTTGGAACCTGTGAAACCTTTCGTGGAACAAATGTACAAGGAGCTCGTTCCTCTTGCAGAAAGGGGTAAACTAGGTGACATTTATGACATTGGGATGCAAGAATGGAAGTGTTCAGAGGAAAAAAGACGCCGTTACTGGTTGGTCTGGTGTCAGTGGTGCGTGGGCCAGTTGCCTGACGAAGAGTTGGTGGGCTTCTGGGTCAAGTGTAAAGATGCGTTGATGCCCAATGGGACTTTGATTGTCAAGGAGAATATTGCGCCTGTTGACGACATTTTCGACCCTACGGATCTGAGTGTGACTCGAACCGATGCCAAGTTTAGACACCTATTCCAGTTGGCAGGCTACAAACTCATAGCCAGCGACACGCAGAAGGGAATGCCCAGGGAGTTGTATCCCGTGAGGATGTATTGCTTGAAGCCGCTTGAAGGGTGATATAATAGCACTTTGATTGAAGCGCATGTATATATAGACGGATCACAAGGTCAAGAGGCATAAGATCTTGCGATCGAAACGCGTATTGCCGAGATCTGCCATTGACTTTCTTAGACATTCTGGCTCAATTCAACCTTGAATTTATAAAGTTAGCAGACACTTTTATTGGTATATTAGTGCTCGGCCGATCTACTTCAATCTGAATACACAATGACATAACACTGACAGTACTCCGACGAAGACTTCATCTCACACGGACATCACGTGTCTTAGAGCGGATGGTCAAAGACTCTGGCATGTTCCGCTTTGAGGACCAATCACATATTTCTTTTCGAAAAATCGTTAGATAACAGTGCGCTATTCACAGAGTGTCTCACACATGATATGCCATTAGAGAGTGCAAGGTATCACTTGGGCGCTTTGCTGAGGGCTATGTTTCTTCGAGTGAGCACCCGGCGTAATTCGCTTCTTTATAATAGTGTCAAGTTCGATGTAGTTGAACCATGTCCACTTGTCAAGATCGCTTAAAGTATTCAATCTGGCTTTCCTTGACAAAGGCACGAAAACCAGCGTTTTGAGTACTGAAGACCGCCAACGAGACTCGACGGGGTTTCAATGTTTGTGGTTTTCCGTAACAGGCAGGGACGGCAACAGTCATTCCGAGATGGATAGAGGATAGCCGTTTAGTGATGCACTCCTGTGAGGTATCTGTCCCAAGAAGGCAATGGTTTTCAGAGCCTTAAACAACACCCTTTTCCGTGAATTAGGCGATAATAGGCTCATCGTCGCAAGGCATCAATATGGCGAGACTCTTTTTCCCCTCACATTACCCTGTCCGTTCTCAAGCAACCGTAACAGTGCGTGGTTCTAGATCGATTCTAGCTTGGTTCGATGTCCACTTTATTTATGTTGAAGCACAACAATGAACAGGCTTACCCTCGTTAGAAAGTGGCTATCTTGAACAAGTGAGTGGCACTGTTACCAAAGAGAGCCAACGACAGCGAGCGGCCAAGTGCCACGAGTACCCAGGAGAGAGCAACAATCAGGGCAGATCATAAGAAGCTGAGAGCGGATCACAGCTACGCGCAAATATTGGTGTTTGTAGTATACTGCGTTGTTGGCCTGGTGATGTTTTGCCTTCTTCTTCTGTTTACGTGGAGCACTGTAGGACATTCAGGCAAAAGGCTCAGCCCGCCTCTCCCGTGATGGATTTGACCAAACAGCAAGGACACTCTTAGCCTCACTGGATTTTGCTCTCAACGATTATATGAAAGAAGTGGGTCAGACCGATTATTTTTGCTGCTTAGAGATCAACCCAAAGTTTTAATAGAAGGAGACATTCCAACATGTAGATGCATGCAACCCTTACACTCGTTTCGGAGAAATCGACTTTGTTTTGATTTTGTTTGGAGCCCTCAAGCAGCAAGCCATCTCTAGAGGTTTGTCAGTCGCCAAAAAACACCCTACAATGATGCTTGGCAGATGAATCACCAACCGGGACGGGTCACCCTGGCTGCGTCAAAAGCTGCAAAACATTACGCCGCCAAATTAGCATCGGCAGTGGAAAGTCTATTCAACGATTAGGAGTTTGAATATCTTAGAGTAGATCCAGGAATACACACGTGTTGGTATAAGATTCTGAAGCAAAAGATCCCGTGTACTTCGTCTCTTCAAGATTAGAAACTCGACGGTGCTTTGTGCGTTAAGCGAAAGGAGTTTTGGACCCTTGCAAATGTTTGAGGTCCAAGGAAGAACGATCTTTTCCATCTCGGCACAGCATAACTCACTCTGGATACAACATATTTTGCGGATTGAAAAAGACTTCACAAGCCAAAGCGATAATCATTCTTGCTGCAAAGATCTTTGGCCTCACTGGTGTTGGTCATGATTCCCATCGCTTGTTTGACTCAGACCTCATGGCTCCGGAATCTAAGTACGTCTTAATATTGAAAACAGAACGTGACACAATATTCGTCAGAAATGAGGTATTGTGAGGTTTTCTCTGTTGCCTTGCCAAGATTGCTTATTCGTCAACGATCACTGAAGTTCCTCGTGAACTCAACAAAATCTGGCGTTGCTCGTGCTGTACTACAAACCATCTTTGTCTGGGCCGAAACGACCTTCGGGCGGAGATTCGCGATTTGGAGCAGGCGCCACGAGAGTTGTTCTCTTCGCCCCATGATTTCGAAGCTTCTTTCCCTGACGGGCTTTATTCTGCTTCCCCTGGCTGCTCGAAAGCGGACGTTCTCGTCATTTGCCTGGCTTTCGAAACCTGAGAGGACTACCAGCCACAACGACTTCGTGAGGCGGCAATGATCACGCTCAGTGCATTGCCTCTTTATAGACACGCTCAAGACAGTTGAGCCACATCTTTTATCAGCTGGGCCCACTTATCTTTTGGTAAAATTATCAGTTTTCTCACCGTTTCCGTTGTGCCATAAGCGTCGGGCAGATTTGTAATCTCCGGCTCGAGTATCAATCTCACCATCAATCTCCGTTGCAGCCCAGAGCCTCTGCGCGACTTTTTGCAGTCGAGCTGCCTGACGCAAGATGCTAGAAGGTACTGCAGCTTGTGTTGAGACACGACCATCGTTAGCCAATCATAGAGCACATTGTGGGAACAATGGGCTCCCATAAAAGCTATATAAAGAGTGAAGTCTTCCACTCTATTGTTTTTACACAGAGGGAGAGAAGATTGAGAATGGTGGTCCATATAATAGTATCTTCATGAGATATCCATCAGAAGGACTTCATGGAGAAGTCGTCGCAATTGTTAATGAGTATTATCCTGTACTTAAGGGCGGGATCAAGCACGGGCCGCAAGCCTCACTGCGACCCACATCTCTCGCCAGAGCAGACCCCATGTCAAACCAGTCTTACAGAAAAAAGCGCCATACATTTTCCGGGGCTCAAATTGGGTCTTGCAGGGAGCACGCTCAGATGTGACGATCCAGCGAAGCAGCTCTTTTTCTGACGTTTCGTCTCGGGATTCCAAGTCCTGGCTGCCCAGTGTCGTGTCCCTCGCCCGGTCCTTCACCTCCATCGCGATGCCTTGCGCGAGGACCTGGGGCCTGCCCTGGTAAAATTTTAGTGTCTTCCCTAAGAACGCACGACTTGTTCCACGTGACCAGTTTTCCTCCAGGAGACTCAGAACCACATAGAATTGCTCTGTTCTTCTTTCTCTCTGTGATCGTCTGACAAATCAGGTCCATGTCTTCTCCGGCAAAATTGGCTGCTGTCGTGGCTGCCACGGCTTTTGTTTCTGTCGCAGCAGTTGAGGCCCTCCACCGCTTCAGCGACGCTAGCCAGGCCGCAGAATCCAAGAAATCAGACAAAATCCGGGCCAAGAGACCGCACTCAGAAGAGCTCATACGTGAGCAGCTCGCACGGAACTACGCGTTTCTATCCGAGGAAGGTATGAGCAAAGTGCGGGGCCAGAGAGTTGTTGTCATAGGAGCAGGCGGGGTCGGCTCGTGGGTTGTCACGATGTTGATCAGATCCGGCGTAGAGACCGTCAGAATCATAGACTTTGACCAGGTGTCTCTCAGCTCGCTCAACAGACACGCAGTGGCCACTTTGAAGGACGTGGGCACGTCCAAGGTGGAGTGCTTGCGCACACACCTTCACCAGATCGCACCGTGGGCAGAGATCCAGGTGAGAAACCAATTATGGAACGCTGGGAGTGGCGAGGAGTTGATTTTCGGCGACGACTTCAGGCCGACCTTGGTGGTGGACTGCATTGACAATATCGACACGAAAGTTGACCTCCTTGCGTTCTGCCACGAGCAGAAACTAAAAGTGATTTCTTCTGGTGGGGCCGCATGCAAATCCGACCCGACCCGTATAAACATTGCCGATCTTCTGAAAACAGAGGAGGACCCCTTGGCGCGCTCGGTTCGTATTCGCTTGACTAAGCGTGGCATCATCGAGAACATTCCCATCGTGTTCAGCGCTGAGAAACCTGATCCACGCAAGGCTAAACTCTTGCCCTTAGACCAGGCGGAAATCGAGAAGGGAGACGTTGACCAGCTCTCGGCACTACAGAACTTCCGTGTGAGAATCTTGCCTGTTTTGGGCACCATGCCTGGAATGTTCGGCCTCGCCTTGGCCACACACATACTCACATCAGTAGCTGGATACCCCACGGAATACGCGGAGGGGAAAAACAGAATCAAAGTATACGACGGCATTCTTCAGAGCTTGGCCGGGCAGCAAGCCCGCATTGGCCACCTAGACCAGCGGACGCCCATTGCCCTCAGGGATGTCCCATACATAGTGGAAGAAGTGTTTCGGGGCAAGTCTGTGGTCTCCAACTATTCTACAAGATTGGCGCTCTCGCGATGGGACCCAAAGGCGGAGCTCGGGTTCCAAAACATTGTGCTCATGACGAAAGATGAGCAAAAACTCCACGAGGAGAAAGTCTTGAAGGGAGGAGAGCCGTTAGCTCAAGTCTACAGCGAAGATGTGCTTGGAAGAGTGAAGCAAAGGTTTCTTGAGGAGAAGTACTATTCATCGTTTCGCTGAGCCAGGCGATAAAAACACAAAGACGAGCACGGAATAGATCCGCCGACCCAAACTGGGTCAAAATGGGGCTTGCTTTGAAAAAAGCTATTCACACATTTTCATAGACAATAGAACGCTATTTGCAGTAGTGAGTATGAGAATGCGTAAGTGCTGGCAGATTGGAAGCACTTCCAAGCCAAAGAACCGACAAGTTTCTTCTGATTTTCTTCTTGTTCATTGGCGCCCCGGCTCTATGTCGTGACCGTTAACACTTGAGTTTTCACATAAAACTCAGAGGTATAAGTACCCGGACTTTCCTACTGAAGAAAACAGTGCCATGTGGCCCAGGCCACCAAGGAGCCTGTACTCAACAGGTGTAAACTGAGCAATAAAGTCTTCACATGGAGCAGCCATCCGCCAACAACGAGGTCCCAGTAGCCGCTTTCTCTATGCATTTCTGCAGAATCACTCCGCTCTCGTTCTCTAAACCATTTTCCGAGCCGACAGCCTTGCCGTGTGGTTCGCTTTCTGGCCCCATCCGGTGCTGAACGTCTGCTCCTGCCCCGATCCAGACCGGCACCGATGACATTTCGCGCGTTGTCCCAGTGCCCTCTCCGTCTCCGAGCCCAATCCTCACCGAGGTAGAGACTACAGGCTCTCGGACGTCTGGCTGGGTTTGAGACTTTTCCACAAGATCATCATTTCTTCCAAGGTATTGCTCAGCACACCCACACGCCCAGCTCTTCCGTCTTTCCCTCGCGTAATTGACACAGGAAAAACACACAAATGCTCAACGCCTCTCGCTTCCATTTCAAGAACTTTGCCCTTCCGGCCCGGTTTCTTAGATCTCCACTTGCTCCACGAGCACGTTTGCTAGAGTCGAGATTTTTCTCTTCCGCCCGGCCAGCGGCTAAGAAACCCACCGGGATCAAGGCGTTGGTGAAAGAATATGGCTATTCGGCATTGGGCGTTTATCTCTTTCTCAGTGCCTTGGATTTGCCCATATGTTATTTGCTAGTGCACTCCATGGGGAAAGAGGAGATTGAACGGTACGAAAACTCGGTGAAGCAGTATTTCGGCTACGGCAAATCCGATGAAGAGCTCAGGGAGATACAAGAAATCAACAAAGTCGAAGAAGCTCATCAAGAAAAACTCGCCGCTGCGTCTGAGTCTTCCTCAATGTTTTCGTGGTTTTCATGGACAGAGTTTGTCATAGCGTACGGCATTCATAAATCCGTTTTCATCTTTGTGAGAGTGCCTTTGACCGCTGCGCTCACTCCATCCATTGTGAAAATGTTGCGTAGCTGGGGGTTCAAAATTGGAACAGATAAGCTTGCAACGGCAGCTCAATTGGCTAAGGGCACCATCACCAACGCGGCCTCTGCAGCCAATCCCAAATTTGGCACCAGACCCACGAATAAAAAAAAGTGGTTTTGGTTCTTCTGAGGGCCAACGAAGCTCGGGGTAGCACAAATCAGCCATTTAAGGGCTAACGTTTTTCTCCGACTGTATATATGTATATAAATGACGTTTTTAATTATAAATAGAAGCAAAACTTTTATATGCCTAGTAGAAGCTTACCACGTTCGTATACGTAAAATGAGCATGCCGTCATCGGTATAACCTTTATGTATCCGATGGACAATCCAACGAAAAAGCCCCGTATTCCGTTTTCAGCAAAGATCAACTTCGTAGTCGTACGGAACGTCATGAACTTCCCGGAATTCACTGCTCCGCCGACTTGCATTCTCCGCCGAATCACTTCGAATGGATAAGCCGCTGTTTGTGAAAACATCCCTGCAAGACCTCCAGCAACAAGCTGGGCGTATGCCTTGAGTGGAACTCGGGAATCACGACTACTCACGTGTTCTTGGCTGTCTTTCACCTTCACCACTTTGTGTCCACTCACGTAAGCTGAAGGCCGCGAGACCAAATACGGGGCCAAATAGCTTGATCGGAAGATATCGTGTATCGAGTCATGCACGTAGAATGAAACTCCAGCGTACGGAATCATTCCGAGGATTGTCGGGCCAAACCCTCTGTAGAAGTTGGATAATGGCACCAATGCCTTGGGCATTTTTTGTCTCATGAAACGAAGCCACTGCGGATCAGACTCCTTGTGCGGCGGATGTTCTGAGTAAACGTTTTTGATGATTGTCCACAAGTTACTCTGCCCATTTGCTCGCGGTAGCACGGGGGAATAGCTTATGCTTGAGCCACGTTTGGTCTCAAACGCCATGCGTACTCGAATTAGGTCCAAAGGGTAAGTGAAAAACACAGATGATAACCCAGAGAGCAGCCCTGCCATGAACCGACGCAAGGCAGTCTCATAGTTGTCGTTGGGGATCAATATGCTGCGGATCTGCTCGTAGGCTACGAACTTGATGGCGGCGTAAGGGAAAATGCGTAGAAGCGTCACCAGATGGCCATGAAACAAACCCAAAAATCCTTCGCTGATCCAGATTCTATTACCAGCTTTGAAGAGTCCGAAAAATGAACCACGGTATTTCAAGAATTCCGGATTGGATGTTTGAAACAAGATCTTGATCCGATCTAAAGGAGCAATAAGTGTCTTCGCTGCGCTTCCAGATAGCCCGCCCGCGATCCCAGATCGTATCACGTATTCCATCGAGTGCTTGTCAATAACTTTAACGTCATGGTCTCTTCTTTGTGCGGGCAATTTAGACGAATCATAGAGTGTCTGTGATTGCACTGACTCCTCCAGCATCACACGCACTGTGATTGGTTATAAAAATGTAGGTTCCGAAGGAAATTTCTCCAGTGTTTTTTTTCCTCAGAACTACTTTATCTATGAATTGTGTTGCCTCGGGCGTCGTCAGATTAGCATCTAAAGAAGCCCTTTGTATGTTGATTTCGCCTCTTGCGGTGTATAAAATAATAACAGTATTGTCGAACTTAATCGCAGTTCACCCCAAAGAGAGAAAGCAACCGCGTATGCAGGTAACTATGGGGTTGGATTATTTAGTTCAATAGCTTTCACAGTTTTTGGAGCTATTCACAGAATATGAGAGCTGAAAGGAGCACAATTCAAAAGCTCCCAAGAAGCGCCGGCGAGCCACCAGTGTGATAATTATTGACAAAGCGAGAGTCCGGACTGTATGTTATAACGAGTTTCCTCGCTGGATGCCTTGGCTGAACATTGGGCCCTCTCAGAGAAGCTCACCTCACGAGCCTCCGACCTTTCAATGGGGCCAAAACTTGTGAGGATAAAAACTGAATGGGAACACAATCCTCAAGTCTCGAGAAACAAGCAGTCAAAACAGGTTTGTGCTTATGTCCGTGTCACCAGCCCTCGTTTTGGGCTTGGTTATTGTCTCCCGGTAGCCTGATGTTTTCTCACTTGGGTACTTGGAAGCCGACCTACCTCTCACGAGTAGAGGTACGGTATCTCAAGTTGCCAAAAGAGCTGTTTTCGGTTTTTGTTGGTCCTCGTCGAGAATCCCTAAAAGCTCTACGCTCAACGTGAAATATTTATCCGCACTGTTACTTGCCTCCACTCTTAGGGATTTGGTGAACTGTAACCTCTCGAAACGGGCCACTTTGATAAGAAGATCACACGAATAATCCTTTAAAATTGACCTGTCACTTTCAAGATCTATCTTCTTCAGCTGATAGTGTGCTTTTCTGTCAAAGTTAAAGATTCTCCTTATTCTTGCAACCCTATTTCCGTTCTTCTTATTACATGATAGTTTCACTATCAGATGATCGGGGAGCTCTCCTCCAGGGACAATTGGGTATAAGGGTGTAGGGTGCTTCGGCCCTTTATCTCTCTTGGGAGTGTGCTGCACCAAGCCAACTTTGGTGTCCGGGTCGTTGCACTTCACTGATATCGCGAGAGCAAAGTATTTGATGTCCACTTCCCGATTGTCATTGTCCTCATCTAGAATGAAATACTTGTGCTCTAAGAATTTCTCAATGCTCCAGTTCCGGAGCACAAATTTCGAAACTAGAGTCAAATATTTTCTCTTGTAGCCTATCCAGTTGCCTGCTTCTCCTATCTCAAAGCCCCGGTCAATTCTTGAAGTCACGAGAGGAAAGATTTGCTCGCCCGTCGCATGACAAAAGAAAGGCTGGTGGAGTTTTGTTGGTAGGAAAGGTGGGCCGACTCGGAATAAGTTGTTTGATCTTGGCGCCACCTGTTTGTGCAGTAAGTTGGGGTTTTGGTAAACCTCCCGATAAGAGGCAGCCAGGTTGCTTAAATGTGCTTCTGAATTAAGGTTCGCTGAATGATTATCACCGAGAAACGAGGCCGTGGGAAAGGCCGGAGAATAGATGCTCATGTTGCTGGAAACCCCATCGAAAATATTCGAACCATGCAAATTTGAAGCTTCAAGATGATCCACGGGATGAAACATCGGAATTTCTTGTCTGTGATGAGACGCAGATTGAGGCGCAGATGGTGTGCTTGCACTGCCGTCGAAGCTCACCGTATCAGCAAATACATGTGCCTCTTTGAACGTCTCATTGACACTGGAGCCATCCGCGTGAAATGTACTCAATCGAGAGTGTCTGTTGTTGGGGGGGGCGGGAATTGCTGACACTCTTCAACAAGCTTCTGAACAAAACCCGGGGAACACGAGTAACGAAGCTGCTCATCAAGTAAGTCATGACTCTTGATGTGGTAAACTGCATTCAAGTCTCTCGCAGAAGATGCAACGAGCGAGTGTGAATAATGTCCACTAATATATTGATCACCCTCGACGGCATACCCCCTCTCTTCGTCATTCTGGAACTGCTCTCGATTGTGAGGCAAGTACGGGGTGTCAGTCGTTGACGCAGAAGAGTAATTGACGTGAGGCGAGTCCCTGTGCAGCCTCTGCTCTAGCTGATCACAATGCAACAAGTTGCTTGTTGGATTCAAGCGTTCGTCAAATTTATGATCAGACCCGCTCATTGATTAAACACCAAAACCAGCGCCGGAAATTCAATGCAGACCGGGAAAAGCAAAGAACTGAAAGATAGCGAGGGTTAACTTCCTGCAACACCACTCACTCGAGCCACATCACCTGTTCCTCAAACGAGTTTCCCAGTAGCGGTAGGTAAGTGTCTACGAAAATTGCAGAAGCTTCCTCAGTGCCGGTGTATTTTTGCGGTCGAAGAAGATGGAGCTTGTGGTGCCGAATCTCCTGACCTGTTAGTTCCAGCAGCTTCTCTGGCCTTGCGAAGTAGTGGGAAATTAACCTACGCTTGCCAGTCAAAATTGACGCAACGATCCGATCACTTAGATATTCAGGAATTTACGGCGGGGAGCAGAAAAGAAAAGTGGTACGTGCAAGTGTATTTTTTTTTGAGCGGTTCAATAAACTCTGAGGCCTGAAGCCACTACCCGCATAGAAAGCTTTGTTTCTAGATCGTTTGCAGTCAAGCGCAAGTGGAGCAGATGCCTTCCTGTATAGTTCGGTTTTGTGTCACTTTATGATGCACGCTTCAATCTGTGTGCTTTCCTCAACAATAGAAAACGCAAGATTGGATCTACGTGCATGAGTATCGGCGCGGAGAAAAAAGTATGACTCCGGCGTGATTCGAACACGCGCATCTTACGATAACAGAACTTGAGTCTGCCGCCTTAGACCGCTCGGCCACAGAGCCTATTTGAATATTAGTGGCGGGTGGGTTTATAGATTCACAAACTTGAAGGTCTTGAAATTACTGTTTAAACTTGGCACCGACATTGTCGAGTTCTGAATAGGCGAGCTCAAAGTTTTCTGCGGAAAAGAGAGAGTACTGCTTCTTCGTGAAAAATCGAACACCTCTTTCAAGGTAAAGCAATTAGTCGCTACTTGCTTAGGAAAGAAAAGTGTCCCCTTGAGCGATCTCAATACCAATGTGGGAGTGGAACGAGTTGATCATGTGTCCATTCTCAGTCTCATCATTCTTCAAGTGGGAGCAGATAGTTGCTCCAGTGCCGCGAAAGGACTCAATGCCCCGTGTCGTCTTTGTCGCAAGATATCCTTGAGTACAGAATAGATTGCCTTGAGATTCTGTCTCACAGTGTTCCCAGAAGCATACCATGACGTTACTGGTGTATGGAAAGCCCTTCATTTGGTATAATCTTCTTGTGATCTTCTGGTCTCTGGAAGACCTCTAAAGGATATTTTCACCCATTATATGCTTTTCATAGCAGCCCATTGTTCTTACGATATGCTCTATGATTGGCTAATGATGATCGTGTCTCGGACACGAGCTGCCTGCTGTACACGTCTTGCATCTTGCGTCTAACAGTCTTTAGCCATGCATTAGTGCTGAACGCACTCTGAATAAATCACATGGAATATGTTTAGAATAGCCTCAAAAAAAGTTTTTAACTAGCGGCTTGCGCTTCAATTCTGTGACGTGCTCTTCCTTCGGCGTGCTATTCATTTCCTGGTGTTCCTTTCGTGTTTGTTGGGCGCCCCACTTTGACTGAACCAAACGTCGCGGCGCAAGATAGGCTGTTTGACTCCATTAGCCACGCAAAACATCCGGATAAATTAGTCTACTTTGTGGAAGAAGAATAGCAAGACCAAACTCATTATCAAGCAGAAATGCAGGTCGTGGCGGATTAAGGTCGGGGCGGATGAAGGTTTACACAGTGAGGCTGTTTCCATATCTACGTATCTGTTCAGACGAACTCTTCAATACTTTCACTGGTATATGTCTGGGAATGCTGGTTGATTTTCTTTCATGCGAGAAGCTATACTCTGTATGTGTTTTGCTGCTCATATGGCAGAGTTAGAAGCGGGAACGAATCTGGTCTCTGAATACGGTATTATCTGCCTTCATATGTCCTCTTCGCGAGTATGCTCCCAATTACCGAGTGGAAGCTTACACAAGTATCGATAGCGCCGCAGCGAGAAAACCGGTCTGAGAAGGATAGGGTCGGCCCTCATCACATGTCGCCTATTTTGGTCTTAAAGTGCTGGGTTCAGCGAACCTCCGTCGGGAGACCGGCTTGTATTAGTCACAATTAATGTGCAGCCAGCCAACCCGGTGATCTTGAGGCTCGCTGTACGAAGACATTCATTGAATATCATACTGTCCGTGCGTTTTTTACGCTTGGCGGCACTTGATGTTGACAGGTTGGTGCACTACTTCTATTGTCTAGGATCCCCCGGCTCTCTGTACGAGCACACCGCTTAGCTACGCTAAGTTTGCTAAACATTTGTTTTTGTTGACATTCGGTTGGCTGCGTACTAAGAACTCTTTTTGATTACACTTTGAAAATTTATTCGGCGCTGATGCAGAGTCGTTTCACGGGAATTTCACATAACCATGACCCATAAGACATCTTCCAACAATAATTGTGAGGAAAGATACCGCTGAGTTAAATTGCACGCCTAGCCGTCCTCGGGGCAATTCTTTACCCACAGTTCGTGCCGGCTCGAGCGTTTTTATTGGTATAGGCCCTTGTTACGAACACACAGGTCACAGTACACTGATGGGCCCCAATAGTTTATCGTGACATACAATTGGCTTAGTCCCTGTCCCAAAGAGTGGCATTTTATCTCAGCACTCATCCGTGAGCAAAGTCTTTTGCGAGGAACTGTCCGCTATAATACACATGTTCATTGCCATCAGGAGGTAGATGATCAGCTGGATCGAGAATTTTGCGTATTATAGACGTGATGCGCGAGTTGTCTGTCCTAATGCTACAGTGCCATAGCAATTAGTAGCATGAGGGAATTGCTCGAGGAGATGTATCGCAAGACAGTATTTTCTCCGTGCAATTTTACTGGCGAAATACAGCCATCTTGGCATGGAGCACCATACATGTGCCTGCTGTTCAAGCCAAAGTTTCTAGAGGGCCACAAAGCCCCATGAAAAGACACCATACTATCGAAACAACTCACTTATCTCGTTTAGCCAACAAGTGCTGTCACGAAATCAAACACACTGCCAATCATTGGGATCGGCCGAACGAATCAATAAGGATGAATAGTGATACTTCCAATAGATTTGATACTTTTATCATGGGGGGCTTGAACTCAACTGCGAATGGTGCGGTGTCTCTTTCACTAGTCTCGAGACCAGTAAAATTTACTTGCTGGACCCGTGAAATGCTTGCACGATCGATTCACCTGACAAGAAGGACCCACAGATCATGGAGCTTTTCAAATGAGGATATCAATATTGCGTGCTCGGCGACTTCAAGAGCTTGGACCAAACTCGAAAATTTGGATAACGAGAGACAGAATGAGCCCACCTCTCTATTCTGCCGGGTATAGTTTAATCCACAAGGCTAGTACCTCTCGGGGCAACGGTGAGCCGCGGTTTTCATTTTGGGGTGTCACTTTTATGGCCTTGTCGATTACTTCTCTCTGGTTTCTGGCTGGAACAGAAATGCAAGCACAAAATTAGATTCTCCGGCGCAAAAAACCGGAGCGAGTCAACTGAATCTTTTGGGATTGCTCGAAACGTCAAAGAATGATAGTATGGGACTGAAAAGATGCCCTGAACCAAGTTAGGTGATTTTATGTCACATTCATGCACGATGGCAGACTTGAAATTGTCGTGAATGGCGCAACGCAACGGCTTTCTATGTGTGAGCTTACGCAAACTCGTGCTTAGTAGAATGAGAACGAATTGCAGATACCCCTTTGCTCGAACTCGAATCCTTGCCACGATGCTAAAGACGCCTTTTAGGTAAAGTATTTCGAGGTGACTTTTGAGTCTTTGCACTTATGGTCTGGATCTTTCCCGTCTTGCGCATTGGTATCTGTCTACTCAAGTCTACTAGTGGCCAGTGCACCACTTAAAATGGGCTCCTGCTGACGGATAAGTCCATCAACCGTTTAATTGCCTAGACTCAACTCGTTTACATGGCTCTTTTTCTTCGAAATGGCTTTTTGAGAGCGCTGATACTCGAAGATCACGTCTGAAACTACGTCACCTGGTTACATCACTATATTTGTGAGTGACCGCTAGAGACGAGGCACATGCTTTGGATACTCACAAATCATTGTTCACACTCAGTCATAATTTCCATAGGCGATTTCTATATCAGCCTTCATTGAATGCGATACGATTAGCCTGTCTTTCATCTCGATCTAAATCCCATATTCCAGGTCCGGTCTTGGACCCCTCAGTCTAAAACTTGTTTGTTTGATCTGTTATCTCACACAAGTGAAAGTCAATTGAGAATAATCCTCTCCTCCATCAAAACATACACCCGGAAATCCTTAAGCTCGTTGAGAGCGCTACCTTGCCGTCTTTTCGTTCACAGTCTTGAACATTCTGCAAAGAAACCTGATGCGAAGAACCAATGAGCTCTTAAATTAGATCATTTGGCCGGCTAGAATCTCAGGACAATATGATCCAGATAACAGCTGCCCTGGAAAGTCAAAACTGCCTGCTGCTAGGTGTTCAATAATCTGATTAACGGTGGTATCACGAGACGAATCTGAGAGTTTTGGGCGTTAACGATGACCCGTGTTTAAAGCGCATTTATACATCAGGTTTAGCTGTCTTTTGAAGAGAAGAGTTAAACGAAACGATGCTCTCAAGCTCGTTAAACAAGTGAGGAAATCAGCCTGCCCCTCACACTTCAGGGTACATGGACTTAAACACCAACAAGTATCGGAGGGCGCTCTGAGTCTTCAAAGCCTACCGGCGACGTTGCTTTTCGACTCTCTCAAAGAGACATTATATCTCAGGGTGTTGCTGACAGGGTGCCTCACTCACCCACCAATGGCTAAAAACTATATGACTCGAAACTAGACCTGTAACAAATCACAGTTTCGTTTCGAGTACCCAGAAACTGTTTTATTCAACGGTAGGCTCTGCTTTTCCTGACACCTTGACTTTTTTGCTCCGAGATACCAGTGTAAATAGTTCACACGGAGTGGATTCTACTACCATCAACATATATAACTTATGTGCTGAGCACGATGCCTTCTCGCACATCGCCTTTATGGCCAAGTTGGTAAGGCACCTCACTAGTAATGAGGAGATCGTCAGTTCGAATCTGGCTGAAGGCAAATTTTTGCCCACGCCATTGGAGTTCCGCCGGCAGAAATCGATTTCAAGGGTACTGGTCGTTGTGCTTAAACAGTCTTGCTTCTACAGTTTCTAGGTTTTTTTCCCGTGCAGATCTAGAAAAATGCGAGCTTGATTTGAGGTGTACGGATGTGTCGTCATTCTAAAGCGCGAAAGCCTCACTGAGAGATCCGAGCTGCCAAGCACACCGCAACGGATCTCCACAAATCAACAAACAAGCCTTGCGAAATCGCCATAAACCACCAAATAAAGCAAAAAAGCCTAAAAGCAGGTTTCTTCTTGACATGCCGCTAGACCGAAAGCGACCCGCCAATAGCGCAAAGTCGGCTCGTCTAAAAAAGTGGGGCGACGACGACGACGAATTTGCCGGCGGATTCGGTGAAGGAAGTGACGATTTTCTAGCGCAGCTTGACGAGGCAGATGGCGAGTTCTTGTCTCCCGCTGACGAAGTCCAAACGCTCAAGTTGGGGCCCGAGGGGCGTGGGATTAGCTCAAGCGCGAACGATAATGTACCACGTGCACCAGCAAAAGAAACTCTTACTCCGAGCAGATTTGCACAGTTCGTCGAAAATGACGAAGACGAGGAGATATCCTTCGGGGAAGATGTCCACTTGGATGCTGTAAAGAGCCACGTGCACACATTTCCAAATCACGACTGGAAATCGCTGCCGGGGGCTCCCTCTTTGACTTCGCCAATAAGACGACGGTCTTTGAGCGATTTCAGCGAGGAGACTGACACAGATATCACAGAGATAAACGATGAGGATTTCGAGGAAATCGACGACATTTTCGGCAAGGAGGAGAGTGGTATTTACAGCAGTGGCGGCACACGAGCCTCGAAAAAACTGGCAGCTCCGGGCAGGGCCCAGGAGATCTTGGTCCAGCGAAGACAACAATTGGAGGAAGAGGCACAAGCTGAAGATGACGAGTTGTTCAAGCGCTATAAGATTCGTAATGAGCAAAATCGTGGACTGTTTGGAAGGCCACAGTCGGATGAAGTTAACACACTCAAACTCAAAGATTTACGTTTATACGGTCGCCTGTCATCAAAGCTCCGACCGGATCCCGCCGATAATGACCTCACAATTAATTATGAGTATACTAAAGACGACTTTGAGTCCTTCGAAGACGGCTTTGTTGGCGATCTCCCTTCTATAATAAGGCAAGACAAGCTCTCCCATTTCCACACATCAGCATCCGGGAACAGCGGCCAGCTACTGCGGAAATCAAGCATGCCAGTGTTCCCTAGATCACTAAAGGCGTCCAGACCAACAAAATTCAAGTCCACAATGGATATCGCTGGGGCTCTCGGAGACAAGCCCTCGGAGCACCCACTTTTCAATGATAATAATAAAATCATTCGGAAATTGGATAGAATGCCTTCTTTCCACATAAAAAGGACTCAAAACACTCGGCCTGCCTCGAACGAGGATTTGTTGGACTACAATATGGAACTACACAAAAAGCAGCTACTCGAAAAGTACATGGAAATCTCCGAGAAACAATTCCAGCTACGTTCAAGTCCAAAAAAAAAATCATCTGGCATTAAGCATCACAATAAGCCGACTAAAAAGGGCGTTGGAATCGTGAAATATCTAAATAACAAATCCAGTGTGCCGTTCATGGCTGGCAACAAGCAAATGAAGTTTAATCTGGAGTCGAAAACGTGGGAAGGAAACGAACATGATCTTCTAAGGTTTGATGAAAATAAGGATCATGGTTTCCTTGATAAGAAACAGAAACAGCCTAGTTTGATCACACTGGAACAATTCAGACATCAAAAGGACACTGTCAAAGGCAATATGATCTACGATGCTGAGAATCTAAAATGGGTCAATAAGGATGCGCTCGACGAACAGCAAGAGAATGTGTTCGAAGATTTGCCCGACCTCATTCCCAATGACATTCCGCAATATGTCCCCACCGCACCTGTCCATTCGAAACCTCCCGTAGCTGATCGCGGAGTCAGCACATTTACGCAAAGAACTGTTCTGACCACCTCCAGTGGAAGTACAGTGGTGAACAGTGGTACTGCTGGTGAGGAATTTGTGCTTAGCCCTAAACTTATGTCCAAGTTCCACAAGGAGGAAATGAAGATCAAAAAGAAAACTCACCACTGGTTTGGTCCGAATGAGACTTATCATTTAAACAGACGCAACACCTTTGACGCTGAATATTTTTGGGAAATCCGCAAGATGGTGATCGATAACAACTCTTAAAACTAATGTCCGCCTTTATCATTATACCCCTCCAAATTCTTTCGTGTATACATACAAAATTTGAGAACAAACGACTCATAAAATTTATATCAGATTATTACTTAAAACTCCTAGCTTCAAGGTAATCAAGGATGAATTCTACTCGATCTATGAAATCACTTAAGCGAAAACTAAGCCAAGACCAACAGCCGCAAACGAGGTAATGATCATGGCAGCATTCAATGGCGAAAATACAAGTTTAGCGTTGGAAGAGCTTGATGCGCTCCCAGAAGACGTGCCAGAAGACGATGAACCGGACGAAGAGCGAGAGCCAGAACCGGAACCAGAGCCAGAACCAGAACCAGAACCAGAGCCTGTGGTAGTGGAGTCAGCAGTAGTTCTAATCGACCCCGAGATAGAGCCTGTGCCGGAAACACCAGCAGAAGAAAGCACAGCCTTACAAGAGGAGGCAGTAGTAGCAGATTTGACAGTAGCAGAGCCAGAAAAGTCACAGGCACTAGAACTGGCACCGTTCGCGCTGTAGTATAAATTGAGCACGAAGTCCAATTGGGCTTTGGCATCACAAGGAGAATAGGTGCCATATTCACCGGTTGTACCATTACCGGTGACACCTGAGCAGTCAATCTCACCACAAACGTAAGCAAAGAGGTCAGAATAATCACTGGAGTCGACAGATGAGTCAACCACACAAGACAAAGAGTCAACCATACAGTCACAGACTTCGGAGTCAGGAGTAGGTGGCAAAACAGTGGCGGCTGCCCAGCTCACACCAACAGTAGGGCAGGTAGTGACAGAAGCAGAAGACGAGGCAGAGTTGGCCGTGGCATAAGTTGGGTCAATTTTGGCTAGCTGACTTTTCAAGTTGGTGAAGTCGGCCATTGTGGAAACATCACCGGAACTGTCGATAGAGACCAACCCATAGTCGTTGGTCTCTTGGAAGTACATGTAAACAATACCGCCCGACCAGACATCGGTCATCTCTTCAGAGTAGATGGCCTGAACTTCACTGAAGTTTCTTGGTGTGACCTTGTTGCAACCGTATTCGGAGAAAAACACAGGAATGCCCAAGTTCTTGTAAGCATTGGTGATAGTTTGGTAGCCGGAGGTTTTAAAGGTTGACTCACCGCACCACTCATACATATTGATACCGAAGAAGTCGGCTCTTTCATCGTAATCTCCACATGCAAAGTAATCGGCCAAGTCGACTCTAATGTCGGTGTCGTCGTTGGCGGAGTATCCGACTGGAATTGATCTGTATCCCTTTTCCAGAATGTAGGCCTTCGTATCTCTGACAGCAGCCTTCACGTATGCAGAGGCATCCGTGTTTGAGACCTCGTTGGTGACCTCGTTACCGGCGAAAAAGCCCAACACGTTGGTGTAGTTATGGAAGGCATCGACGACGGAGGTGTATCTGTTCAACAACTCCAATGTCCAAGTAGGGTCGTCTCTGTCGATGGAAAGAGAAGGCTCGGACAAGTCAGCAATCACATAAATGCCAGCTGCGGACAAGGCCTCCATACACTGGGTGTGGTCCTCCGTCACGTTCAATGCATATACACGGATCACGTTTGTCTGCAACTCCCGCAAGTAGGGGATATCTCTGGAGCACGTTTCATAATTGGCCAAGGGGTCAACGAATGACGAAGTTGAAGAGTCTTCGGTATCTTGTTGATAGGCGACACCCCTCATCAAAAACTGGGAGCCGTTATTCGAGTAGAAAAATTTGTTTCCCACGACTTCAATCGTAGGAAGATCGGCGGCGGCTGCGGAGGCAGCGAGTGAAGTCACCACTGTAAGAAGTGATTTCAACAACATTTCAATAGGTAGGATCTAAAAAAAAAAAGAAAAGAAAACACAAAAACAATGAAGAGAAGGAAGAAAGTGAAAAGAAAGAAGGAGGTCAGGAAAGGAAGAACCGAGCAGGGTGGAAACCGCCAGTTTAAAAAGACCGTGGGAGCCCCGAGATGCACTCGGGATGTCCGAGCGCTTATTTGCGACGCAATGCAGTCCTCGGTGATCAAACCTGCGTACCGAGCCGATGTACGCACGCTTACGGAGATGGTGGCTAGCGTTGACAATAATGGAGAGTGCGGATTGGGAAATGGCGCAGCATGCAGCTGTGGGCTATGTGACTTGCGTCGAATGGATGGTGCTTACATGCAAGATACTGAAAAGAAAAATAGCTCAAGGGTATGTGGGCACGAGTCAAGCAATACACGAGATCACTGCAAACAATACAGACCATAGGTGGCCGATGCAGCATCAAGAAAAGACGTTTTTAGAAGCTAAGGCGAAGAAAGACTCGCTGCACTCGTGCTTGCCTCTACATGCGTGGGGGTTTGCGACAGCGGCCAATAACATAAGAATGTGAACGAGGGGGAGAGGTATAAGAGACATACTCCGTGGAGAGAATAGACCAATTGAGTGCTGGATTCGCTGACGCGTCAAACGTCTCAATCGAGGCAAACGAGAAAATAGGAGCAGTTTGCAGATAAAGCAGCATAAATAGAGGGTGGTCGACCTGACGAAAGGATGCTTTTGACGGCAAACACTCGCATCCAGAGAACGTCAAAGGCGAGGCGAGAATCTTCTCGGTACAACCGTTCAACCGGCTCTGACCAAGCATGAGCGGTGGATGCCATTTCTTGAAAGTGCCTGCCACGATTTTGCTCTCCTGAAATCGTCCCATGTCAATCGACTGGCTCCTGTATTTCCCCTTCCCCAAGCCAGACGTCACATCTGTTGGTAACCGGTCGCACTCCCGGCTATCTTGACACAATTCGGGACACACTTAGCGGTGCAGGCGCTCAAAGACCACTGCGACAGCGCCGCAACCTTGCGCGATTTTCACTGTTTGTCAAAACAGCACGCGCGCGGTGTGCGTCACCAGAGCCCTCGAGATGAGCATTCTGAAAACGGACGGAACAGACACATTGGGACCAGCTGGTGAATGTTCGGTGCCGGTTTCCTTGCTTTCGTGTTATCCGGTCTCCTGGGCTCGTCTCTTGAGGTTCTTTGGCCAAAGCTTGCTCCCAGACAAATTGCTTGCGCCAACAATTACGGGCACTGCTCTTGCGGTTGCTCTCGTCATATACACATGGCCCAATCACGGCCCACAACAGGTGAAGGTCCATGTAAATGAGTTCTTCTGCCAAGAGGCACGTACGGCTTGAGGGAGTGTGCTTCGCCGTCTAAAGACTGCCAGTAGGTTTGCGTTCCGTGGCACATCTCTGGCGGTGCTTTTTTGCCAAGAATCATAATACGAGACTGACGTAGTTTTACGTGGCCCACGCTAATAGACGGGAACCGGCACCTGAGCCCTGAGTCAGGTTTCCGCTTTTGGTCAATTCTGATGTTTTTTTTTCTCGCTTGAATCCGCGGGCCCCGCTCGCGCCCCAGAAGCAAGGCTTGGATCCGTCTCCACCTTCTCCCGTTTCTAGCTCTAATCCCGCACGGGAAGATGCTCGGCTTCGAGGCGTCTACTCGGGGAGATTCTTTTTCGCTTCGTGTTTACTTGGAAAGGAGTCATCTCAGGTGGCTGAAACAAAAATGCACGGGCCACGCGTCGCTGGGCAAGGCTTTCGCTATTGGCGTCTGCCTTCGCGGGGTCTACTGCGTGTATCTCCATGAACGAGAATTGGGCAGCTGTCCTCATTCTGTCTGGTTATGTTTCTCGGATTTGTTTCAAATCTCCATGAAAAAAAACACGTTCTGTTGTCGGTATAATAGCACTTCTATGTCTGCACGACGTATTTGTTCTTCTGATTTCCTTTGTTGTCTACTGTCTGAGACGCGGTAAAGCGGTCGCGGTCTGTTAACGCGGCAAGGAACAAGCCACGTAAGTCACATGTTACATCTTGCAATTGATGCAAAATCTCGTTAGCGTGGCACTGCCTCTACTCACCTTTCTGGCACGCTTCCAGTCAGTCACGGCTTAAGGTTTGAGTTGCGTGATTATTTCTTCCCCACGGTGGCGATACTTTTGCCCACCTCCCCGCACGTTGGAGTAATCTCACGACGATGATCTCTGCAAATTGCAGTAATGCTTATTGTGTATGTAACCCGAGTATTGCTTACCTTGGAAAAGTACTTCTGGGGGAACGTGGAGGTACCTCTAAAAGACCAATGGAAGCATGAGCTTCCTGTCTCAATCTAGTGTTTTCTCCATTCAGACTCACGACTTTTGAATTACTCAAGCACGAATATACTGGAGTATGTTGACTACAAAGAAGGTTTTCTCTAACAAAAAAGCAAAAGTTTCTCAAGATGCTCATCAAGGCATTTCCTAAATTTTGTCAAGCAGATAGATCTTTCTCGCCTTTATCGACTATGGCTAGTTGAGCACGCACAATGAGAGCCCGACGATCGCATCGGCGGTCTTTGCAGAATCAAACCTTGGCTTTTCCACCGTGTGGCTCGGAAAGCCAGACTGTTTTCACCAGAAGATTTTTCTCGATAAGGATTAGTCAGATATGGCGAACCTGACAAAGATATTGATGTATTGAGCTAAGTCTATACTACCCAGGAGAACTTTGCTTTCATTACTTGAGTCCACTCATTCTGCCACGTCATAGTCTCGCTAAGTCTAAGCCGGCGGGCAACTGCGACTCGGCTCTCGGTTTTTGAAGTAGATAGTTGACGCAATCCATACTCCATGTAACTTGAGACGATGCTCGTTTAACTATCACTTTATGGTGTATCTCGTCAACCACCCCCATTCACTTTCATTACTTCACAGCCAACAATCATATCGAGCTTAACTGGGCATTGCCACAAAGCACTTTGACCATGGTAAAAGTCAAAACAAAGTGACCCTTCTCAAGAAGTTTTTGAATTAATCACCCCATACATTTCCGTTGGCAAACATCTTCTTTGCTTACAACTTTGGGGGCAGCCGTCGAGCTCTGTAAGGAAGGGTCTTGCCAATGCCCTCATTCTACAGAGGCAGGCTAACTGAGAGTTAATGCATTTGTGAATCTGTTTCTATTGACCACTGAAGACCGGTTGTAGCTCGAACCTCTTTGAAGCCCAGCACGAAAAGGCAGCAGACGTACTCATGAAAATGGTTCGTGGACTTACCAGCGGCAGTGAACTTTGCGGCGGCCTGTTTGTCAAGTAGAAACCAAAGATAGCCTTTAGACGGTATTTCATAGACCCCGAAAAGCCGTCCAAATAGCACGCGAAATTTCGGAGAAATGTATGCCTTCATAGATTATTGTCGTTAGTTTCACGGCACGTGAACTCTTTTGAAGCCTAGCCGAATCACGTCTCTTTAACATCGAACTATCTATTTGTAAAAAATCGTTTGGTCTCAGCCGCAATAAGAGTATTTACTTTGCGCGAGAGATTATTTGAGTGTGAAGAAGAGTAGCCGTAGAGTTTAAGGGTTTATTTCTTCACCACCAACAGCGCTAGATTCGTAGGTAATAAGCGAATCCGCAAAGCAAGTCATCGGAGGAAGCAAAGGAGGCCCCAGACAAGGCAGCTAAGCGACCAGTTCAGAGTTCCTCAAGAAGGTTAACCCGGCAGTGAGCTTGCCAAACAAGCCCCAGCAGCCCCGAACAGGGGTGCTTAGAGTTCTGATGCTATCTTACGTATTGGGATAAACTGAAGCTGTAACTGAGCAAAGTGTGTCGTTTCATTGGTCAGAAAATGTCTCACAGTTGACTCTCGGAAGTCAAAGGCCCATTCGTGCTTGGCCACCCTCATTAGGTAAGCTACTCCAGGACCTCTCCAGACCGAATCTTGTCACGTGATCGATCTGCTGACCGTTGAGCTGCAACGGAAGCACTCCAGAAGAAATTAGCAAAGTCCTCTGCCCCGAACTATTAGACTTCAGGCTGCTGTTCGAATACCGCGTGCCGTGGGCGAAGGAGAGCCTTGTGTCTTTTGGTCTCCAAAAGGACGTGAAACGAGGGTGCACAACAATGGATCTGCTGTCTTCAACTTCTGCTCGAACAAAGCGCGACTGAGTCGAAACAACACACCTCTCGGAACTCGCTGGCATAGAAAAGTAGAAACCCCATTCTGAAAAACCAAAAAAAAAAAAAAAAAACGATAATTTTGACCCAGGCTCCGAGCCAAGCATCTGGGTTCAGCGCCCGCAATATGAATCTTACCGACACCCACTGCTCAGTTCGCAGCTATTTTTGGGGCTTCTTGTTCTTTCTTGCTTTCTCGATGTCTTGTCTTTCGCCTTGGCCTAGTTATTATTTTCGCCCTCCCCCACCGCGCGAATGCAGTTGCGATGCGGGGCCAGAAAATGTCGACGAGCAGCTCGCCCCGCCAGCTCGCCTCACAATCGAATTCGAAACCCCACCTCTTACTAGCTTCATAGCAAAGAAGAAGACAAAAATTATTCTTCCGCCACGTCAAAACCAGCGAAAAAGAGAAGTTCGAAACTCAAACGTTTTTGCTGCTTACTGCTTTCTGATTGATTCCAGCTGATTGTTCTCGTTCTTTTTTGCCCAGGACCTTTTCCCTTCACATAGCTCCAAAAGTAAGAATACGAAATTTGAATATGCCTGAAAAAGAATCGGGGTCTGCCTTGGAGGTCTACTTGCGTTTCAATGATGACATGGAGAAAGACTACTGTTTGCAGATCACGTCCTCCACGCTGTTCCGAGACTTGTTGAAGGTTTTCGACACTTTGCCGATTTCTTTGAGGCCCAATTTGTTCTACGACCCAAAACCAGTGCTGTTTGTCGTGTCGACTGCTCCAGGTTACTTGACTGAGGATGGGGCGTTGCTTTTCTCCTACGAAACAGGGCAAGAAAAATATCAGAGGAAGATTTCGCTCGATGATACTGTTGCCAAAAAATGCTGGCCCGGCCAGCTCATTCTTCCGGTATGGCACTTCAACTACTTTGGTTACTACGCCTTCATCTCCGCGTTGATTGTTTGGCTTTACACTGATCTACCTGATTTCATCTCCCCTACGCCGGGGATTTGCTTGACCAACCAAATGTCTTACTTGCTCTCATGGGCAGCTACAAAGTATGGATTTAATCAGTATGCAGACGTCTTTGTTAAGGATTTACAAGAGCCAGTAAACATTGGTGCTCAGTGCGCGTTCTTCCTCTTTCATCTCGTCAAAGTTGTCGTTGTTTTTTTTCTCGTGTGGTCAGGCATGTTCAACCCAACTCGTGTGTTCCGTGTTGGGCCTAAGAAGAAGACAGAAGTCACAAAGGAGACATTGATCGCCTTGGGTTGGACCGGGTCTAAGAGAGCAAATGCCGATGAGTATAAGGATGCATACCGTGACTACAAAATCAAAGAATTCGGCGGGATGGTGCCCGCACATCAGGCGGGCTTGTTCACCAAGCTCAAGCATTTGGGTGTATTTTTGGGCGACAATGAAGGATTTAACACTCCTGTTAACTCTGCAAACAAGCTTAGTGATATCACGGACGAAAAGTTTGTGTTAAGCTACGAATATTTCGTTAAGCAAGGTGAGTTCTTTGAGCAGTACACTAGCGGCAAGGATGCAGACGAGATTAACGATGCCATTAAGCAATTCCGCCGCTTTGGTCTCTTGCATTCTGGTGGAGTGCTTTCCGAATTGGTACAGAGGAGAAAAGCCACTGGTGACAGCAAACTCAATTGAGGACGAATATCACAAGCTTCAAAGAAACAATGACTAGCTTGTTGTCTCATCGTATGTGATCAGGTGATCTTGCCGGCTATGCTCTTGACTGACTTTTTATTAACATATATACATAGACTTGAGGTTGCGTAGAAACCTAAATTTAATATGAGAAAAGCAAAAGCAGCAATGGCATTTGAAATTCCGCCTATGTATCAAAGTAGTTGACAGAGTACTCTGTCCGTTGCCCACTTCATGTGTCACGTCTACTTCACTTTATTTGAGTGATACTGAGTGGTGTGAGTTTGATTGTGATAGATTCTCGACTCATCCCATCTTGTTGAGTCCGAATCAGACCCTTATGTATTTCGAGTCCGCACGTGTGTGATACGTGAAGGCGACTTTGAATTACACTGAATCGCAGGTGTATCCCGATTGGCTTAGTTTTGCTCCAGTTTTGAGCTCTTACGCCCATGTGTTCTTGGCTATGTGATCCTGTGAACCCAAGGAACACTTCGCTCAGAAGACTGTAGTGCCACTCAAGCACAGTGTCTACGTCTCTGTACATAGAAAAGGTTGTGCTTCGACCCATAATGATATTTTCTCTTTCGGGTGTGAAGCGTCATACATTTTTCAAAACGATACTTGCAGGACCCGCTCCGAACTCCAAGTCTTGGCACGTTTTTCGTGATCAGAGTGTATCAGGGAACAGTTACAAATCATATCCTTCTACGTCAAGACATGCTTGCACTAGTCTCCGTCACCCGAAGTTCTCTATGGGGAAATTGCATTCATCAGAGGCTTACTCAAAAGCATGCACTTACTTACCTCAGTAAGAATAGCGCCTGCAGCATATTAGCAAGCAGCTTGAAAAACAGGATGGCAATGACTGACGCTCCTGGTGTCCGGTTTAAACAATTGAGCGGTCCAGTGCATTGAGTGAAGAGTCCAGTGCCGTACCGTGCCAGCCCAGAAGGATCTGGACCTGGTTCGCTGCGAACAGATGGTGTACTGCGGGTTCCTGAATAGCTCGGATCTTGTGCGTTATTTTTGAGATCCACGCTCGCTTTCGCAGGGGCAAATCTTGCGCGGCACTCTCATGAGTCAGTCCCAGCAAAAATATGAGGCTGCCGCTCTGCCCTCTCCGACTGTTTCGATGCAGTCTTTGGTCATCAGTATCCTCGTTCTCCACTTTGCTCGTCCTAGAGATTCCCTGAGGATGAAAAATGCACACTTCAAGACTCTCCGCGGAAACTTCCCCGGCGGGTTTGCGAAGCCAATCGATTCACATCTGCTTCGTTCTTTTTGTATTTTTGTCCAAGTCTCGGCCAATGCCTGACATACTTGACTCTTTGGCTGTCTTCCTGGTTGATCATACCACGTGACTGAGTGGAAAAAACCCAGTGTCCAAGAATCGAGCATGCCTGGGGCGCGTGGCAGCGTGATAATGCCCCGGTAGCGGCGCCAGGACCGAGTCATTCCACGTGCTATCACAGGATTGTGAGCTGTCACGTGCAGCTCGGTGCGGCTCTCGTACGGAGCGGGTGAAAAATTTCACCTTCCAGGATTTCACTTCACAATCTGAGGCGGGTCGTACATCGACACCGGAAGTTTCCCATGCTTGTAGCAATAGTGGTTGAGCTGGTACTCGCTCTGCATTTTTCTGTCTCTCTTACCTATCGCTGGTGTTTCAATTGACACGCTCTTATCGTTACGACTCGAGCCAACGCCCTGCATGGTGCGCACCGATATGGACAGATATTACTTTTTTTTTGTCCATTCCGCCGTCTATATAAACGCGGCGAAGTAACCCACCTACTTCGAATCTCCTTTTTTCTTCTGTTCTTTCTCTTATATATTTTCTTTGGATCTTAGACACTTCAAGAAAAAATTACATTATGGTACAATCATCCGTCTTAGGTTTCCCACGTATCGGGGCTCAAAGAGAGTTGAAGAAAGTCACCGAGGCCTACTGGGCTAAGAAGGTTTCCGTCGACGATTTGTTGGCCAAGGGTAAGGAGATCAGAGCACACAACTGGAAGTTGCAAAAAGACGCTGGTGTGAATGTGATCGCTTCTAACGATTTCTCCTTCTACGACCAAGTCTTGGACTTGTCTCTTTTGTTCAATGTCATTCCAGACAGATACACCAAGTTTGACTTGGAGCCAATTGATGTCTTGTTCGCCATGGGAAGAGGTTTGCAAAGAAAGGCCACTGAGACCGAGGCTGCCGTCGATGTCACAGCCTTGGAGATGGTGAAGTGGTTCGACTCTAACTACCATTATGTCAGACCAACTTTCTCCAACTCTACCGAATTCAAGTTGAACAACGGTGCTGGCTTGAAGCCAGTCAATGAATACTTGGAGGCCAAGAATTTGGGTGTTGAAACCAGACCTGTTGTCTTGGGTCCTATTTCTTACTTGTACTTGGGTAAAGCCGACAAGGACTCTTTAGACTTGGACCCTATCTCCTTGTTGGACAAGTTTTTGCCTGTTTACAAGTCCTTGCTTGCTGAGTTGTACAAGGCTGGTGCCAAGACTGTGCAAATCGACGAGCCAATCTTGGTCTTGGACTTGCCACAAAGCGTACAGTCTTTGTACCAATCTACTTTCGAGCAATTGGTTGGCGAAGGCTTGCCTGCAATTACCTTAACCACATACTTTGGTGACGTTAGACCAAATTTGTCTGCCATCAAGTCCTTGCCAGTCAGCGGTTTCCACTTTGACTTCACCAAAGCCCCAGCCCAATTTAGTGATGTTTTGGCCATTGTGAATGACAAGCAAACTCTCTCCGTCGGTGTTGTCGACGGTAGAAACATTTGGAAGACTGACTATGCTAAGGCCTCTGCTCTTGTGAACAAGGCTATTGAGAAGTTGGGCAAGGACAGAGTCGTCGTCGCCACCTCTTCCTCTTTGTTGCACACTCCAGTTGACTTGGCCAACGAGTCCAAATTGGATTCTGTTATTGCTGACTGGTTCCAGTTCGCTACCCAAAAATTGGACGCCGTCGTTGCTGTCGCCAAGGACGTCTCTGGCGAAGATGTTTCCGACTTGTACGCTGCTAACGCTAAGTCCATCAAGGCCAGACAAGAGTCTTCCATCACCACCAACCCTAAGGTTCAAGAAAGAATGGCCACTATCAACGAGTCTTTATCTACAAGAAAGGTTGCATTCTCTGAAAGATTGGCCGAGCAAAAGGAGAAGTACAACTTGCCTTTGTTCCCAACTACCACCATTGGTTCCTTTCCTCAAACCAAGGATATCAGAATCAACAGAAACAAGTTCACTAAGGGTACCATCACCAAAGAGGAATACGAGAAGTTTATCGAGCAGGAGATCGAGACTGTCATCAGATTCCAAGAGGAAGTTGGCTTGGATGTCTTGGTTCACGGCGAGCCAGAGAGAAATGACATGGTTCAATACTTTGGTGAGCAATTGGACGGTTACGTTTTCACCATCAACGGTTGGGTGCAATCTTATGGTTCCAGATACGTCAGACCACCAATCATTGTTGGTGATGTTTCTAGACCAAAGGCCATGTCCGTTAAAGAATCTGTTTACGCACAATCTTTGACCAAGTTGCCTGTTAAGGGTATGTTGACTGGTCCAGTCACCTGTCTCAGATGGTCTTTCCCAAGAGATGATGTATCTCAAAAAGTCCAATCCTTGCAATTGGGTTTGGCCTTGAGAGACGAGGTTCAAGACTTGGAGGCTGCTGGTATTACAGTCATCCAAGTGGATGAGCCAGCTATCAGAGAAGGTTTGCCATTGAGAGCTGGTCAAGAGAGATCTGACTACTTGAACTGGGCTGCTCAATCTTTCAGAGTTGCCACTTCGGGTGTTGAGAACTCCACTCAAATCCACTCTCACTTCTGTTACTCCGACTTGGACCCTAACCACATCAAGGCTTTGGACGCTGACGTTGTTTCCATTGAATTCTCCAAGAAGGACGACGCTAACTACATCAGAGAGTTCTCCGACTACCCCAACCACATTGGTTTGGGATTGTTTGACATTCACTCCCCAAGAATTCCATCTAAGGAGGAGTTTGTCACCAGAATTGCTGAGATCTTGAAGTCTTACCCAGCTGACAAGTTCTGGGTCAACCCAGACTGTGGTTTGAAGACGAGAGGTTGGGAGGAGACTAAGGCCTCCTTGACTAACATGGTTGAGGCAGCCAAGGAATTCAGAGCCAAGTACTAAGTTTGATTTTGCACCAAAAACAACGCCCCATTCTTACACATCACATGGGATCTGCAGTTGAATTCGATTCAGTTCTTATTTGCTTGCTTGTATCTTGTCACATTTATTCAACATTAATGTGATTTTATGACATGAAGATCATGACTTATTTTGCACAAGTTTTTTTTATTTTTCATTTAACTTTCATTGGGGTTTAAATATTTGGGATTTCAACATCGGTTTATAAAAATTAGTTTAACAATAATTATTAAAAAAAAAAAAAAATCGAATGTAGGTTGATTGATTCTGGTGAGTGAGTTGTTGAGAAACGCGAGAGGGCAAAACTCAGATTCTTCATTATTGGTTGAATTCTATAATTGTCCACAACCACATAAATCCTTGTGACATAGCAGGAGTCCTCTTACTTGGCTAGAGGCGTGAAAATAACAATTTGAAAAGTCACAAGCTCCAAAAACAACTTATTATGTAATATGCCTGCACATGGTGCTACCACAATTAAGCCAGTCTCTTCCCAGTTGCCATATTTGCCAGCCAAAGGCAAGTGAAATAAAGCCGTCGCCACTTATTTGAGATCCACCACTCTAAAAAAAAAAAGACAAGCGCAAACCCTACTTTTCGCAGAATAAGATGTCCGACAATCTGCATTTGGTGGAATCTTTCATAGCCGTCACAAACGCTTCTAAGCACTTGGCAGAGCAATACTTAGAAAGAAATGACAACGATCTCACTGGAGCAATCGAGGACTTCTACAATAGCAATGGCGAAAGTGACAAGACAAGCAGCACTGCATCTGAGTCTATCAATTCAGGTAGCTCGAAATCCAAACCAGCAAGAAGTGGCGGGATCAGAACATTGAGAGATCTTAGCGGCGACGCAGACGAACAGGACGACAAGACCCAGGCTAATTTTTTCACTGGAGGCGAGAAGTCGGCATTGCAGGTCGAAAACCCAGACAAAAATAAGAAGCGGGCCGAGCCTTCGCTCGTAGAGAGGATTTTCCAAAGAGCAAGTGAGCAAATGAATGAGGAAGATGACCGCCCATCAGCAATGGCTGGCGAGGCCCCCGAGGAGAAGTTCACTGGAGCAGGGTTCAGGCTCGGAGATTCGAATCAGGCGCTGGAGCTCATTCAAGACAAAAGTGCGCATGCGAGAGCTCGTCCGGTCAAAGTAAGCAGAGAAATTACCTTTTGGCGCCAGGGATTCACTGTTGGCGAGGGACCCTTGCGCAGATACGATGATCCTGAGAACGTTCTGCTCTTACAAGAATTGAAGCAAGGCCGTGTTCCTGTGTCGCTATTGGATGTTGAATTTGGTCAGGACGTTGACGTTTCCGTCGTGCGCAAGGTCGACGAAGATTACATGCCTCCGAAGCGTAAGGCCGGCGGCTTTCATGGGCAAGGCCAGAGATTGGGGTCTCCAGTACCTGGGGAAGATATTGGCGGAGTGCCAGCGGTCGAGCCTACCACAGCAGCCGAAAACAAAAGCTCAGCTCCGTCCAGCACAACATCGAATAAGCCCGAGGGCCAAGGCGATTCGCTTGTGCAAATCCGGTTCGCCAATGGCAAACGTGTCTCGCATAAGTTCAACGGCCTGGACCCGATCTCTGTCGTGTATGCCTTTGTTCGTGAGCACGAGCACAACGACCAACTGAGGCCATTTGTGCTCTCGCACACTTTCCCTGTGAAGCCCATCGACGAATCTGCAGAGACTACAGTGGAGCTGTCCAAGCTCAAGAATGCTGTGATAGTGCAGAGATGGAAGTAAGAGGTTCGTAGTTGAGACGAGGAGAATGCATTGTGTCGAAGTCACTGGAATGCTTATTTTGCTGCGCAAGAAACGCAAGAAGACTTAAGTAACAGCCTTTCAGTGATGAATGAGAAATAAAAGATACGAAAACAATCCAGTCAGAAAGAAAATGGAAAAATCTGTTTTTTTTCGAGTAAAAGTAACTTACTTCCGTTTGAACTTTGTTCACCTATCTCTCGATCTGACGTATCTCTCTTCCCGCACTCGATACTCATCACTGCACGCTCTCAAATTCTCTGCCTAGTATCGACGATACTATAGAGTTCAGAGTTCATGGCTTGCCCAAATTCCCAAAGCATCACCCCATTTAAATGTTTCGGTCTTTGCTACGACATACCCAAAGCACGGGGTGGATCTCAAGAGGTTCAGGGTCTGTATGTGCCAACAGGATCTGTCTTCGAAAGCTGGCTCAGTTCTTTGCACCCAATGGGCGAAACGATGAGCAGAACGGCGAGCGAAAGGTTCCATTTCAGGAAGAGAGACGAAACAGTGACATTCCACACGAGTTATGGTGCTCTTTAACACCCCAACGCTCATTCCTCGACCCAAACACGTTCTACCCCGACGTTGAAATCACAGACTCATCAATCCTAGAGTACGTGCTTCAGATCACATATGAACCTGTCAAACTGTGGCTGGAGATCTGTTTGGCAAACATGACCAACACGGCACAGGCCGGGTCTTTCATTGAGTTTATTCACGGTGACGAAATACATTTTGGGATCGTGCTACGAGAACCGTACGCTCGTTTTAATCAATACCACAACCGCATGATCGTGCTCACTCTACATAACGATCTCGTGAAAGTGTATCCACAAGACATAACATTTGCATTGCACAGGGTGTTGGATGAGGAGTCCGTTTTACCGCATTACATACTCAATAACCGTTTCAATGAGTCCTACACGGCTCGAGCGAAATTGGTTCAAATACTTCACCAGTTTATGGCTATAGTGGCAGCCGGCCGAAACTCTGTCGCTCATTCATTGAAAATCTTCCATTCGAACATCGCCAGCGGTGACCGGGCTACGCCCGTGTGTCTACTGGAACTCGCCAAATTCATTCTGTCGCGTCAACTTCTTGCTTTAACTAGCTATTTTCACCAGTCTGCTCTTCTCATGGCCATTCACTTGGAAATGTGCACTGATTCCTCAAGATGGATGGTTCCTGGGTATATACCTTCTGAAAGAATCACAAATCTTTCCTTTCACAGCAGCTCCAACACTCTACCTCCTCCACCTATCATTTTTGCTACTCCAGTATCTATTCTCGATGATATACTGAAATTCTTGCAGTATACGGACAACCAAATAAGCGAATTTAACAGCTTACTTGAAGCACTTCTCAAAAAACCCATGAAGTACGACGATTTGATCTTGCAATTCGGAATTTGGGATGCCAAGCGGTTCGAACTGGCTTTGAAAGCCATGATGTACGCTGTCGTGTATCCACACCCACAAATCTTGAACAAGCTATCCAAGATGTCTGTGCTAGGACCTCATTTGCCATCAGGCGAATCGATTCAGACACTCTTGAAGAGAATCGGTCTCTACGACAACCCTCAAAACCCTCTCACTGATCCATTTATATCTGCTGGTGTCTTTGGGAGGGTGAAAAAACACTCGCTAATTGCGTCTTCCGCAAAGGATCTAGAGACGAGCAGTCTCCATCATTCTGCATCTGTGGAAGCCAAGAAAGACAAATTCACAGATAAATTTCCGCATTTGAGAAATTCAAGGCTGTTTTTCTATGACACTACGGCATATATTCTCCCAGGGATAAATCCTAATTTGGCGATCTCGATGGAGGAGTTAAATTCAAGGCGGTTCTTGATAAACATCCATGTTGCCGATTTAGCATCACGCCTAAGTCCGTCCTCGGCCTCATTTGCAAAGTGGTCAGCCTGCAATGCTTTTTTAGAAAACAAACCAAATCTGCTGGGCGTTGAAAAGTCTAGTCTTCTTTCGCCCGAGGCTACTCAAGATGTATTCTTCAAGAAAACGCGGCCAAGAACCCAAAAGGACTACTTTGTTGTGGGTAATTACCTGGATGAAAAGGCATATGAATCAAGCGGTGAAATACAGACTTGCATGACGATCACATTTGAATACAATTCATATTTGGAGGATCCTATGAAGAAATTTTTCGATTCGGCGAATGTTTCTTTTGACGCTCTTCAAGATTTTCAGTTCATAACTTTGGACCCAAGCGTTTTGGAGAAGAGTCTCACGGGCAAATTAGAGCCCAGCATATTTGGGAAGCTCAAGCTATTCAAGCCAAAGGAGCCCAAATCCAAAGAGAAAGAAGACGTTTTAAACCCCAATGACCACTACAATCTCAACTTCATCTACAATGTTTTCAGGAGGCATTTCGAAGCAAGAAATAGAAATTACGCCGTCAGTGTCGACCAAAAATCACGCCAGCGAGATGTACACAAGACCTTGTCTGCATTGGAAGGCGCCGACACAATCGATACTCATGTCACGTTGACCCGAGACGAAGATATCTTTGAGAAGACATTGTTTTTGAAATCTGAAGCGGAGATACTTGCGGGCAGATTGGTCTCGGAGTATGCCGATAAGAATCGAATTCCGGTTTTCTACGAAGCAAAGGAGTTGCTTGATCAAGGAGAATCAGATAGCATGATCCGAGATGAAGTTCTCATCAAGCATGACAATCTACTTCTTCCGGAATTCTCCGCTAATTCCTTCTTTCAAATTCCGTATGGCAGAGACGTGGCTGGCAATATTTCGACACAAGCATTCATGTTTGCTAGCAATTTCTTAGGCATGGAGACTATTGGCACGAGCCCAAAGGGCGGAAATGCCCCTCTTGGCATGCAAAAAGGTTTTGTGAATGTTGTGGATGCCACGGAATCGATGAAAGCGTATCTCAACCAGCTACAGATCCTAGAGCACGTGCACTTCACGCAAACGGCCAATGCCCAATTTTTTCAAGAAGCACCAAAGTTCTCTCATTTGAGAGCGTTGGGGTACTCCTTGCATGGTTCAATGAGTAAGGACACGATCGAAGCATATAGCAACAGATTTATGGCATGTTCGTTGGGAGCCAAATATATCGCAGCCAGGCAGCGCAAGTACTGGGTACTTAAGGCAGTCGAGAAAAACCGCCATCGTTTCCGGGTCTTGAAATGCGTTGTTACGCGCATTTCAAGAGAAATAGACATGTGCTCTGAATTGATCGACAACAGAGGCTCTTCCAATTTGGAAGTCGTCGATGATAGTCTGTGGCCGGGCTCGGAGTGCCAGACTGTGCGTGCATACTGTGTGGAGCTCGGAATAGAGGTGGACATGTTGGTCGGCCAAGAGCATGGAGTCATGGTGGGAAGCGAGAAAACAGCCTCGGAAATTCTTCATGTTGATGCCGCCCTGGGTGTCATTTTGTTGGGATGAAAACCGAACAACGAAGACCCCCGACAATGCACTTGTATTATTTTTTTTTCCTTTCATTTGTCAGCAATTACTCATATGGCAAACGCTTCTCATCTGGAGACAATTCCGTTGAGAAGCCGGGCGAGTCATTGCAAATACCTGCAGAGTGTGCGCAAGTTCTAGCGACTTGAAAAAAGGCCACGAAAATCACCTTCATGACTCATGAAAGACCATATCAATCACCTATGTTTGTATGTATAAGGCACAGCTAAAGCCCTCTCGTGCTTGCAGCAGCGGCATACTTTTGTTTTCAAATTTATATACTAATGTCTCAGTGCGAAACCCAGCCGTCTCTCGAGGACTTGAAGACCATAGTGGCAAGAGATGCCCTAGTAAGTCCAAGACCAAACATGTATCCAATCTATAAGTACATGGATCCACAAGACTTGACCGTGCACCTGGCCTATTTGAAACTTGCCGATTTGAACAAGTCAATGCGGAGCGAATCGTTTCTTTTCGAATCCTCAATCAATGGTGATTCTGTTGACAGATACTCTTTCATTGGGTATAAACCACGCAAAATCATCAAGACCGGAGATAATCCAGAGGTTTACAGTCCGGAATTCTGCGGAGTCGACCCGATCGGGATTTTGGATGCAGCAATGGCTGAGCACCACCAGGCTCAACTTCCTGGGTTGCCCAAGCTCAGTGGAGGTGCCGTTGGATATATCTCTTACGACTGTATCAAATACTTCGAGCCAAAGACACGCCGCCCTTTGAAAGACACCTTGCAAGTGCCGGAAGCAGTCTTGATGATGTGCGATCTAATTATTGCCTACGACCACGTGTACCAGAGATTTCAAATCATCAATAATTTGCACATTGATAGTGCATCGAAAGATATCGACGCAGCTTATGCCGCTGCGGCGCGTGAAATCGGAGAAGTCGAGGCGAAATTAAGAGAACCAAGGACATGGGACGATTTGAATCCTCCTCAGCCACCCATCAAACAAAATCAGACCTTCACCTCAAATATTGGACAGGAAGGTTACGAAAGTCACGTGACTAATTTGAAAAAGCACATCAAGCTAGGTGATGTTATCCAGGCGGTGCCTTCCCAACGGGTGGCCAGACCCACGTCTTTGCACCCTTTCAACATTTATCGCCATTTGAGAACAGTCAACCCTTCGCCATACTTATTCTACATTGACTTGGTGGAGTTCCAAATAATTGGAGCTTCGCCAGAATTGTTGGTGAAGAGTGACCAGAATGACAAAGTGATCACGCACCCGATCGCAGGAACAATCGCACGTGGAAAGACGAACGAGGAGGATGAGGCGAATGCCCAAATCTTGCGTTCGAGTTTGAAAGATCGTGCTGAGCACATCATGTTGGTCGATTTGGCCCGTAACGATGTGAACAGAGTTTGCACTCCCGAAAGTAACCTGGTCGACAGACTCTTGACTATCCAGCGTTTCTCTCACGTGATGCACTTAGTCTCTGAGGTCAGTGGAACCTTGAGAGAAGGCAAGACCAGATTTGACGCATTTCGCTCGATTTTTCCTGCCGGAACAGTCAGTGGTGCTCCTAAAGTGAAAGCCATGGAAATCATCGGGGAGCTAGAGAAAGAGAAGCGGGGAGTTTACGCTGGTGCTGTTGGTCACTGGGGTTACGATGGGAAAACTATGGACACATGCATCGCATTGAGAACCATGGTGTACAAGGACGGTATCGCCTACTTGCAAGCGGGGGGTGGAATTGTCTTTGACAGTGATGAATACGACGAGTATGTCGAGACGATGAACAAGATGAGAGCCAACAATAACACAATTGTCCAGGCAGAGAAGATCTGGACCGAAAAAGTTGGGTCTGCTGAATAAGCAATGAGACAGTCGCAATACGGGAATCAGAAGCCTCCATCAGACACTAAAATTATAGACATGATAAATGAAAAAAAGACGCATAATTCACCAAAGTATCCAGACTTTTTAGCACATGTATGAACATACCAGCTGATCAAGGAAATTGGGTGTTCTTGATAGAACCCATCTAAGCGGCCAATCCCAAGGAAGCCCCTTCAGTTTTAAAGCAAGTCTCACCAATGAAACGAGCCTGAAGAGCCTGAAACTGTCTGTCGCCTATCTGTCAAAACTTTCAAGCTTTTGAGAAAACGCAACCTCCAGCAATTCGAACACAAGGGACTACACCCGAAGTCTCAAAGGACAAGACTTGCCTGACGCGCGGTCCAAAATACAACCCGGGAACAGTTGCGGTAGATTTTATTGCTGGGCAGTGTCGAACGATCTATCTGCCTGCCGGGTGGTAATGGCTCGACTTTTATGGAAGCAACTTACCACGTGGCACACAGCTCACGCATAATTGGTATTTTGATAAACAAGTAAGCAGTGGCACGTGTGTGGCCCGGCCCGGTGCCTCGGGCCAATTGGTGAGTCATTGTCCCATTCTGCTCAAAATTCAGTGAACCTAGGGCGCACATGTCGAGGAAAGACAGCTCTCGACACGAGAGTCTTTGAAAGCTCAGAACAGCCAAAAGATCTTCAAAATCGTTAGCAGACCGGAAACCTATGGCACTATACTCTGATAATTCAGGTGCAACCGCGGCATCATTTTGCAACCGAGGCATGCGTCACACTCGTCGTGCACGCAAACCACACATGTCTGAATGACACGAAACTCGACAAGACTTGATGGGGCTTTTTCCGTCGTGCGGCCGTTGAGGTTGCACTGAGCATGACACGTCGACAGCAGTAGCCCCAAAAAGAGCGATCCCTCGAGCTTGAAGGACCACCCAACGGGTATCAGCTAGGGCAGTCCTCCAGCCATGGAATGAGGCAGTCGCGCTGCGAGCTCTCTCGTTGCCCCATGTCGTCAAGTGAGGGCCTGAACCAGCTGGCCTGGCCTGGACAATCACCCCGTCCTCCAAAACCAAGTTCCGATCAATTGCTTCATTCAGACAAGAAAAATCAGCAGGTTGATTGGCTCTTGCCTCGGGATTTCTAGCATACCTATTTTTTCTCACTTCCACCAAATACACTTGGTGGATGGGGGATGACCGCACTGACAAAGCGAATGGGAAAATGTCCCACACTTGTTGAGTTATGAGCCCACAACGGCTCGGTTTGAAAGTATAGCAGTTCCCCGTCCACGAACTGGAACCACAAAAATCCAGGAAAGTAGACAGCGCTCGGGACCGCATGCCACAGGAGATCAGCCTAAAGAGAAATTCACTCGTCCAAAACTGAAAACTAAAAATACTGGCCGTTTCTTCAGCACGGTGAAGACCCTCTTTCATGCATCTATGCACCCCTCTGGACGTCCCCACCGGCGAGGTGACTGGATTCCAAACGACTCCCAATTTGCGCGCGGAACCCCAGGCGCCAGAGATCTACTGGGCTCCGTTGGTCACGTGCGCGGCCGTGAACTGGACGTCGAGATGATCATCTCCACAGGACTCTACTACCACCTCAGCACGGGCCAAACCCATACGGATAGCCACAAAAGCACGTGCTCTGCCACACTCCACAATACAGCACGCCTGCCCCTCCTGACATGTCTACCGATACAAACGATGCAGAAGTTTCCACGACTGCTAGCAAGAACTTCTCCAGGACGCCCACGTCCTGGGACGAACTGGACGACATTCTATTGATGCACTTGAAAGATAACCAGAAGCTAGGCTGGAAGGAGATTGCGTCTCATTTCCACAACAGAACCCCCAACGCTTGTCAATTCCGCTGGCGGCGTTTGAAAAGCGGGAATTTGAAAAACCCTCCGAAAAGTGCTGCCGCTATGTCTAATGCTGGCGGAGGCCTGAATCCAAGTGACACTTCCGCGGACTCCCGGAGACCCAGCGTTTCTTCCGAGCACGAGAAAAAAGGCGGCATCAAACGTAGAATTTCCGAGCTCTCAACAGGAATTGGCTCGGTGTACTCGCCGTTGTCAAATGCTACTTTTACAGGGTACGAGACGGTGTCGACGGCATTGGCCGGTTTAAACGCATTATCCAACACCACCGCTGGTAATCACGCGGCTAACTCGACCCATGGGCCAATCAACACGACGTCACATCCACAGACATTTGAGAGTCTGCCCAAACTGGATGTGGCACTTGATCCACAGTCCCATGGCGCTGCAGCGGGACGCTCCGGCGGATATTTCACTGATATCTCTGTTGACCCGACGCTGAACTTGCCGCACAATAAACCACATCCAGTCCCCAACTCGCAAGGAATGACCCCCAGGAACCTGGCTGTCGACCAGAATCTTTCTTTAATGCACAATAATTCCATCATCCAGATCGTACGCGACGATCGTAATTCTGTGTCCTCACAGCTGCGGCATTCTGTGCTGAGTCTTCCTTCAAAGTCCATGGATATCCCACATCATCAGAGTAACTCTTTGGCACATTTGCCGGTCTTATTTGGTGGAAGCAGTATCAGTGGTCCATCGGGAGCGTCCGTCTCCGGCCCCTCGGGGCTTCCTCACCTTGCGTCCACGCTCTCGAGCATACGAAACGGGTCCATTGTTGGGCCCTCGCAAGCGTACTTGCGCCGACTGTCAATGCTGATTGTGCATAATGATCGTCGGTTGTCGGAGAAGGATAAAGACAGGAAGCCCGACAAGGATAAGAGCACAGAGCCTGCTAAAGATCACTCGAAATCAGAGCTGGGCACTCCAAGCAGGTTGACCCCAACCCCGCTGCAGCCCATATTCAAAATCCCTTGGTCGATGGAGGAAGACGAGTTGTTGATCAACAGACGTCGCAAAGAGTTGTCCTTTGCCGAGCTCTCTATCTTGCTTCCGCAAAGAACTGAGGGCGAAATATGGGGTCGAATAGATGCACTCGAAAGACTCAAGAATGGCCACAGAGCTCTGATATCGCGAGCACGCCGTCACCGCCAGTCACTGTTAGGGCTTGATGACGTTGATGATTTTTACGACGACGTGGATTCCGTGATTGATGGCATAGATAGTGAGGATGACGACGATAACGACGACGTATTGTTGGATGTTGACGACAGTATACTGGGGCGCCTGCGGACGTCAAAGAAGAGAAGAGCAAGTTCAGCGGTAAACCCTTTGAGCGTGCGAGAGGGGATCAGAAGCAAACTTCACTAAACAGAGCTGGGCTCGTGTTACAAAATGGAGAATTGTAAGATCCGCCATCCATACATGGAAAGAATGCCGTAGAGAAAATGCCATAATAAAAGAAACACGAACAGGAAGAATGGTTCTACAATCTGCAACAAAAATACCCTAGGAAGTCAATGACTCTATTCAAATATATTGGTTGTGAACGTCCCAGTCTCACTTGTTTTGTCGATCCACCCAGGCAACTAGTACAATTTCAAGCCACCGGTAATCTGGTCCATCACTGCTTTCGGTGCGGGGCCTAACCCAAGAACAGTGGCACTGCCAGCAAGGACTTGTGTTCTGCCAGCGTCGTGTACAATGGAGGCATTGACCCCTAGGGAGATTGCCAGAGCAAACAATACATCCATTTCCTCCTGATTTGGCACTTGCAAAGTAATCTTGGCCTGGCCGTTCCCGTGTTCCCATCTGCGAAGCATCTCTGGGTTGTAAGCCTGAGAAGATGGTGTTGCCATTTTCTTATAAAGAGCCAACGTAGCATGTGAGCACTGCGCAGCAGCCTTGCCCTTCCCCATCTTCAAATCCTGACGAACAACCAAAGTCAAACGAACCTCCCCCGGGATTTCGTTGAGTGGTCTTGAATCAATCTCCAACTCATCCTCCGATTCGGATTCCGTTGCTGGTTCGGTGGTCGGTTCAGTAGATGATTCCGAGGAAAGGCTGGAGCTTGGGTCACGTGAGTGGCCGTTTTTTTTTGTGGGGGCTTTAGCAGGCGATTGTTTTTTGGCGACTTTGTTTGCTCCAAGCCACTGGTGGAGAAAGTACCCGCCTACAAAGCCTGTTATGCCCACGGTCACGAGCTGAGTAGAATGGGACGCCATGATAGGAATATGGTGTGGTCTTTGCATTCGGACATATGCGTGAAGATGGAGCGGACGCCGCGCGGTCTTCAAGCCGCGTGGAGCGAAGGCTAGCGCAATTCAGGGTACCAAGGAGATATCGACCATGTTGAAAATTCTGGAGAAAACTAAGATCTTCTATTTTCTGAACGACCAGGCGGATCTGAGTTTAAATGACATTAGAGAATACAAGTTACTTTTTGTCATTGAATATGAGCAAAGGATGTGCACGGACCATGTCCAAGGCTCAGTCCTGTAGGTAGTTAACGAAAGTCGAATGGAACCTCTATGTGGTTCCAAGCAAATTTTTTTCTTTGTTGGAAGCAGTTGGAGAAGTGTTATAAGACACATTTGCAGTTGTTGGGGGCGTCTTATCTCCACCGAATCGGCGCCTTTTTTTGCATTTCTTCTCGCGAAAGTTAACTGCTCTCTGTCCCCTGCGCTTCTCTGCGAAGACAATAATACAAGGTTCAGCTCTGCAAATTTGGTCATTTTCGGTGTATTTGCGAGTGTAAAGAGAAATGGCAGATGTATATGAGAAGAATAACAAGAATCTGACCGAACGAGAAAGGAATATACCCAACTAGCTTAGTCACTTGGAAAGCCGGTATGTCGGAGTTCCAATGTGCCACTATGCTCACGTGAGAGAAGCTTATGTAGGTCATCGAGACCTATGTGGACTGTATTCAGCAGACCATTGGGTGCTGAATGCTTCGGCCAATGCCAGCCCAGTCCTGCCAAAAGATTTGCTATTATTTTTCTGGCAAAACATCACATTTAAATCGATGAGTGCTACGTATTACTAGCCATGAATTCTGCCAAGTCACGGACCAAATTAGACGTAAACAGTGCGATCAACGGGAAGCCATTGTGCACTCTTTAAGGCATTGAAGCACACATTTGTTACACGTCGTATCTCACAGAATTCTCCGTCTCCTTCACAGAAACATTATCCATACTTGTCACCACATATTTTTCCAGAAAAGCCCGAAAGCCGTTTTCCATCTTTTGTTTTGCGCTCCCATCACTGAATGAGAATGAAGCTTCTTCGTTGTGCAACACGCAAGATATTGCAGGCGTTCTACTGGGGGTTCATCTCTTATCTTCTATACTTGGTATTCTTTGGCTGTGCCTCGTATGATGCTTCGTCAAATGTGATTTCCCGCTACACGTGTCCGCCGTTACAGCTGGCTGTTTATCCAGTATGGTTTGCGTGTTTGTACCCACGTGTGACTTGGCTCGACGAACAATTGCAAGTTTCCAACACCGTTTCGGTGAAATTGCACCCACTCAAACTGTCTTGGGATTCGTACGATGAAAAATATGACATTTCCTATAACCTTGCCACTTTCTGCACTAAAATCTCCCTGAACTTGGATGGAGCATGGGGAAGTATGTCACAAGTCATTGATCCGCATTTGAGCTACTATGCTGCCAAATCCCAGCTGCACTATCAGAAGAGCATCAGCCCTTTGGTAATCTACTATGGTAGCAGGTACAAGTATGCCTTGGAAACAACCGTCGACTCTGTATGTTGCAGCGCCAAAGTGAATACTTGGCTCGCTTTGAAGCACGTAAAATCTGGCGTCTGCCGCGTGAATTCACTCATCTTGGCGCCGACATTTGCCAAAGCTGGCAGTCTGCTCTCCCAATACTCATTCGTGCAGAAACTTGTCGTTGGAGCCCGTTCCGTGTACTCTCTTTTACTCGAGAAGTCCTCTCGCATATCTTTGTCTTTGCAGCGAAAAAAAGATTTTATTCGCTCTGAGTTTTACGATTTTGTCCAAGTCGATAAGTTCAGAAGCAAGTTCATTCGCAACCGCGAGGAGTTGGACACCTTGTTCAACCATATTTTGCAAGACTTTACTGACTCGCAAGTAGTGACAAGCAGAACGGAAAACTCACCGGAATCAGGCACTGATCTTGAACTGATTGACTCCTCTGATGAAGGCGATTCCCCAATCACTTTAACTCATACCCACACAGTGACCGTCATTTCAGGAGCAGATGAGCAAGGAACCGCGTCGAGAGACGATTTACCTGAATCTTTACAGACCAGTATCGACATGTCTGAGCCGGAAGCTGAAGGTGATGAACTCGTGACCTTCGGCAGCGATTCTAGCCAGGCTCAAATCGATTATGAATTGGCACTGTGGCAATTGAGGGTGCAAAAAGCGCTAGACTTGGCAGCTCACAGCCTTGAGAGTGATTTTGGGCCATTTTTAGCCGCCAAAACTGAAGAACTCAGGCAAGCAATATCAACCAATTTCACTTCTTTGCAGCAAGGTAATTTTCAGCGGTACAAAGAAATGAGCGAGCTTATTTCGGCCATCAACAAGGATTCCGAGTACATAAGAGAAACTAACGAGATTGTCGAAGAGCCAGAAGTTGATAGGCAAATCATGAGGGACAAGATTGCTGAAGCTTATGCCATTGCAGAAGAAATGATGAAAGATGTGGAACAAAATCTCAATGAGGCCCATGTTATGATGATGATTCAGTATTTCAAAGTAGCTCAGGATACCGTGGATGTCTTAGAATCATTTGCAGATACTGCTATCCTGGACTTCTCATCGCGTTTATCAGGGCTTCTTGATATTTTGCAAAACAACGAGGATTTTGATGATACCATGATTTGGTCAGCTTGGAAGAGTTTCCATAAAGTCAAGGAGTCAATTTTTGAAATCAGAGATCAGATATTTGATGAGGCCAACGCCTATAAGTTCAATGCCAGAGGTAGCACAATTCCTCGAGGATTGAAGCCTTGGGCTGAGTACTTAGGCAAGGTAAATTTCCACATAACATTTCTTTTGAAAGATAATGCTGATTATTTGCAACTAGTGAGAGCCAAAGCAAACGTGGCTTATCAACAAAGAGAAGGGTTGACATACCAGTTGAAGAAAGAAGAGGAAGAAGCAAAGAAACTTCAGTTGGAGAACGAACTCAGAGAAAAGGATTTGGAAGAAGAGGCAGCGAGAATGCAGCTCGAAAATGACCTGAAAGCGATGTATTTGGAAAAGGAGACGGAAGATGTCCAACTGGAAATTGGCTCGGAAACAAAACTGCTGAAAGAGGAGGCAGAAAGAGAACAGCTAGAAATTGTTGAGGAGGAAGGGTTTACGGAAAAGGCCGCAGAGAAAGTTGAGCTCGAAATCAGCCACAATTACGGGTCCTCAGAAGAGACACAAATTGTTGCCAACAATTCAGAGTCAGTTTCGGAGGAATTCTCAAACGTTACAGAGGAACTCGCCAGTCTGGAAGCAAATCTGGAAACCGATTCGGTTGAGCAACCGGCTCTTGCGACAAACCTGGAATATGACACTTCCGAGCCGGAAGACTCAGTTGATGAAAACATTGGCCATTCACTGGGCGGGATTCAAGCTGAGTTTGAAGAAGAGGCGGGTGATCCTGCAACAGAAGCTAGCGAACAGATGGAGTTTGTGCAAGAGGCAGATGAAAAGATTGAAATGGTGGGCGAAAGAGAGCCTGGTCATAATGACTTATAATGCGAAGATTGTTTAAGTACAAATATAATGGTGTTTATTCAAAAGCTGGTATCGATTATTTAGAACTTAGACTTCACTTGCTCTTTGGCAGATTTGAGTTGACTGTCAAATTGCTCCTTGAGAGACTCAGCAGCCTCTTTGGCGTTCCCAACTTGGCTTCCTGCAGCATCCACAACATTTTGGTAGTGGTTTCCTGCAGCGTCCTTGACATTCTCGTACTGGTCACCGGCAATGTCCTTCGCGTTCACGTATTGAGTTCCAGCGGCGTCCTTTGCATTTTCGTAGTGAGAGCCTGCAGCGTCTTTAGCGTTCGAGTAGTGACTAGCAGCAGCTCCCTGGGCAGTCTCGTATTTGCTACCAGCAATGTCCTTGGCAGTCTCATATTTACTACCAGCAACGTCCTTGGCAGTCTCATATTTACTACCAGCAACGTCCTTGGCAGTCTCATACTTGCTGGCGGCAACGTCCTTGGCAGTTTCGTAGTGGCTCATTCCGGCTTCCTTGGCAGTCTCATATTGACTGCTGAGCATGTCAGCAGCATCTACGTACTGGCTAGCAAGAGAGTCCTTTGCCTCGTAAGCCTTGGGGACAACGGTGCCGTGGAAAAGCTTCTTAGCTTGCCCAATCAAGTTATGCAAATGAACAGCGAGATGATACTCGACAATCTCGAAATACTGCAAGAATTTATGCACGTGAGGGTGGGCGTGTTTGTGATAGTTCTCCTTGACACACTCAACCTTGGAACCAACCTTATACTTCTTAAACAAGTCGAGGGAATGCACGTGGTGGTCCAAAAAACCAGTGACCTTGTTCACGTATGGGCTGACATAATCGGATCCAGTGTTCAACACATTACACAATTGATCTTGTTGCGTGGCAAAAGGATGAACTAAATTCTTGCCTGAACCTGGATGAATCAAGCTTTCCAAGAGGGTCTTCTGGTGGCATTTATAGGAAAAAAGATACACCGAGTAAAAGGCAAACGTGGAAATCAAGAGAAGCTTGATTTTGCTGAACAAATTCATTTTCAGTGATGTGGCGAGAAAAAAGAAAAACTGGTTGTTTTTTTTTCCGTGGAAGAGTTCAATGGCACAACCGATATTTAATTCCTGCTTGGTCGTCGAAACTGGAGGTAAGCTAAAGCAACGAAAGACAGGGCAATCAATGACTGGGGCGTGAGCTCGCACGTGAAACAGCAATTCACGTGATCCACAGTGTTTGTGTTTTGCTGTTTTTGGGTGGGGCGAGGACTTTTTTTTTTTTTCAACTGCTTCCTTGCGGGTAGTCTAAGTGCTTGCAGGAACCGTATGTGCCACACCGGGGTTCCTTCGTAATCCAGGGCCTACTCCCCAGATACAAGTCTCTGTGCAATTAACGCAACCGTCTGCCGTGGACCATGAGAGCAATCTCAGTCGCATGCTACAGTCAGTTTCTTGGGGGTGCTCGTGTCTTTTGGGTTGGCTTCAGCTTAAAACGTGACTCCCGGTGGCCCCAAAGATTCGAAGTAACCTCTCCCTCGATGCTCACACATGGTACTGCATTACCCGGCCCGCGCGTTCTCTTATATATACCGCGAACGAGCCCGTAACTACCGTCCTTTTTTCTCAACAATTTGTTTACCAACGAACATTAAAAAATGAAACGCCTAGTAGGTTTTCCGTGGCATTTGTGCCGGCTTCACGCCTTTGCGCCGTTTTGGAGTGAAGGCCTGTGTGGCTAGAAAAAGTTCTACGACCCCTTTCTGGTTTCATTGGGCTCCTGCTTTGGAGTTTTTCCAGGTTGGGCCCTTCCATGGTGAAACCGTCTTCCTTTTTTCTTTCTACGGTTGTTAGTTTTTGATTTTCCAGATCAACACCCGGATTATCGTGTTTTTACTGATCACTAGAATTAGCACTTCATGCCCGGGGCACATTTCGTAATCTTCACCGCGTGTCACTTGATTGGCAGAGAACTTGAATGTCTTGGGTGTCTTTCCATCGGAGTCACCTGCCGGCTCTAGATGAGCAATCTTGAGTTCCGCACGTAGCATTCCAAGCACTTTTTATACTTGGTATTTGTCTCTTACTAACTCATTCATTCCAGGGGTTTTCCTCAATATACGCCAAAATCTGTGGTCTGCCACTTCAGGAAAGTTTGATGTTGACCTGGAAATTATACGAAGGTTTGCCCTGCTCGGCGGTTGGGGACTCGGCATTTGACGTCTCATAATTCCGAATTAAGAGTACGCGCACTGACGCAGTCCTCTCACCAAAAAAAATGTTACGAAATATACGCATCAAGCGAGGATTAGTCCTCCGCGAAATCAACTTGCTTACTCAAACTCAGTTTTGAACTCCGTTTGTTGCGTATCCCGAACTCCATATAGGCCGGTCAAGCCCGTAAAGACAATAACCTGATTTCTCGCTCACGCTCATCTCAGCATATCAAAGCGTACGGATTACTCCAAAAACAGCTGGCTCACTGCACGGAGTCGCCAACCCAGGAAACACACTTACTCTCTCAATGACTATCTCGCTTCAGTTGAAAGAGTTTTTCTATTCGCTTAGCGCAAACGATAAGTACTCCGACTTCGACTCCAGGAAATCGTTCAACCGCGTCAACAAACCGGACAGCGAGACGTCGCTTCTAGGCGCCAGCCACGCCAACGATTCTACGTCTTCGTTGTCTAGATCATCAAATCTGGCAAGCGGTTCTGAAGGCGTGCATGAAGTCAAACTTGCTTGGAGGCACATGAAGAAATGGCTTCATAGACATTCAGAAGATATCAACAACTCTTTGCTGGCATCGTGTACAGATGCCGATATCAATGAGCTTGAGAAGGATTTAAGCTGCCAATTACCCACGTGCGTGAGAGAGTTCTACAGGTTGACGGACGGCCAATCGACATTCAATGATAATGGGTGTTGTGGGTTGTTTTATGGGCTAAGACTCATGCCCATAGATGAGATAGCGGTGATGACAGAGAGCTGGAGAAAAGTGCATGAGTCAATGTTGCAAAAAGCCGAGTTCAGTGGTCTTCGAAAAAAGGCGCTCGATAAAGGGTTTGGCGACAACGACTTGGGCACCTCTGCTGGCTTCAAGAAGAGAACGCTTCATAATGCAACATACGAAAGTGAATTTCCCAACCAGTATTCGCTTCCTCCGAATGCAGTACTCCCCATATACGCTCACTTCTTATGGATACCACTAATCACTGACTCGTGCGGAAGTTTTATCGGGATAGATTTGACTCCGGGAACACCCGAAGCTGCGGACGTTTCCGAAGGTAAATGGGGTCAGGTGATTTTGTTCGGACGGGATTTCGATACAAAATACAAGATTGCTGATACATTCGGTGACTTCCTCCTCATTTTTGCCAACGATCTAGAAAAAGGCAATTGGGACTTGCGGAGCTCAAGTGACAACGAAGATATGATGAGTGGAGTCGACACAGAATTGGTATTCGTCGACCACGAAACAAAGAAAGAAATTCCTTACTTGACTGTCCTCAAAGAGCGTGCAATGAACCTGTGGATCTCAGGTCTCACGCCTGAAGATCTGCGCTTAGAAGCTAATCAAAGTCTTATTAGAAAATTACGAGAAAAGGCTCCTCTGATAAATTTGCCAGAAAGCACGGCCGATAAGCTTCTAAATGAAAATTTGAACAATATAGACGCAATGGCTGTCACGGATATGCCTCAATCCACCAAGGAAGAACGGGTGATTGAACAAAGCACAAGTGGGACCGAGACAGGCACAAACCACTAAAACGAACAATTTGATAAGCAGAATGGGTGCTATCCAAGCATGTAGTGTCGGTATTCAACTCTTAGCAGACTACCAAATGATTCTTTGAATGCCAGGCTCAGAATCCCAGCTGAACTCATATAAAAAAAAGATCAAAAAGAACATAACATTTATCAACGAGTACCAAAGAAACTCAAGCAAATGTCTTTGCCACTGCTTGCTTGAATCTTCTGGCCTAATAAAGATTCGAAACAAAACCAAAGGCACGATGTAGTATCGTGGTTCAAACAATGGTGAAGGAACCAAGGTTAGCGACATTGATCCTAGGAAAGCAATGACAAGCACTGGAGAAATACTTAACTGTGATTCCTTCGATGTGCGAACGAGAAGATGACAGACTAGCCAAGTTGAGAAATGGTAAACTGGCACCAATACCAAATTTGCAAAAGGCCTGCTAAGGATCCTTCTGTATATGTAGAATGTATAATGTCTGTTGTCCGCAAGCAAAAATGGGTGAACGATTGTGAAGTTCTGTACCACATATGCAATAATCAGAAAGGATAAAAAGGTGAGGATAGTATTGAAATATCTGTTCCCCGCCACCGCAAATTGATAGAAACTCCTCAAAGTTGATTTACCAAGCCAGATAGGGATGGTTATTAGAGTCATGAAGGTAAAGCAATAGAAAATTTGCACGAGGTGAAACGTGACTTGATGATTGTCCTTGTCTCCGAAAGTTATCCCACCATTGATTTTCACGAAGACAGCAAATAGAAGGCCATTGATACAGAACGGAGTTAAGATTAGCCAGTCCAGTGAGGCCTGTCTCACGAACGAAAAGGCGTCTTCCCAAAATGAGGAATATTTCTGCCTTCTCATCTCAATCATGAGAACTCCGGCAAACGCAACCCAGACAATATTGGTTTGCCTGAACCATAGACTGCAAAATCCCGCCAAGTTTGCAATTATAGCACCATTGATTGAGTGAGATTTTGCTAGAGACATGACGCATGCCACCACGAGGACCGTTGACCAGACGTCCGTATAGAAAAGAAAGTAGTACGTAAATAGAATGGGTAAGGACATTACATTGATTTTCCAGTAATTTGAGCTTTTCACCATCGAGAGAACTAGCGGGAGAGCCACCACCCCTGCCAATAGGTTAAGTGACCGGAGAGCATCAGCTCCACACGAGTTGCGTACGCCAAAGGTATCCAAAAAGTGAGAGTATACGGTGCCCAATAAGTAGAGACCAGAAGGAGTGGTGATTTTGTCATCCCAGCTCAAGAAGTCGTGTCTGCAGTAGGTTTGGCACTGGCGGAGATGAAAGATCTCATCGATGAATGGTCTGCTGACGTGGAGATGAACCTTGTTGAAAATCACGGCACAGATCGACACGAACACTGGAGCTGTGAGCAGAGACAAGTCCATGGTGGAGCGAGCGCTTGCGGCAAACAGGCGGTATTTCAAGAGGCCGTGTCAAGGCCAGTGGTAGCTTCGAAAGGAAAAGAGTCAGAAGCTTTTTTTTCGGACTATGTCCCAAGAAGCAGAGCCCAGATCAGTGCTCGTTCTTCAGTTCAAAGCTAGGTGACAGGCCAGCGAAAACGCGGGGCCGAGTTTCTGCGCGAACTCTTTGATGCTGCAGACGGGCGGACACCGAGGGAGTCTGGGACTCGGCTCAAGAGCTGACTCACTTTGCGAGACATCTGTTAAAAATGAGGGTGATTTTATCACGTTACTCTCTTCAGGAGATTTTCATGGGGCGGTTTTTTTTCCGGTAAATTAGAGCTGTGGCTGAGCTTTAAGCCCATCGCTCATTTCTGGGTGGGGCCGAATTGCATTGAAACCTCACGCTGTCGGCAGGAAATGTACGCACCAACTCCGGCATTTTTCCAGATTGGCCCTTTGTGCCTAATCGCCTTTTCAAGACTCTCGAACAACAGCTCACCTTCTTTAGAGCCTTACTCGACTGTAATTTTTGACTCATATTCAGAAATTTTTCTGTCAGCGCACCGCTCGTGGGCTTTTTATTTATTCTCGATACTCTGGCGGGCTTTCTCTTTTTGCAATGTTTCGCAGCCATTCCGACCGAAGGCTCTTGCCATCAATCACAACGAGTCCAAGTCTCGGAAATTATATGGCTCTAGCGTCAAGAGACGGGCTTGTCTCGGCGCCTTGTGTCCCGGGACCGATACGTCCTTCCTGGACTGGAAGGGCTCATTTGAGGAACCCTTTGGTGCATTCCAATTCGGTGCCGTCTTTCAGTCAGGTCCCACGAACAGACGAAATCGCCACTGCCTTGGGAATGCAAACACACCACGTCTTGGAGTACCCAAAGCCATTACCGTTAACTCACTACGATGACTTAATAGATAATCTTCAGGCGCTCAACCTTGATGATCTAGCCGATAATGGAGGCTCTATGGATACTGCAATCAGCGCCGTGGTCCCGCAAGAAGGCGCTCTGTCTATACTCGCCAATCACGAGACGCAAAGTAGAGGCTCGGTGGCGGAACAAGCTGACGAAATGAGTTCCGTGGAGCCTTCTGATTCGCAACCGCTATGCGTACACGGAGAACTGGACGAGTTTGGAGGGCAAGGCGGGCTGGGCCTGAATTTCGGGTCTTTTGTTTGTGCGGCACCCGACAGAGCGACCACGCCTGACGGTTCGGTACCATCTGCTGACTTTCTCTCTAGAGTAAGCCGAAAGAGACTCCGGACCCCCAGCCGAAACTCAAGGCAGAGTCGAAGCAATAGTGGTAGTCCTCAAGCACTCGTGAGGGCTCTCATGACTAGCGGAAAGCTGGATAGTTCTCAGAGTAACTCCAACTCTCCTAAACTGCAAGCTGCTGACATGCCTGAGCTTCAGTACCTAGTTACCTATAACTTGGTGAACAATTTTTACTTTAACTTGGTCTCTTGGTCACCGCTAAATAACTCGATCGCAATAGCAATCGAAAGCAAAGCCTATTGGTGGGATGGATCAAGTCAGGTGAGGGATATGAATATTCAGCGGCCAGGCTTGGCGCCGGTATCATGCGTGTCCTGCTCAAGTGGAGACGCCTTGGCTGTATCGTTTTCCGACGGATTTTTTAGCATCTATCAAATCACCAAGCGACGTCCGCCCGTATCCCGCCGGTTCACATCTTCGATACAGTGCGTCGAATGGTTCCCCGATGGTAAGCGCTTATTCACTGGCGATCTGGCTGGTATGGTCTGTCTACTTGCTTACGATGGCCTGTCAATTCTGGTATTATCCCGTTTGAATGGCTTTACGCAGCAGATTTGCGGCATTTCACTTAATAAGGAATGCACACAGGTGGCAGTCGGGGCCAACGAGAATCTAGCAATTGTGTGGGATATTACCAAGGAGACGGAGCCTCAGGAAAAGTGCCGATTGCGCCACAAGTCGGCAGTAAAGGGTATTCTGTTTTGTCCATGGGCGCCCAGCTTATTAGCCACAGGCGGCGGGAGCAATGATCGCCATTTGAGATTCTGGCACACTGGCAGCGGAACGCTTCTCAAGGAGCTCGATACCAAGCGGCAGATCACGTCTGTGTTTTGGAGCTCGTTCTACAAAGAGATTGTACTTACGTTTGGGTTTCTGACCACAGATGATCATGTTGCTGCGGCAATATACCAATATCCCGAAACTCGCCTCACAGCACAAGCCCAGGCTCGAGACCCACTACGTGCGCTCAGTGCCACGGTTGCACCCGATCAAACGAAAGTGGCGATCGCTGCCAATGACGGCACCGTTCGTGTCTTTGGCTTATGGAACGAGCGGCCTTACGCTTTAACTGAATCTCCATCCTCTATAGCAATCGGCAGCTACGGTAGTGTAGTTGTGGAGAGTTCAGAAGGCGTTGATTTCCGAGGGCCTACAGTCAGATGAGTCGCGGGAAGATCTGTGCGCTGCCCGATATAGGTGAACATGGGCAGAGCGACCGCGGAAACTGGCCCGAGACCCGCGTGCAATCTTTATCCTTGGGGTCTCTCTGCATACGGCAGTAACCTCCCACGACGAGCGTATTCCGGTAGTAGCGGGCACGACCAGTCTGTCTGCTGAATCTGGTTTAACAAAACTCCTGATTCCAGACAATCAGCACAACCAAAAGAAGAAAAAAAAAACAAGAGAAACGTCTTCATCGTTGAAAGCTCGAAGCGCGTTCTCCCACCCAAATATCTCATAAGAGCTTCAGTACTCTCAGTCGCCCAAGATTCACTCATCTACTATCAACCGGAAAGCATTAAAAAATGGAGCAGCAACATCTTCTACAATCTGCCCCAGATAGCTCCAATGCGACAATTCTCTTGATGGGGTTGCGAAGAGGAGGCAAATCCTCAATTTGCAAAGTTGTGTTCCACAATATGCAACCTCTCGACACCTTATACTTGGAGAGTACGTCTAAGCCAACCAGCGAACAGTTCCTGTCTTTGATCGACTTGTCGGTCATGGAGTTGCCGGGCCAATTAAACTACTTTGAGCCCTCATATGACAGCGAAAGACTATTTTCCAGTGTAGGTGCTTTGGTATATGTAATAGACTCACAGGACGAGTACCTCAATGCATTGACAAATTTGTCTACCATCATCGAGTATGCCTACAGAGTGAATCCCAAGATCCACATAGAAGTACTCATTCACAAGATTGACGGATTGTCTGAGGACTATCGTATCGATGCACAACGTGATATCATGCAAAGAACAGGCGACGAATTGTTGGATCTTGGCCTAGAGGGTGTTCAGGTCTCTTTCTATCTTACATCTATTTTCGACCACTCGATTTACGAAGCCTTCTCAAGAATAGTTCAGAAGCTTGTACCTGAGTTGCCGTCGCTTGAAAACATGTTGGATAACTTAGTGGCACATTCTTCAATTGACAAAGTGTTCCTCTTTGATGTGAACTCTAAAATTTACGTCGCCACTGACTCCTCGCCCGTGGATATACAGACCTACGAAGTTTGCGCTGAATTTATAGATATCACCATTGACTTAGATGATCTTTACGTGGAGAATGACACAAAAAACGAACAACAAGCTGTGGTTAAGGACGAGATCAAGTCGATCTCTTACCTTTCAAATGGCTCTGTGCTTTATCTCAAGCAGATGATTCGCGGCTTGGCGTTGGTCGCTTTAATCAGGAACGACGAAGACAGCGAGTCCGGCCAATCGGACTCAAATATGGACGAGCTTCTCACCATCATAGACTACAATGTTGGCTGTTTCAAGAAATCTTTGAAGAAGATGTGGGAGTGCTCCAAATTCCGGCCAGCCCCAAGACCCGAAAGCGAATCTTGAAATATTCTGCAGGCTGATTGATAGGCTTCTGTGAAAGAAGATCTCATACCATTCTCCACGTTTGTTTGATGCTTGAGATAATTGGAACCTAGTATTCTTTCAAAAGATGAATTTAAAATGCGGCGCTTTCCTTGACGCTTGAGTACAAGAGTGGATACGAAAGAAAAAAAGAAAAGAAAGCAAGAGACAACACTCGGAGGGAGCTGGGCATTCAGGAAGTGCACGCAGTTGATTAGGCTTGCTTATTAATACGGGTTTTCTCGGGACAACCCAGTTCGGCTTAGTTTGTTTGAAAGCAAGCCCAAAGCATGTAAATACACGGTGAAGGGCAGGTAAAATGATTTTGCATCTTCATGGGAAGAATACCATCACCGGAGTATTGGTGATGAAAGCGGGGGAGGGCGAGGCTATGAGAAATTATTGTGAGAGTTTATGGAAAAAAGAAAAAAAAATCCTTTTAGAGAGTCTCATGGGTCTTATAGCAAACCCGCTTTCATAGAGACAATCTGGAGAAAAATTGCCACTTGATCGGTGGTGGGGCTAACAGGGGGAAAAAAAAGAAAGTGCTAATGGAGTGAAACAGCTTGCCATGAATATTGAGTCGGCAATTCCCAATTCCACGTTCCCCTCCCCCACTGTCAAAAGAGGAGAAGCGGCCAGCGGAAGCCGCACTACGTGTCTGCGTATCCTGAGCCGGCAGCCTGCTGCCGCGAATGACCTCTCCACATGGGGTCGTAGTAAAGCTTAGTGAGCTCAGAGCACAGCATTTTGAATGGGGCGGTTTTTGGGTTTAGGGCGGTAGAGGGCGGTAGATCTTGGCAGAGTGAATGTGTGACCGTGTGTGTTTTCCTCGGTAAAAATAGACTCCGTGTTGTAGGTTGCGAAAGTCACGCTTGGTTTGAGCGCACCGACATGTGGACCATTGATTTGTAATGTACTATGTGAAATACACGATGTCGGAGATGTGTTTTCATCCCGGAGATAAAGCAAATACCCGGTGCTTCAAGATAAGAAATCGTAAGTCAGTCTTGACACTTCGTCGTTTGACAATTCTCGTAGGGGTAATTTTGTTTGGCTACACTGCTTCTCATTACCATTAAAATTCTGTATTCGAAATCGTATTCTATAAAATTGTCACCAATGAAGTCATGAACCACCCATACCTAATGAATTATCAAAACAACTTTCCCGTAACCTCAAACTTACCAGCATTCGTAACCACCGTCGACGACCAAGTTGTGTCCCGTAGTGTACGACGACGCGGACTCGGATGCCAAGTACAAGATAGAGCCGACAAACTCCTTGGGGTCGGCCATTCTGTGCATTGGGATCTTTGACTCCCAGGCGTCCTTCATGTCGCTGTGGCCAGAGATCACGTTTCTCGTCAAAGGAGTAAGAATGTAGCCAGGAGACAAAGTGTTGACTCTGATGTTGTATTTTGCCCACTCGCAGGCCAAGGATCTGACCAAGTGAATAACACCAGCCTTCGACATGTTGTACATGGACTGTGGTTGAGGGTCGTTGACAATGGTTCCGGACATAGAACCGATCAAGATGATAGAGCCCTTCAAGTTGTTCTGGATCAAGGGTCTGGCGAAAGATTGTGCCACGTAGAAGGCACCAAGGCCATTCACTCTGAGAATACCCTCGGCGTTGGAGGCAGGGTACTCCTCGGCAGGGAAGTTTTCGGCGTAGCCAGCGGTGTTGACCAACAAGTCAGCGATCTTACCATGGTGCTCGTTGATCTCAGCGAAGGTGGTCTCTACAGATTCACTGTCGCCAATATTACAAGACCAAGCAGAGACTTGACCAACAGCAGACTCGCGGGCGCCCTTCAAGGTCTCCTGGCCCCATGCAAGAACCTCTTTAGCCGCGGCGGTCGTTCTCTCCAAGTTGATGTCAACAAGGGCGATGTCAGCTCCTTGAGCCAAGAGAGCTCTGGAAAGAACGGCACTCATACCTCCAGAACCACCGGTGATGATGGCCAATCTGCCATCCAATCTGAAGTTAGGAACAACGTTGTCGTATGAGAAATCCATTTCTGTGTTTGAAAGGTGCTAGTATGGTCAAAGAAGGTGGGTTGTTTTGAAATAAGGTAAGACAGCTTTATACTTAAGAAAATTCGAAATTTTTGAACCCCCAGAACGAGCTATTGGCTTTTTATATACCCCGATTGCAAAGGTGATGGGGAAGAGTGCGGAATGCACAATGGGCAGAAATCAAAAAAGAAACAAGCAATGAAAAGATTCCTGCATTGCGGCTTTGGCGGCAGCCCAGGCAAGATTGGGTCGGGCGGCCTGCACCTTCTCTCTGATGAGAAAAAAAACAAGCAGGAGAGCAGTGATTGAGGTGACTATAACTCGATCCTGTTTATTACTAGTTGCCGAGACCACATTCGTCCCATGGCTCAAACCAATTTCTGATTGAGTAAACCTGTCTTTTCGCCTTTGATGAGCCAGTGCTCAGCCGGTCTTATCTGGCGCGGCAGCTGAAACAGTGTTTGTCAGCACTTCTTTATTCTCACTGAAACTGTAGCATGGCCCCTTGGCACAGCCCGGAATCAATTTTCTTCATTTCTGGGTGAAGACAATCTCGCTGGGGCCAGGCATGGCAGTGCTGCTCCCTTGGCTCGTCGAGGCGCGATGAGCCCGGAGCACGACTGCCGGTTACGACGCCATTGTGCATAGATCAAAAGCGCGATTACGTTGAGCGACAGCAAAAAAAAGAAACGAAAGCGAGAACAATAAGAAACAAGACTCTCCTGGGGCGAGAAAAAAGAAAAGATAGTGCAGATTAAATAGGGAGGCCCGCCAACACCGAAATTTTGCTCCACCCCAATGCGTAAATTTAGATCACAGCATCGCTGATAGGAGTATTCTGAACATGTGGCAAAAAACGTCGCTCCGGCGGAAGACGAAAAGAGAAGGCCAGAAAATCCACATCGTCTTTTTGTTATCCGACTCCTCTTCTTTTCTAGTCAGCCATAGCCTTTTTGCTGTCAGCTCGCCCCGGGCCTCTTATCTGAAACGCGGGCTTGCGAGCCATAGGTGACTATGCCGCCGGGCTCACCGGGATTCTGGATTCAGAACAGCTCGCACGCATAACAAATGCCCTGATCCAGAAAGGCCAAAAACTCCGGGCTTTCTTGGCTCCGACACAATCTGAGTCCGTGTTGCAGATCTGTGAGCGGAAAGCCATTCAAACACGTTGCTGGCGCCGGGCGCACCGCGACTGAGACGAGGGCGAGCGACGAGCCAACGTGGGTCTGAGGAAATCGGGTCGGGCCACGAAGCATTCAGCGCCAACGGATGCTTCTGCAACCAACCACCCCTTTTTTGAGAACACACACTATCGTTTTGTCGTATGAGAACCCCAGATCTTCGGGGCACCCATCTGTGATTGGTTCTAAATATAAACTTAGCTCCTTCACGTAACAACTCCTATTCAAAATCATCGTGACGACAGACCTGCATGTTGTTGGTGACGTTTTCAAGCTGTCGCGGAGCCCGAGTCCGAGTGCCTGTGGGCCTGTTCCAATCTTCCTTACGACTAGACAGAGCTGTCCACTCGCCACACCCTCTTATCTTGACACAATTTGCAACGGGCTCTGCCGACACCCCACACGTGCACCAGTTGTTCTTCCTCTCCCATTCCGTATCTGAAGATGCCTGGTGTACACATACAGTTGCGCGCAGCTACAAACCCACAAGAAACCTCATCGCACTCCACACGGCCACTCAACAAGGAAGTCGAATTCAGCGTGATGAGCAGACTCACAGAAGTTCGGAATTCAGCCGGTAAGAAACCGTTATCGGAATCGAACAGCGCTTTTGTCCTCAACGTCTCGGGCCGTTTTCGTATTTCTCATTTTCCCGCGTTTGAATCTTTTTGCAGACAGGTCTGACGTCATGGCAGCATAGGCTTGCTAAATTCAGATGGATGCCGGAGAATTCTGGGCATGAGACATGAAATGACGTATATTGCATTTATTAGGTGGGATCTTTGCTCTCTCGGCTTTGTTCAAAATCAGCATTTGATCGATTAGTTGCATCAAAGGCAGAAGATAATCATCCATGGCGAGAGAAGAGCGTTTGGGCTTTCCTACACGTTGCTCGCCAGTCATAGGTGGACGTAGATAATCAGTGCATAAGTACTTAGAGACTCTGTTCGCGTGCTCGGCTGGTGACCAAAAAAAACGAAATCTGGGTGAGTTATTATTTCTACAGTCAGTGTCTGGTGCCGTGTAAGAGGGTAGCTACTCAGCGACAGAGCGTCGCAACGGCGAGCTATCTTTGACTAACGCTGACATCTATTCGAGTAGTTCCATACACCCCTACCACGACTCGAACCTCTAGTGCTTGAGGAGACTGTCGTTGACTGTGCGCACGAAAGGCTGAAATGGTCTTGTCAAGGCGGATCCTTCAAGGCAATTTCATCCGTTTATGCGTTCAATTTCCCTGTAATGTTACCAAAGTGACACGTTCTCTCAATACACTTCGCTAAATTCAGACGACGGCTGAAACCCCGGCAAGGCCCGATATTGAAGCAGCGTATTTCAACAAACCACTGCAAATTATAGGTCCCAACCAGCAACTTGAAAGCATACCGAGTCGCAGACAGCTGAGACTCAAACGAGGAAGATGTTGCTCAAAAACCATCTGTTTTTCACTGACACTTTTTCCCCTTCGTTTTCACGTTTGTATTTTCTGAGTCTGAGGGTAAGAACTGGGCAGGTCTTCAAAATTTGCTCTGTCTTTCTTCATTAAAACCCTGAAAGATCAGAGCACCAGTGCCAGAGATCTCGCTTTCAAATCCTTTCTCGTAGCAAGACTCACTCCAGTCTTCTCGGGCTCAGCAGCGCCGAATCGGCCTCTTTCACAAGGCAAGCCAGTGTCTTTTAACAACCATATCTCCGTTCCCACCGTCGCTTTTTCAAGCGCAGAGAAACAGTCTTGTGTACCATTGTATCCAGCTGGGCCCCTAGTGCGCGAGACAAGTCGTTCCAGAAATCATTGAACCTGCACTTTCATTTGAACAGTGGAGTCACAATTGATTTTCGGTCCCAGTTGTCTGTCAATATTTATCCTCCAAGCGACGGAGCGGTCGGTTCACTACAACCGTCTTTGGTCAGTCTTTGTTAAGCGGCGTTCATTACTCTGAAGTCAACACATTTGCGGGGAGCTCCAAAAAGGTGAGTATAGGATCCATCAGAGTCGATAGCCGCCTTCGAGTCACCCCGTCCACTCTAATTGTATTTCATCGCGCGGCTCGATCAATCTCTACGGCTTAGGGGTAGCAGGCTCGTCATAATCATCGTCACTTTCGTCAAGCACCAAGTCTGGCAAATCGTCAGACGTTTCTTTCCCCGTGAGATAGTTCACCTTCGGCTTGGTGGTATAAGGTAATTCCAATTCAGCATCAACGTGCAAATTACGAAATACATTGACGGCTATGGTCGTGGCCACGTAGATGCCTAGGAGTGTCGCAACACAGCACTTCATTGATGTCTCGGTATCTATAGGGGTGTTTTTTGATCGCGACGACAGAAACGAGGTTTGTTGCGCAAAGAAGAGTTGTCTTCAGAATTATAATCGGAAAGATTCAAATCTGTGAAACAGATCCAGACACTGCCCGATTAAATGTTGGTTGTTCTTTTTCTTTTTTTTTTTTTGATTGCTCGTGACATCCACCCCGAGCCCCTGTATATCCGCACTAACGCAGCTTATCTTCTTTGCTCCGGCGGTCTTAGGCGCAGGCAGTAAACCAGCGCGATCGCTGAAAAGCCGGGGCCATGCTTGCAGGGCCACCGGGGTCTACACATTGACTTGATGCTGTGATTTTCAGATTTTCTCATCGATAATGAGCTCTCTCTAAGTGGGCACATCTCATGAACTCCTTTCTTTTGGACGAGGATTCTTTTGCCAAAACAGCCGATCGCTAAGGAGAACCCACCCTCTACTTGCGCTAGCACTTGAGTCAACACTACAGACGCTTTCGAATCGGGGTGTGCTTTTCCCATTTCTAGTTCTTTTTGATAGCAATCACTTTATGTTGCTCAAGCAAACCTTCCGGCACCTGCTGTGAAGAGTTCACGTAAACTCAGATCTAGATGGTCCTCTCTCGGCACAATAGTCGTGTGCAAGTGCGCAAACCAAGGGTAAATACCTAAAATGTACCTTGGCGGCGTGCACATGGACGATGTACATGGCAAACGGCTGCCTTGCCAAGCTGTCTATCATCGAGAAGTCTAGACACAATCGACACATAGACTCGTTTAGTGACTCCGCCTTGTCAATCCCACTTCCTGCCTTAACAAATGGTGGTATTGACCGGTGCGAGCTGGTCTGTCACGTGATCACGATGACATATTCAACATACTACCAGACTTCGTATACTGGTGCAATGTATATACACGTGTACTACTTGGAAGAATCCTCTTTTTCTTTGGTTGCTGCTTCTGTTTGAATCGCTTGAGTCCCCATCGAAGCAAGTGCTATTTATATAACATGCTTCGAATTCTGTGAAGCGGGGGAAGTTTGCAGGTGCTACTACAAGTAGGTGATGCGACACGGTCACATAGTCCGAGGTTTACTCTACAAGGAATGACAATCTAACACTTTCGAAAACTGGCTCAACAGGAGTCATACTCGCTTCTGCGTCGCAAAGCTCGACGAACTCCACAAAGCTAAAATTTGATATAGTCAGAGGGGCAAAAATGACAGGCTAGAAGGGAGCAAGATGGGCCATATAGACCGTATATTGAGAACAGGCGGAGAGAGTAATTCACCCTCCGCCCGTAAGCCACGTTTTAAAATGATTTCTGCAAATACCGATGGAACGCTTCCGGACTCGTGCTTTGGACCTGGACCCAGAGACCCCCGATCTGCCGGATCAGAGGCGTTTCAAAGGCAAGCTCTGTGCGATAGCTTGAAAGTGATCATTTCTCCTGATTACAAAAGTTTCTCGAAGGCCAGGGTACGCCCTGCTGCTTCTAGATCAACACAACATACTGCGAACCATGTTAAGAAACCTCGCGGGAAGCGACTACGCAATTCTCGTGGAGATCGCCCAAGAAATCATGTTGCTACTTCGACATCCAAGACGATAGTCTCAAAGTGTTCTTTGCAGAAACCCATAAAACCACGTGAATCGGTCATCAGTCGCAAGCTCACGCACGAGACGCTGCAGAACTATATCATGAAGGTGTGCAAAAATGTGATGCTCGAGGAGAAACTGAAAGTGGATCCCCGGATGATTTTGACGCCCAATGACTTTGAGGTGATATGGTATGAGGGACCCAGCAGGAAGTCCAGAGTGTATTCACTCAAAGTCCTAACGACGCAAGAATTTTTGAACAGATTTCTCACTGAAAAATTGCAAACGGTCGGTAAGAAGCCTCTCTTTACGGGGCAGACTTTGATGATGGCAGCCGACGACAGCACTACGTGATACGGCATCGTTACCTCTGCTAATGTTGAGCATGCTGAAACTGAGGACTATCGAGACTATTCCAGAAATGAACACCGAGATACTTGCGGGTTGATGTTGAGCTTTTCGACTGGAATGTCGAATCATTGCTTATGGGCGCTGATGTGAGTCGGTTGAAGATCTTGCCTGCTTCGTTGCCCGTGAGTAGAACGTTCAAGGCATTGGCAGAGGCTAAAAATTCAGATTTTCGTGATATCGTTTTGGGCAAGACGTTGATCAAACAATGTGCTGCATTAGAGGATGACAAATCTGGCCGTAGCAAAGTTAGCAGATCGAGAACCGTGCGGTCGATACTTAACAATCCAGTGACAACTATACCAAGATCTCCCCACGTGAGCACCAATGAGGCAACGTACAATCTAGTCAAAGAATTGTTGGGGAGCGGCGTCAGTCCAATTCTTGTGGTCAGCGCATCGAACATAACTTGGGACGAGATTTCCAAGATTATGTTACCCGAGTATGAGGAATCCATCTTGAGGATTGTTGCGGCTAAAAGTATAAACACGCACCATAGGGATAATGCTGTGTTTTCCATTTGCTTGCACAACGTCGTGTATAAGGCAATGTCACAACGTATACGGCTATGCATGAGGAAGATGACAAACCATAAGTCATCCCTCACATGGAAGCAATACAGAGATATGAAGACTGCTCAAATTCCAGTTTCCAACCGCGTGATTGCTGAAAGGGATGTCATATTCGCTACCCCCGTTACCGCAGGGGGTAGGTGATTCAAAGGGTATACTAGAAAACCAATTGTTTTCATGGACGATGCCAGCCAGTCATCCGAAGTCACAACCCTGATACCGCTTCTTCTCAATGGAGTTCTGCGATTCGTGTTTATCGGTGATCCCAAAGAATCGAGCAGCTTCTCCCAGGCGCCAGACATGTCGTTCTCTCATTACAAAACTGTTCTTAATGGCAGTTAAGTGAGACCCCCATTCTGCACAGGCAATCTTGCTTGCGCAAACAAAAGCCCTTTTTTTTCTCTGAATTTAGCTCTGAAGCTCGGGATTGGAGAAGATCTCGACGCATGGCAAGGTTAGTCATTCTACTGTTGTTGCTCCAAATAATTGGTGGCCCTTGGGAAAGAGGGACATCAGAGGCCATAGCCTATCGGACGGTGCGGCGACGATTGTACTTTCGCTTACTTTGTGAACAGATAACCGAGTTCTGGTGCAGAGCACGCTAAGAGTGCCAAACCCCCACTACATGTAGCGGGAACAACAGTCTGATCTTACAATATTCACACTTCTCTGGTCGCCGGCTGTCAGATAAGTGCCACCTGTGAGGATGCTGCCCACGGCGAGCTCTCGCTGAATGCACTTCACGAGTTGCCAGTATGCGCCAGTCACGTGACATGCCAGTGAAAAGCACAGAGCATTTGCGCCAAAGGCGTAGCCCGACTTTCTGGAACCTGGCGAACTAGACCACGGGCTTCTGCGCGGTGCCACGGTTCAGTCGTGCTTAGGGAAAGTTTACGCGGCACGCTGTGCGAGGTAGACGTATTCAGTTGAAACGCCATGAGCCACTGGATATGATACAACGCTGCAACGGGAATTTGGTTTCCGTCTTTTGTAGAAGACCGGATGATGCCAAGGCAAAAGGGGAACGAAGAAACGAACAGGCGAATCGAGTCCAGGCTGTGCGGCGGGCCTCAGTGACTCGGCACGGCTGCTGAGCGCTGGTCTGTCGCGGCAAGATAGGTCGCTTTCGGAGCCGCGAGGCCTCGTAGTTGCAGGCCACGAATGGCCAGACGTTCGCTCTCCAAAAAGGCGGAAATTCTTTCGGGATTCTCGACACTGCTTAGCTCTCTTTTTCCTCTTTTTCCTCTTTTTCTTGAGTTGGGATTCTCCATAATTGGAAAGCGAGATCAAGAGACACAGAAACCAGCCATGTTCTCCTTACGCTTTCTTTCGAGGTTGATCACCATGCCCGTGACCATTCTCGTCTCCATCATCAAGTACTATACCGTGGGTACAGTGTACCAACGTACCAACAAGGAATTCCAAAACTCCCTCTACAAGAACACCCACTTGTCGGTTTTGAGCCACTTGGCCAATAGCTTCACTCGTGACGATGTTGCTCTCTTCATGTACATGCCCGTGTCGAGCTTGTTCAAGAAATTCAAGAACTCGCCATTAACCCGTGGCCTAAATGGCTTTGGAGACAAAATCAACGATCGTACCTCGTGGATTGTGCGTGCGAGGGAAAACAAAGGCCCTAAGAAATCCGCCGTTCTCTTCTTGCACGGTGGAGGATACTGCCTCAACATCTTTGCCACTCAATTCGTCGGAATCACTGCTCTTTACTATGCTGTCCCGGAGCCCAAGAGATCGAACTTGTCCATTGCGATTCTCGACTATTCTTTGACTTGCCATTATAAGACCTACCCCACACAAATCAACGAGGCCATTGCTGCTTATCGCGCGATGGTGGACCAAGGATACGACGACATCATCTTGATTGGTGACTCTTGTGGTGTGAACCTATCTGCTGCCGTTACTCGTTTCATTGCCTACCCTGACGAGGCACGTGAACATTTCTCCAAATTCAACGACTTCCAATGGGACTTCTCTCCTTTGCCTCAGCCGCAAAATATTGTGATGATCTCGCCTTGGCTCGAGCCTTACTCCAAGCCTGTTCTCGACCCTAACTTCGACTATACCGGTGATTTGGGCGCTCCTGACACTATAATGGGAGACTGGTATCTTGAGGGCATAGATCGCACTGACGTTGGTCCGTTTGTTCGCTTCACAGACAACAACTACGCGACCCAATGGGCCAATGTTGACTCTGTGAATGGAAAAGGAAGGACTTTGTATATCTACGGCGAAAGAGAGCATCTACGCAGCGGGATAGAGAGATTCATCGATCTCATCACGAAGGAGGGAGACGGAAAGTTGGAAGTCCACGTTGAAGTCGGTGGAATCCATGATGGTCTATTCTACGTAGAGAGCATTGACTACTTGTCTGCAAGCGGTGCCCAGGCGGCTATCGACGGGAAATTCGAGGGCAAGTATGCTTATTCTTTGGTGGGTAAATTTTTGGAGGAAGTTCTTTGAATGACTATCACACATCATTAGGCCTCAGCAAAAATCAATATAACACATTTTCTTTCAGTTTATCATAGAAGGCGCAACATTCAAGCTAAACCCTTGTTGAAGAAATGAAAAAAATGTGATCAAAATTGAAATGTCCGTAAAAAAAGAGCTTCCCCACCAGGAGTCGAACCTGGAATCTTCTGGTTCCAACAGAAGTGGTTACTTTCGTAGCCAGACGCCTTGACCATTGGGCCATGAGGAACGAAGCTCGGATATTTTTGTAAAAGTTCATATCATATTAGCTTAACTCCAATCCAATTGCTCAAGTGCCTCAAAGTCTCTTACGTTCACAGATGCGAAATCTCGTGTAGCCTGATATTTTGAAAGAAGCGCTTCTTGAGTCGCGGCTCCGTTGCCCCCAGCTTGGGCCTTCATCTGAACACTTCAAGCATTTTCAAACGACTTGTCAAAACCGTCATAATAGTTCTTTCCCCTAGGCGGGAAAAAAGCGGCTATCAAAAAGTGCCGCTTGTGATGGGCCAGTGAAATGGCAGATTCTTTGGGCAGAGATTTTTGAGCGGAGGAAAAGCTATTGGGAGAACCTCGCGTCGGCCTTTCACGTCGCACCTAAAATGAGGCTGTAACCTGCTCCAGATTTTTAACTTTAGTTGTACGTTTTTTAATTCTTGGTGAGTGGGTGAGACACTCTGTTAGCAATGCCATGTATTATGATGTTTCTGTTTGAAAAAAAGGAAAACCGAGAAAAATTCCTCGTGGACTGTGTGACCCTCTAAGTCTGAACCGACTCATTCAACCGGACTGAAATAGCCATCCAGAAAAATCAGACTTGATGTAAGTGGGCACACTTGACGCGATAAGATGAGCGGGCATAATTTTAGAACACGTCCAGAACCCGCAGGTAAAACCATGTTGCTCCGAGAAAAGGATGGGCATATGATTTTTCGTGAGCTCGTATCAATCTGGGCCTCAAAAGCCTAATGTAGAGTTTCAGTTCACACGCTCAAGATGTATCTACTTTCTATCCACGCGCCATGATTCAGTGTTTTGTCATAGCTTAGATGGCCGCAAAGGGCGTTGTTTGTTTTCTGCACTCACTCCTGGGCTCAATTGGGTACATAACGCACCATGATGGCACCATGTATTGGGTACTCGACGTGTAGATTCGTTTGTATACTAGAACCACTTTTCCAGATTCGCTATAGATGGCCCCGGAAAATTGGGGCTGGCTCGCGATGGTGGAAACGTGTAGCATTGAATCCTTTGTCCATAGCCATTTTCGTGCAGCGACACAATTTATTGTCGTTCTCGTGCTCTCGGGATGACGCCATGCTAATGAGACGTCAGACTGAGGAATGGCCGGTTTCGAAGCAAGAGTACAGCGTTTCATGTACTTTGCCTCTGCAACTTCCCAAAATGATATCCAAGATACTCCTCTAGTCCTCACTTTTTGTTTTGTATCTACAATTGTGTCAGAGGACACTCCGTCAAAGATAAACGAAGCTCATAGCGGGGTTGTCAAGGAAAACTTTCCTGAAATTCTCAATGAGCGTTTCTGGTGATACTCTGAAAATCTCTATTTTTGCTCAGGTCTATATTGCTTAGTATCTCGACGTATGCTTCACCCTTCAAGGAGTCAGCCAGATTCGAGAACTAGAAGTATCTTGAGGATGAATGTTGCAAAGTTCGCCGGGTAGTTCTTTCCGAGACATAGTGACGTGAAGAGTTGCAAACTGTCTGGTCTTGATTCTCAGACAGCTTCAATCAATCTGAATCTGACGCTTACATTTAGCAAAGAGGACGAGACGCAAAGTCACGTCACAACAGACGGGAGAACTGAATCAAGCCATAAAACGAAGATGGAATGTATTGCCCGCAATTGTTCGAGATTCACTTTCGTCGATGGTGCAACAACAATCGCTCTGAACATGTTTCCATCTGAATCCTCAAACGAAAGTGCGATACTCTAGGGTTGAGTCCCAAAGCGTTTCAGTGTAATTTCATTCACTATGATTCGAGGTTCGCCAAGATTTTCTGAAGAGAAATCACCCAGTCTTTCTCAAGATCCCCCAAAGTCATACCGCTAGGTAAATTAACGAAGTTCTCATCAATTTCAATCCTGCTCAAACCATCAACGTAACGGAGACTTTGCAGCTTCTCGATTCGTACAGATGAGGGTAGCAGGGCCAGATCTTTATTATCTGCCTCTGGTTCTTCCCGTGGAGTCCCCATGGCACCGCTTGACCACCAGAACAAGGGATAGCTTCGTACGATGTTTCCAAATAGACAAGCTACGGCGACCATGAGCACAGAGGATACTAATTGAACCGGGAGATACCACCAACTCATGGACCTGATTTGCTCATCCAAGCAGGGGAGTAAAGCCGAAGCTCCTCCAGGGGGATGCACGCAATTTAACACGGACATGGCCACCGACAGGATGGCAACACTCAACGCGCCTCCAGCCCAGTAGTTCTCGCGACCGCCTGAAGACAACAGGAACAACTTCTGGACACATAAGCCTATCAACGAAGAAAGAAACTGGCCCATGATCACATTGCGAGGTTGTGCCAAGGGCGACCCATGTGCGTTGAAGCAGAGAATGGCAGAAGCGCCGTAACTGGCAATAATCAATGGAGCATTGTGGTCACTGAAAACAGTGTGTGACTTAAAAATAGCCTCAATGACTGCAATCCCGCAGAATGTCGATACTAGTATCTCAAGCCATATCCACATGTCAGCCACTGGCCTGGGCTTGGATCCGCCAAGAAATCTAGCCAAGGGGCCGGGAAGCATGTGTACCTGGGTAGGCCATAGAAATCTGTTGGTGATATCGTCTATGTTGAATTTGAACATCCACTGATAAGTTGAAAAGTCACCGAATCATCAGGCCCGGAACACAGGTGGCTTGAGCAAATCATTTGGGTTTGCATATAAACCTATATTGGTCTAATTGGTAGCCCAGAAGCAAACGGACCGTTTGTAGCCTCTTGAACTTTCCCGGCCTCTTCGCAAAATTCGCGGAGCTTACACATAAGGCATTATTCGGAGAATGCTTCTTGCAAACCTAAGAAAGGTCCCAGCTGGAGATATGTCCAAAGCTGCAATACTGGTGGTCTTTTCCTACTCCACAGATGTATCTTAGCGGGTGTTCCGCCAAGGTGATCACGAAATAAAAATCATCTATACTCGCCGGCGGTCATTGTATTGGGCTCGGAGCCAGAGAGGGCTATGGTTCAATATCAGTCCTGACAGGCGAATGCCGTGTTTCGCTATTCTGAGTTTTGAAGTCAGAACTTCCTCCACAGTGTCGTTCACCTAAGTAGGTAAGACGTCGATGAGCGGGTTGTGCGGTACCCAACAGCGGCTTGCGAGCCAAATTGAGTAACGGTGTTCGCTGAGTTGGCGGTTTGAATACTTGAAGCGGGAGCATTGTCAACCAGAATGGTAGTCTTACAATCGTCTTCAAGTTGCTGTTTCGTGACCACCTCAATGCCCCGTATCTCCGCACCGTCAATCCCGCCCTGAGCATACCTACGCGAAACTGACATGGATACCACTACGGAGAAAACACAAAGGAAATAAGCACAGTGGCAGAAGGTATCTCCCCGAGGCAGGACTTCGGGGCGAGTTCTCGGAGAAAGTCCAACGGAGACCATCGTAACTCCGAAGAAAATGCTACGGCGGTGGAGCAAACCTCGGCGGAACTGCGACAAAGTTGAGCGTAACCCCGATGGATACAGTACGGAGATGAACGTTCTGGGAGGGAGAGGCCCCACAGAGGTCGCCAGTTCCTCGCGCCTGCACTCGGTACCACTAGCTCCGTAATTGTTTTTCGGATATAACTATCTAGAGTCCACAGATTTGAGACGCGGGGTTAGAGTGGCAACTGCGGGGATGGGGCATAGACCTAAAGAGTGACTAAAGCCCGATCACTATTCGCCGTCTATTTCCGAACCCCACAAGCACAGAAGACACATACCTTTGTTGTTTTCAAGTTCTAGATAGAGCGTGCCGGACCTAGCCTCTCTTCCCAGGGTGTGTCTGAATGACGCAGCTAGAAACGCGGGCTCTGGAATTTGTCGATCGCTTGTGGACTCGACACCTGACGTGAGCTGCTCAACAGCACAACATAAATAAAAGAGGAGAGGGCAGAATGAATTGAGTAAATGGAAGATGGGTTCGGCTACAGGAATAACGAAAGAACTGGAGAATCGAAGCATGGTCCCGCAGTGGCACTAGCCCGGCTGACAAATTGCGTCCATTACAGATCCAGCAAGTTCTGTGCAGAAATTGGCGGAACACTTTTTGCGCTTGCCATCATCGGAGCCGTTCTCACCGGTCTCTGTTTCAGACATCTTCCCTTCTTCAGGTCTTTTCGACGCACTATTCTTCTTGCAATCCCCAGCTCGCAACCAGCACAAAAGGCAAAACCGTTCTCGAAGCTTCTATATTTAGATGTTGAGAGCGGCGAGGCTATGGTCAGCGTGCGGGCTGCGAGCTCTCCGTGTCTGACTGCAGAAAGAGAATGCGCAGCGAAGCGGTGCGAGTACGTCGGAAAATGAGTTCGATCCAGCAGCTAGCATCACGGCAAAAACACGTCAAAACGCTCGAAGCCTTGCCCACTTGTCGGCGAGTTGACAATGTGTCATCAGCGACTTCACCCGGAGAGACTGGGTCACAGGCCGCTCTCATCTTATTCCCCGCCCTGCTCAAAGAACTGCTCTGCTTGTTATCACACCTTCATCCTTCACGTATTTTTTTCTCTTCCGCGCGCCTTGTCATTTTGCAGTTGTAGTACGCATACTAACCGATTCCGTCATATGACAGTCATATGTAGGCGAAGCCGTAGATTGCTACTAGAGATGACGATGCCGAAAAAAAGCCTTGGGGCCCACTCGGCCTATTTCCCTCTGCAACCATAAAAGGTCTTCTTCCAGACTTTTGAAAGTTTTTCTCTCCCCTGACACTCCCCAATGACTGCCAGACTTCTCAGGTTCAAGAAAGTCCATTACTACGTCATCCCCCTCATCGCTCTCATAGTATGGTGGGGTATGCTCATAGCCATGTTGGCCTGTTGGGGTGCACAAGGAAGACCTATCTATGCATTCATGAATGGAGAGCATCAAAATCCCGTTTATATCAGTGATATTGGCGCAACCAACCTCAACCCTCTATTCATCTCATGCACGGGATTCCAGTTGATTTTCTTCATTGGGACTTTGTTGATGGAGTTCATCTTGCGAAAGAAGCACAAACTTCAGCCATATGTTTCCTCCAAGCAGCCCATATTTGCAATTGTCAGCATTGTACTGGCCACAATTGGCCAATTGGGTATTTTGATGGTGTCGATTTTCAAGACCACGGCATATCACAGCGTGCACATCACCATGGTCGGTGTGTTTATTTTCTTCGTGTTCTGGGCTTGTTTCTTCAATTTTTTGAACTCCTTCATTTTTGGAAATTTCCCACAAAGATTGCATCCTAACCATGAAAGAGTGATTTTTGGCAAATCCAGATGGCTGAACCTTTACATGGTGTCTTTTTTCGCCAAGTTATTGTGGCTTGTGGTTGCGGTCGTGTTCGCCGTCTGCTTCGGTGTGTTCATGAAAAACGGACACGACTCATTGTCGGCCGTCTTCGAATGGATGATTTCTTTCTGGTATGGTTTATTACTTGTATTTTGGTCCTTAGATCTTATTCCTTCTGCTGTCAAGCATTACAGGGTTCATCATCCTGAGGAGTACGACGAAAAGTTTATTGACAATCACATGTCTCCATCCATCAGGTCCCACAGTGATCTGTTATATGGAGATCACGATTCTACTTTGCTAGGCCCAGAACCGGCTATGCATCGGGTTTGATTCGGCTAGAGTGACTAGCGTGACATTTGCCAGAGGTGTTTGACTCTTTTATTTATGGACGTATAGTGCATGATATTTACAGACGATTAGATAAGCTAATCCTTTGGGGACACGACCCGGAGAACCCAAAGATTCTGAACTTAGCAACAACTTGCAAAGCCTCTTTTTCTCAAATCCTCACGGATGGGGTTGGCATTCTGCCCCCATTCCAGGCCTAGACTTGAGATCTTCAAACTGATAAAAAGGATGCTGCTTATCTGTGAGCACTCGCGTTCTGTAAATGTTCATGTACATAGATTTATTCTTACTGGGGTTTCATAGCTCCCAGGTCATCTTAGGCAAGCCACTCATCCCTCACCGATGCTTTGTGCGAATGTATTACAGCATGGATGCCTTCAGCCTCGGCCATATTCCTCTTTGCTGTCAGTAAATGTGAAGATATCGAAGCCCATTCAGTGCTTGGTGGAATAGAATGAGCTTCTCGATCACAATGGACCGTGTAGTCGGGGCTCAAGCTTCGAGCTGTCTATGGTAGAACTTTAAGTCCCGCCTCCAGAATGGCTGTGCATGAGAAGCTGTTTAAGGTGATTCGCTCGATTAGTGCCTTCAGCTATATTGTTTGTTCTGGAATTTGTCTCAGAGGGCTCACAACTTCCAGTGAGGTTCTGCGCGCACAACATCCAAAGGCGAAAAGTCAACAAGATGAAAAATGAGGTTTCCGAGCCCATCAAGAATGACCGTTGTCTGGTCTCATTGCTTCCCTTTTTGTCTGCTTGCACAGCAGTTAAAATTGAAATTCATCAAACGAGGGAGCCAAGCTGGATTGCGAGCCCGCACCACTCACGCGGGCGTGGGAGAATGTCTAGTAAAATTATGGACGCACGAAGCCACATACCTCGGACGTTGGCGATTAGTTCATAGTTGGCGAGTAGGGGAAGCTTGTCTTTTAGCTTTGGATGATAACCCGGCAACAACCCGTGCCAATGTTTTTCGCAACGCGCAGCTGGCGCTTCTTGCCCAGTGAGGAGTCTGAGCCAGTGAGACAGTTGATCTGTCCTTACTGGTAAACGGCAGCGCAGGTTCAATCATGGAATGAGCTTCTTAAAGGCAAACGCTCTCGTGCAACGGCCCTGAGGGCTTTGTTGAATTTTTGTTGACTGCGCTAAAGTTGTCGAGTGTAACTGACCGCAGAAAAGTTGAAGAGCAAAGAGGAACGTTGCGGCTAATAAGAAAACCCCCGTCCCATTTAGTCATTACCCGTTATGCAGATCGGCCCGATTTCACTTGAACGGCCTGTACGTAAAGACCCCCCTCAAAGAGCTGCATAGTATCATCTGACAAATGTTTTATGAGCCTGGGCGCCTCACTCAGTCTCAGTGAAGCGAGGTGTATGGTATATAGTGTGCGCGTGCTCGCAATGGTCTCACCACATCAAGCCATGGTCGCGCCCTCTAGACACACAGCACGAAATGGTAGTCTCTGCGACCAGGAAAAACAAGTCAGGCTTGCTGAGAATCGGTCATGTGAAGATCATGAATTTGAACTTAGAGCGTCTCAGTTACAGAGCGGCCGTTTCCGAAACACAATCTCAGATCTGGATCTGACCGTAAGCCCAGAAATGCTCCCCGCCCCGAGTTCGCCGAGAAGATTGCTGTCCTGTGTGAGCAAGATTCGTTGCAATGTACCAACTGCGCAAGGCTACTTCTTTCTTTCAACTTGCTTTTGTAGACCCATCTATCCAACTGACAAAGACTCCGTTCCTACTTAAATCACCAAGGTTTACAGTGCTAAACATGTCTTGCATGATCTTCGGGACCACTGGTTTGTGTGGGGGATCGTTTTTGGAAGCGGCGGAGAAGTCAAGCTACTTTTCTGCAATCACCTCTGTCACCAGACGGCCCATCAACGCAAACAACGCAAAAGTGAAGGAGGTTGTGGAGAAAGATATCAACAAATGCTGTGACATCATCGCCAAGGAAAAGCCATCAGTTGTCTTTTCTGGCTTGGCCACCACTCGCACCGCCGCTGGCTCGGGAAAGGCTTTTGTGGCCATAGACCACGGCGTCAATTATCAGCTTGCAAAGGCGGCAAAAGCCGCTGGCACCGACACATTTGTGATCGTCTCTTCTATCGCCGCAACTTCTCTGTCTCCGATTCTCTACTTCAAGACAAAAGGCCGGCTAGAGGACGACATCATCTCATTGAAGTTCCCAAGAACCATTATCTTGCGTCCCGGCCCATTGTTGGGCCAAAGAGAAGTATCCTTGGGGCTCGTTAATGACGCTGTTGCTTTTATCTTCAAATTCCTCCACGGCTCGATTTTGGGAAACAATATGTTCTTCCCGATTAAGGGCTCAGAGGTTGCGCATGCTGCGGTCAAATTGATTCTGGCTCCTAAGAAGAACACCTCCGAACCTATTGTCATGCTAGTTGGCGCTAAAGAGCTCCTTAAACTCGGGTCGTCTAAGGACTAGTATCTCCTCTTACTCTGAATTTTGCGGTCGAACTAGGGTTCTTTTTGCATGCTGGTATGTGCATTACTTGGCTGTTGTGGATCGGAGTTGCGAGGATTTTTTATAACCTAAATTTAAGCTATAAACTCTTTTATATGAAGCTTTTATATCGTTTAAGCTAAGCCATACCGTTTCCTTTCATTAAAGGGCATTTTTGAGCCACATTCTTCGTCAATATGTGAGTATCAATCCAATTCTGAGCAAGAAATCGTTGGCCGCATAGACACGTTCCCCAATGGTAGACTTTATCTCGTAAAGTTTGACTCTTCACAATCGTGGGATTGTCATAAATAAAGTGTTTGTTGAGCAAGTGCTTCTTAAAATCATAACGGCGATTGAATTGACTGGACTTATTCCCACATGTGTGTTTTGGAAACACGCAAACGAAACGCTTCTCTTTCTGGTGAGTTCTCAAATGCCGAGACATATCCCTGGTGATTCTTTTGTCACATATGCGGCAGACTCTACTATCGACAAAGGTCATTTCCACCATCGGACCCACCAAATCCTGGCTGGAATTCACCATAGAGGTTAGATCCGTAAACCCATAGCTGTGCTGGGAAAGTTCCGACTGTTCGGGCTGTTGTAGCTGATCTACCGCCGGAAGCCTGTTTGGAGACTGAAAATGTTGCAGAGGATGCTGCGTGTATGGCTGCTCAAGTGGTGCCTGGCGAGCGGGAAGTCCGTAGGCGGAGTAGTCTTTGCTCGCAAGCAACTCGTCTCTTTGGTACCCGTAAGGTTCATACGAGTTGATGCCTAAACTTGCGGCTTCCTGAGAAGTATCATATTGTCGGATTGTTTGTTCTCGTTGCGGCAGGAACTCAATATTGTTAAACTTTTGGTAAGCTTGAAGGGGTGATTCAAGTTCAAAGTGTTGACGTGAAAGCACGTGCTCGGAATTGTCAGGTTTCTCTTCAGACAAAGTTCCAACGTCATAAACATTGGCGTCGAAGGCTTCTTCCTCGATCGGATTCTCATCCAGGTAAGATTCGCTGGTGCCATCAGTGGAGCTATGCCTTAGTGGAGACCTCTGTGAACACATAGTGGAGCCTGGACCTGCTCCGAGGGTCTCGTCCAGGTTTTGCTCATTTTCTTGTCTTTGGAAAGTGGAGAAAGACTGGTAGTGGCCGGAGGAAATGCTTTTGTTCAATCTCATCAAGTCGTGCTCGGTGGGCAGGGCAGTTTTTGTGGGCAATAAAAACATGCGTTACTGCTGAATAGCTTGAATGATCGGAGGGTCGGATTTATAGAAAAGCACTGTTTCTTTTCAGTTCTGAGAGCCTCTTGGTGCCTGCCGCTCGATTTTATTTGGGGTCAGCGAGTGTGGACGAAAATAGTAATTTCGTGAAAACAAATAGAGGTGTTCTGGGAGCCTGACAGAAGCAACGAATTTGTCGGGCTTTTCCGTGGGGTTCTCGTTGACGTGCCTTCCGCGATTGAGATAATCTCTGTGAGATGAGAATTTATGATCATCAGCGATCAGTGCTGGACACGTCTGGATCTTTAAATGCTGATCCCTTGAGTAGAGTCGTGAACATTGTTCACGCACGATGCAAGGATACCATACGTATGCACCTTATCATTTCAGGGATGTTTGGCGGCTATATTTTGATTGGAGCTGCGAGGGGCTTCGTGAGGAAATTCGAGGCGACCTGAAAGTTTCTGTGCTGATGGAACCGACTTTGCGAGTTGAAAGACGTTTACAACACACATTCTTACGTGTTCAGACCCCAAAACAATCGTGATCTCTAGTCTCGAACTTTGATGCAATCCCAAAAAAACGCGGCCTTCTGTACCACTTTTCTAGGCATCGTGAGCATCGTCACCCACACTTTCTGGTAGAACGAACAAACAGTCATAGCCCTTTATCAAGCCAGTGCAATGAAGTAACACAGGATTGCCTCCTTGCTCCTCTGGGGAGTTCCTAACCCTGGCCGAAATTGAACAGCCTGACAGCGTGCCAAGTTCTTGGCATACCAGTCTGCTGACATGCAAGAAGCTCTTGCAGCACCAGGGGAAGACGACGAGGTGTATAAAAAAAGCGCTCTAAAACTATGACGAGGTTAGCTGATACACAGTAGTAGTATAGGAGGAACCCGAGCTGGCTCGACGAGCTCAACATGGTTCCAAATAGACTTTCGTCTCATGGTTAGAATATTCTTGAGTTTGGAAAGGATTTCTCAGGGGAAGAACTCGTTACGGACACTGGCTTTCCTGAAGGCTGGTGCGAAGTACGTGAAGCACGCCTCAAACGCCAGGCTGCTGCAGGTGAAGAGAGCTATGGTGGCGCCCTGCGTGAACGAATCAAGTGTAGGACAACTCGTACATATGCATCGAAACATGTTTTGAACGAAAGAGCGGTACGTATTTACAATGCCCTCAGTTGAAAATCGTTCTAAGCAGGCTGTGTCAAGAATGTGAGGCTAGGGACCCGGGCTAATTTTTTGGCATCACCCAATTCTCGAAAGCATGGTCCACATATCGGTGCATTTCCCTGCGTCCGTCGCCAAAAGTTTAAGCTTGCGAGCCCCGAGCTCTTCTCTGTCTGCATATACCACGGGAAGTCCCAGTCTTGAACGCACGAGCTTTTCAATGCATCATCAATTCGCAGAATATTAACCGAAAAAAAATTCGCTCGTCATATTTTTGTTCATATTTCTTAGACTAGCCCTTGATGGCTACCGTTACGTCCTACGTTTGCTATAACACTGCTTAAGGGCCATGCATTTTGCTGAATTTCTCACATGTTGGCGAAGAGGTGCATGGTCATTTTATTATGAATTTAATTGGCTGGATAAGGAGATCTACCACACTCACCCCATTCAGTACTGAGTCGACTCAAAATCCACATTCTGAGAAAATGTTAAGCCGTCTTGGAGCCGCTGACTGGCTTGTGACATAATCGATACCAAGAAGCTTCTATTTGATGGTGAGCTCACTCGGTGTGCATTGGAAAAGCTAATTTAGAGCAAACTTCTTTTCTTCTGTACTTCATGCATTTATGTGCGGTTAGGACACAGCTAGGAGCATCATACGTAAGCGATCTCCTCGGCTTGCTTCGCCTCGGCCTCAAATGTCGCTCTGACTGTGTGATGTTTCATGCAGGCATGTCAAGGAAATTAATTTGAGATTTTTCTTAGCCGTCGAGCTTCGTAAAGCAGCCACCTGTCTACCCGGATGAGGCGGGGGGAGGGGGGTGTGGGTGTTTTTAAGTCAGTGTGATCAGTCCTGAGGCGCATTGGCAAAAAACCGTACGCTGTGTTAGAGCCCTACCTTTATGTTCACTGTGGCGCCGAGTTTTGTCATCTCCATTCAAAAACAAGTCACACCTTGGGATTAGACGGGTCTCGAGTTCGCATAAGTAGTTCATGCATGCATGCTCACCGTCGTCTTAGTAATGCAAAGGGCTATTTTTAAACTGCCCAAGAGGAGTGAATCTAGTCTTTTAGTAGGCCCTGACAAATACAGACTAAGCCTTTAAGTGCCCTTCCGTGTAAAAATAGGCGGCAACCCGCGTGCCATGCAGAAAACTAAGGCCAAAAAGGACGGCGGTCAATTCGCGTAGAGATGCTTCACGTGCACGGGCGGGCTTGAATCACATCACGTGTCACGAGTCAGCTTCAGGTCTTGTGCCCTAGCGCGCTGCTGAGAGAAGATTAGGAGTGCATATGAGAGTGGGCCGTGGGCTTCCTGAAAAAAATTCAAGAAAATATCCAACACTCTGATTCTCTCATCACAAAAACAAAATGGGTGCTTACAAATACTTGGAAGAGTTGCAAAGAAAGAAGCAATCTGATGTCTCCAGATTCTTGTTGAGAGTCAGATGTTGGGAGTACAGACAAAGAAATGTCATCCACAGAGCCTCTAGACCATCTAGACCAGACAAGGCTAGAAGATTGGGCTACAAGGCCAAGCAAGGATTCGTGATCTTCAGAATCAGAGTCAGAAGAGGTGGCAGAAAGAGACCTGTGCCAAAGGGTGCTACCTACGGTAAGCCAACCAACCAGGGTGTCACTCAATTGAAATACCAAAAGTCCTTGAGAGTCACTGCTGAGGAGAGAGTTGGTAGAAGAGCTGCCAACTTGAGAGTGTTGAACTCCTACTGGGTTAACTCTGACTCGACCTACAAGTACTTTGAAGTTATCTTGGTGGACCCATCCCACAACGCTATCAGAAGAGACGCCAGATACAACTGGATCGTCAACCCAGTGCACAAGCACAGAGAGGCCAGAGGTCTTACCTCTGCTGGTAAGCAATCCAGAGGTATCAATAAGGGTCATTTGTTCAACAACACCAAGGCTGGTCGTCGTCACACCTGGAAGAAGCACAACACTTTGTCCTTGTGGAGATACAGACACTAAGCGCGCAGCTGACGCCCTCGTGGCGCTTGTGCTTAGTTGGACGTATTTGTTTCTTGAGTTTATTTGTTAGTATTGAAGTAGTAGGCTTAATGAGACACAATTTAACTAGTAAAGTGCTGTAGAGAGCAGGAGAGTTTTGGCGTCAAGAGTCAAGAAAAAAAACGGGCGGGTTATTTGTTGATGTTTGCATTTGCAAGAGCTTCGTAAACGGCTGTCTGTTGGCGCCTTTCTTGTGTGGCTTCATTTCAAGAACAGAAACTCGGAATGTTTCAACCCAGTGCGATCCGTCGCCCCCTACCCAGTGAGTGCGGCGCAGGGCCCAAATGGTAGTTTGGGCAGACCAAGAGAGGCACGCAAAACTTTTCTGAGCACTGAAGGCCGGGCGAGAGACGAACGGACTGGCGAAGCAGGCTCGTCGTTATCGACAGGTTTTTCTCGTCCAAATCAGGCCCACTTCATCCAGCGGGAGCAGTCAGTACGCTGCTGTTGTCGTTCATTGGATGCGCCAACTCATGTCTGTTGAATGCCGGACCGTTCACGGAATGAGAAAAAAATGTGTTCATTCCCTTAGTGGGCTGAGGTTCGTTGGTTGGTCGGATACGAAAATGCAAGACACTAGCACAAACGCCAAGGTGACTAAGCAGCACAGGCCATAATTCACTTGTTGAGATTTGCGAGAGCGCACGAGCAAAACTGAAGGACCGATCAAAATGAAAATCCCGTCAGCTTGACGACTACAGAAGAACAAAAAACCGGAGTAGAGAGATTCTGCAGACGCTCAGACAATGTCTCTTTAGGATGTCTTCTCATGTTCATCCCCACTTGTCCGCTCACTGGGTTTACCCGAGTCACAGTTGCGGCGGGGTTATCTTTCTGACTCCTGCAAAATTAGGAGTGCACATCCGTACATCCATTCAAATCTGTGGAAGAAAAATCTAATTAGAAAAGAGAAAAAAATCCAATCTTATAAGCCCCCAGATTACTCTTGAATTGCAACTTTCCCAAGTGACAATTTTCAGTTGGAAAAGAAAAAATCGAAAACGGAAAAACAGTGGTTTCCTGCCCGAGTCTCGTTGCTATCCTTTTCCCAAATTGATCACAGGTTTTTGCACTCTCTTGAATTGCAATCGCTTATCCAGTTCATTTATTAACTAGGGGGGATAAACTTAGCTTGCAACCTAAGTCTCATCTCATCGATCAAAAAAACACATCACAGAAAAAATGGCTCACAAGAAAACTGCTATTTTGTCCGTGTACAACAAGACCGGATTGTTGGACTTGGCCAAGGGCTTGAAGGATGCCAATGTCAGAATCTTGGCTTCCGGCGGCACCGCTAGAATGGTCCGTGAAGCTGGTTTTCCCGTGGAAGATGTGTCCTCCATCACTCACGCTCCAGAGATGTTGGGAGGCAGAGTCAAGACTTTGCACCCTGCCGTTCACGGCGGTATTTTGGCCAGAAACATTGAGACTGACGAGGCCGATTTGTCCGCTCAGGGAATTGACAAGGTCGACTTTGTTGTGTGCAACTTATACCCATTCAAAGAGACCGTGTCTAAAGCTGCCGTAACTATCGACGAGGCTGTTGAAGAAGTTGACATTGGCGGTGTCACTTTGTTGAGAGCCGCTGCCAAGAACCACGCTAGAGTTACCATATTGTCTGACCCTTGCGACTACGCTGTTTTCTTGCAGGAGTTGAAGTCGGGTGAGATTTCTCAGGAGACCAGAAACAGATTGGCTTTGAAGGCTTTCGAGCACACTGCTGACTACGACGTTGCCATCTCTGATTTCTTCAGAAAGCAATATGCTGAGAACGTTTCGCAGTTGCCCTTAAGATATGGTGCTAACCCACACCAGAAACCCGCACAGGCATTCGTCTCTCAAGGCGAATTGCCTTTCGAAGTCTTGGGCGGCTCTCCAGGCTACATTAACTTGTTGGACGCCTTGAACTCTTGGCCATTGGTCAAGGAATTGTCGGCCTCCTTGAACTTGCCTGCTGCTGCGTCTTTCAAGCACGTTTCGCCAGCTGGTGCCGCCGTCGGTTTGCCTTTGTCTGAAGTCGAGAAGAAGATCTACTTCGTAGAGGACATTGAAAATTTATCTCCTTTGGCCAATGCATACGCCAGAGCCAGGGGTGCCGATAGAATGTCGTCCTTCGGAGACTGGATCGCTTTGTCCAACATCGTCGATCTCCCAACTGCGCAAATTATCTCCAAGGAAGTCTCTGACGGTGTCATTGCTCCAGGCTACTCTGAGGAAGCTTTGGAGATTTTGAAAAAGAAAAAGGGTGGTAAGTACTGCATCTTGAAGATCGACCCTAACTTCACTCCAGAGAACCTAGAATCCAGACAAGTGTACGGTATTACCTTGCAGCAAAAGAGAAACGACGCCATCATCAAGGGCTCCTCTTTCAAGGAAATTGTCTCCAGGAACAAGTCTTTGACCGAGCAAGGTATTGTTGACTTGACAGTCGCTACCATCGCCTTGAAGTACACTCAATCCAACTCCGTGTGTTACGCCAAGAACGGTATGGTCATTGGTTTGGGTGCTGGTCAACAATCCAGAATCCACTGCACCAGATTGGCTGGTGACAAGGCCGACAACTGGTGGTTGAGACAACACCCAAGAGTCTTGGGCTTTAAATGGGCCAAGGGTGTCAAGAGACCAGAAAAGTCGAACGCAATTGATTTGTATGTATCCGGCCAGATTCCAAAGTCCGAGCCTGAGAAGACCGAGTACGAGAGCAAATTCTCCGAACTTCCAGAGCCATTGACCGAGGACGAGAGAAATGAGTGGTTGAACAAGATGTCCGAGGTTGCCTTGTCCTCTGACGCATTCTTCCCATTCCCAGACAATGTCTACAGAGCTGCCAGATCTGGTGTCAAGTACGTGGCTGCACCCTCCGGGTCCGTCATGGACAAAGCTGTTTTCACTGCCGCTGACTCGCACGACATGGTGTACGTGGAGAACCCAATCCGTTTGTTCCACCACTAAATATAATTCTACTATAAGGCATAGTTCATAGTTCCCTCTTTATTCTTGCTTGTCTTATAAATTCCTCATATTTATATTAAATTCATACTATATATAAACTCGTACTCTATATATATCATAGAGATTTTGTGATTCATCACTCGTCGTATGGTCAAGGGGTGTCTTCGCACTAGCCCAGAGGAAATGTGCCCGCAGGCATACTGCGCTGCAACAAGATAACACCCGTACATCCGTGAACAATTTTCTGACGCTAACGTGTCTGAATTACTGTGCACCACGATCGCCCTCTGACACGTAAGGCCACCTGTACTCTCTCCGCCAATTTCTCATTCAATCTCACCGAAAGAACATGGCTTCTGAGTACAAATACGACGAAGAGTCCGAGACATGGCCCTACTTTGTGTTGGCACTTCTTGTGTTCGCATTGTTGCCCCTCACGTATAATTGGCTCGCTGGTGTGTTTGCCGGAGAGCCCCAAACTCTGAAAAACACCAAGGGTGCCATTCTGCTCGACCACAAGTCCTTGGACTTGCCCCACTCGGCCCATATCGGGAAGCTTCAGTTCCGCCTGACCTCGGGTAGAATCTTCAACAAGACTCTTTTGTTTGTTGTTGCCGGTTGGGCCCTCGTTGCCTACATCTGGATCACCTATGCGCAAGAGGTGAGTTTGCTGGGGTTTTTCGACCCATATACAATCTTGGACATCCCATATACGGCCACTGAGCGTGAGGTGAAGTCCCGTTATAGAAAATTGTCGTTGACTTTCCACCCAGATAAAATTGCCAAGGACTTAACAGATGCTGCTAAGAAGGAAATGGAGGAGGCTTTTATTCGTATCAATCTTGCGTACAAGGCCTTGACCGACGACGTCACCAAAGAAAACTTGAGATTGTATGGCCACCCAGACGGTCCTCAGGATGTCTCGCACGGTATTGCCATTCCTAAGTTTTTGGTTGAGGGCAAATACTCCTCGATCATGATCGTGGTGTATTTCCTCTTGATCGGTGTAGTGTTGCCTCTTGTTGTCGGCACGTGGTGGAACAATGTCAAGTCTATAACGAAAAAAGGCTTGTATGTCAACACTGCTACTTTCATAGTGCGCCAATTGACTGACAAAAACCCAGGGAAAGTGTTTACGCCCTTTGACATTCTAGACTGGGTGCTCCAGGCAGACGAAATTACTCTCATCAGGGAAAATTTAACCATTGGGCAAGCAAAGGCTCTTGTTTTGGAGTATCTTGACCGAAATTTCTCTGGCAATAATGATCTCTTGAAGTTGAAAATTGTCGGCAAGCTTCCAGAATTGATCAAGGGATTCATCGATATCGCTACAGTTTTCCGTGCTCCTGATGTGGTTATGGCAGCCTATGATTTGCAGAAAGCAATTCTCCAAGCCTCTTCCCCTGTCGGTAAACACAGAGAATTATTGCAATTACCGTTTGTTGACAAAGAGGTCGTTGAGGCTCAGCCAGTGAAAAAGCTTGGAAAATTGCTCACCTTGACGAAAGAAGAATCATCAAAGGTTTTGGGTATTCAAGACTCAAAGAAGTTGAATTTGGCGTTGGACGTTGCAAAGAAAATACCTTTTATTAGAGTGTTGGATGCGTCTTTCAGAGTACCGGGTGAAAACACAGTTACGCCGAACTCTAGTACTCATTTAGTCTTGAAGTTTTTGGTCAAGTCTGCTGCCTTGAAATCCTGTCCTGAAATTGACGAGGCCAGATTGTCTGAAGAGGAAAATTTTGAGGACTTGAAAAATCCATTGAGGTCCAACGATGATGCTCCATTGTTGCCTCAGTCGTACGCCCCATACTTCCCTGCAAAAATTGCCAGTTGTTGGGAAGCCTTCATTGTAAACCAAAAAGACTCAAAATTCATTGAGGGTGCTGAGGCTGCAACCATGAATAGGCTCGACTTGAGTAATCTTGAGTTGACACAAGAACAATGGATAGAAGGCAAAGAAGATACATTGGTTATCAGCACGTTTAAGATTAAGATTACAGTTCCTACCCCGCCTTCAGAAGGTCTTTACCATTTCAGGTTGCTTATGAAAAGCAACTCGTACTTTGGTAATGACGTTGACATCCCACTAGAGTTGAATGTGGCGAATGTGCCTGTCGATATGGAAGCTGTCAAGAAAGCTGCGAGCCAAGAAGATTCCGATGAGGACGATGATTCTGATAGTGACATCTCGGATCCTGAAGAAGACAGTCTTGCCGGCGCATTGGCAGCTTTAAGAGGTGAGAAGGTCAAAAAAGCAAAGGTCTCTGCTGAAGGTGATGAGCAGTCCGACAATGAGAGCATATTTACAGATATCAACACTGATACCGAGGACGAGAAAGATGATTAAACTCAGAGCTCTGCCGCCCAAAACGTGGAGTAAATAAAACTAATTTTACAAGATCGATCATTTCCAAGACGTTTATTATCAGCTCGACCATTATCAGAAGGTCAATGAAAGAATTGTTGCATCAGGCTCAGGTAAACCTTGCTCCTTGTAATAATCTTGGACAACTTCTTCGCTTTGCGTAAAACCTTTTTTCTTATACCACAGGATTGCCTCCTCATTCTTCAAGTGTACGTGGAGAACGATTTGGTGAACAAATCTCTGCTTTGCCTCTGAGATGATCCATTGAAGAAGCTCGCTTCCAACGCCCTGGTTTCGATATGCCTTCAAGACGGCCAAGGATTCTATGTAAAGAGCGTTCATAACGATTTTGGAATTCATGTTCGCCGTGGTGGCGAATTCAAAACTGGGGAGCTTATGTGCTGTGTTGATGAGTCTACCCTTGATGGCGCCAACGGGTAGTTCATTGTAAAACGCTAGTTTCACCACCTGAGCACTGTCGAGTGACTCCTTGTACCAGGACTCCGGGTAAGACGTTGGCAAGGAGACTTCATTGATTTTCTTGAAAGTGCCCAAGTTGTTCACCGTCAAGTCGTCAAGCGCAACGACACTTCTTCCCATGATTGTCGTGATTGAGTATCCGAGTACTAAGCGAGAAGCGTTTTCTTGGTCTTGGCAATCGGGTAGTGCGACTACTGAGTAGAAACAGCATGGCCCTAGCGAGAGTCTGGGGAGCGAGGGAATGGACAGGCTCTCTTCTTCCTTTTAGTCCATAAAAATGAAGTGAGATCTGAATCAAATATTTCAATACAATTAGGTTTGTTAGAACTGAAAGTATTGTTGTTTTTGACATATCCTCCTCCGCTTTCTCTCTCCTTTCTTTATTAGTCGACCTTAGAATGCCTCTGCACTTCGCAGCCAATATTCGCATGGAGCTCCTGAGGAAATCTGACATCGCTTGGCCCTGGAGCGGGACGCAGAAAGACAAAAAGTAGATACCAGAAGAGCAGGAAAAAAAGCGCTCAAAGTGCCAAACCTCGAAGAATAACAATTTACGTCATAGGCCTCTTCTGTCTCATTCTCTTTTTTTTTTCTTGTGTTTCATACGACTTTTCTCCACACAAAGTATAAGGAGTGGAGTTGGCCATGGGCTACGGGCATGTGACGGTCACCCCACGACTCGCAGTGGTGGAGTGTCTACTTGACCAATTCTCACCCCACCACTGGCTGCCCTATGCAAGCCCTTTGCAAACGGCAACGAGAAAACAAAAACCCACCAAATTATCAAAAAGACTACAAATCAAACCATGATCCTCAAAATTATAATTTTTTTGATCATAGCTTACTTCGTGAAGTCTATAATCTCCGACATGACCAGCAACCCATTGAAAGAAGCGGCACAACATCATGAGCCGCCGGTGCAAACCAAGTTCGTGCCCAAGACACTTTCCAAGTATGACGGAAAGAACGACCCGAAGCTTTTTATTGCCGTTCAAGGTGTAGTCTTCGACGTCACCAACGGGAAGGCCTTCTACGGTCCAGGTGGCCCTTACGAGAACTTCGCTGGAAAAGATGCTTCTCGCGGATTAGCGCTCAACTCGTTTGACCCTTCTGTGTTGACTGCTCTTGACCAGCCGCTCGACACCTTGACAGATTTGTCCCCGGAGGAAAAAGAGTCCTTGGAAAACTGGAGATCTCACTTCGAGAATAAGTATAAGGTTGTAGGCTCTCTCCACAATCCCGGAGAGGTGGATCTTTGATCTGTCTTTTCTGAGGCGAGCGTGTGTATACGGGCTTGTAATAAAAGTTTGTTCTTAAGATCCCAGTGGTATCTGGCCACAGTCTGGCGGTCATTCGCATACCACAACGCTCAGAAAAAGTAGTATGAATAGTTAGACAAGAAAGAGAAACAAAGAGGCCTCTGTTTATAAGACTCATGAAGCATTGAAGACACGTTCAGAGAAGTGAGCGAAGTTTTTATACTCTTGTAGGAATTTATGCTCTTGTGGTTTCTCAGTTCAATGTCGAAAGCAGGCGAAACATTCGCTGCTTCAACCAGTTTGAGCCGTTATATTGCAAACGCAACATTTGAAATCTTCAATTAAATTTCATTTCTCCATGAAATTGATAACGAGTCCATTTCGGGGTGAAACGCCTCATCAGGAGTTTCAAAATCAAAACAGAAAAACCACACTTTGAAATAGAACCACTTTTCATTTCCCAATCGCTCAGGCCCTGAACTCTGTGGGCTGGTTCTCTACACGCGCAAGTACAGGATTCCTCGAGTCCATAGACACGAAAAAAAAAATGCCTGAAAAAGAGCGCAATATCTCCATTGAGCTTTTGGTACATCAACCGGCGCATCGTCAACACCAAATCATGAATTTCGGAGGCCGAGGTAGAGGTGGCTACCACCAGCACAACAACTCCAGCAGGAACACCTCTCAACTGTTTGGGTCCGGGCAGAACAGCGTGCAAGTTGAGATTTACGGCTGGAATGGAGCCACCCCAGCAGAGTGCGTCTCATTCATCTCACGAAAGTGTAGAGTTTCTGTCACAAACTATTCTGTGGACAATTCTGTGGGAGCTTTGCGAGGATTTGTCCATTCTGAAAAAGACGCTAACGATTTGATCCAGTGGTCTGGTGTCAGGTTCGCTGGCAATTCTTTGAAGATCTCTAAGATTGCATCTCCACCGCTTGGAGGCAGATCTCAGCAGGCAGGGGGTGATGCCACCATCGAGGCACTCACTGCGTTTCTCAAGTCCAGGTACAATGCTGAGTTGAAACTCTTGAATCTTAGCGCTGTCCAACAAGATCCGACGTTATCTGCAAAGGGATTCTTTGCAAATATGACAACTTCGTCTAAGTTCTTTCCAGCGCTTATGAAGGTTGCCAGTGAATTAAAGCTCGAAATCACCAGCGCAGACTTGTCTAGTAATAACTTGACTGACTTGTCCACGATATCTACCCTAGCGCACACATTTCCCACGTTGAGAAACTTGTCCTTGCAAAATAACAAGATCAGCCGTGTGAGAGTTTTCGACATTTGGAAGAAAAACCTCAATTTTTTGAGGGAGCTCATTATCAATGGCAATCCGCTCCTAAGTACGTCTAACCCGACCGAGATCCTTGACATGAAAATTGAAATAATGAAAGTATTTCCTAGATTAATCATTTTGAATGGTGAGGTGCTTCGTAATGAACAGATCCTTGACCAAATGATGAAACTTTCTTTCGGACGGCCTCAACCAATGTTTTTCCTGGACACTGACGTGCAAGGCATATCCACTAATTTTATCTCCAACTACATCAAAATGTGGGATGATGACAGAGCAGGGCTCATGGTGTTGTACCAAAATGAGTCTCAATTTTCTCTACAAGTTGACTCTGCACTGCCCCATAACACAGACCCCAAGGGCCCTCCGGATTTCGGCTACTATCTCCCTCTGTCTAGAAATTTGACGAGAGTGTCTTCAGCAAAGGCTCGTTGTAGTAAGATTGCAGTTGGCCAAGAGCAAGTCTTCAAGATGTTTTCGCAAATCCCCAGGACGCGCCATGATTTGATGACTAAACCAGAAAATTATAGCATGGAGGCATTTAAAATTGCTCAACTTGGGGCAATCAGCATAACTCTACATGGAAACTTTGAGGAAGTCGCACCTCCACTGGATATGCAACATGTCAACCAGCAGTCTGGACCGGGTAGAAGCAAATTCTCTCACAACAAGAAGCACAAGATTACCTTGGGCTGGAAAAGCTTTGATCGCTCTATCATTGTTATACCTGGTCCCAATAACAGCATGATAATCGCAAGCGACCTTCTTTGCATTCGCACAGAGTCAGACTCTGAAGCCTTTAGGCCATCAGAAACCATTACTGCCGCCGATGGAAACGTGCAAGGGGCAGTGCCAACACCAAGCCCTTCCCCAGTACCCCCCACTGGCCCAACACCACAGGCAGGCTTGGGAACAGCCGTGCCAGTTGCACAAACACCAAGGGCACCTACAGCAGCCGACTTACCACATGAGTTGACATCAACATTAAACCCACAACAACAAGAATTGCTCGTGAAAGTCCTCTTGGAGACAAAACTCACCATTCAGTATGGGTTTATGCTCTGCCAACAGAGTAATTGGGACTATCAACAATGTACCATGAACTTTAAAACCTCTGCATCTTCATTGCCTCCTGATGCGTTTACACTATAGACGAGAAACACTTCGACTCTGAAAAATTTACGATTTACATACTTCAATGATATTGGTTTATACGACGATAGAATCTGGATTTGTGTAGTGGTTTCAAGCCAGTTTTTCTTCGGCCCCGTGCTTTATACTCAAAGCTGCGACGCGGTGCGCTGGGACCAGACAGTATACCGTAGTAGCGCATCGTGTACTTTCGCTAGCTTCATCAACGAAAGAATAGTTCTAGAAACTTGGAAAATCTCAAGCGACCTCAAAATGGGCAGATCTTTGAATATTGCCATGGTGACGGATTTTTTCTATCCGCAGCCAGGAGGAGTGGAGTTCCACGTCTACCATCTTTCACAGAAACTAATCGATCTTGGCCACTCAGTGATTATCGTCACCCACAACTATGGCAACAGATCCGGAATTCGAATGCTCACTAACGGCCTACGAGTTTACTACGTTCCCTTGGCACAACTCTATAGAAGCTCCACGTTCCCAACGCTTTTGGTGGGGTTTCCAGCATTAAGAACTATCTTTATACGAGAGCAGATAGAAATTGTGCATGGCCATGGGTCGTATTCAGTCATGGGTGCGGAAGGTCTTCTTCATGGGCGAACCATGGGGTTGAGGACGGTGTTTACAGACCATTCTCTTTTCGGGTTTGCTGATGCTCAGCTGATTGTCGGTAACAAAATTCTCAAGTTCACTCTAAGTGACATTGGCCACGTTATCTGTGTTTCCCATACATGCAAAGAGAACACAGTGCTTCGAGGCTTACTAGACCCGCTTAAAGTGTCAGTGATACCCAATGCTGTGGTCTCTGAAGATTTTGCTCCTGACTACGAAAGGCAAAGAAGGGGCTCTCGAATAACAATTGTTGTAATATCCAGACTTTTCCCCAATAAGGGAGCTGACTTGCTCACGGCTGTAGTACCTCACATATGCCACGCCAGAGACCAAGTCGATTTTCTCATTGCGGGTGACGGCCCGAAGTTTATGGATTTGGAGCAGATGAGAGAGAAACACTCTCTTCAAAATAGAGTCACTTTGATAGGGGCTGTCAAACACGAAGAAGTGAGAAACGTCATGGTGAAGGGCGACATATATCTACACCCTTCACTTACAGAGGCTTTCGGCACAGTCCTTGTAGAGGCTGCATCCTGCGGTTTGTATGTTGTGACTACCAAAGTTGGGGGAATCCCTGAGGTTCTACCGCTGCACATGACAAGTTTCGCTGAACCAGAGGAAGATTCGCTAGTCGAAAACCTTTTGAAAGCTATTGACCATGTGTGTTCCGGGAAAATTGATACTTCTCTGTTTCATAAAGAGGTGGCATCAATGTATAGCTGGAGAGATATTGCAAAACGAACCGAGAATGTGTACTTGTCGCTTACAGAGACAAAACTACATCAACCCTTGATCACTCGTTTGCTGAAGTTTTATTTTTGCGGTGCAGTTGCTGGTAAGTTGTATGTTCTAATCGTGGTAGTGGATATTTTCATTTTCATGCTTTTGAATTGGCTATATCCGGCAGAACACATCGACCTCGCATCAAAGTGGCCCAAAAAAACAAAACCAGCCATAAAAGTTGTCAAACACTCACTCAATGACTCTGACACAAGGCACGTAACGTGTTAGACTCTTATTTACCTGACAGAGTTGGCAATGATAGCTTGCAGAATCAGGAGCGCTTCTTTTCTTTTTCTTTGCGCCATTTGAAGAAACCCGACGCTCGGTAAAGAAAGAACACCCTTTCTTCGGCTTGCTAGTGGTTGATTTAGCCAATTAACGCCAGAAGCACAAGGGCGCAACTCACTTTGCTCAGCACTGACCATTCTTTTCAATAATTGAATCTCGTCGACCAATGCCATCGTGCTTGTGTAGTCCCTCATCGCCTTGAGACTCTCAAACGCTGGTATTTGTTGGTATCCAGAAAAATGATCGACGGAACTCAATGCTTCTAGTTGTGCCTGCAAATCCTTATTGGCTAGCAATAAATTGTCTGATTGTTGTTTCAATGAATTGTACCCCTCTCTCACCTGAGATAGGAGCCCCCTTGTATTGTTGAGCTCCGTATCTTTTCCAGCAATGGAACTACTCATGTTTTTTTCCAAGAGCTCAATTTGAAGGTACAAGTTTTGAATCTTTTGAGTTTTCTCCAAGAGTTGTGATTCCAAAATTGATGAGGCTTCTGTAGCCTGGTGGGCGTCATCCCGAGCTACGTCGGCTAGTACATGATAAACAGATTTGAGACGTTTATCTTCAAATTCGAGACCTTCCAGCAATTCTTTTGTCAATTCGTTTAACTGCTTGACAAATCCCGGGAAATCAAGCAATGGTTCTTTAAACTTTTCAATGAGATCTTCATCTTCAAGTCCGACTTCTGATTCGAGCTCCCTAAAAAGAGATATCATAACTGGGATTATCGCTAATCTCTCCCTTGGAAAAAGCAAGTCTTCGACTAAATCTTTATCGGAGTTTTCCTTGATGAGATCTCTTCGATTGTCTAGTTTGACCACCGACTTTTCTCCCTCAGATATGAAATTCAACAAATCTTTGTTGACACTCTCAAGATGAGTCTTTTCACGGATATAGGTGAAATATATGTGCTTTGCTATTTCTACAGACATGCTGATCTCATGGTGCAAGCATGCGTAAATGTAATCTGCTTTGGCAGATTTGAAAGTGGTAAACTTTTTTGACAAATTGACTGTGAATTCAGTAAATTCTGCAGCAAATGAAAGATCAAGAGAATATATGTCCAATGGCTTGAACTGAGAAACTGCTCTCTCAAGATCGATCTCTAATCGAGACACAACTTCTCCAAGCTTTTTATATTCTTGTAGGGTACTCAAGTGGGAAAACTCTGTGATGGAATTTAGGAGATTTAAGGACGAGATAAAGTGTACCAATGTAAAGCACGCATGGCATTTCGAGCTCGAATATGGTAGATTTTGTAGCTGAGAAAGCGTCGCAGAGCAGGAGCCCATAAATTTTCTGATTGAGACAATCATATCAATTTGCCCTTTGTATTTAGCTGGGACCAATTGGTCATGAAAGCTCGAGATCGAGTCGACCGTGTTCTGAAGGATTGCTTTAGCAAAAATGTTTTCAGACTCTCTCAGTTTTAACTTTTTGGATTCCAAGATGAGTTCTTCATATTCATGGGCATGTAACGGCAAACGCTCATCCTGAAGTTTCTTTCTGAGATTATTCAGCTCTTCCACAAGCAGGACATTTGCCGATTGAAGCTTGTCTAAGTGCTTCTTGTGACTGTTGATCTCTTTCTTAAGTTTCTCCACCATATCTTCAAATTCCTTTTCAACAAGGACATGGTTTTCTTCAATGGATTTATCCACCTCGTGAAGCTCAGTTAGTTCTTTAACAGACTCAGTGAGTTCCGAAATTTTGGCTTGTAACTGCTCGTTTTCAGATGTAAGGTAGTCGATGATCAGACTCAGTTCCGTCGAAATTTCGAGTTCTTCCTGAAGCTGCTTGATGACCAGCTCCGAAGCTTCCAATTTTTGATGAAGAATCTTATGAGACTCGTCTAAAGCACTAAATTCCTCGACCTTTTCATCCAAAAGTCTGATTGTTTCCGATTTGCTGTCCTGGGCTTTTTGAGAAACATTCTTGAGAGAAGTAAGTGCTAATTCTAGCTTTTTGTTGTGCTGTAGTAAAACTTGAAAGTCCTCGGTAGATATGGGCCCCAGCGGGGCTTGCGAGCTCACAGCCTTTTCTAGTTCTTTGTGAATCTCCAACTCTTCATTGATGATCGAGTAGTCTGCAGAGAGATCATCGTACTTTTCTTGTAGCGAGTCTAACTGTTGAACGAGTTCTGTGTTATGCGACCTAAGGTACTGCGAATCAACTGTGGACTGTTCCAAGGTCTCCTCGAGCTCTTCCATTTTCCGCGTGTTTTCTTCCAAATGGACATTGAGATTTGCGATAATTTCCTTGCTTCTTCCGATCTCTTCCACTGCTGCTTTAAGCTTCACTTGCAACTTGTTAACGACGGCTTTCACATCGGGCCCAGCCAGTGGAGCCAGCTTCGCCGGATCTTTCAGATCCAAGATCTCCGCGCGTACAAAAACACCGTAATTGCCAAGATTCTCGCATTCGAAGTATTTGACGCCTTGTACGGATCCGTCATTCCGGCCGCATGGGTGATCTAGCTCCACACCGACCCATTCACCAGGAGCAAATTGAGCGGGGCCAACGAAACGCACCAAGCCCGGTTCTCCTCTTACACTCACTCGTCTCCCCAAGGAAACAGGCCCCATGGTCGATTGGCGACGGATTTGTAAAGCTGACTGGGATACTGATGAAAGTCAAGTGACAGTGGGGTACGAGGAAAGGTCTCAATTAATGCGCGCACCATATGCTTACATTGGAGGCAAGCATGTGTGATATCTGAGATGTGGCCGAACAAACAGCGGAAGATACCCGGCTGCCTTCTCCAGGGAAATCTCAGAGAAGCGATCCCTTCTTTTTTGTTTCGTATTCTCTTTATTGCTTCATCCAATCTTTTTTTCTTTAGTCGAAAGTTCGATCTCGAGCGAGTTTCTTTTGCAGCCGAACACCAGACACTGCGACGCGGCCTCGCAGAGCCTTTCTCGTCACGTTAAAAAACAAAAAAAAGAAACCCGCGCATACAAACATGCTGGTGGCAGCAGATATACAAACATTGACTACACGATTACCAGCACGGGCAATTCTACGAAACTGATAAGGCAAGCCACAACCAAAAACAAGCCACAGCAATATCCTCATCACCATACAATGTCTTCTAGTGGTACAGGGGGTAGTAGCCAGAAAAAAGGGCTCGGGAACTTGAAGATGGAGCTTCTCAACGAGCAGAAACAGGAGATCAGAGAGGCGTTTTCGTTGTTTGACATGAACAATGATGGGTTGCTCGATTACCACGAATTGAAAGTAGCCCTCCGTGCCTTAGGGTTCGAGCTATCCAAAAGAGAAGTCTTGGATATCATCCATGAGTACGATAGCGACGACAGAAACTTGATTTCTTACGAGAACTTCTTCCATGCGGGTATGTAATTTGGACTTCTATCAGACACTTGCACTTGTGAACCATTTTGAGTCTTTTGATCTTTAAATCTTTGATCTGTTTTATCTTTTGACTCTCAGGTCTGCAGGGTTTCAAATTCCTTGGTCACCCAACACTAACAAAATTATAGTCGGAGAAAGAATAATAAACAGGGACCCAATGGAGGAGGTTCGGAGAGCGTTCAAACTCTTTGACGACGACAATACGGGGAAAATCAGCTTCAGGAATTTGAAGAGAGTTGCCAAGGAGTTGGGCGAAAACTTGACCGACGAGGAACTACGGGCGATGATCGATGAATTCGACCTAGATGAGGATGGAGAGAGTATGTTGAACCTTTTTTTTTTATTTTTCATTTTACTGCGTGTTTCCTTTCCTTTTGGAGAAACTAAGTCATGAAAACGCTCTTTCATTTTGCGGCTCATGATAGTATCTTCTTTTTCTTTTTTTTTTTTTTTCGTCTCATACACATTTTGAGATGAAGCTTTGTTTATAATGCTTACTAACACCACAGTCAACGAACAGGAGTTCATCAACATCTGCACCGAGTGATGATGCGGTGTTGATAGCAGCAGAAGATGAATTAAGCATGGGGCCGCGTGCGCGAGCTGAAGGACCGGAGGGCCAACAGAGCCAGGGAGCCAAGGAGCTAGAGAGGTCCGACCCCCAAGCTCAGTATGCGTATCACGTGATACCAAAAATTTTCTCACTGGCTCTGATTACATGGCGTACGAGAGAATCTTGAGTACATAGAAATTCTATATTAGATATCGCCATGTCGTGGAACACCGCCAAAAAACGATTCCAGGTGGATTTGGCAAGGTATCCGCAATACTTGCGTCCTGTCATAAGGGCACAACGCCCCGTTCCATCTTTACCTACATTCGACAATAATAGATTTGTTGCTAAACATGACAAGAAAACCACTTTAGAACAGATAGGTATCGCTCCCGGTGACTTGGCCTATGTGACTGAGGGAGAATTCAAGGGTAAGGTGTCTTCTGTTGTGCGCTACAACCCCGAAGCAGACACCTTCATGTTGGCCGATGCACTCGAAAAGAAACTCACACCTCGTTCGATGTGGTCTGCTCAGCAGACCAGTTATCTCATTGAAATCCCCAAGGAATTCCCAGCAACACACATCAAATTGGCTGCTAAGGACAGGGATGAGCAGGGAAACATCTCGTACGTTGTAGCTGACGAAGTTGTTCAGAAGGAACGATACTATGATGCAAATCACAGCAGGTGGTTGCCTCGCCGGTACGTCAAGCACCATGAGAACATCGAAATACCATGGCCCAAACCCCCGGTCGAGCCAGAAACTGATTCCTTATCCACAGAAAAAGACACAGTATTCAACAAAACGTACGAGCTCCAAACGATCGCCAAGTCTCCCTTCCCTCAAGGTGTATTGGCAGAACTCAGAAACCCATACTCTCGCCACAAGAAGAGAACCCTCACAGAACAACAAGCGCGTAAGCTCAATGCGCCATCTATGCCATTGTCCAAGGAGCAGCAAATCTACTTGGCCAAGAAGGCCCAGATGCCAGCTAAGAAGCTCGAGCCTTTGTCTGAGGAAGCTCAAGAACTCATTGGCTCACGAATCGCCCAACATCTTGCCAAGGTTAATCATCCTGCTCTCTTGACGCACTTGGAAGCAGTTTCCCTGGCCAAAGACTCCGGCTTTGCCAAGACTTTGAGAGACATAGACGCGCAGAAAGAGGAAACTCAATAGCATAATCACCACTTGTACATATAAAAATACGTTGAAAGTTTACGTTATTTCCTAAAAGTTAACAACACTTACCGGTGTTGAACGTAGATCATTTGGGCTGTATTATCGACGCAAAAAAGATTTGCTCAAAGATATAATTCATACACAGAAATCTTTAGATTAGAGTTTCTCGTAATCTAACTTACCCTCCAACTTCTTCACATCGGCGACCTTTCTCACTGCCTTCATCAAATCGTTCTGTATGATGTAATCTCTCTCGTCTCTGATGGCGAAAAAACCGGCCTCCGTGACCACATTTCTAATATCTGCACCGTTGAATCCATCACTCATTTTCACGGCGGCCTCAAAGTCAAATTCACCTTGTTTGGAGACTTTAGCGGTGTGGATTTTGAAAATCTCCAATCTGCCGGCCTCGTTCGGTAAGCTGATTTCGATCTTTCTGTCCAACCTACCAGCTCTCAATAAAGCTGGGTCAAGAGTATCAGGCCTGTTGGTGGCCATGATGACTTTCGTTTGTCCCAAAGTATCGAAACCATCCATCTGATTCAACAACTCCATTAACGTTCTCTGGATTTCACGGTCTGCTGAGGTACCTTCACTAAATCTTCTTCCACCGATAGCGTCAATTTCGTCCATGAAAATTATACATGGTTCGTGCTCTTTAGCATAGGCAAACATTTCTCTGATCAAGCGGGCAGACTCACCAATGTACTTGTCGACAATCGCAGACGCTGGAGAGAAAATGAAATTGGCACCAATCGTGGCAGCAACGGCTTTGGCCAATAAGGTTTTACCGGTTCCTGGTGGTCCATATAACAAGACACCTTTAGGAGGCTTGATACCGACACGGGTGAACAACTCTGGGTTTTTCAAGGGAAGCTCTATGACTTCACGCAACTCTCTGATTTGCTCGGTTAATCCACCGATACCATTAAAAGATATTTCACCGGGTTCAAATGTAGTCATATTGTACACCAATGGATCCACCTCTCTAGGTAAGATACGCATGATGGTTAATGTGGTCATGTCTAAAGAGACACGCACACCGTTCTTCAAACTCTCTTTCTTGATCGTGTTACGACAGCCAACAATATAACGAGGTCCACTAGAAGCCTTCACAATGTACGTGTCGTCGGTCAATTGCTTCAATACTTCACCCACGATCTGTCCAACAGATTGCAACGCTTTGATGTCGTCCTCGGTCTTATCGTAGGATTTCAGCAAATCTCGCATGCTCAATCTCATTTCTTTAAGCCTGGCGTCCCATTTTCGATGCTCGACCAACTTGTCTTTGAACTTTGATAACGCTTTCACTCGTTCCTGGTCTTCTGGAGACTGTTCTGGTGCGGCCTCCTGTGCTTGTTGCGCTTGCAGTGGTTCGTCGTTGCTATTCGAATCATTTTGCAAAGCTGCCAAAAGAGGATCGTTTTCCTCACTCATTGCTGTCGTGGAGTTTTTGTGTTTATGCGGATTGGAGATTTTCCTTGGTCGGTTCCTAATTGCCACTTAAGACCTTAGTGAGTACGCTCCGGCTCTAGGAAGGCGTGTGGCGATCACTTTTGGCGAGGACCAGAAGAAAGTGAGATTGGGTGCGACTGGGAATGGTGTTGAGGAGGTGACAGTGGGAGACGCTACGGCTCGAGGTAGTGCAAAGACTTCTTGGTTATAGTCTCTTTTTTGCTCTACTATTAGCTTCTGTTCGAGCTTTCCTATGAGTCATCGGCCCCCGGGCTTTCTTGAAAGATGAGTGGTTTCCTTCCTCTTCCCCTGTTCCTCTCTCTGCTAGTCACATGACCACTTAAGTATGGGGCCAGAAAAAAAGGCAGAGGGCCTCATAGACAGGTACATATATACATAGACCCCAAATAACAATCAAGGCATGGAGTTTCACGCCATCATACTATGCGGGCCCGGAAAACAGTTGAGCCCGTTTTCCAAACAGAGGTCTACGGGAATTCCAAAGGCTCTTTTGCCCTTGGCTCAGAGACCCATGTATGAGCATGTCTTAGACTGGTGCGAGAAAGCCTTCTTTCCGAAAGTGACTATTCTCTGCGATGAGGAGTCCAGTAATGATATCAAAGAAGCCTTGGAACGCTATAAAGCTAATAAAACTGCTTCGGTGGCAATGACGAGTGAGGTGCTGGAAACGGACAGCGATGTTTTGAAGTTTACTCATTCGATCGATGTGATTGAATATAATGGCTCTTCGAGCGGACGAGTTTTGCAGTTCCTAACAAAAAACGATATTCTCAAGCCCTTCGAGCACTTCGTGTTGTTACCTTGCGACTTTATCACCAACTTGCCTCCACATGTCTTGATCGAGGCGTACAGATGCCGCCGGGACTCTGATTTAGGGGTCTTGGTATACTACAGAAATCAACTAGACATCGAGGACAAAAAGAACAATATCTTCCCAAAGAATTATACCATCTACACAGATCTTTCAAGCGGCAGCTCACAGCTTTTGGACTACTATTCTGCAGAAGATGTTGATTTCCATAAAGGTTTCAAGATCAGAACACAGTTATTGTGGAAACACCCGAAGACCACAGTGAGCACTAAACTCTTGAATAGCTCCATCTTCTTCGGCAACTCCAAACTCATTTCCGAGCATTTGGCGAAAAACTCCGATAAATTCACCGACTCTTATTTCTCGTCGAGGCCACTCATCAAGATCATACGTGACTTGGCTAGAAAAGAATGGCAGAGTTCAAATTGGGATCTGAGCATTGGGTTTTTGGTCGTGCCCAAACAGGCTGATTTCTTCAGAGCAAACACTTTGCCGGTGTTTATGGAGGCAAACAGATATTTCCTCAAGTCGCAAGCAAGGGATAATGCGGGGGGTAAACTGTCAGGCCCAAAGGATAAAACCGCAGCAAACGTCGGTGTCGACTCTATGGTGGGCGACGGAACGCAATTGGGCGAGAAAACCAATGTCAAGCGTTCCGTAGTGGGTGCAAACTGTAAAATCGGCAAGAGAGTCAAGTTGACCGGGTCTATTGTTCTCGACAATGTCACTATAGAAGACGACGTGCAATTGGAAAACAGTATAGTGGGACACGACGCCATCATCCACAGCAAGTCAAAATTGACTAATTGTTACGTGGAGTCGACTCATGAAGTGATCAAAGGCACTCAATCCAAGAGTGACACATTACTTTGCTTGACTTTGGAAGGACTTGTTGAGTCTGCAGTGGAGAGTTCGAGCTCTGAAGACGACAACTCTGATAGTAGCTACGATGATTACGAGGATGAGTATGGGGACAACTCCGATGGGTTATTTGCTTACTAGTGACGGGACAATAATTTAACCTGAATGCATTGATGAAAAATCCATAAACAAAAAACCGTGGTAACCTCAATTGAACCAAAACCCCCTTTATGCAGAAAATGAGAGAAACACAAGCAACACGAACCGAGCTCTGCTTAGTAGAAGTGAATGACGCTAAACATTTCCCAAAAATATAATGCCATGAATCAAAACGCATGTGCTAATCAACTTCGCAAGACGGATCTCTTTTGATAACATCTCTCTTTCTTTTCTTTACAGAGTCTTGGTTAGACTTGAATGCTTTACGCTTCTTCCTCGCGTCCAAGTCGCTGCTAGAATCTGAAGTATCACTTTCGGCCTCAGACAGTGCAGGATTTGAATCGTTCAACAGAGCAGAAACGTTCTGAGACTTCTTGTGCTTGAGATCTATGTGGTTCTTTGTCCGCTTATAGGAAATAGAAAGAGGGGGGAAACTTGGACGAAAAGGTATATGAGATGCAAGATCCGGAGGAAAGGCAAACTCATACTCGCTGGGGAGAATAGTATCGGCCAGGTCTGATTCAGCAGACTGAGGCATTGGAGAAGAGTCCTTCAAGTCAGGCTTCAGGTCATCTCTTGAGGTTTCTTTGTGGGTGTAATAATTGGTGATTTCCGCCCGCTTTGTGAGAGCCCAGTTCTCGATATCTTCACCATTTGCGATGACACTAAGCAAGTCGTCCAAACATTCCAAGTACCCCTTGTGCATTAGAAGCACGTTGGAGTTTGTACCCAAGCGGTATAGAGAGGCCACGGCTTTTGCGGCAGCAGCAAACTCAGCCTTTACATTTTTCTGCTCTTCAGAGCTCTGAGAGCTGACGTTATAAAGAGTGGCCACGGATTTGGCTGCGCTCTTGAACTCGTCCGTGAGTTCGTTATTGAGATTTCTGAGAGAGACCAGCTCGAGCGATTTGGTGGGTGGGAGGTTGTTTGATAAGTTGGAGAGATCCATTCTTTTCTAATAAGATGTATAAAAAGAGGATCAGGTTCCCCGAGATGAGAATTTGGACTGAGTTTGTTTGGCAGTGCTAGGTAACAAAAATCTGATATGTCTGGCTTTTTTTTTTCAAGTTTTTTTTTTGCTCGTGTGAAGAATGTGAGATGGTATACTATAATGGTCTAGTTTTTGCTAGTGATGTGCGCACGATAGAAGCAAACGCAAAGGAGCCGGAACCAGTGGTGGCTTTCACAACAGATATAAGACATGCCGGATGAAATATGGGAAGAAATTGGGAAAGAGCCCTTTTCTGAGAAAAACCCGCTTTCCATTTTAATGCCCGTATGTGGAATTTTTTTTTTCATGTATGTGGAATTCCTGGTGTTACCCAGCCACTACTCAATATCGAATACTGGCTTCAGCTTGTGCCTTTTTCCTTATTTTTTTCTCCCGCCTTCGCACTCGGCAGCTGTGATTCCTGCCGCCACACCCCACTCACCTTATCCGCACACCGTCTCGCAGTGCGAGTCCCAGTCATTGTTTCCCCAGATCGGTCGGTGCGCGAAACAAGCTATCGATTTCCCTTGGCTGGTCCCTCATCCTCACCTAAACCGGACAGGTCAGCAAACACCATGCACCTACGCACCATCGATCCATCAACTCGGACTACTTCTTTTTGCAAAGAAACAAAACACGTTCACCATAACGTAATTTCTCGCTATTATGGTGAAATCCACATTGATATATCGGTACGACGGTACGTTTTTCAAAAAGCTCCTTCCGACTTCTTCTCCTTTCTTTGCTTTTGGACTGACCAGGGTGGATCTATCGCTACAACCAAAGTTCTCAGGCGTTCGACCTCATTGATGCCAGCAACATTCCACGGAAAACCTAGTAGACTTCTGCTTTTTTAAATTTGCAACACTAACAAATAGCGCTTCCTCTTTGTGGATCTGTTGACGACTCAGTTGACCCTGAGCTTAATGAACAAAAGAAGAAATGTAAGATAATCATTAGCAGAGTGACACCAAACTCAGAGCCCCAGGCCACAATCGAGTCCGGACGCTATAACATCCATTACCTCATCAACAACAACATCATATACATCACAATATGCGAGAAGTCGTACCCGAGAAACTTGGCTTTCCTGTATTTGAAAGAGGTCAGCAACGAGTTTGGTCACATTCACGGCCGTGAGGCTTTAAGCAACACCGCCAGGCCGTTTGGATTCAGTTCATTTGATAACTTTTTGAGCAAAACCAAGAAAATCTACCAGGACCAACGAGCACAGTCGAATCTTGACCGTTTGAACAATGATTTGGCAGATGTCAAAAAGGTCATGACGAAAAATATCGAGGACCTATTGTATCGAGGTGATTCTTTGGACAAGATGAGCGACTTGTCGTCTAACTTGCGAAACGACTCAATCAAGTACAGAAAGAAGGCCCAGCGAATCAATTTCGAAGCCATGCTCAGACAGTACGTACCGATTGTCGGTGCTGGTTTGTTTGTGGTGTTTTTGATTTGGTACATGTTTCTCCGCCGTTAGATTACTGCAAACTCTCCCTAATTTCAATACATATCAAGAGGATGCACAAAATGAAACACTCAAAACTTCAGCTAATTGTCGACTATAAGGTGAGCCACATTCACTCCCTTTCTCTTTGAGGTGCCGCCATTTGTAGGGAACTTCGGTGTCGAGATTGGTCATTCTAATAAACAGCACAGCCAGAACCTAATATTTTCGGCGCCACATTACGATTCAAATAGTTCAATTTGTAGTGAATCATCCAGATTGCTCAGTTTTTCCGCGTTGACTTGCCAATTCAGTCTTCTCATCTGGCAACAAATCTTCTACATTATTTTCGTCACAGTACTCCATCCACTTAGGGCGAGCTTTGCAATCAATGAATGCTTGCGCACATAACATCTTCCCTCACACTCTTGCTACTCATCAGACGACACCCTTGGAATTACACTATCACCCAGAAATCTCAGAAAGCTTTGTTTCACGTGGGAAACGATTTTGAACTGGGCTGTTTCCGCACAAAAAACACGAAGTAAGTGTGAAACGGACAACATAATCCTTGTTTTCTGTTTGGCGACCCTGGGCTATCAATGTGCGCTCCTCACAGAAGCATTCATATGAGTTGGAACTGATTTCGATAGAATAGCTGCAGTTTGCCCGTGTATAGACTTACTCAAAAAGAACACCAGAGTCAAGAAAACTCTGCGCGTCGCCTTACTTTTATTAGTTCACTCATGACCGGTCAAAGCGACCAACAGCAGCCGTCCGTGGCCCCATCTCTCAGAAATGTTCGCCCCTTCATTTCCCAGACCAGCGGACTCCTAGAGCCAAACTTCCATGCGGCCGATGCTACCACTGCTGTCACCTTACAAAGCGCAGAGCAGGCGCAATTGTCGAAAAATGAGCAGGAGCTTCGGCCAGATGACTTGGCTCCGGTGTCTCTGAGTATACCTTCAATGACAAGTAACTTTAGCCCGCATTTCGAAAACATTGAGAGCTCGGATGGCGAGGATTGTTCTGAGACAAGTCAGGCAGGGCTTCAGCTCCCGGAGCTACTCAACGATTTGATGACGGCCAGCCATAACAAAAATGCTGGCAATGAAATGTTTCACGGAAACAACCCGCTCACAAACGATGAAACGGCATTTGACAAGGACTTCTTGCTTCTGAAGGTGCTTCTGGATAAGCTGGACCAGCATTTCAAAGACAAGCTCAAGCACTTCTTTGTTTTATCTGCTGCAGGGAAGCCTATCTACTCCTTGAATGGGAACGATGGCGTGCTCATGGGATACATGGGGCTAATTACCACGATAATGGCCAGTTTCGAGGAAGGAATGAAACGGGACGTTCACTCTATCTCGCTGGGCCTGCTTAAAATAGTCGTCAAAAGCAAGCATCCCTTAATTTTAGTAGCCATGTCGAAGATCCCGCATGAAATCACCTCGACTGCTCCCTCGGCAACAACCATCTTGGAAAACCAGTTGGATTGCCTATACAATTATATACTTGCTGTACTTTCGAAGGCGGTCATCACGAAAAATTTTGAGTCCAGAATGAACTACGACTTACGAAGAATCTTGACGGTGCAAGATTTCCATGCGCTAGACACTTTGGCTATGAAACTCACCTTCGGCTTTCATTCGGAGGGTGAGAACATGCTTTCTGTTGACAGCTCTTACTACCTAGCTGCCATTCTCGGGAATTCCATGCGCTGCGTGAGGATTACTAACACTTGCAGAACCAAACTTAATGAGATTCTTCTTTCCGTGAAAAAACTTAAATCATCAAAGGAAAACACTGACTTTGTCTCCACGATATCAAATAAACTCACGGCATCGGACGATGGTGCGCTCTTGGCAGCTGATCTTCTATTTGGCTTTATCACCTTGGAAGATCTAGTCCTCACTCATCTACGGCCACGGAACCACCAATTGCAAAGCAGAGATATATTCACATTGCTTTGCACTATTATAATGAACTCCACATCCTTACCCGAGGGCAAAAATGCAGATTTGTGGATCCCGCTTTGCATGCCCCAATTCAATAGCTCGGGTTTTCTATACTGCTATGTGAAGAAGTTTGTTCTTAAATTCTGTGAGCGCCCTTTAACAATTATTTTTGTGAGTGGCAACAAGAACTCTTTTTATAGCATGAAAGAAGCCGCAAACAATGTGGTGTCAAAAATTCAAAACAACTCTCTGTTATCGAGAAAACTTGGGTCGGATTTGTCTCACTTCACCGGGAGGAAGACAGTTTTGAGCGAGCTCAAGATTTCATCCATCAAGCATTTCATTTACAAGCGCAAGGAATTCGATCAAGTTTTCATGGATGATTGTGCACGAGAAATTGCAGCCTCAGATCTTGTCAAGCTCCAAAGTTCCTTGCAAGTAATTTCACTTTACTCCAATTTAATTACTTCCAAAGGATCTGGTGAAAGCGCCAGGCGTGTCAAATCAAAGAAACTAACATACTCCCGTTTTCATTTGGGCGGTACGTTGATTACGGGCTTTCTATTGACCGATGAGAACTATGAGTTTTATTGTTTGTGCGAAGGATCTGTATCATCTCGGATGATCATTGATGAGAGTCTTCGAATTATAAAATGGTGTGATCGCTACAAAAAGAGACTTTTCGTGAGGGAAGGTGTCAGCTTTTAGGTTCGGAAACATTATTTCATTATAGCGGCTTCTGCTGCTTTGAAACTGTCTTCTAGCTTTTTAACATAGTCTTTGTGCAAGCTTTCGACTTTCTTCCAAAGAACTTGTTCTTGGTCGGACATCTTCTTCTTGGAGGAGATTTTGTTCTTGCTATCCGCTCTGATAGCAGAAAGAGTGCTTGCATTCTTTCCTGAGCCAGGTCCGTTCTTGAACTTATCGAAAACTGATTTCAACTGCTTAATACTTTCTCTCTTTGACTCGGTTGTCACTGGAGGTAATGGAACCTTTAACATCTGCTTATTTGAAGAATCAAGCACTGGATTCATGTTCAAGTTTGATGCCAAGACCGCGTTCACGACATGTTTCACATTGGCAGGATCGAAAACAGTCATAATAAAGTTACGTCCTTTCACAGCTGTGACGGCCACGGACGTGTATGGAAGCTCCCCGTCAGGAGTCTCGACTTGTAAGGAGTCGAAGATTTGGGGGTTCGTTTTTCCCAACTTGAATTCGTTAGCATGCTTGGAGAATTTATCGAGAACGGTTTGAAACCTTTTGGAAATCTCGTCAAAGTCTATCTTGCTCGGTTCCGCTGTGTCCTTTAGCCTGTCCTCTTGAACTGATTCCTTACCTCTTTTTTTTAAGAGCACAGGCGACAAGTGAATGCTTCTGCATGATTGGCCTCTCAGAGTGAGTAATTTTCTCGATGAAAATGCATGGTTGGATCTTAAAAGGTATGAACGAAACATGGCTCTCGTGGCTATACTTTGAAATTTTGCATGGTGTATGCACATCGTAAGATAGTCTCACTCACCATGCAAACCAAGGGCTCATTCACAGAGAAGAAGGTGTAAAGGCTACTGACCCAATAAACCCGAGTATTGTGATCTGTTGTTTATACTCACACTTCGATAAAGACCCTTTCTCAATTTTTGAGAATCTGCCTCTTGTGATGTATCGAAATTTGTAGATATATAGTGTACAATCAAAAAGGGTTCATTACCTTTCCTGAGATGCCTTGTAAGCCTCAACAAACCTGTCTAAGACACCAAGGCACTTACTGGCTTGTTTTCCAAATTCTCCGCCTTCTTTCACCGAGTTATTGAGGTTCTTTTGCAAAGGTAGCAAAAATACGTCGTACGTGATTTTTCGTCTAGTTTCCTGGTCCTCGGTAGACACACTATCTATATCTGCGAGAGCAAAAGAACTCTCCCCAGCATCAGAGGCCTTCGAGTCGATACTCGAAGGGAGCTCGTCGGCAAATAGCTTGAGTTGTGAGTACGCTTGAGGATTTGACGGCAAAAGAAAACGGGCACTTTGTGGATGTACTGCGGTGCATTTCGACCAGTCTATGGCAAAAGAGTCTGTATCATTGCCATTTTCAAAAAGAGAGCTTTCGAGCAATCGCTCAAGAACAGCAAGATGTTTTATTTTCACTTTGCTGCTGACACCTCCAAGAGAGTCTGACGTGTTCACGGCGAGTGAGATGGCCTTCTTATCACCAGAAAGAGTCCAAGCCATAAGAGGGAAGAAGGTCCGAAGTGTCTTCACGAAATGGCCTTTTACCAATGGCTTGGAAGCTTTTTGCACAAGGACATTGAGCACTTTAGTTGATGATTCTCGGATGTCACTTTTGATATGGGTCATGGCTGAATGCATGAAGAGAACTATTGTACGCATGTGCAATTCGAGAAATCCCGGCTGTTTCTCAGCACAAGCCGATAGAAGAGACACAAAGGCGTCACGAACAGAAGCATATGGGTCCGTGACAAGGGATATTGTCATGGTGAGGATCTGCTTGTACATAGAAGTGTTTGAAGGTAAGTGCGTCGCAATAAAGTTCAAGACCTCTTTTCTAGTGGAAGCCAGGTGATGTTTCATGAGCAGAAGCTGATGCGTGAGATCAACTTCGCCTTTATTGGACTTTCCATCAACAACTCCAGAACTTTTTTTCGAGATTGTCTGATTCGGGAGTGAAATAGACTTGGCCGTGAACGACGTATCTGTGTAGTTGTCTGGCTTTGCCAGAGTCTTGCCGACTTTGAGCTTTGCCTTTTGAAAATCTTTCTTCTTCTCGGTTCTCTTCCTTTTCGAGCCCATGACTGGTTTTCAATATTTTTTTAGAAAGCAGAGGAGCACGACGATCTATTATCTAAGTCCAAAGAACGAATTCAAGAAACCGAAAATTCACCCTCTCGCGATGCGCATCGACCTCAGAAAGTCTATGCCTCCACCCTCCACTATGCGAGTGCAGCCTGTCTGCATCTACCTGAGTTCTCACTTTAGCATTAGCGTCTTACTGACGGTGGAGCTTCAAAAAGCTTGGAACCTGACAATCAACGGGAAGAAACCTGAGAGGAATACAAAGAAGAAAAAAACCTCAAACCATTGCCAGCAACAGCGTTTTCCTGATATTGGCTGACAAGTACATCATTTTCCGCACCCGCACGTCAAGTCCGCACTAGTGCTACTTTTAGAGGCGGCCACCAGTGGCTAGCTTGAGAACAACAAAACGAGTAACGACTTTTCTCGTGTCCAACAATGAGTGCTTTTGAGGAGCTAGGGGCAGGGCTCGGGTCGCTATCATTAGGCGAAATGTATAACCAGGGAGGATTTTCCCAGCAGGAGGAGGATCTAATGGACATCGATAGCGTCGAGTCTCTTGAGGCCGATCTAAATTCTCCAGATACAGCCAAAGACATGCATCAGATGAAAAGGGCCAATGCCGATGATGAGGACGAGGACGAGAGCGAGGCCAACACGCTGTTTCTACATATGCTCAGCCCGACGGTCATGGGAGCCAAATACGCATTGAAGCCACGAAAGCTTCTTATGCCGCCTCCACCAAAAACAATGCACACCAATAAAGAGAATGACACTCAGACCCCTGTCGATGAGGATATGGTTCCGGACCATGACTACGAGTTTGATACAAGCTTGCTGACCAGTGTGGGGAAGTTTGGAGGTTCATCAGTGGCTCGTCAAAGGAACGTTTATGATCTTGAAGCCTTTAATCTGGATCTTACGTTTCCACGGAGAAGAGCTTCGCCTCGTATTTCTTCAGCAACTTTGGAACTACCGCCTTACGAAAATTTGATGAGCATGCCTCACCAGTACCCGCAACAAGAAAATTCAAACTCCGTTCAAATTCATCACCATCACTACTATACACATCCAAATGGTCTATCTAATTTTGCCAGCAGTAATACGGTTTTGAGATATCAGGATTCTCTCGGGCAAAGCCCGATGAGCTTATCTAGAGTGGAGCAGGTATCACCAACCAGAAACAGCTTGGAAAAGAGAGATCGTGGCAACTCATTACAAAGCGGCAAGAACATGCATCAATTGTTTTTCCCCAGCACAGGGATTTCTTCAGAGATGCTTCCCTTACCTTGGGACCCGCACGCAGTGCCGGCGGAAAGGACACCCTATGTGTTGTCGTCATATCTACAGCTACTCATAAATATGGTACTATCCGGTTACGCAGTGTACATTGTGATCAGCATGATACAAGCCATCAGACAGGACGTTGCACACAAACTCAACCAAGAGGCGAGTAATCTCTTGATTGAGATAGCACTGTGTAAACGGTCGTACCACGAGAACCACTGCTCGCCAGATACGATAGTGCCTGCCCTCGAGAAGATGTGCGCGTACTGGGAGAAATGTATGCACCAGGATCCTTTCCAGAATGGAAATCGGTCCCTGGTAAGTGCACATATCATCGGAATGATATTAAATTCTCTTATCGAACCGTTGAGTTTCAAAGTTTTGGCGGTGGGCGCAGCAGCCATCATGGTTATTTTCGCCTGCAATTTCGCTTTTGGATATATCCGTGCTAAGACATACTATGGGTGGTCGTCAGCAGAATCGCGGCGCGTATAGTTGCCGATCCAAGAATTACACGACTGCATTGAATCCGGGTGACAATTGTGGTCCTCGGCTTGAGAACGTCGGCCTTGTCATAGTGAGCGCAAGGAGAAAAGCGAAGACAGGGACTTTTGTGCGCTTTTGGCCCGGGCCGCTGATAAGCTTAGGTTCCGGGAGTACTACTAGAGTTTCCTTCTATTTGTCGTTTTCCTGTTTCACTATCCAGTTTTATACTTGTCGAGTGACACGACGCGTGATCGGCACTTACACCCAACATACTATGTGTAAACCGACAAACCCAAAAAACCCAATCCGCATCGGCAGAAGGGTTTGAGAATGCAAAATTAGCCGACAAATGATCTCAATATCACATCGTCGCTGAAATCCTCAAGAGCTTGCATCACCCCTGGAGGCAAAGAAATACTTCCCGATAGACATTTCCTATTTTGGCGTATTTTCTCTCTCGTTATGTTTCCTTCATTCTTTCCTTGTTTTCACACAGAACCCTGCATAATTGTAACCTCGTTGTTTTTCTTGTAGCCGTTTATTCGCGGCTCGGTAAGAAAAACATGCAGGTTTTCTTATTGTTTGATTGCCCACAAATCCGACGGCACATCGTCTCAAAATTCTTGGAACACCGCAATACAGGATAATAACAAAAACAGCACGAGGAAATTTTGTGATGAAAAAGAAGTTTTGGCCGATTTCATTCCGAGTTTTTCTGTATGTGTATGCCAAATCCGTGCCCTGGTTTACATGCCTCAGTTCGTCCACCGCCAATATAAAGATTCAGCCACCGTGCGTTAAACCCGGGAAGATAATGTTAACTCCGGACCGCGCAGGTCGAGATCTAGCGAAGAGCATCACTGATCATCGCATTGTCATTCTCTGTATAAAGGGTCCAAACCAGCCGCGACTTGAAAAATTGCCTGCTTCCTGTTGGGAATCGGAGGCTTAAAGAAAATCTTATTTTTAGCGTCGCAAGTTTACATCTGAATCTTTCACTTCAGGAAAAGATAATTTTTGAAGAAAGCGCCTCAAAGAAAGACAACAATACTCATAATACATAAGCGTTTTTTGTCGCCAATCTTAGACCACTTCGCTAAGAGCACACAAAATTCTACCAACTCTCGTGCTGTCCTTTTTCAAAACACTTGACTGTCTGATTAGATTTTCATCATGGGCATTTTGAGCACGTCTGAGTCTGAAGAACAGGCATTGAGAGTTGCTGCTACACAGACGAGAATGGGCCGATTGGATTCGAGCACTTCCTTGAATGTGTCCACTTCGTCAGCATACGAGACCGCCTCTGAGTTCGACTCTGAAGACGCCAATGAGCACTATAACCTGCCAGATAATAATGGTGTTGAGCAAGATCCATGCTCGGGCCACGACGCTGAAAGCGCAAGCACGATCCGCGTCGCAACTCCGGATGCTGCATTATCCCCAAAGGCATCAGAATCAGGGGATTCAAATGATCCACAGTATATTGCAGGTGATGCTGAAGACGAAAATGCCGTGAGATCAGTGTACAATGACTCGGAGTTAATTACACAAAACATGACCGAGAATGAGTTGAACAGAATTGCTTCTTCAAACACGGAAAGATCAAGGGGTGCGTCTGTGGCCAGGTCCATCACCCGAGACGAGCCAGTTAGGGTTTCTGACTTGAGTTACGATGGTCCAGACGACAAGGCCAATCCTCACAACTGGCCTAGTTGGAAAAAATGGCTCATCACATTCACCATTGCCAATATGTGTCTTTGTATCTCGTTGGGCTCTTCTCTTTACGTCGAGGGCGTTCCTGAGCTCATGGTCAAATTCGGCATGTCGGAAACTCTTGGTCTTTCGGGTCTCACATTCTACTTGCTCGGATTGGCATTGGGGCCTGTTATTGGTGCTCCACTCTCTGAATTGATTGGTCGCCGTTTAATCTACATCACGACCTTCCCAGCCGCGATTCTCTTCACCATGGGCGTAGGCTTGGCGCAAAACGCCAGAAGTGTCCTCATTTTGAGATTTTTGTGCGGGTTTGTTGCTTCTCCTCCAATGTCTATTGCTGGTGGATCCATCACTGATATCTGGGCCGGTTCTCCAGAGCAAATGTCCACTGCCATGGCGTTGTTCTGCCTAAGCCCATTCTTGGGTCCTGTTATTGGTCCTGTTATCGGTGGTTTTGTCGTAGAAAACAAGAGTTGGAGATGGACTATGTGGGTCTCTATGATGTTCTATGGTGTCATGTTGCCTTTCGTGTTGTGGTGCCCGGAGACTTTTAAGCCTGCCATTTTGAAGAAAAGGGCTAAGGCTAGAGGCATCAAATTGGTAGACGAGAAACCCAGCTTCATGCAGATAATCCAGATACATCTAGTGAGACCTCTTGAGATGCTTTTTGTCGAGCCCATTGTCGGATTATCGTCACTTTATACGGCTTTCGTCTTTGCCGTCTTGTTCGGGTTCTTTGAAGCTTTCCCAATTATCTTCAGAGGTGAGTATAAGATGAGCACTGGTGTATCTGGCTTGCCCTTCATCGCCGTGGGAATCGGTCTTGCAAGTGCAGTTTTGGCCTATATTGTTTTGGACAAAGTGCTTTATTTCCCTAAGAACCCAGACGGAACCAGAGGAAAGCGTGACGATGAAGGCAACCTCATTTGGGACGCTCCAGAGACTAGATTGCTCATTGTGGAGATAGGTGCATTTCTCTTGCCAATTGCCTTATTTTGGCTCGCTTGGACGTCACGTAATTCCATTCACTGGATCGTACCAACTATTTCAGCTGTTCCTTTTGGATTTGGGTTGCTTTGGGTTTTCTTTGGAATTGTTCTTTACTACTCTATGGCCTTCCCACCAGCTTATGTCGCATCTGCATTGGCCGCTAACAACTTGCTTCGTTATCTTGTTGCGGGCGCTTTTCCCTTGTTTGTTGTGCAAATGTATGAGAAATTGCATATCGACTGGGCAACGTCGTTATTCGCTTTCATCTCCTTGGCCATGATTCCAATCCCCTTCGCGTTCCACAAATGGGGTCCTCAATTGAGACTGAAGTCAAAGTACGGTTATGTTGCAATGTTCAGAAAGATCGCCGAACAAAGAGCTGCTGCCGAAGCTGAAGCGAAATCTGCTGCACCAAATGTCGAGAAAGACAATGGAAACAAGAGCGAAATGAGTGAAGTCAACTCGCAAGACGTGGCCGAAAAAGTCTAATTCACTAACTTACACTTCCAAATAATCCCCAGTTTCCCTCTTGAATGATTTAGATTTTATCACATTTTAGAACATCATACATACGATACCCATTTAATTAAACTTTCAGTAATTTGATCATATCTGATAATTTCGTCAGACCAAAGTAACACGTCAAAGACTTCTGTCTCTGCCACTGACGTATCGTTCAGTCCGAAGCCCTAGTTCTCTAAATGTATCTTGTAGGATCTCTCTCAATTTGAAGAGGTTCACCACTCGAAGTTTTTCGTCTTTCAAGTGTGCATTGTCGCTCGCTTGTCCACAGGGAATTTGAGCAGCGGGTGCATTAAAAGCTTTCTCAAGAAATCTGATGGAAGGGATAGAGCCTCCCTCACGGATAAACAAGGGGTCGGGAACTGAAACACCCCAGTTCTGTTTCATTTTCTCATGCAATATTTGATACACCAAATTATCTGGGTTTCCTAGCCATGGCTCTGCCTCATGAAAAAACTCAACCATAATTGTGTTTTCCGTTCGCAACTGGGCAAACTTCTCATTCAAGAATGAAACTAGCTGTTTTTTTATTTCGAAGAGATCTTGATTAGGGACCACCCTGATTGAGATTGATGCCTTTGCCTTTTGTGGGATGACAGTGTTGTTTTTCGGCCCAGAGACATCAATTCTATGCACAGTCAAAGAGGGATTTCTCCACTTTGCCAAAAGCGAGTCCAAATCAGCTTCAGCAATGCCGTTTCCTCTTGCGTATTTCTTTATTTTCTTCAAACGACTTATCTCGGCCTCCTCCATTGGAATAAAGTTGTCGTAGAAGCCAGGAATATTGACCTTGTTTGTTTTCTGGCACGAAAGTTGCCCAACCACTTGAATCAAGTCCATGGTAGGCTCCCTTGATACACCACCATCAACTCCAGAGTGTCTATCGGGTTTTTCAGACTCAACAGATATTGTTGCATTAACGACCCCCCGCAAACCGTAATTCAAACAGGGGACATCGTCGTCGAGCCAATACGAGTTGGAGAGCATCACCCAATCGATGGGCCCAATTAGGTCTTTGTGTGTGTTGACTGCATCTTGAAAACCAATAGATCCGGTCTCTTCTTCACCTTCTATAAGATAAACGACATCTGTAGAGAGCATCTTGTTCTTCTTGAGTTCCGCAATCGCATAAATCGCAGCAAGAACAGGGCCCTTATTGTCAGAGACACCACGAGCGTATAGGTTACCATCTTTAGCATTCAAACTGAATGGATTGGTCTCCCAAAAATCTCTTGCCTGAATTGCATCAACAACGTCATAATGACCATACCAAAGAACCCTCACAGGCTTTTCTTCAACCTGTTCCTCCGTGTTCTTGCTAAACTTTGCGTACACAATGGGGTTACAGTTGGCAACAGGAAGAAGTTTTGTCTCAGCAGCCCCTAAGCTCATAAATAGTTTACCAAAGAATCTGGCGCACTGCCTGGATTCTTCTAAGTATAGTCTTGGATATTTTGAGATGGTTCTGTAGGTAATCGCTTTTTTGAGCGATTCTAGCAAGTGCTCATTAGAGGTCTCAACAGAGTCAATAGTTTTTGCATTAGGAGCGGGCTCAACAACCTCCGATGCTGGGCTATCGTTGTCACCAATATTGGTGATATTCCAGAGACAAAGCGATCCTGAGCCGCCCGATATAAGAAAGGTGGACCCTGAATGCTCGAACGTCTGCACAGCGAAAACAGAACTGTTTTCGACCTCTACAGATTTTTGCTGGAGAAAACTCTGGATGTCTAGTTTCAACAGGCAATCGTTGGAGATTTTCTCCTCTTCACAGTCATCATGCAAATCTTGCCTCAAGGGAAATTTACAGAGGCCTCCTGTATTGGTGGCCTTGTAAATGCAATCATTAAAGATACACAAAGAGAGAACTTCATCATCTTTGACCTCTTCGTCGCAGAGAAAATGAAATGATCTGGTCAATTGAAAGGTTGTGAGGTCCCAGGCGTTAATGCTTGAATTACCAAGTCCAACGTAGATCGACGAATCTTTCACATGCATAGATAGAATTGAATCTTCATTTTCGAGCGAGGAACTCACCTCCATAAATAAAGTGCCGTCTGGATTAATTGTAATCCCCCAGATTTTTATGACGCCATCGCCGCCGCAACTCACCAAGTACATATTGTATTCATCCTTATGTAAATCACAGAATTCAGGAGCGTTCTTCTGCGAGAGAAGTTCCATGCAATAGACATAGCCGTTATGAGCAAAGTTGATTATATGTTCGTTTTTGATCTCGACCAAAATAGGGCTCTTGGATTCTGGGTTACCAGACGTGCGAAGTAATTGATGTTTACTTTGGGTTGAGTTGATCGAGCCTCCGGGACCTTTAGAATCAAAAAATTTATCAAACCTTAAATGAGGCAAATTGTCGACACACGTGGTAGATGTAGAGTCGTCTGGCAACGTCTGCGATTGACGATTTGAATTCAAGTCTAGTTTGCACCATAGAATGGAAGCATTCTGGGCACCAATAAATAGCGTCAGTGAACATTGTGACCACGAAATTGAGAATATGTCGCCTATATCGACAGAAGAATAGGCGAGATGCGTACACTTAATGTCGAATTTGGTGGCAGACTTATCGTCAAAGGGACTCAAGTCCCATACTTTCACCAAAGAATCAGACCCTGCTGTGAAAAGAAAGTTTTCTTCCGGGTCGATGGTCATGCAAAGAACAGATGCGCCGAATGACCGGTGTCCACAATTCATAACGTGCTTCAAAGCAAACGTGGAAACTTCAAAAATCAAGATTTTTGAGTCCTGAGTTCCGCAAATTATCAAATCTTTTGACGGAGCAGCCACGACACTAAGAATCGAATGAGTGTGCGACCATTTGTGCACCATTGGGAGGACTTCTTGAGACCGAGACTCTGTATCTTTGAGGTAAATCACCTGGGCCATTTCGGCGAGCTCAGCAGTTTCTAAAGAGTCATTGAATTCATCGGAACGAGGGAACGGCAGAAGCGACAAAGCTGGGGTACGATTTGGTGTGGAGTTTGTAGTACTGTTAATGGGTAGGGTGGGTCGTGAAGGAATTGGGCCCGCTTCTCCCTCGTGTATATTCCCCGATGGAAAACCAGTCATGCTTGGAGATTGAAAAGGATATTCTAGACTGTTTGGAGAAGATTGGAAAGATCGAAGTTAACCATGAGTCTGTAACGCTAAGCAGATCACCCAGATTATGTGGATCATATCAAAATGGAATGATTCATGGTTCGCGCGCGTGGAAGCAGCGAGTCACGTGAGTGGAAGGAAGGTGTCAAACCGTCGCGGGGCCACAGCGAGCTGGTTGTTCTCATACTTAAGGCTCCTCTTGGGGTAAGCTTCCCGTTCTTGTCTTGTGCGCGGTAGGCAATCGTTGGGGAAAATGGAAGCGATACGGTGAGAATAGCACGACGTAGCATGTGTCATCAGCTCGGTGCAGATCACTGCAACGATGACTTCTCTTTGTCTTCAGCACTAAGCGTTGCACGAATGGGCTTCATATATTATATGCTGAGAGCGCTTCAGTTGTTTTCGATGGTCCTCTCACTAGACACGTTTGGTCTTTTCAGCTAGGGCTGTTACTGGGACAAATACCGAATGTAGGTGGCTTCGCGCACTCTCGCGAGAGAACGCCAAGACGCTGCCCCTCACTATACTGGAGTGCTGTTCCGGTTCGGTAAGTCCGCCTGTTCCAATAATAACTACAATAGTTCTTCGCTTCATTGTTTCTTTTTTTTTTTTTCCCTCTTCTTTCCGCTGCTAACGTAAGATTCGTAATTATACTGAAATTCTTCATTGTTCGTTCCCTTGTTTTCTGCTTCAAGCTGAGAATTGCCCCGAGTTGCCGGTACCTCGCCCCTTTTGTGCGGCAAAGCTCGATGAACTGAAATGGACGCCCCGTTTCCGGAACCCTATTAAGTGTTACTGGCCCCCTTTTAGGAAAGAGACTGGCCACACTGAAGTAGGCAGGATTTACATTAACGAACGGGAATGACCGTCTCTAAGTAGTGACATCTTTCAACAAGACACAGCTTGCATTATTCCAGATTCTCGGTTTCCTTTTTCCTTTTTCCCCCCTTTTTTTTTTTTTTTTTTCCCTTCTTCAAATTAGATCTGCATATTCGCCTGCATCGCTCTTCAGTTAATCACCAGCTTTTTGGCCCCACGTGGGTGCTAATCTCTGCGATCTCTGCATAGCTGGTTGGCGGACCCAGGGGAAAAGAGAAAAAAAGGCAAAAAAGAAATTACAGAAGAATTTTCTTGTCACACGAGCATTTCCCCTTTTAAGAATTTCGGGACCCTGGCTTCTCCATTTTTCTTTGTCAGGAACCAAGCCAAGCCAAGAACCTGAACTCTCTGCAGCTCGATGAAATTCTCACACTCGTTGAAATTCAATGCCGTGCCTGAGTGGCAGGACCACTATTTGAATTATCCAGCACTCAAAAAGGTCATTTATTTGGCCCAACAAAATCAGTTGGAAAATCAGGAGCCCAGCGACGGGTCTATACAAGTAAACCATGCTACGATCTCCGATTTGGTGAGAATTGTGCGCAGAAACCAGGCCATACTTGAGAGAAGAGAAGCAAAGGCCGCTGAATTGACTGACGACGATGAAATTGCCGTGGAAAAATTGACCGCTTCAAAATTCATCAACAAGTTCAAAAATAGAAAAGCAAGCAAATCTGTCGATGCGGAAAAAGAAGTCTCTCATGAAAGCAGCATAACGAAAGACGATGTTGAGGTCTACCTGATAGATCTCGACAACTCTACAATTGCCCCCTCTTTAGAGTTAGACGTTTGGGAGGCAGCCGCTAGAACCGTTTTTTGTAGCGGTGCTAATGATCCGTTGCCTGTCTTCACCAAGGATTTGATTGAGGAATTGAACAAAATTGACAGGTTTTTCAAGAGTAAAGAAGCCGAAATTTACAAGCAATACGATAACCTCATCAAAGATTTGGAGGCCAATAAGTCTCACATTGACCATCATTTGTTCACGACTGCTTACGACAACCAAGAGCCTGGATCTTATGAGTCAAATCAGCATCGCCAATACAATATGAAATCTACCCTCGAGAGAACGACGACCAACGCCTCAGTGTTTGACACCGTTAACCACTTGGATCAAGATATAGAGAAATGTGCTATTGAAGACGACGATGAAGATGATGACGACGACGACGAGGACGATCATCACTCCGCATCAAACTCTGCCTTGTTGGGCAAAGACGATTTCGATATCGAAAAGCAAAAGCGTATCACATTGAAACAAAGATCGGTGCATTTGTTTATCTCCTTGAGCGAGCTCAAATCGTTCATTGAATTGAACAGAATTGGCTTCACAAAGATTTGCAAGAAATTCGACAAGACATGCAATTACTCTGTGAAAGAAGATTTCATCAAAAACTTTCTTCCTAACAATTCCAGAGCTTTCTTCCCACAAACATCTGAGAAGCTTGACTACAGTATCGATCACATGGTGCAAGTTTACGCATTCTTGTCGGGCAGATACTCCGCAGAGTCCACTCTGTCTTTGGACACTGTGCGTGATGAATTGAAGTCTTACTTAAGGGACCACATTGTCTGGGAAAGAAACACCGTGTGGAAGGATTTATTGTCCTTGGAAAAGAAGAACTACAATTTACACCTTGATGACAACGCTGTAAGAACGAGCAAAATGGGCGATGAAGGCTATTTGACTACATTGATGCACTTGCAAATGAAGAAGATCAATTTGCCTTTTGGTATGACCATCTTAAACCGCAGCTATATCAACGCGCCACAATTCTTATTTACGTCTCGAATGATCAGGCTCTCTCTTGTTGTCATTGTGTTCATTGTGCTCATGACTGTTCCAACCATGAACGACAAAGAAGAAGCACGGTGTTTAGCTGTTTTGGCCACCGCGGCATTGTCTTGGGCAACAGAAGCCTTGCCTTTGTGGGTCACTTCGATGATGGTCCCATTATTGGTCGTCGCATGCAAAGTTTTGAAGTCCACCGATGGTGAGGGGCCAATGGATGCTGCGTCTGCCTCGCTGTACATTTTAGCTCAAATGTGGTCGTCCACCATCATGATTTTATTAGGAGGTTTCACCTTAGCCGCTGCATTGTCAAAATACAACGTTGCTAAAGTTGTGTCATCCTTCATGTTGGCTTTTGCTGGTACCAAGCCTCGCAATGTCTTGTTGGCTATCATGTCGGTCGCATTGTTTTTGTCTATGTGGATTTCCAATGTTGCGGCACCCGTTTTGGCTTATTCTTTGATCCAACCTGTCTTGAGAACCTTGCCTACAGAATCGCCTTTCGCTCAAGCTTTGGTTCTTGGTATTGCTTTAGCATCTAATATTGGAGGTATGGCTTCTCCCATTGCCTCTCCACAGAACGTCATTGCCATTGAATACATGTCACCAAACCCAGGTTGGGGTAAGTGGTTTGCTATTGCCATTCCAGTCTCCATTTGCTCATTAATCGGGATTTGGATGGAGTTGGTTCTCACATTCAAGATTTCTACCACCAAAGTCAAGGCCTACAAGCCAATAACAGATATGTTTACAACAAAACAGATGTTTGTGAGTGCCATCACCATAGCAACTATCATCTTATGGTGTGTCGAGAAGCAAATTGAGGACACATTTGGTTCTTCGGGCATCATTGCCGTGTTCCCAATTGTCATTTTCTTTGGGACTGGTCTCTTGAAAGTCGACGACGTCAACAACTTTCCCTGGAGCATTATTCTTTTGGCAATGGGAGGTCTTGCATTGGGAAAAGCTGTTACGAGTTCAGGATTATTAGCCACCATCGCTGTTGCACTACAACACAAAGTCATGGATCTCGGTTTGTATGCCATCTTGATTATTTTCGGTCTTCTAATTTTGGTCGTTGCCACTTTCATTTCCCACACAGTCGCTACAATCATCATTGTTCCTTTGGTAAAAGAGGTGGGTGAGGCCATGAGCCACCCGCACCCTTTGATTTTGGTCATGGGAACAGCATTAATTGCATCCGCTGCCATGGGCTTGCCAACATCTGGTTTCCCTAACGTGACAGCCATTAGTATGACGGACGAGGTCGGGAAAAGATACCTCTCAGTCAGCACTTTCATCACAAGAGGTGTGCCAGCCTCTATCATTGCATATGTCTTTGTTATCACGGTTGGATATGGTATCATGAGCTCCTTGTCTTTCTAAGGCAAGAAAAACAATAGAAAACATTAGAACGTTAGAAAATTAGTTTGTATTTAATGATTACGAAATTCTAAATTGGCGTTCAAGCATACGTTAGTTGTCATTGACATGCGATGTTTTCTTGGGTGTGGTATATATTTGGTCCGTGATGGACTCAAGTGATGAGATCCTCAGATTCTAGTTAGATCCGTAAAGGTTTCTTTGGATTTGAATAAAAACTCCTTGATTTTCCAATCGCAAGAAAATGTTCCCAATGGCGTACGACGCCAAATCGTTTGTGAACGCCATCTGTATTGAATCAGAAATTATTCCAGAATTTTTTGCTTCTTGAAAAAGATCGTTTATGGGTATCTGATCGAAAACCCCATAGTTGTAAAGCTTGTTCGCTATGAACGCGACCATTTTTTGTATGGACTGATCTGCCAAAACCTCCTGAACCGTGGGGACTATTATTCCGCTACCTTTCACGGCATCGAGTATCGAGTCGAACGAATTGCCAATGAGGTCCGATCCAATAACACTTCCCACGACATTGTTGACAAAAGACAGAAGAGACCCACTGTAGTTTCCCAGGCTCGAGTCATCACGTTTGCCCAATCTCGTTTCCTTATATGTATAAGAAGCACCATCAAACAGTGGATCTTTACTTTTCGTGTTCCGAGCGAGGTCAAAAATAGTCTCCCAGGATATCTGTCCAGTATCACCGACAGTGTAAATGAGTTTTGGTATCCAGGTATTATTAACTAGAACCTCGCCCAAATTGTCGGTGAATATATTCCTTTGAGTCTCGTTGAAAAGAAGCTCGGTCAATGTAGTCATGATGATACCCGAGCTTTGCACCTTGTGTAGTATTTCGGTGATATTAAGCGTGATATTTAGCCCAGAAATCGCCGTGTTTGTAGAAATTGACACAAGAGCTTTGTATATGTAGCTCGATAATGTATTCATTTCTTCGGTCGAGCCAGCGATCTCATGGAGGACATCTAGGATGACCCCAGAGTCCTGAAGAGAGCTAAGAAGGCTCTCCAAATTGTCTTGCAAAGCATCTCTTTTCGCATTATTACTGAATGACCCCATCACTTGCAGATATAGCATACCAAAACTCGGACTCATCGGCTCTAGATATTCGTCAGGGGTCATATAGAACGTCTCAGAAGTCGGAAGGACCACTTCACCTATGCATAGTGCACCGAAGAAAGCGATAGAGAGATATAACGAGAACAACTTCATTTTCTGATCCTGTGTCTCCGGCCACCTCAAGAAACCTTGAATTTCAATAAGAGTTCAATGCGGTAATGTTGTCTTGATTATTGAAGGTTGGCAATTTTTGGAAGGTTCTCTCTTTGTATGGGTAGCGACGGCGTGACAAGGGAAGAGTGAAGATTACTCACAGCGATAAGAAGCAAATATTGGGTATTCGATGAGGCAGCGACAAAGTGGTGAGAGTGCTCCGCAAATTTCAGATTCTTGTAGGGAGCATTTTCACTCATGGCCCGATATATAAACGGGCTATACAAGTACTGACCATGATTACACTCATTTTCCTAATCCGGTGACTACTGGTCTGGGGAAGGCAGCTAGGCGTGCCAAACTCTGAGCCCAAGTGCGCGCGCATGTAGGTCCGAAGTTTGGCTTGATACCAGAATCACGACTGCACGACTTCAGTACTTGCTTCGATCTTCCTCAGTATCCATCAGCACAGTGTCCATCGCCCCACTGGCTCGTGGGGCGCCTGAAAGGGATTGGTACATGGTGTTTTTTTTCTTCGAGCTCAAGCAATACCAAACTCACTAGTAGGCGTGGGCACTCGAGCGCAAGACGATAGACTCAGGTGTATTGCCTGATCTGGAAATCGACCTGCATCAAGACAGACAACTTCTTTTCCCAAAAGGGAAAGCTCAACGAGGTTCCCCAGTGCACCATTAACCGAAACGGTAATTTTGCACCCATTGCCGATGCTCAATGCCTGTCTTCACACTGTATTTTGCACTTTTCCTATTTAGTATGTGGGTGTGGAAGGCTTGCTTTCACTCTATTACTATATATTCCAACGCCTCGCTTAAATGACTCTCCTCATCTGTGAAAAACGGTATATCTTTTTAGTTCTGCTCCTCCAGTTTATATTTTGCATAGTCGCATTCGCTTTCAGATTACCTAGAACACCATGAAGTTTTCCTGGACTCTAGCACTCATCGCGGCGAGCTCAACCGTTGTGAGTGCTTTTCCCGCAGCTATGCCTGTCAGCGACGCTACTTATGAACTTGGCGAGTTGATCACGGACATTTTTGAAGAAATGAACTACCCACGCGAGGTCGACGGCTTTGAAAACCTCATACTGAAAAGAGACACAACCTCCACCATTGAAAACCTCTTGGACCTTCTAAACAGCAGCGATATACTATTTGGTGTTTTAGATCAAATTGCTTATGACCCTTCTCGGATCCTGAAATTGGCTAATTTCACTGCTGGCTTTCTAGGCGGAATAGATATTGGGTCCATGGCAAATATCACCAGCAGCTTAGATATTCGATTGAATGTCAACGCTTCTGTCATATACAACGAAGTAATGGATTCCGGTGTGGTCACCAGCTTATTGGACGGGATTTTATTAGACGTTAGCTTTAGACCTGTGCTCGTCAACATCATTTCAAGACTCTTGGAAGGGAACAAAAATCTCATCAATTACATGATTAGAAACATTTTTAGAAGCCTGAAAAGAGATCAGGTGCTTTCCAAAAGAGCAAATGGCGGAACTTTGGAGATTTTTGTTGGAAACATTATCTCAACAGTCTTGAGCTCGCAATTGGTTGGGGATTTGGCTTCAGACGTACTTGTTGCTTTAAATGAAACCCAGTTCCTTACCATTACCGTGAAAAGATTGATCGCTAATGAGGGCTACCAAAACATGACTGCTCAATTTGTTTTGGATATGCTTGAGACAGGATCCATTTCCTTGAATGCCCAATCGATCAATATTACAAGCATTGCTGACAAAGCCCTTTCAAAGCCTCAGGTGCTCGTAACTCTTGTCAGTAACTTGTTATCAGGAAAAATTCTGCTTCCGGCTTTGGGTAAATACAACTCCGCCTTAAGTGCTATCTTGAGGGAGGTCGAAAATGACGGAACTTTCGCAGATTTGAACCAGTACGTTTTCTCAGAGTCACATTCTGTCACCAAACCACTCTTACCCACCGATCAGATTGTTGTTCCCAGAACAACCCCTGCGACAGCTACTACCACTAGAACTCGGAACAAGTCTACTAGAAAGACAACCGCTTCATCAAAGCCTCTGAGATTGGTTTCTTCAAGCAGTGAGACCTCTTTAGCGTCAAAAATCATATTTTCCTTTGACAGCACCACTAGAAAAACAACGAGCACAAGGAGAACACAGACCACAAGAACAACTGACCTGGCAGAAGCGGATTCTTCAGCAGAGGTTGCTTCTCTCATCTCTGTTTTACAAGGCATGGACCTAAGCTCAAATGACGCAACTACAAGCGAAACAGAGACCGAAACAGAAACTGACACGGCTTTGCAGCTTTTCGTAACTGCCACCGAAAATGAAAGCAGTGCAACAACAAGCGACGCAGGCGGGATTCTTGGCATCATTCAAGCACTAGGTGACACTTCATCGACTAGCAGAGCAAAGAGAGCTGTTGTGGTTGAGGCGAGCTCAGCAAATGGAACGGGCGCCTCCAAGCCAATCAATTTTGTCACGAGAGCTTTGGTTTTCACGCAAGTGATTTTGTTTGGTGGTCTTATGTTCCTCTAGCCGAGCTGCTTTCTCGTCCTCATCATTTATACCATATAATCTTACCCAAACAATTCACATAATTCAGAAACAAAACCTTTCGTCTGTACGTTTTGTGATCATTGACAATAAAGGAAGCGTAGACCTTTGTGTGTCTTTCCGCATTATGATCTTCTCTCATGTCAGGAGTGAGAAGAGGGCTTTCCCTAGCAAAAGGATCTCTGTATACAAATATTCAACAAAGTTTAGAATGTCGTGTAGGCTTATTTTGTTTGCCAAAAGCACAGATAGAAAAGCCATGGTTGTGCATGTTTCGAGTTGTATTGTTCCGCGGATCAAGTGAGTGTCTAAGTTGCAGATCCGCCCGTCAGTACCAGATATAGTGCATGAGATCGCGCACGGCTAGTGCTACCCCAGTAATGTGTCCTTGAGGGTTAGCTGTTCACAGATCCCCGAAATCCTCGCTTGCTTATCCTCTTCTCAAAGGCTTATGAGTCAAAACCATCATCACCGTCCTCTCATAGACGGCGCCGTTCGCAGGCTGGCGAAGTCAAGCCTGGGTGAGGACGCTTCCGGAAGTTCAGGTGCGGCTTCGGGTTCACTGCCTTCGAAAAGCCAGATCACACCATATGCTGGCCAGGAAACGCACAATTTGCCCGATGGCTCATCCGAATTGCCAATCTCCAGTCCTCGGAAAAACGAAGAGATCCATATGAATCTTCTGCGAAGCTTACCCGACTTTCGTGGACTTCATCGGTCCGGAATCAACTTTCTAAGGCCGAACAGAACGAAGTCGGAAGCGTCCATGAAAGATCAAGAAAATGTCTCGAGATCAAACGCCCTTTTCTCCTCGGGCTGGCTCTCGGGGAATAGGAACAGAAGAAGACATAAATTGCAGCAGGCACCCGCGTATTCGATCGAGTATTCCGTTTTTAGCCCCGTAGCCCATTTGAGGCGCATAGAAGGCGACTCAGATCTCGAAAGACATTTTCTTGAAGTTCAAGAGAGTGATGGGTGCAGCTTGGAAGACGGTGAGTGGCCCGAAAATAACATTGACGGTGATCAATTCAACGACATGGTGGTGACGATCGTGCATGATGTTGAGAATGATCCAGATCTTAAACCGATGAGAATAAGCCAAGGATCCTCGGGAAGTTACTTTGTTCTTGGCAAATTATTCAAGCACTCAGCCAATGGTGTTGAATATTCGTATCAGATCTTCAAAAAAGGTATTTTCAAGCCAAAAGATGAGGAGCCATATGGACCCCTCTCTCCTAAATGGTCAAAGTGGCTCCACAGAACTTTCTTCCCGTGTTTCTTTGGCCGATCTTGTTTAATACCCAACCTAGGATATATCTCTGAGGCTGCGGCTTGTGTTCTAGATCGACAGCTCATGCTGTTCATCGTGCCTTACACAGACATAATCCATTTAAAATCAAGCCAGTTCTATTACTCTTTTTGGGAGAGAACGCGGCAAAAGACTGCTTATAAGATAGGCTCGTTTCAATGCTTTTTGAATGGATACGTGGGAGCGGATGTATTTTTGAAACAGCACCCGTTCCCTCAAAATCTCGAAAGCGTGCCGGATGATACTTTCCAATTACGTCACGAAAATGATAAACGAGTACCTCATTTCTTTTGGAGTAAAAGTTTAATTTGTCAGTTCCAAAATGAGCTAGAGAAATTGGTAATTCTAGATTACATAATGAGAAACACGGATCGCGGTTTAGACAATTGGATGGTCAAAGTCGAGTGGGTGGAACTGGGGTTTGACGGTATTCTGAAAAAAATGAAAGCTAGATTGAGGATTGGAGCCATAGATTCTGGTTTAGCGTTTCCATGGAAACATCCTGATGAGTGGCGCTCATTTCCCTTCGGTTGGCTATTTTTGCCCTACTATATTATAGGACGGCCATTTTCCAATAAGACTAGAAGGCATTTTCTTCCACTTCTCACTTCAAAATACTGGTGGGAACAAACGACAATCAGGTTGAAGGCGGTTTTTCAAAAAGACGCAGATTTCAAGGAGAGAATGTGGCATAAGCAAATTGCGGTGTTGAAAGGCCAGGCGTTCAACGTTGTTGAGATTTTGAAAATTCAGCATGCTGGACCTTTAGAGCTCATCAGACGGGAAAACTTACTTATTTGGGATGATACGATGAACGTTCCTTCAGTGGTTCCCAATGTTGATTTGAACCACGCGATCGAGAGCACCATCTACGATACACCATCTCAGAATCTGAGTCCAGACAAGCGCGGATCGATTCAATACTCAGAAATTACTCCTTTGTTGAAGGTAAAAGAACCAAAATTCAAAAAAGAAACAAGCTATGTGAAAGAGCAGGTATTTTGCGATACGAATAAGAATAGGCAAATGTCCGGGTTCGACTATAACATGACGTTTGAGGATCGTCTGAATGCCTATAATGGGGATGATGAAACCAATACAAAAACTGTCATTATTGAGCGTCTAGAAAAGGTCTACAGTAAACGGCCGGTATTCACATGGTGTTGAGATCTATTTGAATTACACTCAATGGCCTCTTAATGAGAAGCGTTAAGGATGTCTGGAAAGTCGTCACTATTTTGTCCTCTGAATTTTGACTCATCGATCTTCACTAAACCCATACTTTCTTTAATTTTAAACTGTTTCATCTTCAATAACTGGTACATGGTTGACAAAACGGGCGCCAGAACTCCGTTCAGACGCGCAATTTTCAAAGGATTACCCAAAATTATTTCAAGCTCCATCAATTGGTTTTTTTGCACGTCGATAAGCATGGAGGGGGAGTAAAAGAGTCCATCACCAATATGAAGGAACTTTTGCTTCGAGTCTTCTCCCAAAACAACCCCATCACTTGCGGCTATTGCCAATACTTCATTCATAGCAGGTTCAAAAAGGGCCTTGTTAGCACCGTTGATTTGACATCTATTGACATCAAGCCCAGTCATCGCGCAAGTGGTATTCATCACAGCATTATAAACAAGTTTCTCCCACCTCGATCTCCTAGAGTCCGACTCTAAGACTATTTCATTGATATTCTTGTCTTCATTCTGATAGATGCTTGCAAACTCCCTGAGTTTTTCCGCCGCAAGTTCTTTTGGCACATTTGGATTATTGAACGGACTCAACAAGATGTGATCCTTATGCAGGTTTTCAATGACACAATCAATGTTAGATGAACCAATTAAGGAGATTCCCGAAAGCACAACATTGCTTGGAAACTGATCTATCATGGGTTTCTCTATGCCGATCCCATTTTGCACCAAAATTATGGTAGTGGAAGAAGACACCGCAGGTCGAATGATATCTTCGCATGTCATGCTTCCGTCAGGAATGTTTTTCGTTGTCACGACAATATAGTCAAAAGGACCATAGTCTCTAGCGGCATCTTGGACGGAACGTGAAACATGTTTGGGTCTCCAATTATCGATGTTACCATACGTCACAGAGTGTACTGTGTACCCGTCCTTCACGACTCTGTCATAGTCAGATCTGACCACAAGCGTGGTCTCGGCCCTCCCGTTTAAGGTAAGAGCTAGAGCTGCGATGCTCCCGACTCCACCAGCGCCAACAACTAGTGCCTTGGAAACCATTGGCAAATTATGAGTTCGGCGAAAGAGATATGTTCCAGGGACTTCGGATGAAAAGATGCAAGTAGATAAGTATTTGTGAATACGAGACGCGAGTCAAAACTTTCCGTGGAAGATGTCCGGTATAAGCGACCACCAAGAGAATAAGCGCTTGTGCAATTCTCGTATCTAATGTAATATTGGAGACGGGGATTTTTTTTAAAAAAAAGGAGCTCAAATTCCGCCAAGAATTCTCACCAATTGAACACATTTTAGTTGCTCGCAGGAGTTACCTTTGGGTATCTCGCTCGTGAAACTGTTGAATTTGGTGCCTCACCACCTTGATGCGCAAATAGCAGAGCGTTCTTTCCTAATTAGGTTATCCGACCTTATCGCCGGCTACGCTAAAAAATGCGAGCAGCGCCCCTCCCAAGAACCACGGCAGCATCAAAATTGCTCATGGGCAGCAAAATTTTAGTCGTTCCAATACATGAATGAGAGGAGAAAGAGCCTGTCTCAAACATAAAGCTTGAGTCCGAGTCTGACAAATTCACACCCGACATGAATCAGATCAAAGAATGTAGTGCTATATAGAAAACAGTTCGAAAGCACCGGTGTCCGTTAAATCGTAGTACAGTCTTGCCTCGATCACCCGAAGCTCAAAGAATTTCATGGTGCTGGCATCATTGATCTTACCTTGAACCAATAGATCATCGTTTTTCTTTTCTGGATCGTAAGGTATGCCATTGTGCCGACAATAATCTTGGAGACCCAGTGTGTGCGTGAGCTTTAGAACATGACTCATGATGTTTAATACCTGGCTGACAGCCTGGGGTAGGTTCCCGGGGTTCTGAGAGAATTTGTCTAAAAGCAAAGCTGTGAAAAGATCGCCCACGCCGGTGAAGTAGGACTTAATTTCTGGAATCCTGAACACTTCCACCATCTTCACATCCTTCGTGGAAACAGCACAGTATATGGAGTCAACATTGGACTCCTTACATAGCAGCAAGGATCCGGTTAAACTGGATACTACAATGTGCTTGACATTGTATTTGGAATGAATATAATCAAGAGCCTTCTTGAGACTTTCGACCGAGTCAATGGCAAAGTCACACAAAAGCTCTAGCTCAAACTGATTGGGAGTTATGACATCCACAAGCCCCATCTCCATTATATTTTTGTATGCCTCGACACACATTTTGTCCACATATAAATGGCCCTGGTCGCCCATCACGGTATCGCATACGTATACAAGATCAGGATTACTGCTTTTCATAAATGCAATATTTCGAGCAAGAATGTCTATAAGGCTGGGAGTCGGTATGTACCCCAGAATGACAGCATTGTAGCGACACGAAATATTCATCAATCCCTCGAAAAGTCCCTTCATGTCGGCGTCCAGTATAGACGAGCCTTTCACCTCACCATAGCCCGTGTGATTGGAGAAGTTCACAGTATTGATGTTGTCAACGTCCCAGCCCAAGTATTGAAGCGGGAAATTAGCGGCCCGTCCGCCAACGTAGCCATGCACTACATGCGACTGGACTGATAGGACAGACTTCATGTGCTTGTAATTTTTAGACACTCGACGACCAACTCGATGAAGATGTTGAATCATACTCGAGCACGTGACTCGAGCACGTGGTTCCTGCTGAGTCATAGCGAGGCGAGCCGACCGCTAGGACTTGGTTGTTGATGCATAAAAAGTTTCATAGCGAAGGGCCATAATAGTTGAGCATTCCATCCTTAATAAAGTAGTAATTTCAAGTGAAAACAAGGGTAAAAATGCAACAAGGCTGCTTGCGGAGAATGTTCACGTATTTGCGTGCGGAGACAATTATCCAGTACAGGCGTTTTTACACAGTCCCAAGACAGAAGCACTAAGACATACGCCAGTTACTCTGAACGAATCACCAGGTCTACTACGTTCTAAGACAGCTGAAAATCACGGAAGTTTTTAGTTTTGGTGTGTAGGGTGGAGAGGGGCCTGGAACGTAATCGAGGAAGAAAGCCGTGCAGTATTGCACGGGCAACCGTCCCGCTCAATGAAGCCATATCAGCCAGTGAGAAGGCTTGACCGAAAGAATGAGTCAAAATTCAGGCGGTCTTCAGATCGCAATGGCTACGAGAATTTGATAATTATGCATTGACATCTTGCAAAGCCACGAATTGTTCGCGCAAAAGATTCTTATTGTTTAAGAAGTTGCCCGCATTGAGCTCTGGTGATTCCTGAAAAATGCACGTTTCGACATATACGCTTTCGGCGGGCAGTCGGCTGCGTTTTGAGTTATTTCTTCCGTAAGGAGCACGAGGTAAGACGTCCAGACCTCCAATTTATGGTCAATTGGTTTTTTCCCTTACTGCAAGAGCTGAATATGGAATAGGTAGAAGAACTGAACTTTGTCCGGAAAAAAGTCACGGAAGGTTTCCTCAATTATTCTTGTGCTTAGTGGAAAAATGATTCGCATCGCCTTCCTTGTTTTGGAATTTTCGTCGAACAAGAAAATATGAAGTCCCTTCGCATGCCAATAAGCCCCTGTGTGTCTCCACGAAGGACACGACTGGCGCGCACAATCGAAATCATGCGCGGGGAATTGACAATTTCCCGGGCTATATGTGCCTGTGCTGATAAGCCCCACCGAGCTCAATTAACTAGTTCAGCTATTCATTGTGGGATTTTCTCAAAAGGAAAAAAAAAAAAAACCATTGTTCTTCCGGAACTTGCTGCCATGGCCCGTCACCAGAAATAGCGCTTTTAATAAGCGCTCATCTCCAGACGCGCCAAACAAAACAGGCATAGTGGCAAACAGGAAAATCCGGAGACCGTTTCCCGGTACGCCCTTTCCTCGTTCACATAGTTCTGTGGTCACTCTTTGCCGTGCTTGTCATTGGCGACAACATATTCACACTCTTGATATCTTTACTATCGATTCAGATACCGGTGTGGAATTTCACAGAGTCCACTGAGTGCATCAAATGCGCTCACCAGTCCCCCCCCCCCCCCCCCCTTGTGAAATTTCTCTGCTATTGTGATTCTTGCGAGCAAATATTCCTGTACTCTGTGCTTCGGTCTTGAGTATCGAGGCTTATTGTATTGCAAGATTAGGCTAAGCACAACCCCTCCCCACCCCTCTTTTTTCGAGTTTCCGATGGTAGATTACACCTTGGCTCATGTACAACAACGTGGTTCCCCTGCGACACTTTTTTCTTTTCTTTTTCTGGCTCACGTACTTCCCGTGTTGCAGTTCAAGGGCCATTGTGGCGCCACCTGGGTATCTGCTCTTGGTGTGATGGAGCAGAAAAGCTCGGGAAAATAGAGTGGTTTGGGTATACATGTCCGCCATCGTCGTGCCTATTTCCGGTTAGGATCTTTGCAATTTCTCAAATCTTGATTTCATTATCTGAATTCTACTCTGCCTTGTCCAATAAGTTTGAGTTCTCGATTTCATTGGCCAAATAACAATAGGGTCAAGTGTAGGAAAAAACAAAATCAGTTCGCGTTCCCATACCTGTTTGCACCAGTTGTTACTAATGTGTCTAGAACCAATGTGCCAAGTCACGCAATTTGACTCAACAATAGGGCCACAGTGCAGCGTCCTTCATTCGGCCGAATAGACGTGGAATCTCCAAAGTGTGCAGGATTGGCCGCAGTCTGGCTATAAAAAAAACGAGCATTCCACACGGATATATTTTTGGCTAACTCTGTGGCAAAAATTCAGGCTTCGTTCAACTTATCTTCCGTAATTCCTGGGGACTGTGAGACTTTTGACGCTGGTTTTATTCTCTTCTTTCCCTTCGCCTGGATATGACTACCTCAGTTGATTCAAACTTCAAAACCTCACTTGCACCTCGCAAGAGAGCAAGAACTCTGGAGGAGAAAGAACAGCGTCGCATGGAAAGAATCCTTCGTAACAGAAGGGCAGCCCATGCTTCGCGAGAGAAGAAAAGAAGACACGTGGAATATTTAGAAACTTACGTTCTAAGTTTGGAAAAGAACTATCAAACCATGCTCTCGAACGTGTCTAAATTGAAAGACATGCTTCCAAGTGATAAACTACCAGTCTCCTTGAATGAACCAGAGGACCTATCCGATTTAAAGTCCAAGATCCACGCCAACTTATCCTTCATGACACTGAATGATCCTTCTTCCCCCAGCGCTGCATGTGATACTCCCAACAGCGAATCTTTCAAGGGTGCAAACGCTGAAGAGGGTCACTCTTCAGAACCAACTTTCAATCTTGTGAAAATGAAGATGGAAGAATCAGAATCACCATTGATGAATGCCAAGCCCTCGGCTTCCTTTCACAGCTACCTAAGTCCTGTGTCCATTAATTCTCCAAGAAATTCTCCAATAGATTTAACCATCAAGAAAGAACCTTTATCCCCTTCCCTTGGTTCCTCACAATCTCCTACTGTACACTTCCCTAATTCCGATAGTTTTATGTTTGGATCAGCTACCTTGGGGCCCGATTTCCTGGCGCAAAATTCGGCAGTAATTTTGTCTCTTAGGAAAAACGCAGATCTCTCCAAAATTCATGGTTCTCGGCTGGCCCGAGTTTAAACCCAAACAGTTCTCTGCTTGTCCTTGCTGGAATATTCTTGCATAAAGCCGGCTTCCAAGCCATGGCTTATGGGGGCACCACGCGGCATAGATTTATAGCATTGAAGTAACTGTTTGGGCTCAATTACTATTGATTCACTGAGAATTTCTGTTAGTTTTTTTCCTAACTTGGTCTGCAGCACCAGTCGGACTCGAGGTACATGATCCAAGCGCATACACGGAATTGTGGATGAAGGATACTGACATGTCATTGGAATGGGGAGATGACGCTCTTGCAAATCTCGAATACAAAACTGATGAGTCAGGACTCGGTACAGAGTCTCTTGACCTCAGTGAGTATTTGACCTTTTAATTTAATTCTATTTGGTGGGGTTCAACTATTCTTATGGAGTCTGAACACAGGGCTATTTAATTTTGGGATCTGATTTATGAAAGTAAAAAAAAAAAGGAGAAAAAAAATTTTCTGGTATTTCCGGAAAACATCATGAAAAAACAAGGGAAGAAACTATAAAAGAGAAACAAGAAAAAAAGGAAAAGAAAAAAAAGGAAAAAAATAAAAATAAAAACCCCAAAAAAATGCATAGAGGGCAATGATTTTTTTGATTTTTTTTCTTTTCTTTAGATGATGGTTGGTTTTATTCATCACTTAGGGTGTCAGACGTGGACTTATTTCAGTTGACTCTTTTAATGGCATACAAAACCAGCGGTTTTTCGGCGAGAGCAGTTGGCGCTCCCATAGAATGGTAGAAGCGACAACTGCAAAACGTAAATTGCTGGCTTGTCAAGTCGATAGGATTATTTAGGAATGAACGAAGGGGACAGGTTACCCGACGATATGAAATGACTACGCTAGACAATTCAACCGCTCTTTGGTTTTTGCAAGCATGCTGGTGGATATACTCCACTTTCTTTCCCCTTCTCCCGCTTCCTTTCTTGGAAACAGCTAAAGATCACCACACTGATGACTCCAATTCAGTCAATATTTTCGCTTTGTCGCTCATGTACTGTTCGCATTCTCGAATAGATTTCACTTTGGCGTAATAGGTTCTGCAATCTTGATTGACACAAGACTCACCAAGTAAATTGCCCGCGTATTCAAAGTTCGTTGCGCTGCACAAGCTGCAAATACCTTTGTATCTTTGAACTTTTTCCTCTTTTTCCCTGCCAGCAATTACCAAATCATTGACAAGCTCGAGCTCATTTTGCCTACAGCCTAGGCAAATATATTTCGAATGACTGTCCAACTTGCATCCACAACGCACGCATTCCTCGCTGCGCATGAATCCACTAATTTTCAAGATGTCATTTCTTTTTATCACCACCAGTTTGGTAGATTTCGGCATATCCTTGTACCACTCCTTGATATTCACGCCCATGAGGTTGAAGATTCTTTCCAAAGGAGGAATGAGGACTTTAGTGATGTAATATTCAAAATCCAATTCCATGGGGTCTTCTGTATTGTAGGATGCCATGTACACCTCTGGAGGCACACAACGATCCCTGAGCCTCTCCTTTGTGGCATCTCGCATGACCAAATATGGCACCCTTTCCTTATATTGTGGCTCACTTCGAGGATCACGCTGAATATTCTTTTTAGCAATCACTGCACCAGGAGGGAGGTATCTTTCGTTTTTGTAAGTGCCGTATCGAACACCCTTGGCAAAGCAGAAGTCACTTGCATTTACCTTGTTCAACAATATCTTAAAGAACTGTTTCACCACGTACTGCTTGACCGCAGATAAGTTCTTAGTCTCAAATAGAATCCTAAGGCTTTTTCCAACCATTTTCAGCTGGGCAGGAATGCCATCACGACGAATTGTCTCTATTCCTTTTGCCTCGAATGTTGGCGTGGTTTGGGTTTCGAATTCAAAACAATGCCCCACGTAACGTTTTTTGGCAAGCAATACACTAGGATGGTAAACCTTCTCAAACTTCAATTTCACCGGGTCAGGCAATGATTTCGTGATTTGATCTGCGAGGATCTTCCCGTGCTTAAACGCGTATTCCCGAGATCTACCCGGGAAATACACGAATAAAGAATCCGTATCTCCATAAGTTACCTTGGCATTGTACGGACTCGCTTCAATAATTTCAATCGATTTCCTCATGAGCTCACGACCTGTAGAGACAATGGCGTCTGCGATATCCGAATTAGGCATTCTTCCACTGAAAGTAGCAGACGTATAGCCGTACGTCACATTCGCTATTAACTTGAGAGCGAGCTGCTTAGAGTTGAGAAGTTTCATGAGCTCTTTGTCTTCTCGAAAAGCCGAAGCAACAGACTTCACATTGATTCTCATGTTCAAGATCTCCTGGAGCATTCTTGAAAGGATTGATTTCCTAATTCTGGGAGACACAAACATCATTCCATTTGGCGAAATGATTAGCCCGTCATTCTTGATCAATACATCGATAAGTCCTTTGGGTATATTGTGATGATTTAAGAAACCAACCGTGTTCTTCTCTTGTCTATAACCTTCCAATCTGCCAATGAGCGTTGAATAGCAGTAGTTGTAAGCTATCATGATCGAGGGATACAAAGATTGAAAATCCAAAACCACGAGTGGAGACTTGTAAAAGTTGGACTCTGGCTCCAAAATGAGTGGTACAACTTCTAGCGGTCTCATAGCATGTACTTGCATTTTGGATGGAGAATCCAACAATGCGTTTTCGGTCTTTGCAATTCTCATCAAAAGAGACTCTACCTTGAATTGAGAGCCTCTGTAGTAGTTCGAATAGAAGTCGACTCCTAAAAGCCGCGACAGTTCGACATTCCTCAACACCATTTCTTGTGAGTCTATTATATTCATGATGAGATCCATTCTGTGTTTATAGTAGTTGCAAACCATTAGTAGCTTGCAAATCGAGCCACTGCCATACCATTCGGAAAGTTGGTCATTCAGAATTTTCGGCAATGTGCGATGTAGGAGGTGAAAGCTGATATTCTCGAGAGAAAATGATGTCAATTTGAGCTCTTCTTTCAAAAACCTCCACACGTTAAATAGATGTCGGCCATTGATTTTAATGACGGACGTATGAGTATAGCCCCACCGATCTCCAAATTTACCATTTCCCTTAGAGTTCACTTTACTGAATCTGGGGACCAAGTCTATATCGTAAGAGGTCTGAAACCGCTCACATAAGTACCCCCAACTTGAGGCATTGACCTCGTATCCCGATAAAATGTCTGGATCATATCGATCAATTGTGTGCACGAAATCATCTACCATTTGCTTTTCTGTGCTAAAAACACGAATTTCTGTCCCCGTCAAGGACGCAATATTCTTAAACTGTTTCAGTAGGAGCCAGTTATCGATGCCTTCTAGATAGACCAATATGACCGTTTTCGGCTTCCCGTCCTCATACATCTGATTGGAGTTGTCGAAATGATAAATAATAAATTGGACAGGATCTTTGTTTGGATTGGGCCGCATGCCATCTCTCGTATTCGCATGAAGTTCCATTCCGAGAAGTGTCATGTTGAGAAACCCACTGGGATTCCTAGTGACAGTCTTTGCTCTGAGTGAGTACTTAAATTCATTTGTTTGTGTGACGATGGGTTCAATCTGAGACCTGAATTTCTTCTTTTTGTACCGCTCTGATTTCTCCTCAACATTGATCCACTGAGCGACGTCACTTCTTGTCGGGGCATTTTTGGCAAATTGCCATAGGCTTTTTCTTCCCAGAAATTCAGCCAGACTTGGCCCCACACAATCGTATGTCAATTGAATTGATTGGCCTACATCTGCTGGAAGAGCGGCCGAGTCGCCCACATACGGAACGGGAATAATTTTATTCGCGAAAATCAATGGAGTTTTATGGACATCCTCAGCATCAAAATATGATGGATCAGAGTAGTCGAAATCCAAAATGCTCTGATCTGAGAACGTCGATGGCAAGCTCTTTTTTGAAATAACTGGTGCGATTACATATTCCCATGTATGTTTTGGGTTTCTTACAAGTTCATGTAAAGTCTGACTCAACACTGCGTCGGCAGAGCTAGTCACTACACCATCGGTAGTATTTAGTCCGCTGTGTTGCGTGAGCATGAAAATTTGAAGATCCTCCTTGGGAGCTAACGCCCTCTTATCATCAGCAACAGGGAGGTCCAGAGAAGAGAGTCCTCTCTTAGATGCCGTTGACGGTTTGAGAGGGGAGGAAGCGATGCTCTCTTTCAGTGAATATGCATTTACCGGAGAAAGAGGCGGAGATTTTGGATCGGACTTGTTGTGCTCAAAACTCTTCCGTTCGGTCTCTGTCACCATGCTGTTTCCCTCAATAGACTCAAAGGACTCATCTGTACGCGACAACTCGAATAGCAGCTCGTAAGAACTCCATTTAATGATGTCATCACGGTAATTGAGCAACGGGACATCTTCATAATGGCTCATAGGCAAAGTCATATCCACAAGCTCAAAAACTGTTGGAAGCCATCTGCCTCGAAGGTTTGTCTGGATCATGTTCGCATAGAATAGGTTCACATCAAAAAACGCTGTTGGCTTATTTAGTTTCAGAACAAAAGATAACTGCTGCTCATGTTGGGGGCGAGATTCCCAATCAGAATAACCCCCCTGCCCTAGTTGGGTAAAGACTTGAGAGTACAGCTCTTTCAATAATCGTGATGTATCGTGCTTTTCACGAACGGCGCATTGGTATTTGAGATCATCGAAAGTGATTCGCAACGAAGATAAGAAAATTTCATCGGATGGGGATCCGTTTGTAAATTCAGTGAATTCATCGTGGACATTTCTTTGTCGTAGATCGGCTCTGTTGAGTATATCTCCCACATGGCAATCAATCTCGAGAATAGATCGGGACATTCTCGGATAGTTCAGAGGATTCAAAACATTATTACCCAAAATGGCAGTTGCCAAATACTCTTTGAGAGGTAGCACGGGTAGTCCATTATGGTTGATGATAGGCAATCGGAAATAGCAGCGGTCAGTAACCAAATAACCACACGGGTGTAGGTTAAAGTCAGCGAGAAATTGTGAAAGATAGTTCAAATGGGCTTCATAGACCTTTGGATAAACTGCTTGAGTCTCGAGGGATGCAAACTCTTTGAAGTCAATCGCATTCAGACCCAATAATTTAAAGAGTCGGGTTTTGTATAGAGGCAGAAAAAACAGTACCTTTAGTACGACAGAGTAGCCGACACTATAGCCATATACCGGAGAACCTCTGCAGAATCTTATAGATGCAATGTATTTCCTTTGTTCAGCGTCAGAAACCAATTCAGGCTCAGCAATCTCGGCATCCGAGGAATCCTCGACAGGATCAGGGCCATTTTGCTTTCGTTGGAAGGATTCTCGAAGTGCGTTCTCAAGGTGCTGGACCAAGCGTTCAAGGTATTGATCATCTAGCCTGGCGTCATCTGTTTGGAGGCAATCTATGAAGAAGTATGGGTAGAAATTGTGAATGTGCACTAGTATATTGTAGGCTGCAAGCTCCAGACACGGCATGCGTAGTGTCCCATAAATCCGAATTATTGGGACTTTCGGAACTTTTTGAAATTGGTCTAGGTGCAGAGGCGTCAGCTGGTATGAGTCCAAATCGCTAATCTGGATCGAGAGACCATTTGACATGAAATCTGCTTTTGAGCCGGCACCAATAATGGAGAGAACACAATGGTTACGCTGAAGGAATGCGCAGATACGTCGCCGTGCTTAAACCTGCCTTCCTGTAAGGTGCCAATATTCTGCATAGTAGAGGGTGGCAACTCACTTTTGCCGTGACAGTATTTTGCAAGAGTTCAAGCACCCTTCTTTGACGCCATACATTTTGGCGAGAAAACAAAATAGAAATATATGCTATTGTGACGTAGAGAGCTTACCATGTTGTAAGCAGCAATCCATGTAGGATAAATAAGGGCATCTGGGATTTATGTACTTCTATGTGTGATGACATGCATCAGCTCGCTACGCTACGAAAAAAGAGAAAGAATCTGGAATAATGATATCAAAACGAGATGTCAGTTTCGGGAGAGAAAAACCATTCCTAACTATCCACTTTCTGTCAAACCAAGAAGTACATCAAAATGAATAGCTTGCCAAGGGCCTGCAATCGTTAGCGCCTAAACAGAGTGAATCTGCATGAGAGCTCGCGGATGCTATTGTAGTCAGACTCTTTCCAGTTAGTCCAACTGGTCTTGCATGGGAGAAGGGTGCTGCAGCCCTACCAAGTGCTCTGGAGCCCTTTCCGGATTCCCACCGGGAGTAAATGCTTACATTTACTGAACTGCGAATGTCAGAAAACGACTTCGCATGGTTCCTATTGTCCTGCGGAAAATAAAACCGAGCAAATCGCCGGTTGGTTTGAAATCACGCGGCTTCCCTTTTCGAGGGCTTTCAGTGGCATGCAGTACAAAGGCCACTCGCGCCAGCTTAACACTGTGTAGATACTGTTCTCTTCTCTATTCGGCAGTAGATCACAAGCGCAATTCCATAAATCAATAAGAGGAAAACTGCTTGATTCCGACTTGTTTTCTGAGAGCTGCTCGCTCAGCTTTGTGTTTTCCATCACTGTTTTGTACAAGTGCAGGTGTAAATACGTGGCAAAATTAGACTCGAATCAAGTGAGATTCTCTGGGTTGCTAAGTAGTCGGTGTGGCCAATTCTGCCTTCCACATGTCGTCCTGCTCGCGGCCCGCCTCAAAAACCGCCCCAAAGACCAAGTCTATTTTTGTCCCTGAAACCTTCCTGGCCTGTGTGGAAAAAACACACCTGAATATTGCTGATTATCCTCTCACCTGCCTGTCTCACACTCTTTTTTTTTTCTTCTGGATAAGCTTCTTTCAGACATTTTTATTCCTTGCCGTTTTCCCTTTTGTTTGCCTTCCAAGCGGGATCTCCTTGCGATTCACAAGAATTTACACCGCTTGGAGAATATCTCAATCCGATCTTCGAATCGACATTATACTCAACGCTTCCTCGGATAAAGAGAACTTCTCTTGTCAAGTTGTCCGTGTGCAAGATTCCCGGATAGCACATTGTCTCAGACACTCACCTCTTGCTCGATTCATTCCCGCCACACACTCACTCATTCCATAGAAACCACATTCCTTTCTTCGAAATAAAAGCAAAACCCACGTCCTCATTCTCCTAGTCCTAGAGCCCACAAGAAAATGTCCAAAGAAACCGATCTTAATGAAGTCGGAGCTCGTTTAGAGAAATTGGGTGTGAATTCACCTCGCCCTAATACCTTCGACGGCTCTCACTCGCCTCCAATCTCCACTTCGCATGGCCAATTGAGCAGTGACATACAAGCGAGAATCATGGCTTTTCAACAAAAACGCCAAAATAATCCTACGATGAAAGAAACTACGTCAACGAAACCTTTGCCTCCACTTCCCAGCAATTCCGTGCGTCCGGCCTCTCAAGGAGACCTCATGGGGGTTTCTTTGTTAGCGGCTCCACCTCTTGAGGCATCGAACTCGACCCCCTCGACGATGGTTTCGCAAAGAACGAATGGTAAAGGCGAGCTATCGAAAAAGTCTTCTTTGTCTCAAAGAAGAGGCATGAAACTAGTCGTTAACAACATATCAAGCGCACCAAATGTGCCTGAACCTGTGAAAACCACGGGCGAATTGGCGCGTCGCTTATCTGAAAGAAAAAACCGCCCAGACTTAAAGTTGAACCTAAATGATAACCCGACATCGAATGCTGCTAATACTAGCGCTCCCCCGGGCGAAACCGGCAAACAAGAAAATGGCGAGGCCCCTGCAAAATTGCAAGGATTATTTGCCAATTACTCAAAATACGTGGACATCAAATCCGGATCTTTAAACTTCACCGGGAAAGCTTCACTCAACTCCAAAGGAGTCAACTTTTCTTCCGGCACCTCGTTTCATATCTCGTTAGACGAATTCCAATTCATCGAGGAATTGGGTAGAGGTAACTACGGCACAGTGTCCAAAGTTTTGCATAAGCCAACAGGCGTGCTCATGGCAATGAAGGAAGTCCGCTTGGAACTAGAGGAAAACAAGTTTGCCCAAATTTTAATGGAGTTGGAAGTTTTGCATAAGTGTGACTCGCCGTACATTGTTGACTTCTACGGCGCCTTTTTTGTAGAGGGTGCTGTGTACATGTGCATGGAGTTCATGGATGGCGGCTCTTTAGATAAAGTCTATGGTGAGGGTATTCATGACGAGGCTTGTCTTGCTTATATCGCTGACAGCGTAATTCGAGGATTGAAAGTTCTCAAAGACACTCATAATATCATTCACAGAGACGTCAAGCCTACGAATATCTTGGTTAATAGTCTAGGAAAGGTGAAGTTGTGTGACTTCGGCGTTTCCGGGAACTTGGTTGCCTCTTTGGCGAAAACTAATATTGGCTGTCAGTCATATATGGCACCCGAAAGAATCAAAACGTTGAACCCAGATGACGCAACATATTCTGTGCAGTCAGATATCTGGTCTTTGGGTTTAACGATATTGGAGGTTGCCAAGGGAGGATACCCTTATCCTCCCGAAACCTTTGATAATATATTTCTGCAGTTAAGTGCAATTGTTGATGGCGAGCCTCCCAGATTGGACGAGAAATTGTATTCTAAAGAGGCTCAATTCTTTGTCAGATCGTGTTTGAACAAAAACCCAGATGCTCGTCCTCCCTATGACGTCTTGCTAGAATCACCATGGTTGAAGAAGCATAGCGGTGGGGTGCCCACACTTATGAGTGAGATTGTTAAGAACAGCCTATCCGAGGAGAAACCAACGAATGCTTTGAAGGTCGCTAAAGCTCCTGTTGTTAAACCTAAGGAACCACTGGCTGGTTCTTTGGGTAGAGAAAGTGTTCAAAGTCTCCTCAAAAATAAAGTAAATGCACCGGCTTTGCACAGAGGTGGGTTGGCAAGTCAAAGAGTACGCCGGTGAAAGGAAGCAGTGGGCCTCATTGTCATCTTTTATTTAATCACACTACGCATCTTATCATTTCATCTCACTTCCACAACGCCTTTCAACACAGAATGAAATTAGTCTCGTTTTGGTTTGTACAATAATGCATGAATACACAGTAGTTGATACCAGTAGTGATGAAGCATGCTGCTATGTATTTGTCTGGTTACGATATTGAGCAGGAGTTTTCAGATTCCTTTCTAAGAAACTGCTGTAGACTTTTGCCACGCCTCAACGACTCCTACAAATAATACAGTATCTTCATCACGTTTGTATACAAGAAATGTCTCCAATGACACAGCCAATATTTGGTCCGCAATCGGATAGGCGCAGTAATGCCGAAGAATCAGCCAGGATGTTGGAATCACAGTCGAGCAAGACATGCGTTGCAATTCTTGTTCTAGAAAATGCGAAACTAACGAAATAGACAGAAAATAATTTGAAACTGAGAGATACAAGTGTCTTACTCCTCAGTGTCTCCAGAGTCAGGGCCCTTCCAATTTCGTGCTATATGTATATATATCGTGCGAGGAAGGGCCTGCGTTAATTCGAGTGACTGGAGTGGAATCGCAAGTCAGTGAGGCCCGGGCAAACAGGTGCAGTACATCATATATGCGAGGCACCAATCTGTGAGGAGGCAGTTTCGATTTCGCCCAGATAGTTGAGTAGAGAATACCTCGACGTCAAAGTCACTGAGATATTTTGGAAGAACAAGCTTCCCTAACTGCTATGTTACAGATTGAGCAAAGCAATCTCTTGATTGACAAAACGTTGACGGAGCGGGTCTTTGTTGACCCGGAGACTCAGCCTAAATCTTTGGACAGGATTATCTCTGACTTTGACTTCACTAATTACCATATATCGACATTCCCCGACGACAAAGAAATCTTGTTGATATCGGTTTATTTACAGTGCTGGGACGATTTGTTGAAGTACGGGGTGTCTGCCTACTTGGAGAAAAAGTACTCCCCTTTCTCACAGTATTTGACGATCTTGCCAAGTGGAGAAGTGGAGACAGGCTACAATTACTCGTTTGTGTTGAACCTTGCGGAATTGGTCAATGCACTGGAAGATACCAAAAAAGAATTGATCCTGGAGTTGTCTTTGTTGAAGAGACATGCAATTGCATCCGCTTTCGAAAAAGCGTTTCTTCGCTACGACGAACTAGCTGAGCAATACTCCGACTCCAACACTTACGCCGAGGAAATCCAAGCGGAATTGTTCAACGAGCCAACGCTTGTCATTAAGTATCGTGGTGAAGACGAGAGCATCTTCATCAAGCCTTCTTTTGACAGAGTCACTGTCATTTTCTCTACCACTTTTAAAGACGACACAGATAAGATTTTTGGTAAAGTATTCTTGCAAGAATTCGTTGACGCAAGAAAAAGGTCTGTTCAAACGGCTCCGCAAGTTTTGTACACGGACAAAGAACAGCCTATGGACATTCAAAATGTAACGACAAAGCGCTTGGACTCAGACAACAAGGGGTATGTCACTTTTGTCTTGTTCCCCAGGCACCTAGTTCGAGGTGACCGCAGAGAAAACTGTATATCTCACATTCAGTTTTTCAGAAATTACTTCCACTACCACATCAAATGTGCCAAGGCATACATGCACTCGAGAATGAGATTTAGGGTGAGAGAATTTTTGAAGGTCTTGAACAGAGCCAAGCCTGAAAACATTGATGACGAAGGGAAGACCTTGGATAACAGGAAAACTGCCAGTGGTAGAAAATTTGACTCTATGCGTGCCTGAATTCTAGCGGAGAGGTAAGAATCTAGGAACTGTGTCACTGATGAAAATAAAAAAAGAGAGGAATTTAAGAGGAGCTTTCCTGGAATATCGACGGTAGTATTTCATTCATATACTAATCCTTTGGAGGGAGATTTCATGATGCGCTGCATTTTATATTGATGAGATTATTTACAAGAATGCATGATGCCAATTTTCCATTAAGCCTTTGGCTTTTTTACCCCGTACTTCGACCTTGACGTGGACCTATTGGCAACACCAGCCAAATCAAAGGCTCCTCTCACTAGACGATATTTCACACCAGGTAGGTCTTGTACTCTCCCGCCTCTCACTAAGACAACGTGATGCTCTTGCAAGTTGTGGCCTTCTCCTGGAATCAAGCACGAGACGACATTTCCATTGGTGAGTCTCACTCTGCAGCATTTTCTCTGAGCAGAGTTAGGCTTCTTTGGCTTCACGATCATCACTCTTATAACTACCCCTTTCTTGAACGGGTTAGTTTGTAAATGAGGCGCTTTGGAGACGTATGGTTTCACTGGCTTACAGTGTCTCCCACTCTTGATCTGGTTCAATGTAGCGTAACCACTTTGTTGACTCATGATACTTAAGATTGGTGAGCGAAAAAGTGATACAGGTTTCATCAATGAGGCCGCAGGCCTTGATGGCGCTACCAACAGACGTGCTTGGAGGCCAAATCGTGAACCTAGTAAGCTTTTAAACATATTGATTTATCGATTTTGTGGTCCAGCGGTCCAGTGGTCTTGATCGAAGCTACGCTCTAGACGAGTTTGGTGAGGAAAAAAAAAATCAAGCCTATACTGCAGAGGGCTCGCTACATAGTAAATGGTTGCAGTGATTACCGAGATTTACGAATGAAAAATCAAGTGGAAGGATAAGACTCGATAGCTTTTCTGGCTAGTTCTCTCCTTTGAGGATTCGAAGAGTGATAAAATAGCTTCTTGCTTGTTCGATCTTTTTCTTTGGCAGATTCTTAACTCCACTGTATACCACTCTCCATCAAATAGAAGTCGTGCTTTCCTCAATTTGTATATACCACTGAGAATCCATTGTTTCGGTGTAGGTTCTCTCTAATCGAGGCTTATATCACACACAACCAGACCAAAAATGTTCAAAGCAATTTCATCGAAAGTTTTAAAGCCAGCTGCATTTGCTAGGGTCCCTGTGTTTGCAAGACCACTGATTATTCGTACTTATGCTGGATTCCCTGCTTTGACTAGGGACCTCGCGAAGGAGAGAATATTCGAGTTGTTGGAAGGCTTCAACAAAAACGAGGGCAAAGAGATTACGGAATCCTCTTCTTTCGGCCAAGATTTGGGCTTGGACTCCTTGGATGTGGTCGAGGTAGTCATGGAGGTTGAGCACGAGTTCAACATACAGATTCCAGATCATGAGGCCGACACATTGAAGTCTGTCGGGCAAACACTAGACTATATCTTAGAGCAGCCTGATGCCTGTTGAACCCTCTGTCGCCGTCGATATTGCTGGAGTCTCCATTTCTATAGAAAAATTCGATTTTATCGATATCGATGAAAAGCCAAGATAGAAACAAGGAGTTGCAAACCTTGTACATTCCTGAGATTTCTGCTGGCTTGCTTCCCAATAGACTCTTAAATGCTTAACTTAAATATCTCAAAAACGACCAATGCATACAAATTCACGATTACCAATTTTGTCATATCTCGTCTCAAGGATGAGGTTGAGGGCGTCTGTGTCAAAGTGACACTACGCGAAAAATAGCTCTACATTGAGTCTCATTAATTTTTCGGCTTGTAACGTTATTCTGAAAGGTTCAAAGACTGGTCTCAAATCTGCAAGGCTGCTCATTTTGGAAGTCTTTCAGCACATATTCTATTAGTTTTAACTTATTGGTCCCCTCGCACGTGACCTGAGAATCAGCCAATTGGTGCGCGGTAAAAAAAAAAGACATATCGCGTGGTGCTCCAGTGTAACTACACCTTCAAAGTATACAATAATGGTTTCCGTATGTATCGACGATCTTTCGTGGTGAGCATTGTTCTTGGCTGAAGCGTTTTCTTTCAAGTGCGTTGTCATGCTTCATTGTCCAATGGGGGACGAATTTCCGGAGATGAAGGGGTTGTGTTTGTCTCAAGTCACAACACTAACATATCTTTAGTACATCAGAGGGCCAGCCTACAAGGTTGCCAAGTCTAACATCAACATCACTGCTGCCAAGGCTTACGGTATGAACTTGGCTTTTTGGGGATTGGGAGGTGCTGCTGCAGTTGCCACCTTCACTGACGGTGTCCCATTGTTCAAGAACACTTTCTACACGAAGATTCCATACTTTGGTTCCCACTGGGAGTACAACCCAGACCCAGAGGATGTCCCAGTCTAAATACTGTCCCATAAGCATCACATCACTATATGCTTAATGTGCAATATAACTCTTTGGAATACACTTATGGAATGTAGGTCAACATTGCTCCCGTAGCATCCCTCGCAATATATTCAGTCTGAATCAAGTGCTCTATCTCACTCTTGAGATCTTGAATCAGAGGCGCTCCACGCACTTTCAACGCATCGATTGCCTTACCCAAAAGCTCGGTGAACAGCAAGCTCTTATGGCTTTTCATGATCCTGACGATGGCTGACCGCAACTCCGAGCTGCGACCCTGAGTAACTAGTTTTTTCACACCCTCGGTCACGGCCATATCTTTCTCCTTTCCCATTGGAAGCTTCACTTTATGAGACTTATCGCTAAACTGGTCATTGAATGTAATCACACTACCATCGGTTTTGAAAATCGGATACTTTTCTGTGCTTAAAGATGCTAAAACCCTTCTGAGAAGTTTCTCGCCCATTTGAGTCGAGTCAAGAATCTGTGAGAAGTGCATCGTGTTAGCGTCTTCGAACAACATTAAAACTATTGCCTGCAGTAAATTGACCTGAAGTTCTTTGGACTCCGTTGCAAAGTTAGTGGTCAACGTTAACTGGTGTAGAGTATAATTATTCCAGTCAAGAACCTTGTGTTTTTCATTCCTCTCGAAGAAATGATTTTCGAACTCAGTAAGCGTCAGTAAAAGAGGTTGAGGAAGACGGATGTCGGTTCCGAATCCCGGAATTTCCGGCCAAACTTTTTTCTCGAGAACAAGAGCGCTGAACTCCATTTGAGATGCCAAGGAAAGTTTCAAATCACTTAAAGACGATTTGGAGCTTGAATAATCTCTGAGCATGGCTCGCAATTTAAAGTTCTCGTCATTTTCGCCAACAACCGAGACAATGGCGTCGACGAGTTGCTTCTCAAAACTGAAGTTGAAGTTCTTCGCCATAAGAATCCTTTTCGAGAGATCCTTTTCGTAGATTGATATGAATGCCAGCTTATCAGGAATAAGTTTGAAGATTGTAAGCACACTGTCCTCTAAATCAGAATAAACATCGCTGGACTTATTTGCTTGCTTCATTGCACTATCACAGTATTTTGAGAGATGAAACACGACCGGCATGGATATATTTTTATTCCCTAATGCTTTCGCCAATGCAGATCTGACTTCGAATTGGAAGGTGTCGACTTCGAAACCTTGATCGCATATGAATAGGAGGTCCCGCCACAAATTGAGAATACTTGAAATCACATTTGAATCAAAAACAATGTTTTTGGCTCTGCCTTGCACGTATTTTCCCCACAACGTGAGTAGAACTTTTGTCGAGTCAACACCATAGTCGACCATGGACGTGTCACAAAAACGTTTTACTGCTTGGAGCTGGTTGAAATTTTGAGGAAGGGTTAATGTCGGAAGAGCAGGTTCCAAATAAAAATTGAGATCTGAAAGAAGAAATGTCCATTTGAGTTTGGAAATCAAATTCTTGGTAAAATCAGATTTTTTCGTAGCTTGGGAAAGCAAGATGCTGTCATCATTGATGTTTTGAATTAAAACGGAAACGTAGGTATTCTTATTTTTTAGCCATTCCTTCTGTAGAGCCGCGTAATCATCGATAACAATAGATTCCAAGGAACTGTTCACGTTGAGAAGATTTTCAGGATCCAAGTGACTCAAAGTTGCAATAAGCTGTGTAACAAGGCTGCGTAAATCAAGATTGGAGCGATCTCTTCTTAACTTGGCTAGAAGCAGAGCCACCAAAGCACAAAGAGGGTCATTTACCTTTTGGTATACATCTTCCGATGCGGATTGTGTCATCAGGCGTTTCACGAATTCCTCAACACCATACTGCCTTATACGTGAATATTTAGGGTGGTGCAAAAGGTAAGACCTGTCTAAGTACAAGAAAAGCTGCAGTAGTAGCTTCAATCGGCCATCCCAATCACTGAAAATCGCAAGAAAGGACTGCGCTGTAGTTTCGGTTGACTCATCAGAAAAGCTTAATAGACAATTGGAAGCTCGAGGTAAAATGTCCAGTGAGAGTGTGTGATCAATCTCCTCAAATATAAACTCAGCCAACAGAGCCTGCTCTGAATGTTTGGCTATGCAAAGGTGCTCGGCGTCTTTGTAAACTAGGGCATATAAGCGATCGACCTCGCCCCTTCTGAGAAGTTGCAGAACGTCTTCTTTCAATCTAGGTCTCAACTGTGCAATTTTGCGCTCCAAGTCTTCGCTATAGTGTTTCGCTCTCTTTGGATGGTATACATCCGCAGAGAGATTTGGTGAGCCCGAACCCAAGTGCGAGCTGGCGACCGATCCCGCCGGGATTTTACCCCCAAGATCGAGGATCGAAGATCTGTTCATTTCCCAAATTTAAAAGAATCGAAATTTGTGTAGCTGCAGACGTGGTGGGTTAAGGTGACATTTAGTGGGGCAGAGCTAGTATGCCAGTATGGGGCCATAGTCGAGACTGGTCCACGATGCGCGCTGCCTTTTGAGTCTTGGTGCCTAACGCACCTCATGAAACGTTCACCTGCTTCATCTCAATAAGAACATGAGCAAACCGAACAACACGGACAAGACTACTTCAGTTGACGCTACTGACCATAAGACTTTGTCAGCCACATACAAGAAAGATGGATCATTTGACCAAAAGAGAAAAATTCTTTTGCAGAACTTCAGAGAGTCCCAGACTCACTCAAACCTATTGCTAAAGCTCAAAGTCATGGTGGAGTCCAAAATTCGAAATGACCCGTCGATTCTTCTAAAAAACAAAGGAAAAACCGCGGCGTTAATTCAGGGCGAGGTCATAAATGGTCATTCTTCTGGAAGCAGTATTCTCAGTATAGTTGACAAGGACATACAGGAAAAAATCATAGACTCTCCTGACTTCCATCAGGAGCTCAAAGTTGAATTGAAAGATATCAGGAGAAAACTCCTAGGGGTCTCTGATGAGGACTACGCCAAACAGCTAGAGGATGAAAGGAAGCAAAAGGCCGAAGATGACGCACGGAGGGAGCGTGAGCGGGCAGAACGAGAGTTGGCGTACAAGAACAATTTCAAAGTCAAACAACTATCTTTCCCTCAAAAAATCGTCAAGCCGCCGAGATTCAATTTCCACTCCAAAAGCTATAGGGACGGAGATCGAGAGTCCGATGGCTATAGGGGGTCTAATGGTCTTGGAGGTCAATTAAGATATTGATTGATGGCAATAGGTTTGATCGAGAACGGAGTTTGGGATTGATAGCTTTCATCAGGTAAAATGTATCATAAATTAATTTTATTTCTGCATTCTATTATTTGCGAAATTGCATTAACAGATTAGGCTCGACGACAATGCTTTGAACTTGAGAGCAAAATTGTAATCTCAATCCGTCTCAAAAATCTCATTGGCAATAAGCATTAGTTCTTCGACAACTTTACTCTTGTAGCTCAAGTCTTGTGGTGACATCAACAGGTCACATAAGATAGCTGGCCCCCAAATTATAGATAACGATTTGGCACTCATTCTATTTGAATTCTCGTTGGCAGCTACCTTATTAAGGTGAAAGATTAATGCTCTGAGTGTAAAGTAAGATCCGTCTGGCAAATTGTAGACCAAGTGATGCAACTTCTTAGCAATATTTAGCTCGTTTGTTAATTTCACGGTATCGATGAATGACTGGTAGTACTCAGCTGTCAAAAGCGGTTCTGGAAGGCAAGTGAAATAGAGCTTCAAAAGAGATGCCGTACAGTAGACATCTGCATCCAAGACGTTTTCGGGATCTATGTTGTTGCCAATCAATAAGTAGTTTGCAAAATTGGAATCAATTGACTCTTTGAGAGTTTGCACAAGGGTTTTGTTTCCACTGGTTCGGTAAATTCCCTCGATGTCTAGGCCGTAGTTTTCAATAACATCAATACACCTTTTGACTACCAAAGGAACATTGTCAATACCTGCAAACTGGATGACCTGTTCAATCGAAACTGCAAAAGTTGGCTGTGCGTAAGGAGCCGCCATCAGGCTCAATGAGCGAGGGCCCTTCAATTCTTCCGAGTTGGTGGCCGGATCTAATGAGCTATAGGAGTAGGATGTAGGATTACCGCCCAGGTCACTAAATGGTTGATTAGACGAGCCGGAGCGTAGATCTTGAACCGGCTTAGAAGCTTCAGCCTGTGGGAACTTTCCAGGGTTAGATTGGGTAGAAGGAGAGATGTTAGAGTTAGAACTCTTGTTAGCTCCGCTAGTAAAAAACGGCTGGGCCGGTTGGGAACTCTTTGAAAAAGACGGATGGGTGACATAATCCACCGGCACAAGCGCTTTGTTTGTGGCGGATTTCAGATTGGCCATAAGATGCTTGTATAGATCTAGCTCATTATCGATATCTGCAGCAAGGGCTTTCATGGACGGCTTCTCGCTTTGAAGAGGAGAAATCAAAACACCCGAGTTCATGACGAGATTCTCGCTCCAAGTAGCGAATTTTTGAAGTTGGACATTCATGGCAATATCTAACTCTAAAATCAAATTCTTGAGCTTCTTGGAATGCATAGGTCTGTGTATCATGAGAATTTCGTCTTTGATCTTGCGACTTTGTGCCACTTTCAGCTTGTAGTCCTGATCGGCCGCATCTACTTTCCTCTGTAATTCATCCTCTTGCTGCTCTGCAGTTTTGCTTTTCAAAAAGGACTTCTTGTTGGGGTCAGAGGTCTTGAGCTTTTCCAAATCATCACACAAATGATAGTACTTTTGCTTTGCCTTCTCTGCCAAAAGAATGGAATCTGAGCACTCTTTTTCCTTCCGCTTGCACTCGTCCTTCACAGCTTTACGAGACTTGGCAACTGTGTTCATAAGTGAAAGAAGCTCATCGTGCATCACGGTCAAGGCCGTCACATACGAGTTCCCCACACTGTGTAACTTCTCATCAAACTCCACAATCGAATCAAATTTCTTGGCAAAGTTGTCGCTTTTCAACAACTTGGACGCTTTCATATTCGATCGCAAATTTGCCGCGTGTTTCTTAAGCAGGCTATAGTGTTCGTCTTCAATCATGGCCCTTCTTTTCACGTATTTGCAGATTTCATCTCCAGTGTTAAGCGACTGCTTGAGTCTCGTCAATAAAACCTCTAGAGCACTGTCACTATTCATAAAAGACTGGATGGAGTCCAGTTCCAAAAGCTTTGCGCTCTCTGCAGTGGAGCTCGAACTTTCATTTGAAGGCATTTCTTGGGGCTATGGACGAGAGATGTTGCTGAGTGTGCGTTAGTGGTGGATCACTTTCGCGTTTGTTCCCAAAGCGTTGCACAAGCGGAACCCGTGACTGGGCTGCGGTCTGGATGCTCCATGTGCGCCCGCGCGTACGTGCTAAAGAAAAAGAACGTCTTTCGGGCTTAATCACAAGCGAGGGAAAGCCAACGTAGCCATGGGCAACATATGTAAATCTCAGAAAATGACGGATCAGAGATCAAAGTCGAGATTTGAGAAAAAACTGTGCCTTATTATTTCTATCTTGCGGCACACATCAGCAATCGATGTGGTTTGGAGCCCATGAGAAAAGAAGAATCTCTCTCGCTTTTCCCCAAACAAACTACGTCTACGCAAGCGTCACTTTCGCAGTCTCACACGAGAACTGGTGAAGATCTTTCTCGACTCATTCATTGAGTAACTTACCTTAAACTTCTATGTCTGTTTTATTCCCTTACCACTTTTATTCTTCGTCTCCTATACTTTTTTTTTCTTATTTCGATTCAATTTCTCCGGGTAGTAAGCACCCAAGCTTGTAGTCTAATCTATTCTGCTTTAGAATCTGTCTAGCTGGGTACTCAGCCCACGTACTGACTCTGGGTCTTCTCAGGATGGTCGCCAAAGGCAGCTACCCCTCTCTCCACGTTTGCGACAGAAAACTCCAAGTCTTCCGTCGTGATCATATCCCAAAACTTGTATACCATCATGATAGCGAAAAGATTACACAAAGACCCAAAGAAGATTCCATCAACATAGTGGGTTAAGCTCAGACATATTTGTTTGTTGAACACGTAAACCAAGAGTTGGCCGACAACAAAGAAAAACGAAAATAACAAAATTGCACCCAAATACCAATAGGAGTCGAGCGCAAAAAACACCAAGATGAGCTGGGATAGCACATAGACTACCAAGATAACTGCGTTCAAAATATATGTCACGACGAAGACACTTGTCGTATCCGTGTTCGTCAAAGAGCCCCATGACTTGAATGTAGCCAAGGAAAGCACGAAGTTGATCACAAACCAGATAATGCAAAGAACATGCAAAGCAAATGTAGATCTTCTTGACCCGTCTTCCCAAAACTGGAAGCATAGCAAGCCGTTGTACAATAGACTAATACAGACAGCGGAGACAATGCCCAACTGTAGCGCAACGAAGTAAGGGTAGCTCTCCGAGCCTGGGGGAGAGACCCCGCAATCAACAACCAACGACGATATTATCAAGGATATGTAAAGATAGAAGAAACTCAACATCTCAGACCTGCCAATAGCAGTGTATTTGGACCTCACGTTGAAGATGATTATAAGCAAGATGATGAGCGACCCGATGTGAATGCACGCGTTTCCGATTTGGAAAATCATGGTGTTGGCCAACTCAACCGACCGAGAGTAGCATTCTGGCACAACGCCTTTGCTGAAATAAGACGAGCTTTGCTTGGCGTATGGAGCGACCACAGAGCATAGGGGAAGCCCGGTTTTTCCGCAAATGGACTCGAAACTCCCAAACCCCATTACTATTTTTCGATCTTATTTTGAAAGATTCTAGAAATGTGAGAGTAGAAGGAACCAGAAGAAGATCGCACTAGTGAGATGAAAGTGTTTTTGTCGGGAATGGGAAATATCAGTATAGTGATAAATATTTTTTCTTGCTCTGACACACGAACCTGATTTGGTTTCGCATAGACAGCTCAGGCGCATGAATCGATAACAATTCTTCCACTTGCACCTCGCTCAGATACAGGGCCTAGTTCTATTTTCGAGAACGCGAGGAATGCAAAGGGACGCCAGTGCGATGTTTCAACAAGGAATGAACTAATCTTACTTGAAGTATTGTGACCATAGTTAAAAATGAAAGCCGTGAACTTACTTATAATAAATAATAGAAATGATAAACAGTAAAGCAGGGGTGATAGATAATGAAGCAAAGACATGCACACAAAGTGGAAGAAAAAAAGGCAGTAGACATGCGGCGAAAAAGAAGAAGAAGTCATAAAGCGTATCACATAACGACGAACAAAACTCTGTCTTGTTCAAAACTTCTCAGAACCCTGCACGAGGAGCTTGGTAGTAAGGTGGTGGGGGGATTTCAAAGCAAGATTCGACCGGTTTTTCTATGCTGAATGCTTCATCGAGCTTTGTAGGCACCTTGTTGTCATCGATCTTTAGATTCACTTTGAGTTTTTCATTGATGTGCTCGATATCCACACGATTCATAGACTTTTTGACTCTCACAGTTTTTGTATCTTGGGGAGATCTTTTCATAGATTCACTACGAAGAGGCGAGCCGCCAATCGCGTTTCCAGATGCAATATTGAGGAAAGAATTCCCTAGACCAACACCGCCCACAAATGAAGAGCTCGAGTTCAACGGCGAAGGACAACTATGAATATTAGCATGGATGAAAAGATCTCCTTTGTACTCGAGAGATGAGTGGAGCAATGGCCTTTTTTGTGAATTAAGTTTCACGGGTGTCGGATGGTGAATGACATTATCTTGATCCTCATGCACGGTCGATGTATCGGAGAGGCCATCACTTGTGTCAAGATCACCGAAAGAGCCCAGTTTCTCAGCACGGAATTTTTTCGCTTGAGAAGCAGGACTCGTTATTTTAGGCTGTACGGGAGTCTTTACAGAAGCCGGAGGACTCTCCGTTGCACTGCTCGACGCATTTTGGGATCTCTTGCCCAAGTTGATGGTTCTCCTTTTAGCGCGCTTGATATCACTGTTCCCAGATTTAAATGATTTGGTTTGAATAGAGGAAATCTCTTTGAGAATGTCATCAACTTGCTTGAAGTCATTATTGACAAGGAGTTCCACAGGAATACTATTGTTTTGCTGCGGGATACCTGAGATTGGAGGCAAGTTTAAATTTGAGTACAAAGAATTTGCCAAGCTTGGATAATAATCCTTGTTAAATTTTTCCAAGTGGTTTCTTTGGACTGTTTTCTTAAACTTTGGGATATTCAACTCGAGAGTTTCGCGTGAGGTATAAAGCTTTGCGATCTTCTTGAGGTTGCTTGGTGCAATATTTTCTAATTCCAAAGAATCAAATGAGTTCGACAAATTCTGATCCTTCAAATGATCTCTGAGATTGTTCATAAAGTCGTTGTTTTGGAACGACGAGGTATATTTCAACGAATACTTGTGAATCAAAGTAGGGAGTGTTTCCCTGAACAAGTCTCTGATTTGAGTTTCGATCTGCGATTGAAGGAAGTTTGATAGCACTTGAACAGTGTCAAAAGTCGAGCTAACTTTGATTGAATCAAGTGGGTCATTTCTAAAGACGAGTGTGAGGCCTTTCGTTTGTGAAAACACAATTATCCCGATTCCTGATATCTTGATGTCGCTCAACTTTAGATCTAATGGTATATTGAAGGGTTCAGTGGACAACAAGAAGTCAGGTGTAACGAAAGACGAGTCCACTGTTATTTCCCGCTCTCGAGAATTATCGCTGTGGATTTTCAAAGGGTTGGCCTGTACTTGTGTGTGAAGAGTCAAGTGGAAATCTCCATTGTAGTTGATCTTGAAGATTCCTCTAAATCTATCCTTATCTAGCTCGCCGATTTCCAAGATTTCAAATGCTGGAGCAATCTTCCCGAAGTTCAAATCCTTGATCGTGATATCCGAAGCAAGAATGTTAGGTCGTTTCCCCGAGTTCAATGCTCCTGTAAGAAGCTCTGTAGTCCAGTTTCTCAAGGAGTCTGTTTCTAAGGTGTTCCAGTTGACGTTGAAAGACATGGCGAGATGACTTACTTTGTTAGTAGAATACGCCTAATATTTGATAGTATTCAGATCTTCACAAGCTGAAAGTTTTGTAGTTCTGGTGGTAAGGGAATGTGTACATTGATTCTAGGTGCAGCAATCGATACGGAAGAAGGAGACGGCAAACTCAGGTTTGTAAGCACCTCACTGGTGTGGTGAGCAGTATATTGCAGAGAATAAATCAACAGGTTTTTCAGCCTATTCGGAAAGCGACTAGAATGGGTGTGGAGTAAATACAACCAATGAGGGTATTAATGATAAGCGAATACACAATGTTGTGGTAGTCCCGCCTTAGGATCGTGTGACTATAGGAGAGCAAAAAAAAAAATGGCTATAAAACAGGAACACGGAAACGGAAACCCCGGGTCATCTGGTGCGAATGCTGGGGAGCTAGTGCGGCTATGGTAGCTTGTGCGTGTGCCCGAGCTCTTAGTTCCTCCCTCATTGCATTTCCTTCTGTTGTAGAGAAGTATACTACTGGCTTCATGTACTTGTGAGAGAGGGAAGAAGACGAAGCCGTCCTAGGAATTATATTTGAATTGTCTGTTTTTTTATCCGTGATTTATTTCTTCACTTGGTGTTTGTCAGCTTGCGCTGCCGTGTTTTTGCAAGTTGAGGAGGCCTGACCACCAATTCGCAAATTGTAAAACCCTACGAGGTGATTCAGTACGGCCAAGGTCACTCAAGAAAATTGCAAGCCTCGAATCTTGCACTGGTCTTTGAGTGACATCAGCGTTTCGAATATTTACTAATAATCTCTGTCGACGCTACGTTTTTCTGTTTCCAGTCGGCCGCCCAAGCTACATATTTCTGTCCTGAGTAAGACATAGGACCTCGCACGCAGAAGACTCTTGGTTTTTCCTGCGGAAAGCAGACCAGCCAACATTCAACAAATGCCATCACAGAGCCATACTTATTGGGAAAAAAAAAGGCAGTATTTTGGAGGCGATCAAGTTAACACACGAGTGATAATAAGATACTTTCAGCCTAAATCCGGCACTGAATTATCATCTGAGACATTTTCTCGGAGTCACTCACGTGACTCACGTGACTCAAGCTGTGTTATGAGTTGTTGCGCCGCCAGTTACTCTCTCGCGACATCAGCATTTTCAGACAACCCAACATAACCTTCACCAGAGCACACAAGTCATGGCAAATGATCAATTCTATTCTTTGACCGCAAACTATGGACCAGGGGACTCCTACAAGTTTGACCTGCTACGGAAAAAGGTTGTTCTCATCGTGAACGTCGCGTCGCTATGTGGGTTCACCCCACAATACAACGAATTGCAATCTCTATATGAAAAGTATAACAGACAAGACTTTGAAATATTGGCTTTTCCATGCAATCAATTCGGCAGTCAGGAGCCATATGATGACACTCATATTCAAAAGTTTGTTCAGTCAAATTTCAATGTTTCTTTTCCTATTTTATCCAAGGTGATGGTCAATGGGAAACGTGAAGATCCGATCTATCGTTATTTGAAGCTGGAGAAACCAGGCCCTCTAGGGTTTCGTGGCGTGCGCTGGAACTTTGAAAAGTTCCTCATAGATCGTGATGGCAAGGTGGTAGTCAGATATGACACCGTCACATCGCCAAAGAGTCTAGAGCCAATAATTGTCAAGCTTCTCAATCACACTGAGGAAAGGTCTCTATGAGGAAAGGTGTATGTGACGCAATCACCTATTCATGCGTGATTTAAGTGACTCATGATAATGTAAATAAACTTCTTGTGCTACTTTTTCTCTCTTTATTTAACTTGTCAGTCTATTTGGTTCTGCCTCGCTTCTTTGGGGTAGTCTTGGCAGAGCTTGCTTCCAGCTTTCTCTTGACGGCTGCATCTTTCTTAGCAGATGTCGTCAGCTCGGGATTGATTTCTTTCGTGATACAAGCAAGCAAAGTGGTACATCGCCTAGACAACTCTGTCGTTGTTCTAGATTGTAGAAAGAAATCAAATCGGAGAAGCGGACTCAGTCTAATGGCGTCTCGAATTCTCTCGAACAAATCTGCGCGATCCAAACCGAAACGGTACATTTGCACTATCAAAAAGCGATCCTCTTCTTCAGTGAATGTTTTTTTTGTTGTGGCAGCAGGCGGATGTTTGAGAACAAGCTCTTGGAGAGGATATCTATAAGTGGCAAGCTTTCTGCGAAGACTCTCTTTTTGAAGCTTGAGTTTGGCTATTTTGTCTTCCCCACTTTCAATCTGGCTGATATACCTTTCGAAGCCATCAATCTCCTCATATCTAGTCCAGAACGCTTTTGCATATTCCCTGACCTCCTCCACAGTTTTGTCCTCAAACTCTGCAGCAATAAGCGAGATGGCATTTCTACCATACTTAGCAGAGGTCAGAACAAAATGCGTGAAGTCCCTTCTGTTCCAATGGCCAAAGCCTTGCGTCAAAAGATCTTCTTTCATTTGCTTCTCCTCATCCGTCAAAGCTCTAGAGTTACGGATCTCTTCCTGCTCCAACCTTTGCTCTTCTTCACGTTCAGACAAATCTTTCGGGGTACCGCTTTTGAGAGGAACCGTATAATTGATTTGCTTGCGGTAAAAGTTCTTTTCCATATCATGAAGTTCTAGAAGCTTGAGGGGGAGAAATTGATGATCATAAATCACTAATTGCTTTGGTGGTCTCGGACCGCTCTTTTGGGCTGGCTTGGGCCCGGCACTCAAAACGTCTTTGTAATACAGATCAATTGAGTAGTTCTCCTTCCTTTCCCTCTTTGCTGGGTTTATCCAGCCATGTCCGATGGCCGTGATTGCAGTAGGCTCTTTCTTCTTGAAGTTTTCTCCATTCCACTCGTAAACAGACTCGTCGTTGGTGAAATTTTGAAGGGCGTTCAAGTCCAATTTTTCGTACTTTTTGTTGAGCTCTTTAGTTTTCTTGTCCGATTCTGCGAGTAGCGCCTCAATATCAACATCCTCTTCATTGGCATTGTTTTCTGATTTGAAGATTTGGGCGGCACCAAATTGAATCATGTCCAATAAATCATCTTTTGATGCAACTTTGCCATTCTGCTGAGCACCTGAGTTTATGCCACCACTATTTCTTCCTTGTTGAATCACTAGCTGATCCAATCTTAACTTTTGAGTGGCTCTTTCCAATACTTTTTCTTCAATCGCATTCTCAGTGATAAATCTGAAGACTTTCACTTGCTTAGTTTGTCCAATCCTATGGGCTCTATCCATTGCTTGAAGATCAGCCTGTGGGTTCCAATCACTGTCAAACAAAACAACTATGTCCGCCGTGGTCAAGTTAATTCCCAAGCCACCTGCTCTGGTGGTTAACAAGAAGACAAATTTGGACGAACCTGGGGCATTATAGTCATCAATTGCTTGCACTCTATCAGCGTGGTCAGTCTGCCCGTCAATTCTGCAGTATTCAAAAGACCTGAACATGCAGTAGTCCTCTAAGATATCGAGCATTCTCGACATTTGGGAGAAGATCAATACTCGGGAGCCTTCCTTTTGAAATTTTTTCAAAATCTTGTCTAGGATTTTCATTTTTTGCGAGTTGTATACCAAATGTTCATCGGTTGTGTAAGGAGGTCCAGGCTCGGCACCCTCAAAAAGATAAGGATGATTACAGCATTTCCTCAATTGCATGACAATATTGAGCAACCTTGTTTTCGACTCCTTTTTACCATTTGCCCCGTTTACGGCATCCAAGTCTTTTTCCAACAATTTTTGATACCACTTCCTTTGCATGTCGGCCATAGAAATATACACATTCATTTCTTGCTTTGGCAAAAGTGATTTCTCCACGTCTGACTTGATACGGCGTAGCAAGAATGGCTTGAGAACCTTGTGCAACTGCTCGACGATGGTCTCTTCATTTTCGTTAGTGGATCCTTCCTCTGGATTGAACCACAGATCAAAGGCGCCACTATCACCGAAAATATCGGGTAAGATGAAGTTGAGCAAAGCCCACAATTCATGCAAGTTATTTTGTAAAGGAGTACCGGTGATCAAAAGTCTGTTTTTGGAGTGAAACAAACGAATGATCTGGGACAATAACGACTCCTCGTTCTTGATTCTATGAGCCTCATCAATGACAATGTACTGCCAGTTGAACTTTCGGAATGATGACTTTTCACGAATAACAATCTCATAAGACGCGATGACTACATCAAAGTCACACGCCAACAAGCGATTGGTAATGAGATCTTGTCTCTCTTCTTTTGTGCCTTGTAAGACCAAGATTCGGACATTTGGTGTCCACTTTTGGAACTCTCTGGCCCAGTTATCTAAGGTAGATTTCGGGGTGATCACAATGTGTGGCCCGGTAATGTTCTTGTAGTATCTTAAGTAGCCCAAGAATGAAATGGTTTGCAAGGTTTTTCCAAGACCCATCTCATCCGCTAAGATTCCAGACAAATTATTCTGATATAGGGAGACTAACCAGTTCAAACCTTGAATCTGGTAAGGACGGAGCTCTCCGTGGATGTAACTTGGACTTTCGGTGAATTCAGTAATATCGCTCAACGCCTTGTCTGTTTTCAAAAGCTCCGCGTCTTCTTCCTTCTCAGTTTTTCTTCTTCTGTGAGACCCATAAGAGGCCTGCGCTGGCTTTGTATCGTTGCGCAAGTGATCCACCACTTCAGCGAAAACAGGATCGGTTTTCGCCCTGGAGTCAATAAAATGCTGAAACAAATCCGTCAAGCCCAAGAGGTATTTAAACTTGGACACGGTCTCGCCCACATCGATCTTGGGTTTTTGGTCTGGTGCAAAGTACTTCAGTTTGTTGGCTTCTAAGACGCCTGTGAAATCAGCCGAGCTGGACTTCGAAACAGCCGCTTCTCCATTTAGGCTCTAAATTATTTGTTAGTCAGGACTTTTCGGTAGGAATCTTTAGAAAGGAAGGGAGTCAACATACCTCCAGCGGCGACTTGGTGAATTGCTCTTCATTGAAATTTGTTTCTTGGTGCATCATTGTAGCGTTCGTTTATATCTAAGCAACGGAGCCAAATTCTCGCGACGGGTTCACAAGGGTTTTGAATGTGTTTCAATGTGACCGTGGGAACTGTCTTCAGAAGTATTGCTTCTCGCAAAAACTCGTTTGAAAATTCAGATGACAATGCTCAAAGGTCGTCCGTAGGCTTCGCTAGCACGCGCGCCCGATCGCTCGATATATTTTGGGAAGCGTGTACGCGGATGCCTATATGGCTTGGGCAGCACTGGTCTGCTGCGACAAGATCGGAGTTCGCAACCGAGAGCTGTAAGAGTGTTTGTCTACACCATTCTATTTTTTTTTTTCGTGGAAGGATATATGTTGATTTTATTTTTGGTTCCCAAAACTAGTTCGCCTCTCCAACGCACATGCGAGAACCCCACTTGAGTAACTCCATTATCATGTAGTTTGATCTCATGAATTCACGTAGTCTGGCTGCTGCAGTGAGTGCACATTTAGTAGAAAGTGCTCTCTCAGTACGACAGAGGAGCGCGTCACATGATACGGCACTACGAACTTTGAGTGACGGGCCTATAGAATGGCAACCGAAAGACGCCTAGATCCACGGTTCAGAATCAAATGATTGATCCGTCTCATGGAATCGACGGTGAGCCGGGTTTTGGCAAAGAGATTCAGGAGTTTGTGGCTGATCTGCCGGAGTCTTCGCCATTGAGAAGCCTCAATCCTAATCTCCATCCGTCTGATCCAGGGACAGAGACCGAGGCAGAGACAGAGGCATACCGCAGCCCCACGCTTCGCCGAAAGAAACCAGATGGCCCAAACCCGTTTCTCGAGCCGTCACAAGAAGAAAGCTCCAGACCTGGGAATGTGGCAGAAGATCAGCCATTCTGGAAATTTCATGTCATCAAGTTCGGCCTGTGCTTATACCTCACCACCAATCCAACATTGCGACACTTGCATTGTCGAAATGCTCCCGGATACTTTGTCAAGATCTCAGGAAATTCCCTAGGGTATACTATGGTCTTTGAAGATATCGAATCGGGAGAACAATTGGTGAAAATAGACAAGATTTCCGACAGGCGCAGTAGCCACTTTAAGTTCCAGGTCAAAGAGAAGAGATGTATACGAGACGGACTTGTGAAAGACTACCATGAGCACGAAAAACAACACAACATCTCTACGGATCATGCCGAGCCCCCAGAACTTCCTAGAAGGAGTTCACTTCAGCAACCACAACAAAGTTCCAGCAAAGGTTACGACGAAGATTGGCGGGATGCTTTTCTGGGCAAGTTGGTTCGAGAACCGATTCCGCAGTGCTTGCTTCCCACTTCACCGGTTGCTCCGATGTTGAACTACGAGAGCAAAACAATGGATGGACGAAAATGGAACATCGGGTCGCTTCCACGCTTTCGAGAGTCACGATTGAACTCCTCCGACACCAAATACATTGCGAAGAAGAACATATATTTCCACAGATGTTTTGAGAACCTAGACCATTACTTCGAGTGGGGCATACCGCCAGCGATGGCAGCTTACCGCGAGTGTGAATCTCGATCCAAGAAAAGGGTGATGAGGCAGTTGAGCCGGCTTCTGCGAATAGGGCCTGCCTCGGCGCCAAAACAACTTCAGTCCTCTCAAGTTGACACATCTCCTTACACGGAAATCACGTCGTACTACAAAACCGGAGACGGAGTTTACTTTGACAAAATCCCCGCTGATGACGAGCCAGACCACTGCCATAAGCTTGGATGGGTCACAATTTACGAGGATGCGGAATTGTTTTCTAAGCAGGGCATGTTTGATTTAGTGGTTGCGTTGACCGTGGCAATCGGGTATGAAAGAAACCTCAACTTTGGGTGAATTATGCACACAGCGCTACGGCATCGGAGTGCGGCTTCCCTGGCACTTCGTCAAGTCCGACTCTCGCCAGACTAGAACACAAACAAACAAGAGAAACGATCGACAAGCCGATGTTTTAGCCAATACAAAGATGACAGAAATACACGCCACGTTATTTCATCGTTGCGCGCGAGAAAAGACCGATATCTTTTTGCCTTTATTGGTCGGAATCTCAGGGCATGCCCATGTTGGCAATCTGCTAAATGCGAGCTACGAAAACTGCAGGTCGCGAAGACGTGTGTGTGGGGGTGGATGTACGCTCTTGATTGAGCAAGCAAAGTCCACGCTTCTCGAAGAGCTTTCGTTTTTTTTTATTTCTCACTTGTTTCGTTTTCCTCCCTTCTTCACATACCAAAGTGATCCTATAGTAGAGCTATGGTCAGCGAGGAGGAAGGATTGAACTCTGAGCGCCTTTTCTGCGATGGGAAATGCGCTAATCCCCGTCAGACGCTACGCGTCGCTTTAAACCTCAAGTCTTTGATTGATCAAGTGATACCATCGGTATTTCCCGAGAAAGAAATCACCGATTCTCATTCGCCAATCTTGAACAGAAAAGTGATCCAGTTAGCATATCGTGCTGCCGGCGGAGTTGGCGGTGGAAAGGAAGGAACTTCGTCGTACAAGTATCGATCCTGCTTAGTATTTGCCTTGTTGAAAGTGACTGGATGGTACTGGCAACAAGCTGACACTGAATTGTCTGACAACAAGCTTTTTTCGTTACGGGCGACTGCCGCTCAAACTTTGGCCTCGGTGATAATAGAGGAGGCCAAGGACGACGACTTCTTATTTTTGGCTGTGCTCTGTCACAGATATCTGATGCATGTTTGCGAAGAAGACATTGTTCCTGTGAGCGCCTTGGAGCTCGCGGTAGATATGCATTCGACGATTGTAATTGGGTCTTCCGGATATCAAAGGTGTATCAAGTGGCTTTGGAGAGGTTGGATCGTCCAGTCGTCGAATGACCCACACTCGTATGTGCCCTACAACGGCGTGGCATCCTCTCAGATAAGAACTCATTTCGATCCCGAGAGAATCAAGACACCTGCCTACCAAAACAAATTGGAGATTTTTTTTAGCGTCTTGTACTTGGCTCTTTACACTATCATTCTAAACACAAACCAAGTCGAGACTAATCCAATCGACTACTTTGAGGGATTTTTCTATGTATTTACACTAGGAACAGTTCTAGATGAGATGGTCAAGCTATATCATGTGGGAGTGAACTACATCGGCTTTTGGAATGTGTTCAATGACACAATGTACGGCATTATCACCGTCGCCATTGCATTTCGCCTCGCATCATTGTCGACTCACGGACCGTTGAGAGATCATTACGATGAAATGAGCTTTCGTATTTTGTCATGCGCCGCACCACTAATGTGGTCGAGGCTTTTGTTGTACTTGGACGCCCAGCAATTTGTTGGTGCGATGCTTGTGGTCATCAAAACCATGATGAAAGAATCTCTTTTATTCTTCGTCTTATTTGGAGTTGTCATTCTTGGATTTTTGCAAGGGTTTTTGGGATTGGACGCATCAGACGGAAAATCTCAGGCCACCAAAAAAATATTGGCTTCATTGATCAACGCTGTCATCGGTGAGGCTGGTTTGAAAGACGTCCTGGACCTCGTCCCCCCTTACGCCTCAGTGTTATACTACATCTACTCTTTCGTCCTCACGGTGATTTTGATGAATATTCTTATTGCCCTTTATTCAACAGCTTATGCTGCCATAGTCGAAAACGCAACCGACGAGTACTTTGCTTTGGTGGCTCAAAAGACATTGAGATATATTCGTGCTCCAGACTCCAACTTGTATGTTCCACCATTCAATTTGATTGAAATGCTTATCGTGCCATTGTCGTACGTTCTTTCAGCACGAAACTTCAAGATCCTCAATCACTACATAATGCTTGTGATATACTCACCTATGTTGATATACATAACTATTGATGAACTTTCAAACGCGCGAAGAATACAATACAACAGGTTCAAAGGATTACCAGATGACGCAAATGAGATCAATACTGAGTGGGATTTGACGGATGGCTTCGGAGACGATGTGACTGGCTCCGGATGGGAAGGAATCAGAAACCGTTCCGTTGAAATCAATCAAGTGGTGCAGGATCAGAGGGCAGCGGAGGCCGAAGACCCAGAATTTTCCATTGACCTCGGTGAATTCAACAAGGACATCCAAAAACTGGTTCAGCCTGTCATAAATGCCAACGAATTGGGGATAAAATGGGAACTTTTCGGGCTCTACCAGCAAATTGATCATTTGTCCAATTTAGTCTCGGCGATAGTTGAAGAGAACAAAGAGCTCAAGGAACACGTGGCAGAGGCCAAACAAGCACAAGGGGATGTTAGGTCGAAACATTCTGAGTAATGCGATACGCGCAATGCCATTTGGAAAATCTAGCACCACCCAAAGAATGTCTCCGCTATTTTACGCTGGTGGTACTTGCCTCATCAAGCATCAGCGTATGTTGTCTGAGTACATGTGCATCGCGCTTTTGAAGTAGGCGGACGAGCATAGTGCGGTGAGGTGAAGAGTGAACACAGCGAACAGATGGAATGAAAAATAGAACACGCTCACGAAATTGTAACTCCAAAATTCACAGAAGCAGCTTCTATTTTTTGTCTCTTGCGAAAAAACCAAACTTAACTCAATGCTAGGCCCAAACTCGTTCACATGTGTAACAATTCTGTTGTTCTCCAAGCCCAGGCTGTCTCAGACCCACCTCACTCTATGCCTCACGCCGCCTCACACCCCGCCCTCTCTCGCTCAACTAGTCTTGCAAGACATCCCTACATCCGCATATACCTCTGGGAAGTTCACACGAGAAAAGCTTTTGTAGTACGTCATAGGAAAGTTGAACTCACATATCGACTAATTTTTTTTTTTGCTCTCACAGCGTGTCAATTTTTTTCGAGGCCTATTTGGCATCCAAGTATCAATTTCCTAGTACAAGAGATATTTCACACCACGCAAAAGAGACACTGAAGAATGCCATGGAAGGATCCAGCTCAGAAAAACGTTTGATCACTGGTACCAATTGTTATTTTGACTACTCAAAAGCCGAAGAGTATATGCGTACACAACAGGACAAGGGGATCGCCCGACCACCAATACCGAACTCGTCCGGTGCGCTTGAGACCAGGACGCCTGCTAAGAAGAAAAAGAAGAAGAAGAAAAATAAAGGTACCACTGCAGCTAATGACGATACAGCGAATGGCAATACAGCTAATGTGGCCGCCCCCAAGTTTTCAGTGAACGACGTTTCGCTTGTCAATCCCGATGCAGAGTATCCAGAATCTCGTGTCATTAAAGTTGGGCCGAACGGAGACGTCATAGTGGAGAGCTTAGATGACGAGTACCCTCGCACGCAAGCAGGATACCCTGTAAGGATGAGGCCCCCGGTGCCATCTATACCAAAGAAGTTAGCGTACAAAATCTTGAATTGCGATGATGACCAGCGGGAGTTCTGGGATGGGATTTCAGTAGAAGCACAGAAACAGATGTTCACCATCGACGCTGATGCAATCATTAACAGCATGAGACAGCAACAGAAAGAGCTAGCTGCCCGCAACATACATGCTGACGGGGCTTCTAGCCACGATCATCTGTGGTCATTCAACTCGAAGTGCTATTGTCATCGTTGCGAGAGAAACGACTTGCACATTGTCAACATCATCGATGAAGGGTTCGACACCTATATGGAAGAGCTCATGGCGGGCTTGTGGGAACAGTTTGAACTACAGTATGATGATCTTCAGCAACAAACCACTTTCATAGACGTCACGTCTGCTGAGAACGCTTATAACGATAAGTATATCGAAGCGCAAAATCTTCAGCGATTTGCTGAAATAAAGGAAATTGCAACAGCTGGCGCTAACGCGGGAGAAATGTTTTCCACCGTGCGAAATTTGGAGCTTTTTTACTATATCGAGAACATTCTTATCCCAACGATACAAAGGGAATCCGCAGACGTTATAATTTCAAAATCTCTTTCAGCTGAGGAAAGACGAGTTCATCTCGATACGCTTAGTTGTGTGCATCAGATACTACGTTTGATCCAAAGCCGAAATGACAGAAATCGCTTGTTGCGAGAAACGAAAGGTGAAGGCGTACGACCTCTAACTCCAACGGAATTTAAGAGAATGGTTGTTGCTGATAACCTCATCGATTGCCTTTACGAGTTCGTAAAGGACGGAATGGCCGGAATACCGAGAGCCATCGGATTCATTAAAGTTTTATCTAGTGTGGGTCGTGCAGGTGATCATCACTCTCCAGATCTTGCAGATCAGATGTTGAAATTTGGCGACATGTTTCAAAGTAATGGCGGTAAATCTTTCGTTGACATTGTTGCTCAGTTGAAAGCCTTCGAGACAGGAGACCATTTAATTGAGGAGGAAGAGGAGGAAGAGAAGGAAGATCCTGAACTAGAGCATTATGCTCTTAAAAATCCGTTTGACCATTGCAAATGCGATTTTCATAATCAACTATCGGAGCAGTTCGAGTCAGCACGCTGCAAAGCCTTGCACGAAGAGCGTGATTTTAAATCTCATCCCGTGGACAAAGAAGACGAAGATGATGAAGAAGAAGAAGATGATGACTATAAATGTGAACATGCTCACCACGGTCGCGACCATGAGGATGAAAAAAGCAGCGACGCCCTTGAGGATCCTGAAACTGACGAGGAGGAGGCAGAGGAAAGGCGGTTCAAGGAACTACGTGGCTTCCTTTTCATGGAAGCATGCAAATTAATCGTGAATAGATTTCACGATTCTTACAAAAAGCGAGTTTCCGAGGATCGCACCAAAAAATTCATTGAGGAGCTTGAGGCAGAGGAGAATGCCAAAAAGGAAAAGGAGCTAAAAAAGTTGAAGCAGAAGGAGAAGCAGAAAGAAAAGAAGCGGTTGCAACAACTAGAGAAAGAAGAGAAGCGTAAGCAAAAAGAAGCGGAGGAATTAGAAAAGGCGGCTCTTGTTAAGAAGAAGCAAGAGGAACTACGCGCAGAGCAGAAGCGTCGTGAAGAGGAGCTTAGGTTGAAAAAAGAAAAAGAGAAATTGAAAAAAATCGAGGCTATGAAGCAAAAGGATCAAAACCTCCAGACAGAAAGCAAGAACAAAACAGAAAGGAAGCCATTTGAAGTGCAACCTCCTGTCAAGGAAATTTTAAGTGAGACTCAATCAGCTGATCCGTCGGGCAAGAAAAAGGTACAGGAAAAACAAAAGAAAGTTTCTCAAGCTAAAGCGTTATCAAATGCCACGGAAAAGGCGGACGAAACATTTACTAAGGAAGTGTCGTCGGCTCCAATCGCTATCAGCATACCTGAAAAGGTTCCAGAAGCAGTGACAAAGAAAGATTTCGAAGCAGACACCCAACAAGACAGATTGCTCATAAATCCGTATAAAAGCCCGATTCAAGAAGCGGCTGCGGGAATCCCATTGTTACCGCCCAAAAATCACTTGCTTGAGCAACTTTACCATGCCCGCCCTAGAACAGTTTCTACAACATCTGGAGATTCCATCGACTTTTTCAATGAGCCGGGCTCGGCTTCTAGAATGGGAACGGGTTACTCACCTTCGAAAAAGTCTGTGCTGGCCTACCAGTCAGACTCGTGGAACGTAAACAGCGGAAGCACGTTCCTAAACGATTCCGCCGTACCTCCAAATTTAGAGAGACCTCAGTTTTTGAACAATGCCCCGGGCGCTGCAAACACATGGAGTGTCAGAAATTCCCAAGATGGTTTCCATGCGCCCCCAATCGCATCGCCTTTAATGTCAAATTTGCCAACATCTACCATGTGGAGTCCGAACTACCCCTCGAGGGGTAACTCGATATGGGGGACCAGTACTTTGACGAATCCAGAGCCACGTACTTCAAATCTTTGGGGCCTACAGACTTCGCAAATTGATTCATTCCAAACCGGAACTTTCCTGAACAACAATAAAGATCTTGTTCAGTCTGCTGCCTTCAAGGCAATTCAAGAAACACGAGCATCAAAAGATCAGACTGGCGGCGTATCATCAGCTATGAGAATCTTTCAAACAGCGAAGACAATCTTGAACGACTCTACTATAAAAATGTCGGACTTTCTTCTGGCTTTACATTCGTGCACCAAGTATCATTTCGACATCATATATGATGACTTTGGTAGCGTCACCGATATAAACGTTATCGTCAAACCAGAGCGTGTGTTCGGAACTTCATCATTGGCGAATAGGTCACCTTCACCACAACAAGCTCATGCTCCTCCATTACTCAATTCCCAGCCACCATTCTCACAGCTTGAGCACGGGATAAAGTATCCAGGTTTTGCGCCCAATCCCATACCAATGAATCAACCGCTAGGTCAGCCAACATTTCAGCCAGGTTTGAGTCAAGAGCCTTTCCAGCCCCCTAATGGAGCATTTCAACCATCTGTTCCAATCAACCCTCACTTTTCGCAGAATTCAGGAACCTCAAACCAGCATCTACTGAGTTCAGAGAATAACGGGTTTCAGCCGGATGCTTTTCGCGGATCTAGTGAGAATGTGAATCAATTTGACTCGAAGATCTCAGAAACAATGCAAGGCTCATTGAATCAGCTCGGAATTGGTCAAATAAAAAGCGGAATCTGGTAAATAGCAATACCACAGTGTTGAAGATTAAGTGACGAGGTCCTGATATCACGGTCGATTTTTCACTCTTCAGTAAAGTTCAACACTTATTCAACATGATGAAACCCCTCTCGACCTACGTTTTCTATTTTCTATCTTTCAGAATTATCTTTCCCGATGTCACAAACAATGTCGAGTACTGTCCCCAAAATTAACCACATAAAGCAGAATATATAAAAACCGTTTCAAACTACCCTTTTCTTTGATGGGTTTGCTCAAAGTTGCTAATTTTGCCTGGTGCTCGCCTAGATGTTCTAGATCATGCGGCCTCGGTTCAGAAGTCCGAGAGTCAGGTGACGGACAGGTCTCAGTTAGCTGAGACCGCGAAGCTAGTTGAACACATCTGATGGAATGACACAGTAGTTTGTTGAGGCATATTGAGAACACCAGACCCGCAAGCGGCCGAAAATATTGATATAGAAAAAAGACACACTACTTACAAAGACAAGGTCAAGTGGGAACAAGCGAGTTTCGATCAGCTTCACTGAGGTCGAGGGTTTACTAGAATACAGTTATCGGCAGAGGAATACCGATATAGCTCCTAGCTTTCGTGTGACATCTAAGTGTGAGCAAAGAGCTACATACTCAGGTCGTCAATTTCTGTGCAGCCAATTATTTAAGGATCGATCCATATAGCAGAGGGCGGTTAAGAGCCGATTTCAAAGCAAGAAAAAACGCTTGAAGATGCAAGACGCAACGCGAAGGAAGCTCGTGATCGTTGGTGATGGAGGATGCGGAAAAACGTCGCTACTTTATGTGTTTACCCTTGGAGAGTTTCCAACACAGTATCACCCAACCGTCTTTGAAAACTACGTGACGGATTGTCGAATTGACGGCAAGCCAGTGCAGTTGGCCCTTTGGGATACCGCAGGCCAGGAGGAGTATGAGAGGTTAAGACCGTTGAGTTACCACAACTCCCACGTGATCTTGATTGGTTTTGCCGTGGACGTGCTCGACTCGCTAGAAACTGCCCGCACAAAGTGGGTTGAAGAAGTGAAGCGGAGCTGTCCTGATACGCCTTACATTCTAATTGGATTAAAGAAGGACTTGCGTATAAGCACCAGGGACCGTGCGCGGTTTGTCCAAGCGGACACGGGAGAGTCCGTCGCGAAGGAAATTGGCGCCAAGCGATACATGGAGAGTTCTGCTCTCACAGGCGAAGGTGTCGACGACATCTTTGAAGCGGCCACTCGCATAAGCTTAGTCCATGGCGATACGCCAAAGCAGTCTTGCTGCACAATTCTTTGAGGTTTTCTACTGTGAGCTGGCTTGCTTTTGTTTCGAAATGGGCTCAAGGCTCTACTAATTCACCATTATCGAAGTTCAAAGTCCTTAAGCTGGTGCTGAAATTTGCGGGGAGTGGTATACGGGGTTTCACAGATGTACTAATTGCCAGCAGGGCGGCGCATCCTGGCTAGAGAAAGAAGGCGCCCTCTGACACCACAGCTTCTACCAACGAACTTGTGAACTGCATTCTCTCAATCTTTTTGCATCCCAACCAACAACGACTCCTGGAGCCTAGAATGTGCTTACGAGATAACGTCAGGGAGCAGACGCTCGAAAAGAAAGACTACGGAGACAAGTTTGTTCATCGTATTTCTGCATAGATCGAATTCGGCAATGTTTTCGCCAAGCTTGCGCAAGATTTATCCGCGAAACATACCGCAAAGGTTCAATATGACGTCTTTATACAGGCTGAATTATAGTTGCTACTACGGTGCACGAGCAGGCCATAATATAAATAGTCAGGCTTCCAGCAGCCCTTCTTGGTTATCTTGAAAAATTCCCTTGCACTTGAGAATCTTCTTCACTCACCACAACAAAAGCAGAACAACAACACAACAATGGCTAACGAATCTATCATGAACAAGGAGCTCGGCCCTCTTCCAACCAAAGCCCCAAAGACTGGTAGAAACATCAATGATCTCTTTTCCTTAAAAGGGAAAGTTGCATCCATTACTGGCTCTTCTGGTGGTATTGGCTGGGCTGTCGCTGAGGCCTACGCTCAATCTGGTGCCGACGTTGCTATCTGGTACAACTCCAAGCCTGCAGAGGAGAAGGCTGAATACTTGCAGAAGACCTACGGAGTCAAGGCCAAAGCCTACAAGTGTAACGTTAGCAACTACGAGGATGTTGAGAAGACCATTCTCTCCATCGAGAAGGAGTTTGGCGGCCTTGACATCTTTGTTGCCAATGCTGGTGTTCCATGGACTTCTGGAAAGTCCGTCGATGTGGAGGGTCTTGGCGATTGGCAAAAAATCATTGACTTGGACTTGAGTGCTGTGTACTACTGTGCCAAGGTTGCCGGTAAGATCTTCAAAAAGAACGGTAAGGGTTCTTTCATTGTCACTGCTTCCATGTCTGGACACATTGTCAACGTGCCACAAATGCAAGCTCCTTACAACGCTGCTAAGGCTGCGTGCATTCATCTCTCCAAGTCTCTTGCTGTTGAGTGGGCTTCTTTCGCCAGAGTCAACTCTGTCTCCCCAGGCTACATCAACACCGAGATCTCTGACTTTGTCGAGAAAGACATGAAGGACAAGTGGCACACTTTGACCCCAATGGGCAGAGAGGGTGAGCCTCAGGAATTGGTTGGAGCCTACGTCTACTTGGCTTCTGATGCTTCCACTTACACCACCGGTGCCGACATCTTGGTTGACGGTGGTTACTGTTTGCCATAAACGCCAGGCTAAAAAATTTAATAGAGAACATTTCGCATTAAAGTCATGCATAATCAAAAAAAAAGGATATTATTTACGGCAAACGAATTCTTCAGGTTAGAAGCCGTGAAGGCTATGCTAGTTTTTGTGAAGTACAATTGATCCCAGACGCATGTATCTTTTCAGTTAATCTTTTCTGAAAGCTGTCTGGAGATTCAAGTGGAAAATGCGAAAAAAAAAGGAAATATTGAATTCAATATATATGTTGAAATGCCTCCGGGGTGAGACCTAAAAAACCAGACTGACCCTCTCAGTATGGAGTTCATCTCCCCAGTCTTTAGCCAGCCACGCCCAGCTTTTCAACCTACACCATTCTCTACTGTTTTTTGTGTACCAGTGTACTTTATTGAGCTAATATCGCTTCAACTCAGGCTTCGTTTTTATTCTCGGCTCCAAATTTTACTGGCAGTTCAATACTCCTTATTGATCCAAGAGGGCTCAGAATCTATGATCCTGCACGCTGTTTAATACCCACTACGAAACATATACCGAGATCACTGCTCCGCCGTTTACTTTCACTTTTGAAAGAAACAGTCTGCAATGGATGAAGACCTTACTGCATCTCATTGGGACGATGTGCTCCCATCACCACAAACAAATCTCGGCACTTCGAACATCGGCCTGATCTTCGGCACTCTCAATTTGGAGGACCCTCACCGAGACCTTAGCGAGGACGATGCTGGTGAGGAGAATGAGGACGATAATGGTAATCAAAGCAATGGAGATTTCGGCGATGACTCGCAAAAAGAACAAGGCCAAACTCACAGGAGCTTCCACGAAATGCTGCACCTGCCATTCCAGCCATCAAAGGGCTTCAATCAATCTGAGTTGGATGAACTATCGGCTATCAAAAAGCAAGAGCGCGATAGCCATAAATCTTCATTGATGATGGAACTCACTAGCGGTGTAGAGGATCCCGAACCGGCTCAGAAAGCCGCTTCTTCTCTAAAGTTGTCTGCTACGGAATCACTCTTCGAGGAGAGAGGATCTGTCATAAAGATACAACCTTTGAGCAGTTCGATTTCCGAGCCCTTAGGAAATCCTGGGTTGTCGAACTCCGTCATTTCTCCGAAAAGAGCCAGTCAACTCAAAAGTGGGCAATTTAAAGCTACCCGAGGTAGAAAAACACCTGCAAAGACAATCATCAAGCACCTCAGTGAGGAACAAAATGGTGATTTGGATCCTTTGAGCTCACTGACTATGCCTCGACAATCGCTTACTGAGCCGAGCGCCTCACAAACCGACAAAACCAAGAATTTGTTCCAGGAGGTGAATCTGCCACTCTATAATTTGCCAAAATCCAACGACCGCGGTGAAGTCGTTGGGAATCAAGCTTCCTTCTCTTCACAGCCAGAATCTCCAGAGAAGGCTGACGAGGAAAGGGCTAATTCTAACGATTTGGATATATCGTTGGGGGACCCGGTTAAAGTAGGAGATATTACAACTGCACATATTGTTTATGGGATCAAGACTCAGAACAAAAACCCTCAATCGACTTTTTTTTCTGACTCAAGCGAGCCCATTGTTGTTTCGAGACGGTACAAAGATTTCAGATGGATCTATCACCAATTGCAAAACAATCATCCAGGCAAAATCATTCCTCCGCCTCCTTCTAAGCAAACCTATATTGGGCGATTCAACGAAAATTTTATCGAGAACAGAAGGTTATCTCTTGAAAAAATGCTCAACAAAATCAGTAAGATACCTGCGCTTGCAAATGATGGTGACTTTGTGCTCTTCTTGACCAGTCAAAATTTCGCCAACGATGCTAAGGAAAGGGAGCAGGCAAGTGGGTCGGGTGCATCTATTCAAGCAAGCAATGGAGATGATGAGGGTGATAAATCAGCCACATCAATTGTGACAGGGACGGGTGGTGCTGGATTTATGAGCTCTTTATTCTCAATGACGGTTAAGTATCCGGAGCCGGATGACTTTTTTTTGAAAAAAAAAGGATACATTGAGGATCTCGAGCACAACTTGAAAACTTTCCATAAATCTTTGGAGTTGATAGCCACTCAAAGACTTGAAATCGCAACTGTCGTTGGGGAGATTGCCACTATAGTTGAAGAGTTGGCAGACCTCGAAATACTGAAGACTACAACGAATCTTTTATCAGCGTTTGCCGAGGTTCAGGCCAAACTAAAAGAGAATCTTGATCGCGTCAACTTGCAGGATCAATTGACGTTGGGGTTCACTATCGAGGAGTACCTTCGCATCATTGGGTCGGTCAAGTACACATTTGAAACAAGATTAAAGATATACCAGCTCTATCAATCCTTTAAACAAGATTTGATGAAAAAAGAAGAGTCATTAGACAGGCTCAATTCTCGGTATAAAACATCCATTGAAAAAATCAACCAAGTTAGTTTTGAGGTCGACAAGTTGAAGCAGAAAGTCTCACATTACGAGAACAGTTTTAAAATTGTTAGTGAAACTATTAAGGCCGAGCTCGACAAATTCGAAATAGAGAAGATCAAAGATTTCAGAAATAGCGTGGAGATTTTCATCGAGAGCTCGATTGAATCACAGAAAGAGGCTATAGAGTTATGGGAGACTTTTTATGAGAGACAGAATCTTACACTGGTTTGAAACTTTTGCCAGTTGAAGCTCGTCTTTGCTTGAGGCTCAGGTATTTTTGTGGCAGTCCTATTCGCTTTTCGCGTGCATGTGAATCTTATTTTTCAGATTGGTACACACCCTTACGAGTCGCATGTACTTTGGACAGGATTAGTCACGAGAAGAAAGTCATCCCACTCAAATCAACTTTCAGAAGAGTCCTAACTTTTCCTTTTCTCGTTTTTCTCTTTGTGTGCTTTCCCAACTCGTCATTTCAAAGACTTCAGCGATGAGTGGCCAAGTTTACTTAAATCCATCACGCTTGTCGATACTATCTATACCAAGAGACAAAGTGTGGATCTTTTCCTCAGCTATATTAAAACTACTACATTTAGAAACTCGACAGACACCACAGTCCACCTTTAAATCTGAAACTGATATTGATTATGATCTGATGGATGAGCTGCTGAACTCTGAGGCGGGATCTTCTGCTGATAGCTCACAATATGACAGTGATGATATCGGTAAGATGACGACAAGTGTGCTCTCTGACTTATCCTTATCCAAAAGGGCGTTGCTTACAAAGAATCCTTCAAGAACAGACAACTCCAGTAAGAGCGGGCCCGCAGGATCTTCCTCTGAGAGCCTAACCGAATTTGCCAACGAAGCAGACCTTCTGGACTCAAACCTGCTGATATCTGGGGAAGATCAACATTTTTTTCACATAGCTTACACCCCCAGTGAGTGCACAGTCATTTTTCCGACTCAAAGTTATCCAAAAATATTTGACGAGCCGATTTCAGTCTGCAAAAGACTAGGGTATCGTAATGTGATCTTGCTAGAAAGCGCATATTTGAATCTACAAGTTGACAGTGAGGGAGAATTTAACAATTCCGCCAAAATTTTAGAACTCACGAGACCACTTTCACAGCACAACATTTCGCTTTTCTTCCTATCCACTCATTTTACTAATATTGTTCTCATTCCACACAATCATAAGGACAAAGTGATTGAAATCTTGACGGAGAATGACTTCATATTCTCTGACATCTCAAATAGTTACATCCTGAAACGAGAATATTCAGATTTCACTGAGGAGTCCAAATCTAAGACAGATCAGCCTTCGACGGCTAATGCGAACATAACTACCATGAAAGCTCTCGCAGGTGCGAATATTACGCCCAAAATTCATCGAAAAGCCAAATTACTCCTTACTGGGGCTCGTCCAGGTGAAGTTAAACAAAGTATACTCAAGGCAGCACAATCTATAGCTGCGAGCGCTGTGCCAGACTACTTCGCCATCACAAGATCTTCTTTCAGTGAGGTTTCTTTGATCCTTCCTGGTTCTTCCAAACAAAGATCCCTCATGGGTTTCGATTTCCGGAGCATCGTGGGGTCCGCTCTGGACGTCATCATTCCAATAGCCGTAGATTTGTCTAGGCTACCCATTGATTCAGCTGGTATTGTTGCTGGTCTCGCCAGTAGTTTGTGGGAGAGTGTGCGGTCAATTGACGAGCCGATTGCGAAACGATTTGATATGAACTATCTTTCAATGGCGAGGTCGGCTGTTGTCATGATACCTCGAGAAAATTTGGCCGTCGTGACAAAAATGGTAAACAGCATGACGTTGAATTTGACAAAGACCGATGGAGAGAAAGGAACTCAAAGCGTGGCTATTTGATTTACTTCACGAAAAGTTTCCAGGAGGCGTCGCCTTCTGGGGATTTGAAGTTGGCAATATCTTTCGGTTTTCGTTTAACGTAAACAATGGTGTATATTCATTTTTGACAAACTAGTCTATCCTTCAATTCTTTCTGCCCTTCTTCTTCGACTTGACGCTGGTACTCCATCCATCGTCGTCAACAGTTGGAACTTTGTCAGCACTTGAAATAATGGCGTGCGACCAAGATTCTGGGGCTGAAAGTCCAACTTGCTTTTCGACTTGCTGTCTCTTCTTCATAAATTCTCTGGCGAATCTTCTTCCATCCATTGTAGCAGAAGAACTGTAGATGGTTTCAGAGATCAATTGCGCAGACTCCCCGTGCAAAGGCAAGGTTGTGAAAACCTCGAGAAGATCATTCTTGGAGACTGATGGGTACAAGTTGGTCATAGCAGAACGAGCCCAAACCAAGAAGTCCTCCTTGATCGCTTGGGTGTTAACGGAAGTGGGAGTGGCATAACTCGATGAAGCGTTACGTAAAGCTTGTGGATTGATTGCTCCAGAAAGGGCCGAGTAGGAAATACCAGACTGAGATGGCATCGAGACTTGCTTTTTCAAAACTGGCTTTTTCGAGGCAACTGTGGTCCATGCTCCACCTACATCATCTTTGGCTGGAGTGCTGGCCAAGGCGGTAGCCAACGAAACCTTAGAGGCAGGGTTGGTACCAGACTTTGCGGCTTTCGATTTTGCAGCCTCTGCCTCTTCCTCTCTTTGTATCTCAGCCAAAGTCTTCTTGGCAGTCAAAGGTTGAGAAGATGTAGCCCAGTTGAAAGTGACCTTTTCAGGAACTTTTTCCTCTAGCTTTGAGGCAGCAAGAGCGTTCGCCAAAGCAATTTCTTGTTTCATTTCCGCTTTCAATTGTTTTTCTCTTTGCAAACGTTCGGCCTCCAACTCTTGAATTTGCTTCAAAGTGACTGGCGGAGCCTCTTCTTTGGCTGGTTTTGAGACGGCCCATGGAGCAGCTGCCGGTTGCGATGGGGTACCACGAGGTAACTCATCAATTTTGGGGGAGATTCTTGCTTCTTCAGTCTTGGATTGCGTAGATGGAACAACGGAAGGCTTCGATTCGATGACAGGCTCAACGTCACTCGTTGTGGAAACTTCAGACTGAGCAGTGTCCGAAACTGATTCTTGACTTCTAGTAGTTGCTGTGGCAGTAGGAGCATCTTTTTCAGACTCACCTGCCAAATCTGAGGATTGTTGAAGCTTAGATGAGACGCTGTTTGAAGCAAAATCCGACATCAAGTCACTTGATAAACCACGGTTGTGGTCCTCATCTCTCAAAATACCGCTTACCATCGAACTATGAATATCTTGAAGCAAGTTGTCCTCGACTTTCTCGGCGGGATCACTAGTCAAAGTTGATGTGGGCACAAAAGGAGAGCTGACGCGAGACATATTCTGAACCCGGTTGATCCAAGGCGAAATCGAGCCTGAAGGGCCCAAAGAGGATTGCCCAAGTGACGCCTGGCCGATTCCCAAGGGAACAGGAGCGACCGTGGTCGTTGGAGTGGAAGGAAGACTTCCTTGCAAAGGGTTATCAATTCCCCAGCCACTGTTCGATCTAGATAACAGAGGCTGTTGGGACAGAATTTGCTGCTGAAGCAAAGACGGCATGTGTAACTGGCTGAAACTGAGATTCGGGTTCATAGAGTCGATACCAAACTGATTTCCTGATGAGTATTGCGGATTCATCAACGGATAATCAGAAGGCCCCATGAAGTCAAACAACGGATTGGCAGAAGGCGCCCGAATGTTTGCCGCGCCCAATCCTCCGTTTGGCAAGAGTTGCGAGTACAAATTAGAACCAAAGGGCAGTTGCTGATGCGGAGCTCCAACGGAAGAACCCCCGTTTTGAAAAGACCCATTGCCACCGAAACTATTGTTGCTTTCCGCTGAAACGGGAGGGTCCGCAATTTGCGGTTGAAACGCTCCGGGCATTGGAAGTTGAGCAGATTCTGTAGCCACACGAGGAAGCGGAACTTTGAATGGTTGGATGAAATTCTGCACAGCTTCGCAGAAGTCTTTCAAGGTTTGAAAGCGAGGTTCCTCATGTCTCCGGATTCTCAAGTCTAAAGATAAGTAGCCATCAGAAAGCCACTCTTGCATGATGTCACCAGTGAAAGGACCTTGCTCATTGCCCGCAGGGTCAAGGTAGACCCAAGAAATGTTCTCTGGTTGAATCAAAACGGGCTTTGGCGCTTCTTCAGGTGTACCTTGCGCAAAGTGGGCAGACTTGGACAGGTTTGAAGGATACATAGAGTTGGAACTCTCAGTGGCGAGCTTGACTGTTTCCTCGGCAGGCAAAGGCACGTCAGCTTTGTCCTTCGACACAGACATGTCCTCGCCAGGATTGGCGTGGTACAACTCCAAATGATGAATTCGCTGGGGTTGAGCAAGTTTGTAGTTTTCACCATTCTTCACAGCTGCAGAGACGTCCGTAAGAATCTCATCCTTGTGATCAAACCAGACAAGGAAAGCTTGTTTCATGGTATACCTTTTGCCTTCCTTATTAGCTGGAATGCTTGCGGTGTGATCGGAGTGTCCATGGTGTCCGTTTTGATGGCTTGAATTGGAATCAGATTCCGCATCATTGAGCTCTCTGCGTGGCCTATTGTCGTTAGTATAATGCTTAACAAAGCCTTCGAGTCGATCTAGTCAATTAACTAAAATCGAAGAGAAGATATCTGCAAGTAAGATGTCACATCGCAGCGCAGTACGCATGAAACAGATCGAGATCAAGAATCATGGATGTGAGATCAAGTTGAGGCAGAGCCTCGGCATAAAAAGACATACCAAGATTGTTGGATTTGTTCAAATTGCATTTGTGATAGTAATTTTGTTTCTTTTGAATTCAGACGTGAATTTTGAGTTTTAGGCTATGGCTCCGAAAACGATGAGAAGAATTTACTCTGTAGTTAATTCGAAAACTGGTAGTAGTTCTTTTTCTCTTTGAATTGTAGGTGGTGGGAACGCAGGTGAGACAATTTTAGCGATGTGGAAAAAATTCTACTGGCGCGACTGGGGTTCTCGAGAGGCTCGTTTTTTTTATTAATACTTTTTCTGTTGCTGCCTCCCAAGGCACTCAGGTTCGACATCAATCAAGAACCTCGAACTAGACACTGACTCGGAATTGATGAAACACATTCTGTAAGTTTGAACTTTATGAAGCCTCTTGCAATTCCCCGATTTGGCCAAGTTCATAATGAGTAAAAGAGTGGATTTGTTGGTCAGGAGGTATTATCATTTCTTTGCCTCTACGAGCGCACTACTCGCGGTACTTTCTGCAATCGCTTATTCTCAACTTTTTTGAATCTCAAGCTCCGATGCAAAGTTGCCAGTCTTGTTTTTTTCCTTTCTTTTTTCTAGGTATTTAATTTCTTGAGAGAACGCAGCAGCACTAGATTTCCTGAAGCAACTGCTTTGCAACATAAGTCATCCGGGATGGTTTAGGTTGCGCCGGATGAGCTCAAATTCAGCAAGTAATGGTGTTGAGTATCACGAAATGGGAGAGCTTCTTGCTTCATCTTTCGATCAACCCACCATTCACAAACCAAGTTTTCTCTCCATTTCGGAGTGGAAGTCCTGGACATTCCTACCCGACTCAAATCCTCCTTTGTACACATCCTCCCAGTCGATAGTAGCCTCTCTGTTCAAAAAAATGTCTCTATGCATACTATCGGCATCGCCCAAGATTTGGGGCTTGAAGTCTGTTGCATCAACGATATTCAATTCCATTGTTCTCTTGATCGGCTCTCCAGCACCAAACACACGTCTGTACATCTCCAACTTCGTATCTTGCTGCGTGTTTTCCCAGTTTTGTATCCTACCCTCGAGCGGATGACGATCGTTGAGTTGCGATGCAATGTTTAACGGGCCTTCCTGGGCTCTCAATGTGTCTTGTAATGCCGGTGTGTTCTCGGATACCTCACCAAAGGTAGTAGTACTCACCGATGATAAGTTTTTAGATTCGGGAACTATTCTCAAAGACTAACATGTTAGTATACTTTTGATGAGTGTGTGGCTTGATGAAATGATACTAAAGACTTACCATTTGTGATATCGTGTATTGCGTGTTGGATATAGCTTGGTGACTGTTATCTAGGTGTGATGTAGGTGGCGAGCGCACTGGGAGAACCGCGCACGACCGATTGTGACATTTCCTCAAGGTGTGGGCAACCTAGTGAGATACGGGAGTTTGATCCGGAAAATAATCTCATCCTCTTGCCGTTGAGAGACACCTGTTATTCTCTAACTGCTTGTCCTGGGAAACTCACTACTCTTTATCCATGAGTGTAGAACTAGTTGTGTTGTCAGTTTCTTCTAGAAGCTGATCGTGTTGCTGTTACTCATCTGGAGCGCTCTTTCTCACCCGATTAATCTATCGTCTGTTTTAGTCATGAAAGATTTTCTTATTTGGTTTTTTCATTTGGCTTGACACAATTTCTATTTTCTTTTACATCCTGTCTACTGGCTCATCGACCACATCAATAAGTCTCTCATTGCTGTGATCTTTATCTTTTAAAAAGCCCGGTACCCATGCCCATTCCTCAGGCCTGAGCACTCCATTGAAGCATAGAGTTCCAAAAACCAAAACGGAAAACCCAAAAAATTGTAGCATGTGGAAAGTCTCCCAACCAAGGCACATAGCCACAAGCCAAACTAAAAGCGTGCGGCAACTATCAATGGTAGATCTCGAGGTGGCAGATAAATGATGCGTCAAGGAAATTCCACAAAAATTGAAAGCAGAGATGCACACCATGATCAAGAGAGAAGATTCAACAATAGCCCACAGAGAGAATGTCTCGGAGATTGAGACGTTCAAGTTGAGCTTGGAATGAGCAAATTCACCTGGAGACTGAAAAGCTTGGGCTAAAAGGTGCAAATTTATCAACGAGGCCACCAAGATTATCATACCGGAAAAGCCTTCTGTGTAGACCAACTTCAAAGGCGTGAATGAGTAATGAACAAGAATCTTCTCTTCTACAACAAACTGCACAGCTTGAAGAGCCACAGCGCCTATAATTAGCGACATTCCAACAAAAATTAATTTTGGATCCTCCTTGCTGGTAGACCCACTAGAGCCGCTATAGCCCACCACAGCGATACCAAGAGTGACAATGACAAGGGCAATCCACTCTAGTTTTCTGATCCTGCGTTTCAAAAACAACACGGACATGACCGCCACAAACAACACAACAGCACCTCTAGTCATCTGGTATATAGACACTGGCGTATAGACCAAACCAACGTTCATAAGTGAGGTTGCCAACATGTCGCAAACAGAGGGAATGGCTAGTATGACACTCTGACGGAGTGATGGTTCCTCTGCCTCAATCTGGGCGTACTGAGAACGCTTTGTCCATGGCGCCTTATAAAGGCAGTAGTACACAAGATATATGGCAGACTCTCCTACAAACATTTGAAGGGTTTGGATCCCAGGCTGCTCGTATAGCCTATGTTGAGAAACGTCTGGGTTGTTGCAGTGAGCAACACATTGATTATCCTGAAATTTGGTAAGAAGCGAGTTAAGGCATCCGCAAATAATCGTCCCAGACACAATGGCCAGAGTAAACGACATTTTGGAAAGCAGACAATTCGACTCGGTGCAAATGTAGGGATTCTTGGTGGCATCCAAGTGAGACTCGGGCATATATATATCTGCGTATGTATGCGCATGTATGCGGCTCAATCCACCCAGGGCCGTGTCACTGCGGGGCCTTTGGAGGCTCTGATCAGGTATCTCAGTGCTGCAAGCGTGCAGGTTGCCACGAGACTCGATCCATCTATCTGATAGGCCAGAAAGCAATATATAAACGATTGGCGATTTCGCCTTGATATTTAGCAGCTAAAAAACGCTCTTGCTCAGGCAACCAGATTGGCGTCCCAGTTGGATTTCGAATAATAGATTTTGACACGAAAATGTGGCCGTAAGTGAATCTCTTACCCAAACAGGTAATTCAACGAGCCGCGCGATGGTCATCGACACTTCAATACATTTTGACAGAAATGCACACATAAAAGTTTAAATTTGCGTTTAAAAAGTATTCAATACGTCATGCGTGACTTCGAGCTGTCTAAGCTTGCCTTGTACTGGCTTTGGGAGTCTGTGGTCCCCAGAATAATAGGGATTTCTGGTCTATTTTGAGCGATTGGCCTCAATTCATAGGAAACCAGATTGAAGAACCTCGTCTGTCTCAGATTCAATGCAATACCATCACTAAAGATAACTGATTAAGACTATTAAAAGTCTGTTCGATACAATATCTATCTCTTTCGTAGAAATATTGCTTGATGTTTTCCCATTCGTTGAGCTCTATTACTGGGGTTACCCGCACGCTGTCCTCCATAGAAAGGGAAGAACAAAAAATTTTCTCACTCACAGTATTCTCTTCTATATTAAACAAACATACAATTAAAAATGGCTTTTGGTGATTCAAGAGGCGGTTCTAGAGGCGGTGCCCGTGGTGGCAGAGGCGGATCCCGTGGTGGTTTCGGCGGTGGCGCTCGTGGCGGAAGAGGTGGTGCCAGAGGTGGTTTCGGTGGAGGCGGTTTTGGTGGAGGCCGTGGTGGTGCCCGTGGAGGAGCTCGTGGGGGTTCCAGAGGAGGTGCTCCTCGTGGTGGCGCCAGAGGCGGAAGAGGCGGCGCCAGAGGCGGTGCTAGAGGAGGCGCCAAGGTTGTCATCGAGCCTCACAGACACGCTGGTGTTTTCATCGCCAGAGGAAAGGAGGACTTGTTGGTCACCAGAAACATCGCTCCAGGTGAATCTGTCTACGGGGAGAAGAGAATCTCTGTTGATGAGCCAGCTAAAGAAGAAGGTGCCCCAGCCACCAAGATCGAATACCGTGTCTGGAACCCTTTCAGATCTAAATTGGCAGCCGGTATTATGGGTGGTATTGATGAATTGGGTATTGCTCCAGGTAAGAAGGTCTTGTACTTGGGTGCTGCTTCAGGTACATCCGTTTCCCACGTCTCCGATGTCGTTGGACCAGAAGGTATGGTTTACGCTGTTGAATTTTCTCACAGACCAGGTAGAGAATTGATCAGCATGGCCAAGAAGAGACCAAACGTTATCCCAATCATTGATGATGCTCGTCACCCTCAAAAATACCGTATGTTGATTGGTATGGTTGACGCAGTGTTTGCCGATGTTGCCCAACCAGATCAAGCTCGTATCATCGCTTTGAACTCCCACTTGTTCTTGAAGGACCAAGGTTGCGTGGTTATTTCCATCAAGGCCAACTGTATCGACTCTACCGTCGATGCTGAGACTGTCTTTGCCAGAGAAGTTCAAAAATTGAGAGAAGAGAGGATCAAGCCATTAGAGCAATTGACCTTGGAGCCTTACGAAAGAGACCACTGTGTCGTCGTCGGCCGTTACATCAGAAGCGGTTTGAAGAAGTAAACTTTTTTAGACTTTTTACACTGTGTTCTTCCCCCTGTATTCTATCTTTCATATTTGCATAGCTCAAAAAAAAATTCATTCAGTTTTAGTTATGACGCGCTACAGTAGAGTGGTCTTTCATCAGTTTGTTATGCACATTGCTCGTTTTTTTCGGATATTTTCACTTTCTGTATTTGTCGTTTTTTCAACTTCTCTTGCTATATTTGCTTCAGCTTTTCAATCCTTGTCTCAATTCCTATTATTGATTCTTTCTTTATTTTTTTTATTTTTTTTATTTTTTGGGCTGGCAGACATGGATACGCCCAAGTAAACGCTTGTCGCCGTCGCTGGCCATTGCTGTCTCGCTGCGCTCGTCTCCCAGTGGAACTCCAACAGTTTGCATCCGCAGAGGTCTCGCGCCAAGCTCCGGGATCACTCAGCGGCTTTCATGCACGCCCCCATACTAATGCCGCCCATTGGGCTTCTTAACTATCTTTCTTCAAAGGCGTTTTCTTTTAACTTCCAGCTTGGAACAGTTGCAAACCTGAGCGGTACACACAAAAGAATCTTCTCCCCCTCTTTTTTCTTATCGAAGGGATCCAAACTCATTGTCACGCAGTGCGCTTTGTCCACTTACCCGAATGTACTAGGTGCGGTCTGAAAAGCGGTGGGTCAATGAGCGAACGAACACAAACGAAATCTCCGACGCCACCGGTGGTCGAAGTCATTAGCGGTGATGAAGCCGAACCTCCGGTCGGAACCGTCTCTTCTGGGCTCCGACACGAGAATGCCATAGAAATCACTAGCGACATCTCTGAGGATGAAGACGTTGAGATCCTCGCCGTGAGCAACAGTGGCGACGACGTCCAGATCACGGGCTCTACGGATTTGGACTCTCCCTTGTATGAAATCGAATTTCCAGGTGGACCTCCTAGCCGACAGGCTCCTAGAGAGGAGCCACCGGTACGGCGAACTCCACGTGAAAGATCACCGGCAGAACCTTTTTTTAGAAACGTCAGAAGACGCCGTGAGCCTGCTCTTCAGAGGTACTTTTATCAAGCGGCCTTCTTTCGTGGGGCACCGGACCTACCAGTGCTCAGTCATCATGACATCCCAGCAATGCTAGCGGAGCACCAGCATCAAATACTACAGTATTTCCAGAGCCGAGATGGAGAAGTTTCCTCAGCAATCATGGAGAGAATTAATCGCGAAGAGGAGAATTCTCTCGATCGCAAAATGGAATCCGAAAATAAACACAATAAGAAAGTTTTCGAGAAGAAGAAAGAGGTCGCTCAAGAAGAATTAGAAGGTTACACGAATGATATATCTCCCGAAGATAGTATCATGTGCGAGTTATGTGGCATAGTTTTAGGTGAAGGTATTCCACAAGATTTCGAGCCTAATGTGGAATTTGACGAGAACTTCGAGCATCATGTTTCTACAACTCACGTCATGGCTCCGTGGTATTGCATAAGACAATGTTTCAATACGGATAAAGATCTTTCAAAAAGGGTGTTTGCTGCCAAATGCGGTCATGTGTTCTGTGGCCGTTGCATAAAGAATATCGGAAACCGACCGCCAGCCAAGCAATCTAAAGCCAAACGAGCCAATAATGCAAACGATTCCAAAATACTGAATCCGCAGATTTCGGCTCCTCGTAAATGTCCAGCAAAAGGGTGTGGGGTAGCATTCAACAAGAGCAAGAGAACTTTCACGGAGATTTTTTTATAGGGGTAAGGTTTCTTCAATCAAGGATCATGGGAAAACTTTGAAAACAATTGCGTTCACATCTGTAGTCAGTCAATCCTCGCTTCATGGCATCGCGAGATCGCAAAAACTTCAAGTTGGATGCGGCTTGCAGTTTTCATGAAGGCATCAAGTAAGGTAAAAAGGCTATTTGGACCTCAGTCAACTCTGGCTTCCGATAACGTTAATGGTTTAATATTGTTAGAAAATATCGAAGAGCCACTCTTGAACCTGTTAATTTTCTTTAGCTTCTCCCTTACAACCATTACTGGAACAGAGGACTTTGTGACCAAGTAGTTTGACAACGAGCCCAACAACACACCTTTGATAGCACTCAGGCCCTTCGAGCCAACAACAACAAGAGTAGGCTGCAAATTGTCAATGCATTCTAGAATCAAGTGTCTGGGAATGGGATGGTGTATAATCTCAATAACAATGTGAATTTGTAATTTTGTCAACTTGAGCAAATTCAAAACTTGCTGCTTAGCTTTGTTTAGCATGTTTAATCGAGCATTTTCCCTGGCAGACTCATTCAAGGTGTTACCTTTCAAGTGATGGTTGGTGTCATTATCTTCGATAACACAGACAATAAATAGGACTGACCCATCAACCAAGACGGTTCCCAAGCACCATTCGAGAGCAAAAATCGATTCTGGACTAAAATCCATACAAAGCAAAAACATCTTGGGCTTAATCTGTGGGTTGATAAGCTGGAAGAAGTTACCTCGGGTAATTGTTTGTATCACTCGAGACTGTGAAATGTTTGAGTCTACTTCTCCCTCTTTGATGGTCTCATTTAGCTGCGAGGCAAATTCAGAGTCCAATTTGTCCTCGACTGCAGACGTGTATGGAATCATGAACTCAGATTCTTCGGGGCTCTCAGTCAGAACATCGTCTCTTTTTTTGGCAGACGAGGAGTGATGAGCCCGTATGTTGTCGTTTTCCTGATGTATAATTTTCTTCCTGTATGCTTGGTACGCTTCCAATTTTTGTCTTCTGGACTCGGCATCTTGATCCAATCTATTGAAGTCCAATTTATCCTTACCAGTTAGAGCATGTTTATCTTCAGATAATTTAGCAACTACATTATTGTCCACAACAAACCCAATGTTTCTCGCATTGGCGACGGCTCTCTCGTTAGCAGTAAGCTCTTCGAGCTTTTTGATGGTTTCTTGGTCGTTTAAATTGGAATGCTCCAAAATTGACGAGACCTGGCTCATCTTCTCATCGTGACATGCGTAATTGGGAAGGATATTACCAGTTCCGTTGTACTGAAACTTCTCGCCTTCATAATCATCGCTGATATGCTCCTCCTCGCTGTTCTCATTGTCCCACATTTCCTCACCTACATTAGTGGCGGTGTCATTCTCTTCCGCATTCTCTCCTTGTATCCTCTCCAGCGGATCATGATTGATGATGGACCACTTCATTTCTTTGTTATTGAAATCGTCGGCCAGTGCAGAAGAAGACCTGGAATTGTTGCCAGAGGGTGAGCGGGACCGGCCACGATTTGACACGGACTTCTGCATTATGGATAATTTTTCAGCCTCCAACTTTGAGAGACGGCTGGCCATTTTGATTGTGATACCAACTTTTAAAAATCAGTAACGAAATGCGAAACTTGAGCTTGTGCTTTTTTGAAATGAAAGCGAGTCTCACGGATTGCCGGCGATGTTCTGTTTTTGTTTGAAAATCCGTTTGTTGAATGAACGACTTCTTGGGGGATACTCCAAGTTTGACCCCACCAAAGACCCAATATATGTTTAGCCGCGTGGCTCGCCCTAAACCTTTACCTCCCCGCATTTGCTTGGCTCTGAGCTTTCGCGATCCAAATGATGCTATCTTTATGGGATGCAAAGCCTCTATCTAAGAGCGGCATGAACAATCGTTGCTATTTCTGGAAAGAGTTCTGGCACATGTGTTTGTAGGATTTTGGTCCCCATCTTCAGTCAATTCTCTAGGAGATTTTTGTTGAACACTCTCCAACTTCAAACTGCTACAAAAACTATTGGCGTACATTGGTTTTGTCTGCTACCTCCCGAAATACTCAGGAGTATACTTACGGGCGAGACTCTACTGCAGGTTAGTCTAGCCAGATCGCACTAATACCATAACCTAGACTACTTTAGCACCCGACTATTAATTGGCCTTTGTAGTAGGCAAAGTCTCAATTTTTTTTTATTTTTGACAGTATCGAAAATAGTTTCCGTGATTGGAAAGATACCTAGAAAAAATCGAGGATTGCAAAATGGGCGATTGCTTTTCGAACACATAAATACACAAATACTGTGGAGACCAATCGAATATCAGTTTTCCCTGAACAAGTGCAGATCCAAAAATTTCCAGTCTCACATGTTGTATCTCTTTTTCAACGTTTAAGAACTGACATCCAGAGTATCTTGCTAATTCTTGATGTTGTGAGACAAATATAACTCAGTTTAAGCGACGAGCTTATTTGCCCTCCCGCATGTTAATTCCGTAGGCGACCGAAAAAATGACTCAGCAAGGACACCGTTGGAACCACAATGATAACTTCACTTCTTCAAAAAAGGCTTTCCGTCAAGAAACAGCATGGGTATACAAATATAGGTGAGAAGATAAATTGGTTTTAGATCAATTGAAGATTCAGGCAATCCAATTGTTTGAAAGCAATTTTTACTTCAGACAGTGTCATCATCGTCGTCGCCAGTGTATTCAAATAAGATATTGTCGCCGGATTTGAGGTTTTGAAAGTCTTCTATTGTTACTTTCGAGCATGGCAAGCAGCGTTTGGGTAGCGGTTTGAACAAATCGAATGAAAATTCAAATTGATCGAGAAAGGCAGCCACACTCATCTCAACAGGCTCAACCTCGCTATCTTCGTGATCTAATTGCGTTTCCACGAACAAATAAATCTCACCCATGACAGCACTCTTGGGAAATCTTTGCACTATTCTCCGTCCATCAGGAAGCTTGATGGATATCCTTATGGAATCGTTCACCAGGACGTTTTCCATTTGGCTTTCAAAGTAATCTTTACTCACAAGATGCTTAATAAAGCCCTCTCTGAGCTCGCTCAATTTCTTTTGCATTTCTTGTTCTTTGCGCTGATTCTCTTTCTCGACCTTTTTTACCTTGTCGCTATTAAGAGATTCTAAGTAAGCTTCGTCTTGTTTCTCCTTGATGATGCGACTCATCTCTATTTCCCGCTTGTCAAAACGTTTTGATACAAGTTGCGGATTGTAGTCATTTAACGTCCTGTCGAGATTCCTTGTGACTTTTCTGATCAACACATCTTGCTCCTCCTCGTCTTCTAGAAAGCAGTTTGCCTTGTACGTGATAGACATTGAGGACATAACAGAGGGATCTCTAGTCACATTTCCAACTAAGCAAATGAAAGGAATATTTTTGATATTATATGTGCGCGCGACCTCAAATGCTTCTGGACTTTTATCTACGTTATTCACGAACAATTGAGTTTCTTTAAACCGTCCCGAGTTCTTGTCCAAGAGGTCTTTGAAGTCTTCTGACTGAAACATATTTTGGAAAAACATTGTGCTTTTATCATCACATAGGACGATTAAAAGAAAATGGAAATCCCGCTGACTGGCCTCGTGACATTCATTAAACTTTTCGTGGGTGATGTTGTATGAAGAGATGATTTCTTCGGTACAGAGACTCTCCCTTGCATTGAAGTTTTCATCGTATGTCTCGTAGTCAAAATGCGTCCGCGGCAGATCGTATAGGCCTGTGTTGAAGTTGAGTCCAAGGAGATACCGAAATGCGGAACATAGTAGAGAAAGCGTTTTTGGAACAATTAAGAAAATGACCCAAAGAACGGACATTCTTTTGGGCTTTTCACTCGCTGCAGCCGGCTTTTCTTCGTCAAAGTCTTCAAACGCCTTGCGTGACACGTGAATGCCCAAGTCAAGCTGCCACTTGTTCGAGATTCTAGGCGCCTTGGCTAATCTCGGCAATACATGGCCTATAGCGAAATCGCCTTGAAGATTCCTGAAACTTCCCCCTTCAAAGCCTTCAGTTCCCGAGGAGATCAACGTATCGTTGAAACTGAGATGAGGCTCAATTCCTTGGACGGGTTCTGGCTCTGGCAAATCAAACCCTTTATCGAAGAATGCGAGGACTGAGTTGTTCAAGTTGTACTCATGATGTGAAAGCAAAGCAATAACCTTTGACATAGTGTCTCCCTCATCAAGAGAAATCCCTGTGACCACCACAAACTCGTTGAGCACATCCTGCTGTGACTGGAGTAGAGCTTCCATGGTTTAATTGAAGAAAGAGATTCGACTACCCTGCTGCGAGCAGTGCGTGCGAGAGTTTCAGAGGTTTAGGGAAATGTGTGCAGTGCAATCACCTTGATCTGGTACATTGTACCCAGGCGTATTTGATGTTGCGCGGGCCACAAATGAAAATCAAGCATGTGCTGGTAATGCCAAATATGTTCATTCATACCATGCTTTTGAATCTCTCATTAGAGAAGCACGGCAAGTTTTTTTTTGCTCCTTGCAAATTTTTTGACCTGAGAATCAACATGGCTTTTCGGGAGCCAAGCTTGGAAGGGCGAGCCTCGATTATCGCATGCTTTCCGGCGTTCCCATCTAAGTTTGCCTAGTCGGCCTAATTTTTAAAGACTCACAGAGTTGGTTTAAATGAGATTCGACAGTCTGAGAGGGCTTACAAGAGAAAAGTCATCTACTATTCCGGCGTGTTTAGCATAACCAGCCAGGAAATGAGGCGAACCTTCGCGCGGATTTGGATGGTTGATAGCTCGGGGCTGAAGTCTCCACGGCCCCCCCCGCACAACCTTTCGCACGGTCCGCGATAGTAGAGCGTTTGACGTGTATGCAAATAATAGCGAATAAAAGCGTGACGCGAACCATGACCGAGAGAGTCACAGACACTCCTCTTTCCTTTTTGAGAAATAAGCTTCATGCTCGGATAGAATCTTGCTTTTTTTCGTTTGCTTCAATTTCCTTTTTCTTTTTTTTTTTTAAAAAAAGATCTTCCTGGCCTGCGTCTCACTCAAACACACAGCTTCTTCAGGGGAGCATTCCAGAGCCGCATTCATTTGTAGACTTCTGAAGACCAGGGCGCCGCGGGTCTCCGGAGTCCCGAGCCCACATGATGCAACGTTCCGCTGGTGCGAGTGCTCAAGACATTTTGGGCGAGGCAACGAGACCTCGGCTTAAAGCGAGGCTCACGCCAGAATGCAGCACATTCTTCTCTGACTTAGCAATCCGATCAACTGATGAACTACTGGGCGAGTATCTTTGCAGACACTCCCGCAAAAATCCTGAAACTTTTCATCTTTTCTTTTTTTTTTTGAATTCGCGTATTCGTGAAACAAAGTAACTTTGACGCTACTGTTGCACCTCGCCTTACATCAGTGCGTCTGGAGTCTCAACAAGCGTTATGACCACTGAGAATCTGCAATATGTTTCTTTTCTTTTCCTTTGCATCGGGATTCACGAGTTCCGATATTGACAAAACGACCAAGCAAAGCTCATTTGAAGAACAAACAACGGGTGTTTGTTTCAAAATTCCGTATATCAGCTTGATCGCGTCATTTTCTAATTGTTGAGTGACTACAAAAAAAAAATTATATTGCAGATTTCAAGTCTGTTGGATCTGACTTCTTGTTCTGGCTTGTTGTGGTTCGCCCTCCGATGCTTTGCCTGTATTAACCCGAGTCACGGGACGCAATCCTCCACGCTCACCTACATATTAATCAATGCGGCCATATTTAGCCCGACCAGATATCTAACGAATTGCTTGAGCTCGGTTTTTTCTTTGCTCGTTTGCTTCTTGCTATTGCTAAGCATTTCTTTTTATACACTAGACTCCCACACTACCGAGGCCACTCGCTGAACTAAATCGTATCTGCTTCTGGGTGATACTCAACGCATTACGAAGTTTTTTGTTCCCGTCGCCGTAGATAGTGAAAGACTATGTCTCGTTTTTTTAAGTCAGCCCTCGCGAAGACTGCCCTAGTCACGGGTGGTGTTGTTGGTGCTTCGGTCGTCTACTTGGACTTCGTTAGAGCTCCCAACCACCCAGAGTTCAACAAATCTTATAAGCCTTTGCTCACGACGCTTGAAACTCCTCCATCAAGAGACGATCTTTTGAAGAAATTGAAGAGCACTGAAAAATTCGATGTTTTGGTCATTGGTGGTGGTGCTACAGGCACTGGTGCCGCTCTTGATGCTGCCACTAGAGGTCTCAATGTATGTTTATTAGAGAAAAATGATTTTGCATCGGGTACTTCTTCAAAGTCCACAAAAATGGCTCACGGCGGTGTCAGATACTTGGAGAAGGCTATATTTCAGCTTTCCAAAGACCAGCTCGACTTGGTTATCGAGGCATTGAATGAAAGAGGTAACATGCTCCGTACTGCACCTCACTTGTGTTCCGTTTTGCCAATTATGATCCCTGTCTACAAATGGTGGCAAGTGCCTTATTTCTTCATTGGATGTAAGATGTACGATTGGTTTGCCGGTCACCAAAATTTGAGGAATTCCACTATCTTCTCAAAGGAAACAACTGCCTCCATTGCCCCAATGATGGATCACTCTAATTTGAAAGCCTCCTGTGTCTATCACGATGGTACTTTCAACGATTCAAGAATGAACTCGACTTTGGCTATCACTGCGATCAGTCACGGTGCCACTGTTTTAAACTACATGGAAGTCAAGCAATTGATCAAGGAAGACGACAAAGTCGTTGGAGTCTTGGCACGCAACCGTGAAACTGGCGAAGAATCCCTTGTGAGAGCAACTGCCACAGTGAACGCGACCGGTCCTATGGCTGACAGACTCTTGGAAATGGATGCTGACCCTCAAGGCTTACCGCCAAAGACTCCTCAGGCCCCAAAGATGGTCGTTCCCTCTTCCGGTGTTCACGTTGTTCTCCCTGAATACTATGGCCCTCAAACTATGGGGTTATTGGACCCTTCTACTTCTGACGGCAGAGTCATGTTTTTCTTGCCATGGCAAGGCAAGGTTTTGGCTGGTACCACCGACACTCCTTTGAAATCTGTTCCCGAAAACCCTGTTCCAAGCGAAGAAGAAATCCAAGACATCTTAAATGAATTGCAAAAGTACCTTGTTTTCCCTGTCCACAGAGAAGATGTTTTGTCTGCTTGGTCTGGTATCAGACCATTGGCTCGCGACCCTTCTAAATTACCGAAGGGTAAGGAGGCTTCTGGTACTCAAGGTTTAGTTCGTTCTCATTTGCTTACTCAATCTGAATCCGGCTTGGTGACCATTTCTGGTGGTAAATGGACCACGTACAGAGAAATGGCTCAGGAGACTATTGACCACGTCGTTAAGCGTTTCGATTTTGGTAACACTCAAGTGGGCCCATGCAGAACTAACGAGCTTATCCTTATTGGTGGTGAGGACTACTCAAAGAACTACTCCGCCAGATTGATTCACAAGTACAAGATTCCTTTGAAGTTGGCCAAGTACCTTAGTCACAACTACGGGTCTAGATCCTCTCTTATCTTGGAATTGTACCAAGAGTCCGACTTTAACAAATTGCCTGTTACTTTGGCTGCAGCTAAAAGCTTCGAGCCCTCTATGGAGAAAACAACCGATGATAACTTCTTGTCGTACCAATCTTTCGATGAGCCTTTCACTGTCGCTGAGTTGAAGTACTCCTTGAAATACGAATACATTAGAACCCCACTTGATTTCTTGGCCAGAAGATCTAGATTGGCCTTTTTGAATGCCAGGCAAGCCTTGCACGCTGTCGATGGTGTTGTCGAGATCATGAAGAGTGAGCTCAACTGGGATGATGAAACCAGCGAAAAAATGGCTGAAGAGGCTAGGAAGCACATTGGTCAAATGGGTATCTCTTCAGAGAAGTTCAATGTTACGGACTTTGTTATTCAATAGAGAAGATGGCCGAATATTTGGCTTGACAGCAGGCAATTTTACTTATTTATTAGCCATTCCCCAACGAATTCACAATCTAGCCTACCTATAGAGTACATAGAATAGAAGCGAGTTCGCACAAATTTTTAGGCAACGTCGATTTAGGCTCTATTATATTTTTCGAATATACCGTTTCAAAACGTTTTAATTATTGTCTGGTCGTTATGTTCCTCAAAAGGCAAAGCCAAACCTTTCCCCATATAAATTTGGAAGCATCTGTGTTGAAATTTCATTTGGCAAGTGCCGAAGAATTTAAGGAAAGACAACGGAAGGCGCAAACGAAATACGGACTTTTATTGGCTCAAACTATTCGTCGAGCTGAAGTTCGTCGATGCTTAAGCTAATTTTGTCTTCTCTGGCCTTCTTTAAGTCGTTAGCTCTTTTTTTATCGGTTTTCGCAAATCGGTCAACGTCACTCATAGCGTTTCTGTTAAAACCGATGACAGGAATTGCATCATCGCCACCATTGCTGTATTTTTGTTGATATTTCGAACTTGGAGCTCTCAAGAGAGATTTGATATCTGGGTTCTCCGCGAGTTGATCATGAAGGCCAAATCCAAAACACCATTTTAGATGTAACAATCTGAAGTATAGAAACCAACTATTGATGGACAAAGATTTGGAGCGCGATAACTTGACGTGGGTCGAGCTTACTGAAGCCGATAAAAGCTCGAGCCCCGTCGGAGACAACTTGTAAATCTCTTCTCTTTGTTCCGGGTTTGTAAAAAATTCAATTGTCTTTGCCACCTCTTGAAAAACAGAATTTGTGTCTTTTTTCTCCTTCTTACCGACTTTTTTAGATGAAAGATTAGCAAGTCGCATACACGTAGTGATGATAGCCTCCTGTTCGTAGTAAGGGGCGTCATAATTATACTCCCTGTTAGCATTGTCTTCGTCGTCTGAAGCGTCCTCATATGTGTATGACTCGTAACATAATGCCAAAACTTTGGCAGCGGCCTTAGAAATCTCCACTATTTCATCATTGTCTATAATTGTGACTAGTTCGGTCGCCAATGAGCCGAGTAACTCATTGAAATATTCCCCCCTCTGAAGTAGTGTAATTAGAACCCCGACACCATGCAATGCCGCAACGGCGACATTGGCCTCGGCCAAGTAATGCGACTCTTGCTCATCGACCAAACGTTTGTCCTCAGCTTCATGCATCAACGTGGAGTACTCTCTGTCTCCTGTATCTAATTGAACTTTCATGTTGATGGAGCTTTGCACGAAACCTTGAGCAAACTCGAAGAGCCGCTTTACCTTCTCATCAACACCAAATGCAGAAGTGTCTCCATACAAAGTCAAAAGTAAGCCACAGTATCCAGTGATGACACTGGCTTTGTTCTCGTTATTGATGTACTGATTTGCAGGAGCCAGGATAAGGGTTTCCAAGCTTTCGATGAAGTCCAGACTCACTAATTCACCAAAATTCTCAAGATCACTCGCGAGTAGCGCAATTACAGATCTATAGAGAAGAACAAATTCAGTGGAAGACCTGTATTCTCCATTGGTCAAAAGCTTAACCAATGACAGGACTATTCCCTCGGTAACATAGCTGTTAGAGTCAGTGACTTCCTGGTTAAACACAATGATCGGCTTTGTCACAATAATCTTATAAAGTTGAGCCAAGAGCAACTCTCTCGATTGGGAAGAGACGGTAGATCTGGAGTGTTGCAAGGAGAACACAATGTCTTTGATCGTAGTGGCATCTGACTGGATCCTGGCTTTGTTCATGGATATTGCATTTTTCTGTCTGAAATCTTGCGAGTCTGCGATCATAGAGTCTCGGTTTTCGACATCCTCTGTTTCGCTGTGGAGCATCATGGATTGCAATGACTCGAGTTTTTTGGAGAGAAGTTCCTCAAGAGACAGGAAATTCACATCTAAAGACCCATTTTCCTCACCATCTGGAAGAGGCGTTCTCACGCGAGAGACAGACCTCGATGACGAATTGGAAAGCGACTCCTTTAGTAGCGATTTTGCGTGTAATTGTTTCGACATGTTTGTGATTATGACGAATAATTTGCAAGCAAAGAGAGTAGCCGTCAAGCTGACGAATGACCCAGTGCGAAGCAAGAGTAGTCACCACCTGTGTAGAAATGAGAATCTGCGCCCTCTTGCAGGATTAGATTATTGGGACAACGGTAAGTTTAGAAAACAATTTGCCACTTAAAACGAAAACGTAGTAGTTTGATTTCTCGGTTTTTTATTCTTTTCCTTTCTTTTTCTGTATTCTGTATTCTGTGAACAAGTTCAGGTAAGTGACAAATGCATGATTTGTTGAAATAACGGAAGATGTAAAGCAAATCTTCATATGCGTGTGAAAGCCCAACCGACACTCAAATCCCCATACCTCACTGAGTATTCATCGAGGATTTCAGAGCAGTCACTCAGACACAAATCGAGAGGATTATAGCCGCTTTGACGTTGATAAAAGTTGCAAGTCTTTGATCCCATGCACCACACAGAACACCGAATTGAAATTTAAAAAACATATTGTCTCGGTTGTTTAGGCAAACCAATAATGTCACACACGTGAGAAAAGTCATTTTGAAAATATCCCTCTTCGCGTGTTCAATGCTTTGTCGAAAAGATACGTCTTACACGAATCGCAACAATCACTGTGTCACAACTCAGGTTTGACGAGTAAGTCTAAAAAGCCACTTCCTGCGGTAACACGTAGCATTTATCGCCATGCTCTCTCACAGTTTCACTGTTGACGTCTCGCGGGAGAGCCTTTCTCATATCAAAGGCATCAATTTCATCATCCACGTGATTACGGTCTGTAGGGTAGTTCGATCCATAGTAGCCAATAACCCGCCTGTACACCAGATATCCCAATTTTTCATATAATTGGCGAGCCACCGTGTTTGTGACCTTGACGAATAGGTCTACAAACAATGCCTCGTGGGGTGCAATCGCCGTGATCTGCTCTAGATGTGTACACAAGTCTGAGGCCAATCTAATGCGGCGATAATTGCGGCCAATTGTCACGGCTGTGATATGTGTGTGCCACTCTTTTTTGCTAAGCTGACCTTCTGTTTTGCCCATCATGTATCCACTGATTTCGGGCTCAGCCAGGCCCGTATCCTCAACCGATTTGAAGAAGAGCGTGGGCCAGTCGCAGATGTACTGGAGATAAAACAGAAGATTGAAGTTTTCCGTGAACGGGTCCAAATTGACGCTGTTCAATTCAAATAGATCTTGCATCTGGAAAGGCTTGATTGAGGTCATGTTTTTCTTACTTTAATACTCTTTTCAAATGTGATCACCCATGATTTCTCGCGTTTGGAATTTGAGAACTCCACTCTCGCGGATATCTAGCGTATTATCACGCCACGTGACCCTCCGCGAGAAAATTTTAGGCTCCACAATGGCAACTTGCTTCCTGGTTCATACAATAAACTAATACTATTAATATGTTTGGTGGTCCAGGTGCTCAACCCTCTGAGGAGCAAAAGAAATTGCAAGAACAATACGCTTACAGCACTTTGCAAACAGCTGGCTTGATGGCTGGTGCATTGTGGATAACTCCAATTATCTTTCACTACATCAAGAGACAGCTCTCGTGAACTCACGGACTCCATATTTGAACCAATCGGAATCCCAATTCTTTGTACATATCTGAAATTATTAAACGAAGTTCACTGAAAACTATCTGACTTAAGTCCACATCATCGTAATCGCAATACGCTAGTTGCGCTACTCGTCTTCTTCTTCATCCTCTAACGACTCCAAAAGATCTTCCCTTAACTTGTTGATCTTGGCTATGAGGTTTGAAAAGTTGTGCCTTTCGGCAATTTTGGTGGCTGCAAGAAGAGCCTTGTCGTTTTTGATAAGTTTGACCACGCTAAATGCCTTGTTGAGTCGGGACTCCTGACAGGCATTGTTGAAAAGCTTCAAAAGAGACTTGTCAAACACAAGACTGTAATTCTTCAATGTATCCATGTGTTGTTCCTCATCACCTAGATCACCAAGAGAAGACGCCAAGAGTTTTCCTAGAGTTGAAACACGCAAAAATTCTTCCTCAGGATCATCCTCTTTGACATTTTGCAATTTTCGTTCAAGATTATCATTTCCATCCGTAATTTCATCATCCTCTTCCTCGCCGTTTTTGTTATTCTTCGCTATCAATCTCTTCATGCATTTTGTAGGAAGCCTTAAATCTAACTCAACAGGCAAGGGAAGTGGGAAACCTGGGTAGATATCATTGTTTTTCAAAATCAAACAAACCGATCTGTCCTCTTGAAGACCAAGCGGCCAACATTTCCAGTTCCTTTTAGATTCTGACAATCCAAAATCAGAGACTGCGTCCGTGCAATTGAGAACAGGAATCCATCTGGCGTTGCTCGTCTCTCTCCAGTGGGAAAGCACAACAAGGGTATCGTCGTGCCCAGCAACGAGGCAGGGATCTGAGTGATCATTGAAAAAAAGTCCTTTGATCAATGGTCCTCGTGATTCTTTGATGGGCAAATTGCACTCTTGTTGGTAAAATTTGTAGTCTTCTGGAACACTTATTATTGAGTAGCTGTAGCTATCTTTTCCCGAATGATGGATGGTGAAGACGGTGTTAATTGCGGATGAGATGAGAGAAATCACTGGAGAGACCTTCATGATATTGATGCAAAGACCATAAAGGTTGAAATACCTAAGATAGCCGAAATTAGTTCCCACAGCAATGATGGAATCTCCTGAGCTGTCTGTCGATGAACTTGTAATACAGATCGATGTGATGTATTCCGCTCTTAGAAGAGGAATTTGTCTGTCCCAAGAATCGCTGGTGTTGACGTGATGCCTGTAAAATATACGACCTTTGTGAGCATTTGAATCGTTTTGGTAGCCAGAGCATCCAAGAAGTATTCCCCTTTCATTCATCGAGCACAAATCGTAATCATAATAGTCGATGAAGTGATAATCCTTGTTCACAGACCTGTCAAAGAATGAGATTGTTACACTTTTCTGAAGATCCGAAGAGTCACCAGAAGCGTTTTTAACGGACCAAGAGTACCCAACAGAGTTCATGAATAAGTATCTTCTTTTTGTGGCGCTTGTACCAGAATTGACAGATTGAATCCAAGGAGTAGATCCGGGTGAATAAGGGACTAGCTCCTGAGCTGGCGCATGAGACCAGGTTGATGGAGCTGAAGACAGAAATCGTGCTTTTTTTCTTCTAGATGAGAGAATATCATCAACATTTCTATTGTAGTATTCGTGTGGGTCATCAGCCTCATCAGCCTCATCCTCGTCTATAATCATAGAGTCGTCAAGTGCATCTCTTTTATTCGAATGGTTCGCGTGTGCATCACCGTTTTCAGTTTCTGACTCGCTGGCTTCTTCGAGGAAGAGCTTGTCAACTTCAGAGATGACTGGCACGGGTTCTGGTGCCTCTTCCGTCTCGTTCTCGAGCGAGATCTGAAGTGAGTGAAGTTCACCATTGGTAGAACCAACATAGATGGTATTTTTAGCCCACGCCAAATTTATCGGTAAAACGTCCGTATGACTGTGTGACAAGGTCTTGATTAATTTCAAAGTCTTGAGACTGTAAACATTGATAGTGCCAGTCTTTAAAAGCAAAGCAAGAAATTTGTTGCTGGGTGAAACGGTAAATGCCACGAGAGTCTGTGAAGTCGGAGAAGACTCGGCTACCAACGACCAATCACTTCGGGAAATGGAATTCACAGAGCCAGACGATGACGGTATCAATAAGTTTTCTCCCGTAAAAGACCACAATGTTTGAGCACATATGAGCTCATTAGCGTGCTCGCCATGATAGTCTATACCATCGATTGATGCATTAATCTTTAGCGGTATGATACCCCGAACTTTTTCAATAAGCTCTGGCTTCTCGTTAAACACCGAATAAATATGTACTTCGCCATTGGCCAAAGCAAGCGAGACCAACTCTCCAAGAGAGTTGTATGAGATGCTGAGAAGCTTGTCAGCTATAGAGAATTTATCAACTTTATTTTTTTGCGAGCAGTCGATAATTACTAAGTCAGTGTTGTCTCCGCCACAGATTATCCTGTTACCCTCATTGATAATCACCGCGTCTCTCAAGGGACTAGAAGACTGATGTATTAGCGAGTAGGTTTCGTCACCAGCTATATCACCGTTCAACTCCAAAACAGCCAAATGGCCTTCCGTATTGGCAATGACTACCTTGCTTCCAAATGATTTCAAGGACGTCAAGTTCTCCGGGGCGTCCAATGAGATCGGCTCAGAATCTAACTCATCTAGATTAAAGATTTTCAAGAGTCCTCCATCATTTCCCACAAATAAGCGGTTCAGGCTCTGATCATGATGAACCAAAGTGTTTCCATCAATAAAAGCTGGAATCTTTGTCAGCATCGTATGCCTAGTGTCAATGTCAGATTTCTTCCTTTTAATAATGGCGGACTCGCTTCGGGTCATTTTTACGCGTTTTTCACGCGTCCCGCGTATCAACGGCTCACGTGAGGCACGAGCTATGCGATAGTGTGCTACTGTAACGGTAACTTAACATGCAGATTAAGCCCCAGGATTCCAAAAATAAATCTGTTTTCTACGGCACCCTAGAGGAAAAAACACTTCGACTGAGCTAGCACCTAGGGATCTTTAGCAATACCAGATCCTTTTTCAATGTCAATCTCTTCTTTCCAATCGGACCTCGAGTGAGCGAATACTCGGTGTTGATCAAATTCAGATTTGGGATACAAATGCTTGTAGAGAATAATCTTGGGAGAAAGTTAAAAAAAAAAGGCAAAACTGAAACTTGAGTATATAAGAGTGAACATAGTCCATTTAGCAACTGTCTCCAATTGGAATGATCCGACGCTAGGAAAGATAAGGCATTATCAGAATTGATCGACAAAAAATTTCATCACTCAAGCAACCTTCCATTGACGAGAAATTTTCCTTGGCCACGAGCCCTGAGTCTATTCTTTGTGAACTTCATTTGCTTGTAAAACAAGGATCAGACTAAATACATATCTTGTCATTGTTACTTACTGGACATGGATAGATTTTCAGAAACACTACAGACATAATTGAATCGTCCGCTCGGCACTCATATTGGTCACACGACTGTGGAAGCGAAAGTTGCTTATCTCATTGGGCGATGGTGCTAAATCCTTTTTCATCACACTTAGTAATTATCTTTGCAAGTTTAGTTATCAGTAGTCACTGGAGCTGGATGAACGACCAAATATTTTTGAACAAACGATAAAAATGGTTTTATCTTCATTCACTCTATTCGTAGTCATTGAACATAAAACGCATGTTTTGAGAAAATAGCCTCCGTGATGTGTCTTGGCAACTCCGTTATAATTCAACCCCCAACTAAAATGATTTCTCCGAAATTTCACAACATTCAATCTCTTTTGCTTGGGATGTGGGTGTTGATCCGTTTTTCAATGTAATATCTTGCCTAAGCTGTAGATTTTCAATGTATTACAGTATGAAGGATGTCTTCGAAGTCCGGTTGTACCAGAAAACCTGTGCCCAAGTGTTGGTCGTCTGTATAATGTACCTTTTAAAAAGCTAAGATTTTGCTTCTCTTAGTTCTTCGAGTCTTATGTGTGAGGCAACCCAGCTGGGTGAGCACCGAGAGATGCTACGTAATGGTTGAGCTCTATTAGGCTCAGCTGGAAACAAGTTCTTTCGGGCATATATGACACGAGGGTGTTTAGCTTTGTTCTGTTTAGTCGCTCATTTTGAAAAAAAGGAAGAAAGAGAGAATGATTCTACTGGCTGTCTAGTCTCACCTACTTGCAATTTGATTCATGCTACTAAACTACCATAACTTTGATCTTGAAGATAGACAAGCACGATGACTTTGACCTAAAATGGAAAGTGAAAAGCCATCATTTAACGCTTGATGATGGAAGTAGATTGTATAAATGATGAGGTTAGCGTATCAAACGATAACGTGGTCTGGCCGAAGGGAGGGCCATTATGGAACAATTGAACCAAAGAGTCAATCCCATTCCACGAAAAAAGCCTCATTCTCCCGCAAAAGGAGAACAAAAAAGCTACTGTGTTGTGAAGGACACAGAAAAAGCGCCAGGGCATATTCGTGAGGGAGGGAGACGCCGTGGTATTCATCTACTGTGGGTATATTAGTGTCAAGAGCGGCCGTTCGCTCGCGAATGGAATGCATGTGCGTGCAAATTGAAAATCCCTCAGGTCTATGATCGCTTTCGTAAGGCTTTACTATGAATTTTTGAATTAATTTTATGACAAGCCAGATTGGAGCTGTGTAGGAATCTCGGATCTCACCCAGTAGTCACATTTTAATCAAGTATCTCATTAAGCAGTTTGAAGTGCCTTTCATGTTCGATGTCTGTCTTCGTGCCCACGTTAGTTTAAGACACGTGCAAGCTAAACTAGCCGCGCCCGGACCAGTGACGCGGCACGAACCACTGGGCGTAAAATCTTGGTTTCGGAAGCATGCTGGCCATCAATTACTTGCCCACGAAAGAACAGAAAAGAAAGAAGAAATCGATAAAATAAATGCAGTTCTGAACATATTTCAGAACTTCCCTTAGCACAGTCAGGCTAGCGCTGGTAATGTAAGCTACGAAAAGAGATTGCACGCAGCTATAGTTTGTTCAGTTCTCATACTAATGAATTTTTATATATTCATGAATTCGGTCTGAGGAATAGGTAGGAGAGCTGGGCTAGAGAAGAACTATTACTTGCCCTGGGCTGTGCTGCGCGATTTTCCTTGCGTTATTTTCTCGGGATTTCCTATTCTAGCTTTTTGATTTTTTGATTTTTTTCTCATACTCAGATGGAGCGCTCTCTTACGAGGCCCCATTGCTTTCTGCCCGTACGAATAGTAACTTAGGTATAGACATTTGCCTGGCACCCCGCTTTCCTCTCACGTCAGGGGAGGTTACAAAACGAGTAAAAGAGAAATGAAACCTGAGCGCCATGACCACCTGTACGCAGTGCAACACCAGCACTGAACTTTCCACGCAATTCTCAAATTTACTATTAACTTCACTATCAATTTAGATCTTTTCGAGTTGTCGTGAGTGTCTGTCTTCAGACTCTCGGGTTTGGCGGAATTGTGCTCGCGTAGGTGTCCAGTTTCCGAACTATTTGTTGCTCGCAGCAGCCTGCGGCGAAGAGTATGGTCCCCTGGAAAACATCGTCCCCTATGTTCAAGCTTTACAGCCCAGCGGTCAAAAGCTGGAGTTCGAGCGCCTCGCGCACCATCCTATCACGCGGCTGCCCTCGGTCTTCAATTTGGTAGTTCTCTCACACGGAGTTGTCTCAGGCTTCTGGTGCATCTACGGCAGGTGGTGCACAGAACCCCTTGACGCGCACATGTTTCCGTAGACAAGAGTAGGGTTCTATTTGCAGCTAATCTGAGGCATTTTTGGCATTGGCCCACACAGAAAAATTCCCTGTCACCTAGACGCCCATAGGTAGGGCCCAAACATGAACAGAGGGTTTTTGTTTAGGAGAAGGTTCCCCGCTTCAGCACTGACTACGTAAATTATAAATATCCCTACATGTAGCCTCCTTTTTGGACTTCTCAGTGTTTTTCTTTCCTTCTTTGTTTCTTGCGATTGAGGACAAACGAGTCAAAAGCGCAGCCCAAGAGTATCAATACAAGTTTTGAACGCAGCCAGCCAATGCTGATCGTGAAGGATTTAGAGTCACCAGTGGCAGCCAATGAAGAAGAGGGTGAGGTTTCTGTTCTTGACAAAGATGAATGTCGAATCAGAAAGCCCTCAGTGAAGGAAACTTTGGTGCTAGCCTACTCTTCTCTTGGTGCCATCTATGGGGATATTGGTACATCGCCATTGTATGTGTTGAATTCAATTAAATACCCAAACAATACCCCGACCCAGGATGATATCTACGGGGCTGTTTCGGCCATATTCTACATATTCATCATTATAGTTTTGGCCAAATACGCATTGATTGTTCTCACCTATGGGCCAAATGAGGGCGAGGGTGGACAAGTTGCCATTTATGCTAAGATTGCTCGGTGCTTGAGAGCTGGACCCAAGGGTGTTATTATTCCAGGAACCCCCGAGAAGTCTGATGCAGAATTGCTAAAGAGAACTGAAACCACGTCTAGTTTCAGTTTAAACCCAGCAGAGTCAGAATGCTGGATAAAAAAGCCAGTTGTGGTAAAGAAAGTGTCACTTGTATCTTTATTTGGTTGCTTCTTGGGCTGCTCCTTGGTCTTTTCTGATGGCTTGTTGACGCCCACCACCTCAGTGTTGAGTGCTATTGCGGGAATTCAGGTTGCTAAGCCAGATTTCAGTTATGTGTTGGTCGTCTCTGAGATTGTGATCGTTGTTCTTTTCGCTGTTCAGCAATTCGGCTCCCACAAACTATCACATCTTTTTGCTCCAATTATTACGCTCTGGTTGATTGGCCTTATCATTTGCGGCATTGCTAACATAATTACTCATCCAGCAATCTTCAGAGCTTTATCTCCCTACTACGCTATAAAACTTTTGAAAAATGTGGGAATCGATGCTCTTGGCGGTGTGATGTTGGCAATCTCAGGCACTGAAGCAATGTTTGCTGATTTGGGACATTTTGGAAGGGCCCCAACTCAAATTGGAATCACGTTTGTTTTCATATCCCTAATCGTTACCTACTTGGGACAGGGAGCTTATTTGGTTAATCATCCAGAAGACCTTTCCGGCGTGTTTTATTTGTCTATTCCTGGAGAAACTGGCAGTGGTCAATACTGGGTGATGTTTGTATTGGCAACTCTCAGTACAATCATTGCTTCGCAAGCCTTGATTCTTGGTGTCTTCAGTATCATATCCCAGCTTATCAATCTCGATTGTTTCCCTAAGTTGAAGGTGAAGCACGTGTCGGCCGCTTACTCGGGTAAGGTTTATATTCCGGCAGCAAACTTCTTGTTGCTTATCGGTGTCTGCGCTACAACAGCTGGCTTCAAAAACTCTAACAATGTCACAGCCGCTTACGGTTTGGGCATTTCGTTAGACTTCTTGGTGACATCATCGCTAATGATGATTTGCATGACTTATGTTTACGAGTTTAAATGGTATGTCACCACGCTTTTTTGTTTGCTTTTCGTCCCGTTAGAGTTTTGCTTGGTCATAGCAAATATTAAGAAAGTTCCTCATGGAGCATGGTTTCCTTTAATGATGTGTGCGATTTTTTTGAGTTTCCTCATCTTTTGGAGGTACTGCCGTGATCAGACTGTTAATCGGCAGCTCTCGTCTAGAGTCAGATTGACGGAATTATACCCAGAATGCAAGACCACAGAAACTGTTGATTTGAGGGGGCGTACGGCAGAGGGTGTTAATGACACAGACAACGATTCTATTCCGGTTCTGGTATCTAGTTTCCGAGGCATGTTGGCGGATGATGCGTCGGACTTGTTTCAAAAAATTCAGACCCGATTTGGTATTGTGAAGCGAAGTTCGATGCCCGGTGCTTGCGTCATTCACTCTGACACGCCACATCAAGATATCATCTCCCCCAACACTGTACCTCTCGTTTACGCCAAGATTATTCGAGAATTTGGCTCAATCCCCTCTTTGGTTGTTTTTTGCAGAATGAGAGTCCTTTCAATTCCAGTTGTTCCGCTCGAGGAGCGAATTTTGATAAGTGCCACCAAAATTCCAGGACACTTCAAATGCGTTATACGGTTTGGTTTCATGGAGGAGGTACACATTGATAAGGAAATTGGTGAACACATCCTCAAAAATTTTATCAGCGTCACTGACTTACAAAAGTACGGGGAAGACCAAATCCCAATTCTCCATGTGTTTGAGAAAAATGAAATCAGAGCCAAAGAATATAGAAGCAGCGAGAATGCTACCAAGAATCCTTTCGTGATTGTTTCGCGCTACGTGAGGCGTTTTTTGATTAACCAATTGTTCAGCCCCGTTGACGCAGTTTTCCAGCATAATGATCGATGTGTGTCTTGGCTAGGCGAAGATGATAGCGAGAAGGGCAAGTTATTTATCGGAGGAATTACCACTATCTGAGCAACGCCATCAGCTCAATCTTTATAGAATCCTCCGATTTTTTTCGATTCATTCATTAAAATGAAATCTCAAGGTCCGATTGCCCTAAAACTTTTTTTTAGAATATCCTTTTTTTTTTCGAATTCTTCACCTTTTTGGGCGACAGCTCAAATTTTACTTGTCCTGTAGTTTTCTTTGTTCTCGTGTTCCGCCTTCATATGTGACGCCTCGGGTTCGAAGACTGCACTTGAGTCATTCTGTACAGACTGTGGTGTACTGTATGCATCCTTGGCCAATCATCGTTGACGATGCCAGTCGTGTGACGCAGTTATGTGACTTGAGCCTCGCCTGTTTTGCAAAAGCACTGCGTTAGGTCTCGTATAGAGATCAAGTAATTAAGGAGGTAGATGGCAGGTTCTCACCCAAAGAGGGCTTTGTTGTAGAAGTGACACTGAGATACTTGGGTCACTGAAAAGTTCAAAGAGCAGTCCTAAAATTTAGTATTGCATATAAGACCCGGACTTTAGCACAGAGCACATCCTGTGAGATCATGATGCCCGATCTGGGAGGCAAATTGATTTTGCCTGTGTGGGCGAAGTGCGCTCTTGAGAACTCGAGGTTACGCGTAAAGAGGAAAGCCTACGACGTGACTGATCTGATCTTTAGCAGTCGAAACCGCCAATAAAAGCTCACCGATTGTACTCCGATTCTGACAAACATATATCAGGATCATCAGGCAGATCTAAACTTTTGAAAGCGAGTTTTTTTTCCATATCATTCTTTTTTAGAGGAATTGTTAGAGAATCTTTACATAGACGCGACGCCAACAAATCATGTCAGATATTGTGGAGCAAGACGAGGACGCGATGTCCGGGCCACTTTTGATCGAGCAACTCGAAGGCAACGGAATTTCTTCAGGTGATATTAAGAAGTTGAAAGTAGAGGGGTATCATACAGTGGAGAGTGTGGCGTACGCACCCAAAAAAGCTTTGTTAACAGTGAAGGGAATTTCTGAGGCCAAGGCTGACCGAATTAGCCAGGAAGCTGCGAAGCTTGTTCCCATGGGATTTACGACAGCCTCGGAGTTTCATAGCAGGAGATCAGAGTTAATCTGCCTCACAACAGGCTCCAAGCAGTTGGACACTTTACTCGGGGGAGGCGTGGAAACAGGCTCTATCACTGAGATCTTCGGAGAGTTCAGAACGGGAAAATCGCAGTTGTGCCATACACTTGCCGTAACGTGTCAGTTGCCGATTGACATGGGTGGTGGCGAGGGTAAGTGTCTCTACATCGACACGGAAGGTACATTTAGACCCGTGCGTTTGGTATCCATCGCACAACGGTACGGCCTCAATCCGGATGACTGCCTTGACAACGTGGCATACGCAAGGGCGTACAATGCTGAGCATCAGTTCCAGCTTTTACACCAGGCTGCACAAATGATGTCTGAATCGCGGTTCTCATTGCTTATTGTGGATTCTATCATGTCCTTGTACAGAACAGATTATTCCGGAAGAGGTGAGTTGTCTGCGAGACAGACACATGTTGCAAAGTTCATGAGGACTTTACAAAGACTAGCAGACGAGTTTGGTATCGCTGTTCTCATCACGAACCAGGTCGTGGCTCAAGTGGACGGAATGTCTGCGATGTACAATCCCGACCCCAAGAAGCCGATCGGTGGAAATATTATTGCTCATAGTTCAACTACGAGACTCTCATTCAAGAAAGGCAGGGCAGAGCAAAGAATCTGTAAAATCTACGATAGCCCTTGCTTACCTGAAAGCGAGTGTGTGTTTGCCATCTATGAGGACGGTATTGGAGACCCTAAGGTAGATGAAGACGACAACTAGACTGCATCTTGAAAACTTGTGGCTCGAGACATTGTGGGGAGCTTCTCATCTCTTTTCAAGGCTGCCGCTGCGAAGCGATGACAGCAATACCCCTGAGGTGAGAGATGTTAAAGCCTAGTTTAGAAAAAATTCAAGATAGAGTAAAGAAAAGATATGCCAATGTTTTGAGTGGTAAGTATCGCATCAAGAACTGAATATACTTTATTTTGAAGCATCGCATAGGGTACTAGATACAGCGAAAAAAAAAAATTTCCGCATGTCCTTTCAAGCTTTCTCTTGGCTCGTCATCGGGAAAGCAATATATGCCAGATGCATACGACGTGTGCATCCTTTTCCAGCCAGTGCTGCATATGGCGTGAACGACTCTTAGAATGGACATTGATCGCCGTGGTAGACTTGGATTTCGTTGTCGATGAATGGCTTCCATTTTAGTCATAATTACCCTCTATTTGTCAAAACCTAGGGAATGTTCTATTGTGAATTTTGAGGAGAATCAAATTGGTTTTTGTTCTTTGTCTCCTATGCCGTAGACTTAACCATTCTGTCGTCCTATTTTCACGCTAAGACGTAAAAACTAAGTCTGGGCTTTAAGGGATCCTGCAAGGAAGAGACTCATGTCTCCGAACTGATACACGATATAACTGTAGATCTGTTCACGTTTGAGTATAACGTATTGAATAAGATTAACAGCTGTGGATGAGTTCTACCAGTAGAGATTCATCACCAAAGCATACCCAAATATTTCCACGCCTGCTTTTGAAGAACTTCGCACAGCTTCTAAATTTATTGCTCACAACGTCTTGTTTGTTAGAATTATCTAAGCGATCATTCACGTTGCCATGCGGCGCTTTCCTGTTCCGGGCGCGCGCTCCTGTATGACCCAACTATCTTTTTCATCAATGACCGGGTAACTGTGGTGCCCCACGCAGTTTGGGTACGAATTTTTCTTTTCAATAGCGCCGGCCTTTGCTCAAGTTTGCAATCAACCTCTCGCTCCGGCTCGGTATATGTACTAGTTTCTAGGCCTCATTTCAATCAATTTGACTTGAAGACAATCTCTCACTCGTCAATCTTTTATCCTTTCCAAGCTTCGACTATTGTTGTCTCCTCAAACTTTCAGATCCCGGGAACACCCGTCACCTTATGGAGAGTTTCACTTGTTCAAGTTTTTGATCTCAACACCATCTAAATCTATCACGCATATCTGCCTAGCTTCATATTCACTGGTCTTTCTTGAATAACAACAAAACAGCATGGATAAATCTAAAATGAAGAACATTCTACCCAAGCCATCTGGGTCAATGCTGGCATCCACTCCAATGCTGGGGAGCAAGAGAAAATCCATGTCTTCGATAGATATCTATGCCAAAAAACCAAAACAACACTTGTCTCCTTCTCCAAGTTACTCAAACCCAATGTTGGACTCGGCGCAATTATCCCCAGACAATTCCGACTTCAAGGACCAGGGCTCCACACATTCACTGAAGCAGGCTAGGCCTGTTACAAGCTGTACGTTCTGTCGGCAGCACAAAATTAAGTGCAACGCCTCCCAAAATTTCCCCTCGCCTTGCACGAGATGCAGCAAGTTGGGCCTCAAGTGTGAAATTGATCCGCAATTCAAGCCCAAGAAGGGATCCCAGATTCAGATGTTAATTGGGGACGTCGAGGAATTAAAAGCCAAAATCGAAATGCTCTCCAAGAATGAACATTTGTTGACGCAGGCTCTAAATCAGCACAACAAAAACTTCTTGCAAGCTGAATCTTCTCCGCAACATGCTGCTTCTTATCCGGGATTCTCCAACAGGACGCCATACACAGCACAGAACACACCCACGTCGGCAATCGAGCAAATCACGGGTCACGTTGCCTCGCCACATATGAGGCCTCATGGTCCCTTCCACTATCCGTCGCATTCTGGTGTTGTAGTTAACGATGCTACCGGGCCTTCGTCAGCTGTGACAAACTTAAATCGCATTTTGGCCGTCGACTCTGCTGACAATTCCCCTGCTACACATATGAGCGATACGAGACTCAAAGACGAGGCAACACCAGAAACTTATGAAATCCCCTCTCCGGTGTTCTCGGAATTTATTTTAGGCGATGTTCGACTTCCATTGAACAAGGCCGACGAACTCCACGACAAATTCATGACTAAATTAGTGCCGTTTTTGCCAATTATTTCATCGAACACTGCTACCCAGCTATACTCCAGCTCTCAGCTTTTGTTCTGGACAGTCATGCTCACAGCCTCTCTTTCTGAGCCCGAGCCAACATTGTACATGTCCTTGGCCTCGTTGATCAAGCAATTGGCCATTGAAACCTGCTGGATTAGAACCCCACGCTCAACGCATGTGATTCAAGCTCTTGTAATCCTTTCCGTATGGCCCTTGCCTAACGAGAAAGTTCTAGATGACTGTTCATATAGGTTCGTGGGGTTGGCCAAAAATTTATCGCTTCAGTTGGGATTGCATCGAGGTGGCGAGTTTATCCAAGAATTCAGCAGAACACAGGCGGATTTGGGTCCAGAATCGGATCTTTGGCGTACCAGATCCTGGCTAGCGGTTTTCTTTTGTGACCACTTCTGGTCTTCTGCTCTTGGACTACCACCATCCATCAACACCACGGACTATTTGCTTGAAAATGCGCGTATTGATGACACGCTTCCTTCCAACTTCAGGTCATTGATCTCCTTATCCATATTCCAATGCAAATTGGTCAACGTGATGGGAATTTCAGTGACAAGATCCGACGGCTTGCTCGAGCCACTGAATCGTGCAGCTTCTTTGAACATTCTTGATCGAGAGCTAGAAAGGCTCAAATTCAAACTCAACGTGATGGACGGCTCTTCTGTTGAAATTTACTATTTATACTTGCGACTTATGATCTGTTGTTTTGCGTTTTTACCTGGAACTCCAATTGAAGATCAAGTTAAGTATGTCAGCACAGCTTATTTGTCTTCGACCAGGATCATCACCATAAGCTCACAGATTTTGAGTTTGAATTCGATTTCTTTGATGGAACTTCCGATTTACGTCAGGCAAGCCATCACGTATTCGGCTCTTCTCTTGTTTAAATTGCACTTGTCACGGTACCTTATTGACAAGTATGTTGATAGTGCAAGGCAATCTATTGTCACTGTGCACAGACTCTTTAGAAACACGCTCTCGTCTTGGAAAGATCTTCAAAATGATATCTCGAGAACTGCCAAAGTCCTTGAAGACTTGAACATTGTGCTATATACCTATCCGGAAATTTTCATCCCGAGCAGCACGCCAAACTCTGGGGGCAGCATTATCAGTCGAATGAGATCTCATTTAACAGCGTCGTTGTTCTATGATTTAGTGTGGTGTATTCACGAGGCTCGAAGACGCAAACTAGCGAAGAAAGGTTGCCAAAAAGGCTATCCCAAAATTAAGTCGGAAAACGACGATAGTCAAGAAGGCGGTGTGAGACCCCAGCCCCTACCATTCTACAATCAAATCACCAAAGATGACTTCAAGACAATTACAACCACTACACCTAACGGTACAACAATCACAACGTTGGTACCCACAGACCAGGCTCTACACCAAGCTAAAAGTTCTCATGAGCGTGGTTCGAATAAGCCATTGGAGATAAATGGGATTCCACTCGCAATGCTTGAAGCAACCGGAAGTACGAAAGATGTTAACACAGCAAATTACTCTGGTAATACGCTCCCGCAATACCCAGATGAGGAAAGAGAGATGCAAAATAGTGGACCTGTACTTTCGCAGCAAGGAGATATCCCAATGGATATGCCCCCGTATGCTGCAGTCACCAATGAGAACATTGGCTCTCATCAGAACACGCCGGTACAGCTTGACATGAACGGAGCAGACGCAAGGCTACAGTTGGGCAGCTACCCATATAATCCAGTTCCAGTACCTGGATCAGGAATAGCAGATCAGTTGGACAGTTTCTTCCAGCAACAATCTCACGGTTGGCTCAACAACAATGGCCAAGACGACGACTTTTTGGGCTGGATCGACGTCAACATGATTCACGAAAAGTGAACGAGTATACCAATAGATAGATTTTGCATGAGAAGACAATCATCATGATAATGAAATACATTAATGTCTAGTATTAAAAAGAAGGTCACGTGAGAATTAGCAAAGCAACGGGAACCACGTGCCGGCATGTAGCACCCAATTCATTCTCACGCGAAAGAACCTTAACACAGCCGTCGTACCATCGGAGTTTTTCACCAAGAAAGAAGAGAAATGATCAGCAGACTCACACGCTTCGTTGCCTTGCCTAGGTCTTTGGCCAGATCATCTGCACAAATTGCCAGAGCTCAATTATACTCCACTTTCAAAGCCGAGGAGCAGCCAAGAGTGAGAATTGGATCCGTTGCCCCTGACTGGACTGCCAACACTACCCAGGGCCAGATCTCTTTCCACGACTTTATTGAACAAAACAAAAAATGGGTTGTTCTCTTCTCTCATCCTGCAGACTTCACGCCTGTTTGCACGACGGAATTAGGTGCCTTCTCCAAGTTGGCACCAGAGTTCAAGAAGCGTAACGTTACTCTTTTGGGTTTGTCCACTGAGGATGTCGACAGCCACAAGGCTTGGATCAAAGATATCGAGGATGTTACTGGTGGTAACCCGTTTTCCTTCCCAATCATTGCTGATCCCAAGAAAGAAATAGCCTTCAAGTATGACATGCTTTCAGAGGACGACTTCCACAAGTTGGCCAATCAAACGGTGGCTACTGTGAGGTCTGTTTTCATCATTGACCCATCGAAAAAGGTCAGGTTGATCATGACTTATCCAGCTTCTGCTGGTAGAAACTCTGCTGAAGTCTTGAGAGTCATCGACTCTTTGCAATTGACTGATGCCAAGGGCGTTGTCACCCCAATTGACTGGACTGCAGGACAAGATGTCATCATCCCGCCCACGGTGTCTGATGCCGATGCCAAGGCCAAGTTCGGACAGTTCACTACCTTGAAGCCATACTTGAGAACAACTAAAGCTCCTCAATAAACTCTTTAATCTATGTAAATTCTAAATAAATGGAGAACCTTTCTTGTTTGCGTCTCGGTGACTGTAGGTGGTAGAGAATAAAAACATGCTTTTAAGATTGTGATTTGTGATGACAGGGAACGCTGCTTATGGAATGTCCAATCGACCCAGAGAACGATAAATGAATCTGAGTTCAGGCGGAAAAATGTGTAACATCTCACATAATGAAAAGATGATAAAAGAGGAGACGCAAAAGTCGGAAAATTCACTGAAACGATCCATACACGTAAACATGTTTAATTATTTAAAGAAAATCTTAAAGTAGATTAGAACGTTCATCCCAGGGCAACCCACGTCAATGTGAGGGTACGAGTTTGAGCCACGCCGGTTTGGAGGACCTGCACATGCGCTCCTTACCTTCTCCCGATTAGTTAAATTGGACGCGTCTTATGCACCTTTTTTTTTTTTTGATCCACGGCCCTTTTTTTTTCCACAGCTTCCAAAATTTATAGGTCTCGTTGAGTCTAGCCCATAAACTTTACAATCGCTGTTTGCTTTATCGAGTCAAAATTGAAGAAGATTCCAGTCCCCCGCGTATTATAGCAATCACTTATTTTCTCGAAGGAAAAAAAAAATAGAAGCCAAGTTAAAGAATACAAATTCGACAAATGTCTCATTTCGTATCATCTCCACGGAGCATTCCATCCGATGCCGCCAATCTTCTTAATTCCTCTCATATATCTTCTTCGCTTGGAAGATCGGCGATGTCTCCACTGAGCGGGCAGCCAAATGTTTCATTCAGTGACGCTCTGCAAGGGCAATCCGCCCGCGAGAGAGACTTGAAGATGCCCGCTTCATTGAGAAAACCAGTGGATGTCCCCAAAGTGGTGGATGTCACGGGAGAGAAAGTCAGGGAGTCTTTCGAGCAATTTATCGAGGAGTTTGTCGATGAAGAATCAGCAAACGATGAGTGGCTGGGGAGAATTTATTTGGCTCAGATAGAGAGTATGCGTGTATTCGAGTACAGCACATTATACGTGGACTACCAACATTTGGTCGGTAGAGAAAATGGTGTATTAGCCACCGCCATTTTGGAGCAGTACTACCGTTTCAACCCTTTTTTGTTAAAGGGCTTGAGAAGACTTTTGAAAAAATATGCCCCTTCCTTATTGTTCATGAATTTGCTAGGTTCAAACGAAGCAGACATAAAGGACTCGAGGGCAAATGACGGAGACTCGGCTGGTTCCTCTGGATCAACTTCCAACGAAAGAGTCTTTCAAATCTCCTTTTTCAATTTGCCCGTCACACACAGAATCAGAGACATCAGAACCGACAAAATCGGATCCTTGATGGCCATCTCGGGGACAGTCACAAGAACTTCCGAGGTAAGACCAGAACTCTACCGAGGCTCGTTCACTTGCGACATGTGTTCGGCGGTTGTCGATGGAATCGAACAGGTATTTAAGTTCACTGAACCCACGGCGTGTCCATCTTGTCCAAACCAAAGTTATTGGACTCTCAATGTTGCCAAGTCGCAATTCATCGACTGGCAAAAGGTGCGTATTCAGGAAAATTCAAATGAGATTCCAACGGGTTCGATGCCTCGTACTTTGGACGTCATCATGAGAGGTGAGGCTGTTGAGAGGGCAAAGCCAGGAGACAAGTGTAAGTTCACCGGCACGGAGATCGTCATCCCCGACATCTCCCAATTGGGCTTACCGGGTATAAAAGCCCAAAGCATGAAAGAAAGTGCTGCAACGGCCTCTGACTTAAACTCCGGTGTCACCGGTTTGAAAGCTCTCGGTGTCAGAGACCTCACATACAAACTCGCATTTTATGCGTGTCACATAAGTTCTTTGGTCAACAAACTGAGTGACAGTTCTGATTTGGCAGAAAGGGAAACCGAGTTTCAGGGCGTGAATGAGCAAGAGATGTTCTTGAACTCCTTGACGGATTCTGAGGTTTCTCAACTCAAAGATATGGTGAAAGATGAGCACGTATACGACAAGTTAGTTCGCTCTATTGCGCCAGCTGTTTTTGGTCATGAAACTATCAAAAAGGGAATCTTATTACAACTCCTTGGTGGTGTGCATAAGCAAACTGTTGAGGGTATAAACTTGAGAGGTGATATCAACATTTGTGTTGTTGGTGACCCTTCTACTTCGAAGTCGCAATTTTTGAAATATGTGTGTGGATTTTCACCCAGAGCAGTTTACACTTCAGGTAAAGCCTCCTCCGCAGCAGGTCTTACAGCTGCCGTTGTTAAAGATGAGGAAAGTGGTGAGTATACCATTGAAGCTGGTGCGCTCATGTTGGCTGACAATGGTATTTGTGCTATTGACGAGTTCGATAAAATGGATATCACGGATCAGGTTGCTATCCATGAAGCGATGGAACAACAAACAATATCGATTGCAAAAGCTGGTATTCACGCAACCTTGAATGCACGTACATCCATCTTAGCTGCGGCGAACCCCATTGGTGGCAGGTACAACAGAAAAATGGGACTAAGAGCTAATTTGAACATGACCGCGCCGATCATGTCTAGATTTGATTTGTTTTTCGTGGTCTTGGATGACTGCAATGAAAGAGTCGATACTCAATTGGCATCTCATATCGTGGACTTGCACATGCTTCGAGATGAGGCAATTGACCCACCATTTTCCGCTGAGCAGTTGTCAAGGTACATCAAATACGCCAAAACTTTCAAACCAAGAATGACAAAAGGCGCCAGGGATTTCTTAGTTGCAAAATACAAGCAATTGCGAAGCGATGATGCCCAAGGTTTGGGAAGATCGTCTTACAGAATCACAGTGAGACAGTTGGAATCCATGGTCAGACTTTCGGAAGCAATTGCCCGTGCAAATTGCACAGAGGAAATTTCTCCTGCATTTGTCTCCGAAGCTTATGACTTGTTGCGTCTGTCCATTATCAGAGTTGAGATGGATGATATACAGATGGATGATGAAGTGCAAGTGCCTTCAGTAGATGAAGAGGAGGACGTCGAGAGCAATGCTCAGCAAGACTCTCGTGATGACACACTCTTGAACCAAGCTCTGCACAACGAGCTCACTCAAGGTGCAGTTGCCCCCAATGCTGCAAAACCTTCTAAAATTACCGTTTCCTATGATAAGTATGTGGCGATGATGAACCTCATTGTGAAGAAGGTCGCAGATGATGATGCAAATGGTGGAAATGGACTCACAAGAACAAAATTGGTTCAGTGGTACTTGGAACAAAAAGAAGATGACATGAATACAGAGCAAGAGTTCCTATATGAGAGGGAGTTGGCATACAAAGTCTTAAAACGTTTAGAGAAAGACAAAATTTTGATGAGTGTGACTCTGAATGCAAACGAAGATGATTTGATGGACAGAGATTTTGCCCAAGCTGAGCAAAAGACACACACAGTGTACATTATTCATCCAAATTGCGCCATTTTGGACTTTTTCGACAATGAAGCACGCGAAGACAACGATGAAGATACAGAAAGCTGATGCTGGAAAAACTATATTGTGTAAATTAGATAGTGAAAAAAAAATGCATATGTAAATCACATTTGAGTGAGACTAGAGGACAATCCTTCTATTCTTCGAGCGCGTTGACCGGTTCTTTCAAGCTATTGGCTTTCCACTCTGCTGGAGCAACTTGACTGGAGCATTCTTCACAATGCTCAATGAAGCTTTTAGAGGTCTGAAACATCTTCTGACATGACCTACACCATCCAGGATCCGTATCAGCGTATGCCTTCTGTTTGTCTTTAATATAATGAACCAATCGCAAATGCCTTTTCAAGACATCCAACCGACTGAAAGACCCACCGTTGCGGTGGCATGTGGGATCGTTTTTCCAATATGGGCAATGAAAAGTTGGGGCATTGTGCGACTTCGAGTGTCTTCTCAAATCGGACTGTCTTGCAAACGACCACTTACAACCTTCGTATGTGCATTCGTAAGGCTTCAGAGTGTCAGGATCAGGCGAAAGAGAAATCGGAAACCTCTTGTTGGAGAATTTAAGATCTTTTGACTTTTTAGAATGCTTGGAGTGAATGAATTTTGCCGTATGGCTGTGATTGTTTTGATCTAATGGTTTCACGCTTTCGTTTTCTGAGGGTTGATATCGGCTTTGAGTAAGGTAAGGCAGAGGCAGAGAAGGGTTTAAAGAGGTGTTTCTCATTGATAGCAGATTTTTGGTATCAATATCATGAGCGGGAAAGTGGTTTTGAGATAGCTGGCCTTGAGGAGCATAAGAGTGATACAGACCATGAAGCGAATGGAAAGGTTGCGGAGAAGACTTGTCCTGGGTCACAGGAAATGCTGAGGTGGAAAGTGGAAAGCCGGTTTGCGGTAGGTTCTGAAGCGCAACCTGAGGAAGTTGCTGAAATTTTTGAGCACTTTGGGATCCTTGTGGCTGGCTCAATGATGGGTACTTAAATGTTTCGGGCCCCATGTACCCATACCTTTGGAACAGATTTTTTCCCTGATTATGAAGTGGCTGAGGTCCAGGGTTCTGGGCTGAGTAACTTAACAGGTGGGGGTACATTTGAGATGAGGCTGCTCCGCTAGTGACAGGCGCATTTTGGGGTGGAGGAAGAGTCAGGAGTTGTTTCAGTCGCAGCACATATGGAGGCTGAACGGCCGTGCTTGTGTGGCCCAGCATGTATGAAGGGTTTTTGATATCGTTGGTAACAGAGCTTTGAGGACCAGACGACATTGTGTGACGATATTCGATGATTACAAGTCCCAAACAGGTTGATTTTGCAGTTCTGTTAAATCTGTCTCTTATCCTTTTTAATTTGGCGGTCAGATGATCTAAGAAATTCAGATCAAGCGTCTTCTGTTCTAGACTATAGGATTTTTGAATCCACGAACTGGGTTTTGAATCTCAGATGTTCGGCTGTCAGTTTATTCAACAGAGAGCATCAGATGAAAACGATGCCCTATGCAATTGTCATCGGTCGCGCGATGACTTGTGTCTGGTTGTATATAGGCCTAAAAACTCAATCACGCAGCTGCTGCTGCCAGGTAGGGTTCAACTTTTCTCTAATAAAAAAAACAATTATTGTCGAAATAAATACGAAGTGGGTCAAAGCCAAGTTGATCCATTTAACCCCTTTAGCTGAATCAAGGATAATGAGGCGGACTTCATTAGTATATCAAGCGGAAAGTCACTCTATTCTAACTCAACACATGTCCTGCATCCGTCCTCATCGTTCCGCGTCAGGTTCAAGCAGTTACTGTCGAGCACAAGGAAGCCACGAGGGAACATCACTAAACGAAAAATTAGTGTGTAGGTTATCAAGCGCTAAACTATGAAAAGGGAAGAGTGTTCGGGTGTGTAAGAGAATTCATCAGTGATAAAAAATTGCCCCCGCCTTGTGTAGTTTATTTTTATTGGCAGCCAAAGCTTAATTCAATAGATAATAGGGGAGTTCCTAGTTCCCGGAACACAGGCTAGACCCCTTCTTCCCTTTGTTGCACTGTTAGAGGTTTGTGTGGTTTGGTTGGAAAAGACTGAGAAAAAAAATGCACTCCACAGTTTTGGAAAAAGAAATCAAAGAGTGTGATTGAAGAACGGAGTGGATTAGAAAACGAAGAGGGAATAGGAGCATTCATAAGAGCCAGCAGCCTAAAAGTGTAAGTGGCGAGACTTTCGTAAACTTCCCCCGGTATGAGATGCTCTCACACCGTGTATCCTCGATTCCGCTCGCCTTTGCCTATCCTTACGTGCGTAATCATTACTAAAAACGACGGGGTTTCTTGAGCCGCATACAGGCTAGCAATAGTGGAGCATATATAGCTCTCCGCTCTCTCCGCAATTGAAGGTCCTTGAAAAACAGACAGTACAATTATACCAAAAATGTCAAAAGTAAGTTAAATGCATTAGATCGTCGTGGACGATAATTCCACAATTGAGCCAAACTAACTCTGCAGAAATTTGAAATCTTGAAATTTGCCGACAAGGACGGTGCATACAGAAGACAAGCATCTCAGTTCCGTAATTTTATTTCCAGCGAGGCTGGGGCAAAATTCCCACCTGAGGCAAATCGCTACCATTTGTACGTTTCGTACGCTTGTCCATGGGCACATCGCACTCTCATCACAAGAATTCTCAAGGGATTGACTCCGCTTATTTCGGTCTCTGTAGTGCACTGGCACATGGATGATAAAGGATGGAGGTTCCCCACCGAAGAAGAATTGAAAGGAGCCGGAACTGGCAACGAGTCATTTGGTACCAAGGACAACTTGTATGGTGTGAGCAGAATCAGAGAAATTTACTTCAAAGCGAACCCAGATTACTCTGGTAGGTTCACCGTGCCCGTGCTTTGGGACAAAAAATTGGAAACCATTGTCAACAATGAGAGCAGTGAAATCTTGAGAATGTTGAACACCGAGTTCAATGGTGTCATTGATGCTCAGCACGCGGACGTTGATCTTTATCCAAAGGAATTGCAGGGCGAAATTGACGAGCTTAATTCCTGGATCTACGACAACATCAACAACGGTGTTTACAAGTCTGGATTTGCCACGGCTCAAGAAGTGTATGAAAAAGAGGCACGCAATGTCTTTGCCCATTTAGACAAAGTCGAAAGCGTCCTCAAAAGCAACCAAGAAAAGGATTCTAAGAACAAATTCTTGACTGGGAACCTGTTGACAGAGGCAGACGTTAGGTTGTTCACTACTATTGTGAGATTCGACTCCATTTACCATCAGCATTTCAAGTGTAACTGGAAAATGATCAGATACGATTACCCATACATTCACGACTGGTTGAGATTGTTGTATTGGAAGATTCCTGGCTTCAAGGAGACGACGAATTTCGAACATATCAAAAAACACTACACGAAATCTCACCCTGCCATCAACCCACACGGTATCACCCCAATTGGCCCAGAGAAAAACATTTTGCCATTGTAAGTATGTGTATGGTGGTCGCTACAGATCTATTTCTAGTTTCATATCAGTTTATCGTTGCCGAAAACTAATGACATTGCTCTTTTCTATCATGAGTTTGTAAGACACAACCCTGAGTTAATTTGGGAGAGATCATACGTGTGTGATTGTATGCCAAGGGAGTAACAAAGAAAAGGCAAATGCGGAAACACACAGATACACACGCGCAAATGAGCAGTGACAAAGAAAAGTAGATCCTAGGCTTAAAGTTGATGCTTTCTTTCAAAGGCCAATTAGTTCGCCTCTACCTCGGCAAGCACGTCAAGCAGATTCTAGGTCCTTAAAGCTCTACGCCCAAGAAGAAATACACCTCGGAATTTTTCAGTTTCACGATTTTTCCGGATGCTTTTCTTGGTCTTTGCTTGCCTTGTCCCAAAGTGCGAAAGTAACTTAAAGGCCCAAGAATTGCATTCTCGCTCACCTAGGGTTCCACGCCAGACCCTCCATACCGTTGCGGGGCGCGCGCGAGAAAACGGGGCCACCTCGCTTCCACGTTAGGCGAGACGGCTACATAGAGAAAAAAAAAGCGCAGTGGAAGAATTCTGAACAGCTTGAGTGAGTTCTTCTGAAACCTATTTTGTCTCGGCATCGATCATGAGGGGTACGTAAACTTCAATTCATCAAAGATTTCCACTAGATAAGTTTGGAATAAGTAGGAGTGTCTGATATAGAATTATTTACTTTCTTGAGCACTGCCTGTACTGTTTACATTTCGTTGAAGATCACCTACTAACGTGTTTTCAGACTATAAAATCGTGGTTTTGGGAGCTGGTGGTGTTGGGAAATCTTCTATTACCGTGCAGTTTGTACAAGGAGTGTACGTTGAAAGCTATGATCCTACTATCGAGGATTCTTACCGAAAACAAATAGAAGTCGACGGCCGGGCATGTGACTTGGAGATCTTGGACACGGCAGGTGTGGCCCAATTCACGGCGATGAGAGAGTTATACATCAAATCGGGGAAAGGTTTTCTCTTGGTTTATTCTGTCACTGACGAAAACTCTTTACAGGAGCTTTTGGCGTTGAGGGAGCAGGTCTTACGTATCAAGGACTCCGAGAGTGTGCCAATGGTGTTGATCGGTAACAAATGTGACTTGGAAGAGGATCGCGTCATTTCTATAGATGACGGTATGAACGTGTCTCAGCAATGGGGACTCGTACCGTTCTACGAGACCTCAGCCATGTACAAGACCAATGTGGACGAGGCTTTCGTCGATGTGGTGAGACAAGTGATGCGTAAGGAGGCACAAGCGAGTGCAGAGAAAAAACAACAGAAAGAATTGCAAAAGCAGCAGGCTGCAGAATCGAAAAACGCTGATGCGATCAACTCTAACAGCAATGGTCACCTAGAAAACGAGAATCTTCTGAAAAGACATAGAAAGTCTCAATCCGTGAAGTCTTTGTCTGAGCCGAAAAGTAAGTGTTGTGTGATTGTGTGAGATTGGTGTGAATTCGACACTTTCGTTGTCATGTGTCCCTAATATTTAAATCCCTTCTTTGATAGATCCACCACAGTGATGCTCTCACAGACTGGCCATCTTCTACAATCACCCTGACAGTTGTCCCAGGGTATTCGCGTGTCGAGATGGCCAACTTTCTCTACCACATTTGGAATGAAGCGCCAGTCAATGTCAAGCATAGAAAGATGACCAATGAAGAGAAGGCCAAGCCGAGATCACAGCCCGCGGAGAGCGAGCAATTGTTCTCGAAACATGAATGCGTTCATTTGTTTCTTTGACGAAAACGCTGAAAAACAAACCGAATATGGAACAAGCTGCATAGTTAAAGCCCATTGCTGGACGGATGTTGGCGTGACCCGAGGCAAATATGGACTAATTTTACAATTTGATTAGCATCTCTCGCCACTTTACTGAAACATGGCAATCAACAACCGGCATGAACTCAAGAAGAAACCACCGAACATCGATATCTGGAGAACATATAACAAATTAAATAACATTCGCGGTCTAACTGGAGAGTAGTTTTATAAACACGACAAGGACCTTCACCTTCAGCATTTGCGACGTCTTACTTCAATTGCAGTTTCTCAAGCTTTTCAATAAAATCAATCTCGTGATGACATTCATGAAAAACTGCAATCTTCGTGAGAGCCCCTCTGTTGCACGATATGCGGTTCTCGGGCTTGAGCCTCCATTCTCATTATTCCTTTTTCTCTCTGTATGCTAGTCCGCAATCTTCTCGTGCTTTGTCCTACTTTTTGCTTGATTTCGGACGGAAAAGTTCAAAAAGCTCCCTGATTTATCTAGGAAATTTTCAGGCTTAAGTCCTTTCCTCAGTTAAAAAAAGGCTTATAGAATTCTTTGAATCATTTTCGCAGCTCATAGGTGCAGCTGCAGCAAGAATCATCTGTAGGGTAACTCACCATATCCAACGAACTCCCGGTAATTCGGATTTGCCCGCAATAAAAAAAAACTTGAAAAGCCACAGACAAAAAGAAACTCATCTCTCATAATCGATCTGTGGTTTATATTGAGGGAGAGAAAAGAGATCTGTTGGTTCCGAGATTGAGATTCTCTAGTCCTGCCAGTTGGCAAATGCGTACACTGTTCTCGCACTCGTGAGGATCTAAATGTAGCCTTCAGCCTTACACTATACTAGCTGATGCAAAGGCCACGACGGAATGTTGGCACTAAAGTCTTTCAACAACCTTGGCGCCACGGCTCCTGAGCGACTGTCTCAGATAGACTCTGAGAGCTCAGGGGAGATTGACTTCAAAGCTCCAACGAGAAAAGGTCCAAGCTCCAGCGATATCACAGTTGACACGGGCAAAGACCTTATCACCTACATATTTCCGGATTTTAAAGCCGTGGAGTATTTCCGCAAAGAGTTCGTTTCTCTCAATGAGTTTCACATTCTAGAGAAAACAGAGTCCGCTGGCTTTGAGATTTACCTTGTAGATCAGTGGATCAGGGACCGTAAGATCGGCTCTGTTGCCTCTGTCTTCACCGGTAATTCTCAATCTAGGGTGAAAGTTTGCAAGTTTACCACCACGAAAAAGCAATCGAGAGACTATCCCCCAAGATTCCAGGAATATCTCAATGAACTTCTTCTCAATCATGCCACCTTCAAAAAAATTGATCACATATCCAATACAGAGCCATTCGACTCCCCTCCCATAGAAGACGGCTCAGATATCCCGGCTTATTTGTTGGTAACAAACATTTCCGCAATGCCTCACAATTTGTTTTTGATCCACATTCCTGAAGGTGACGCTCTCGCCGTAGAGCACAGATATATGGTGAACTCAAATCTCAAAAAGCTAAATTGTGGTGGTCGCTCTCTTTCCTTATTAGCCGAAAAGGTGTCTGATGCCTCGGAGGATAAGTTCAGACAGATGTATTGCATACTTAATGAATCTGTGCCCATTCAGTTTGCCATCTTAGAGTTGGTCAACATCATTCAAACGTGTCTATTTTATTTCGATCTACTTGATGCCAAGTATGCTGACGGATTGCTTTGTCACAAAACAGAGGATGCGATAAAAAATTGGTGGAACCTCATAGGCTTACCACACTTCAATTCGAAACCAAACGACAAGCATGGCGTACTATCCTCAAAAACTGTCGCAGCCATCATCAGTTTAACTGTGAGTGTGAAACTACGATTGCATTTGATTGGTGGATGTGATGTGCCTAAAGACATTCTTGATGCGGAAAGCTTTATGATATCCATTGGAAACTTTCAAAAACAGGTGAAGATCGAAAAGAGAAGAAAGTTAAATTTGCTCACTCTCTCCAGGTTATTCTACTACACAAATCAGAATTCTCTGTCAGAAAAGCTGAAGTCATTTTACTCACCATTTGGCAATGATCTGTCTATGGATGATTCTGATCTGAACATATTTTACGATACATCCTATTCAAGCCCTATGAGTGCTGGGAAGAATGGTATGTATTCAAGTACCTCTCTTCCAGGTCAGGCCGCTTCTGCCTATCGTCGAAATAAAATCTATTACTCCAAGGAACTCAAAAAGCTTACGAATGTTGTAAAAAACACTGTGCAAGATCACATCATGGTCAAAGAGGACCAGGATGATCTATATCCTGATCCGTCGCCCAGCAAGCCAACAACAAAGCTCAAAAGCAAGATTGTGTCTAAATTGTCTGACAATCTAGTCCCCGCTGATATCGAGACTGTTGATATTGAGACTTTTGCTAAGAAGTGCATCGTTGGAAAGACTTTGCTGCGCTTGTGGATTGGTCTTTCATCTGCAGATGCCAAGTTAGCATTGGATCAACTCGACGAGGAGAAGAAATCGCCGAGCTCGTTTTACAATTACCACAGTGATAATAGTAAAGTATCACGCCAACACAATAATAATCATCATCATCACCATCGACGTCGTCATCGTGATGAGAGGGAAGGATGGACCGGTCTTGCTCCCAGCGACAACCGTGGATACTCTTTTGTCAGCTTTCGCGATTCGTTTTCTACTAATCGAGATCTACATCAGGTGGCTGACAAATCCGGTCGTCTTGGAAGGATGAGGCTCTCCTTCCAAAGTCGCAAAACACCAGTGAAAGCTGAGACCGAGAACACGCAAAAAAATGGTTATGACAAGAGTTCGTCAAATATTGAGTTGTACGGTTCTCTTTTGAACACTGAATTGCAAAAATTGTCAGAACGCCCGCCCTCGCTTCATGACCATATAAACATGAATTGCAGTCCAGTTATCACTGAAAGCAAAAATGGCATCATGAAGACATTGAATCGAAGAAGCTCTTTTCCATTCATGAGGTCTACAGCTGGAGGCAATCTAAGTACAATCGAAGCTCAACATAATGAGTGTGATAAGTCTGAAAATTATCGGCAACCATTGAAAAGATCTGCGAGTTATTCAGCCTTAGAAGGATACTTTTACGATGCTTCTGATATGAGCTGCTATGAAAGATTGAGAATTGATTATTTAGCTCAAGTCTCTACATTAATCTCATTGGAGAGCTTGAGAAAGGAGTATGAATCTAAACTTGCCAACAACGTTGCAATGAAATGCAAGCTGACGAACCTCGAGTTTCATAAGATAAAAAACACGCGGTCTTTAATGATCAATCGAAAACTGCGTTTTGAAAATGAGTATGCCGCTGTTCTTGACTTTAGAATGAAAGATCTCGCGGACAATCTTGACAAAATGGCTTTTCGCTCGAGGGACCTCATCAAGAAAATCGATGAGTTAGATGAACATTTGAGTATTTTCAAACCTAAATTGCAGTCAGAGACAATGCAAAAACTTGACTATATGATAAGCAAGGTTTTACACTCAGCAAAATTCGGCCAAGTTTTTGAAGATTCCGAAGAAAGACTTCGGATTGTGAAGTCCCTCACAGACGCGGAGCAATATTATGATGAAAACGAAGTCAACTGCAAAAGCGGCATAGTCTTTCAATACATCATCGTGTATTTGTATGAGATCTTGTTGATTGTTTTGCGAATCTTTAATTTCGACAGATCGAAAATGAACTTGGACAGAATCAGGATTCAGTACAAGAAGCTTGATCCCAACAGGGAATACATTAGCAAGGTTTACAAATTGATTGGTCGTGAGTCGAGAAGTGATGACACTGACAAGTCTGCTTCAGAAGAAGGCGAGGGGCTTACTTAGCGGGTAACTGTGATTGAGAGATACACCAAAGGACCATCATGAAATTTTTTCGGCGAGAGATTTGAATTTCACATTCAAAAGATCGATGGCTTTTGTGAGTTCCTGCTGAGATTCGAAGGACAGCGCCTCATTACTATCTCGCTCCATGGCTCCTAGCATTTCTTTGGCGTTAGCGTATAGACTGGATTGTGAAGTCTCTATTCTGGAAATATTCGTACGCAAAGTGTCCTTTACGTTTGCCACAGCTGCGCCTCTGTATGTCTTGACATGTTCCTCAAGAGCACAATTTTCTCGTAGTTTGCTTTCTTGAATACTGCTATAGTAGCTCGTGACTCCACCCACCAAGTCTTCACATTCACCTATCATTTCCTTTATCTTTTGCGATACATAGTTCTCTTCTTGAATCTCCATAACTAGGTTGAGAAGAATCTTCTCCAACTCAAGCACCACAGTATCCTCGTTAATTTCCTCTTGGTTCGGCGGCTGCTCGTGTTGTAGTCTCGCGGTGTCATTTAAGTCCTGACCGCGTGCTAACAACTGGGCACTTTGTTGCAACGACTTGATCTGACTATCAGTTTCAGAGACATGTGAGTATAATATGTTGGAGAGAGTGTGGAGATTATCGTGTAGGTCGCAAGATTTCTCCATGGTTAATTTGTGGCTATCCTCCGCTTTCCATAGATTCTCCAACGGCGTATCTGGCACACATCATGTGTTGCGGGCCCGCGACTAAGCACTACGATTCCAACTGAGAGAGAGACGGGGAAAACTTCACCGAACAGCACGACTCCGATACGATTCAATGCCGGTTCTTTATTAACAAAACCTCAGTTAAACTCTGACACGCGTTTATTAAGATGAAAAGAGTAAAAAGAATGCATCATTTTCTTCAATTGAATTCAATCCCATTAAGTATGGTGTACGGATGTAAACCGTGGTCCAACACGTCCACCCAGTACTTTCCACGTACCTCGACCTGACAAGCAGATTGATTTGAGGAAAGCACACAAGAATGGTCACAATCACTGATGCACATGAAGACTTGATACACGATGCCGTGCTAGATTACTACGGGAAAAAGCTAGCCACGTCATCCTCTGACAAAACCATCAAGATCTTCGAGATTGAAGGTACAGACAATTATAAATTGGTCGAAACATTAGTTGGCCATGACGGTCCAGTCTGGCAAGTGGCATGGGCACATCCTAAATTCGGGTCAATCTTGGCATCTTGTTCGTATGACGGCAGAGCTATCATATGGAAAGAACAGCCTGAGACCCAACAATGGTCCATCATTGCAGAGCACGCTATACATCAGGCCAGTGTGAACTCTGTCTCCTGGGCTCCTCACGAATTGGGGGCTGTCTTATTGTGCACATCTTCCGATGGGAAAGTATCCGTCGTTGACTTCAACGAGGATGGCACGACTTCTCATGTTGTATTTGATGCTCATGCGATAGGCGTCAATTCCGCCTCATGGGCTCCTGTAACCGGTGGGAAAGACCATCAACAACAGCAACAAAATCAGCTTCAGCGTAGATTCGTTACATGCGGCTCAGACAATTTAGCTAAGATTTGGAGGCTTGATGCTGCAAGTGGGAACTACGTCGAGGAAGCAAATTTAGAGGGACATACGGACTGGGTTCGTGATGTCTCCTGGTCGCCATCTGTATTAGTACGTTCTTACATCGCCACGGCTTCTCAAGACCGCACGGTACTTATTTGGTCTCAAGATAGCAATGGTTTGTGGCAGAAGCAGTTGTTGAGTGAGGAAAAATTTCCAGACGTGTGTTGGAGAGCATCGTGGTCCTTGTCTGGTAATATATTGGCAGTCTCTGGTGGTGACAATAAGGTGAGTTTGTGGAAAGAAAATTTGCAAGGAAAGTGGGAACCTGCTGGAGAGGTAGAACAATGAGGTAGAAGCAAGAAAATAAAATGAATGTATTTCTAATCTAATTATGAAAGAGACTTTTAAGCGTTTTCACTTCGGCAATTTATTCAGCAAGACCACTGTATCTGGTTGTGGTAGCTGTGTGAGGCAGCAATACTCAGTGTTTACAAATCGTTGATGGTAGCCTCAAATATACGCTGCACATCTTTCGAGGCTTCATTTGCGCTGTCTAAGACTTCGTCATGAGAAGCCATTCCATCGTCCAAGGCCTTTGGGTTTTCTTCAAACACGCTCGGAGGCTTGTCTCCAACACCGGCATTGGTGATCAAAGATAAAGCTAGCACATTCATATCACAATGGCGGGCCACAACCACCTCTGGCACGGTGGACATACCCACTGCGTCACCACCTAAAGTTCTGATCATTCTCACTTCAGCTCTTGACTCAAATGTCGGACCAGCAGCAAAAAGATAAGTGCCTTCGTGAATTTTGCGAGTAATTTTGAGAGCCCTGGCTTTTTCAAAGAACAATTTACGTAATGAGTGGTTGTAAGCGTCGGACATTGGCTGGAAGCGAGGACCAAATTCGTCTAAATTTGGACCACGAAGAGCATGGTGGCCAGCAAGACCAGGGAAGTCGATATGGTCATTGATTATCATGAGATCGCCTGGCTTGTAATTTTCGTTGATTCCGCCAGCTGCATTGGTCACAATGACAGTTTCAACTCCCAATTGTTTGCACAATCTGATGGGGAATGTTGTCTCCTGGAAGTTGTAGCCCTCGTAGAAGTGCAATCGCCCCACCATGCAAATGACTGGGACTTTATTCTCCCCAATGAGGCCCACTATAAGTTTCCCCGCATGTCCTGGCACAGTTGATACTTGAAAACCGGGGATTTGGTCATATTTGATCTCAGTTTGAGGCTCGCTATGTAAGATGTCGGCGATGCCGCCCAAGCCGGACCCACATATGATGAGAAGGCGGGGTTTCACAAGAGGTGTTTGAGCGTGCACCAGTAATTTTTCATCAACATATTTTTTGGCTCTCGACAAAAGTCTGAGGTACTCATCAGGTGGCAAAATTGGTGAAAACGTCATTGTTAGGGTACTTGTTCAACCTAACGTGATTTGTCTTATCTTCTCAAACGCGTGAGGTGTGCGGCTCGGTGAGAGCAAGCGACCAATGGCAACGATTGTTAAAGGCGCAAGTTTATTTTGTTCGGGACAAACAATGGGAGAGATATTGGCAGACTGTGATTTTGAGGTTTAAGCTAGGAATAAGAAAAGTCAGATTGAGATGGACTAAATCAATAAAAAAGAGAGCCCGATGCGGGGCTCGAACCCGCAACCTTTTGATTGACCTTATGAAAATTAAGAGTCAAATGCTCTACCGATTGAGCTAACCAGGCTTATTGTGAAAACTCATTTTTGAGCAGTTACTATGTTTTAAAAAATCGAGAGCAATTCTTGATTTTTCCTGTTGTTGATGGAGTGGATGAGACACTGTATCACTAACGCCCCTTACAATGATAAGTGCTTAAAAGAAGTTGTCGTATGCCCACCCTCTAAGCAATTCGAGAGCATACATTTTAGCCATGAGGAACCAGTGAACCGAAAGATAACATCAAAAAAAGTTTCTGCAAACCGCCTGTAACATAAATTTAGTGGGAGGATTTCGTGTCGTCCATTGGGCAAAACCAGTGTCTGGGCACTTGAAATGAGGTTGTGATCTGTCACAGGCTTATTCTAGATTCATATAGTTTGTGGTTCTTAGTGCGTGTGTGAGACACTATATCAATAACACTCTGTTACACGATCCTCTCCCGAAAGGAACCGATATTCTGGGACACACGGTCTACTTCAATTTTACTCACATACTTAAGCAAGTTGATGCCAAGAGACAAAAAAAGAACAACTGTTGCCGGCCTTCGCCCATCAAAATCTTCACAAATTCACCACATGATGATAAACCTTGTTTCTGAGAAGAGAAAAAAAGCAACGAACTTCGCGGGTCCTCAGAGCGATTTATGGAGCAAAAGAGCTTCGGCCCTTCGCGTGTAAGATAAAACAATTTTGTAATGCTTGACTAATTCATATATGCGAAAAGGTGAGTAGTTTTCACAAGGTTCACCTGTCATGCAGTTGCACCTCGATTTTTTGATTATCTTCAAAAAGCTCACTCTGCGGACTTGATATGTGACCGTTGACAAATGACATTGTGGTGTCTACTCTTTTTGCTTTGCTCATGGGAGACGATCCGTCAGCCAGTTTGAGGCAGTTCTCACTTTGAATATTGGTGAGGAGAGGTGACGACGGCATATGGGCAGCAGCCACAAGATTCATTCTCTTCTTCGCCGGTGATACCTTTGGCTTTTGAAACTCGAGGATCCCGTCCTCAAGTTCGGGACTGATGCCATTATTACTTTGGGCAGCATTAGTGTTGTCTTTTGGTGTAGGTTCGCCAAAAAACTGTGCCCAATCATTTTGCTCGTTTTGCTCGTTTTGCTCGTTTTGCTCATTTAACTCGTTTAGCTCGGGACTGGACTTCAGGCTAAAGGACTTGATCATCATCTGTTCAAACTCGGAATATCTTGATGGTGGTCGGTTTTCTTTATCATCTTCGTCCGGGCAAATGTTAATGACTCTCGTGTTAGACTTCGTAGCAATCATAGGAGGTGTGGCTCCCAGAATCCCACCTGTATTTTGCAACTCGTTGGGTATATCTATATCCGTGAGAGGTCCACCAAAGTTATTCAACTGTTGCATGAAATCGTTGAGATCCAGATAGTCCTCGTTCGTTTGCGAGCTCTGAGCGTATCCTAAACTTTTTGATGCCGACCGTGGGAGTCTGGAGGAAGCGGTGTTTCGATGCTTGATAACTTCACTTATTGCCGAAGGTACATGGGACGGTGTAGGGAATCTATTGTTCTGAGAGTTGGTAGGATAGAATGGCGAAGAGTTGTTGTGCACCTTCCCTGTGCCCGGAAGACTCGAAGAGTACTCTTTTAACTTGAGTTCTTTTTTGTACTTTTGCTGCTGCAAGTATTTTTTCACGACTGCCTCAGGACGCATGAAACCTTTATTCCTCAAGAACAAGTAGCAGGCATTACACAATGGGCCGAACATCCCGTCGAACAATTTCATGTCAATCGGTTTTGAACGAGGGATATTGAGATAGCACGGATGAAACTTTGTTTCGAAATATCTCCATGTCACCGAGTCTAGTGCTGCACAATTTCGATTGATGCACACCATATCGTGGTCGGCCGGTAGCTTTGAGCTGGGTATGGTGTGAGTCTTTTTGCTGTCCAAATCTTCTAAATCGGGTAGGGACTGAAATTGATGATTATCAGTGTGTATGATCGATGAAGTGGTTCCTGACTTCACGTTGGCACTCGGCTTGTACGGAGGTTGCTGAGGTGTGAAAGGGGAGGAAGAATCCCCTTGATTGGCCTCATAGTCTTCTTCCTCCTCTTCTTCTTCTTCGATGGTACGGCTGTTATTGTCGTTATATTCTGTATCATCGGTAGCCTCAGAAAGGACTTCCTCATTTATCGGAGAGGAGATCATTGGCTGAATATTAGTCACCATTGACCTTGTACGCATGGCTCTCTGTGGCTGTAGACTGCCTGATGCTTGAACTGTAGGAGTCAAAGGCACGTTGGATCGTCTGCGATATCTTGCTGGTTTGTCAATTATCTTTGCCAGAAGAAAAGGCGCCAGGTTGAATCTTTCCAGAATGCTCTTACTGTCATACTTTGGTGCAGCATTGAGTTTGTCAGCGTTCATTATGTTGGATATTTGCTGGTTTGGAGGGTGGCAAAATATGGGCAAGGACTTTGTTCTTGTTGCTTTGATAGCTGCGTCGGAGGAGGAGCTAGTGAGAGGCCGTTTTCTTCTGTTGGCGGGTTGCTGAGCATTCGAAATTGATGAGGGTACAGCTCTTCCAACACTCTCTGCTTCAGGATCTTTAGGAGACGGCGCTTCATCCTTACGATTCGTAACATGAAACTTTAACCTTATTTCAAGGGTTAATGAGGATGCGTTTGCCTTGTCACCAAATAAGAACGAAGCTGATAGGTTTTGACAGACTCTTCCAGGTATGAGATCTGGCCTAGAGCTGGCTAGTAAGGAAGAAATAACGCCATTTGCCACAAAAGGTTCATCGGGCTGCTCAGTGATATCCTTGTGATAAACAGCGTAGTCTTCCGTTTGGAACTTGAAGTTTTCTGGTGAGCTTTTGACCACTTGTTGGATGCAACTTTTTAAGTCAAAAGCACCGAGCGTCAAAAACTCTTCGCCATCGTGTGATGTCTGTATGGGAATTTGTGCAACCTTAACGGAGTATTGGGCTTTTGATCTCGACAAAAACACAGTGGAGCTGTTGTCGAACGAATACAAGACCTTCACCTGCATTCGCCTGTGAACTTGATTTTCTGAACTCATAGCAGGAACAGTGAGGTGAAAGAATTTGATAAGCTCGACTTGATCACTCAATGGTAGCAAGCACTCGTGAGCTATATCAATGACGAGGCAGGCTAAAAAATCGGACCGTGAATTCTCTCGTAACCTTGACCCGATACGGTTAAAGAAGAAAGCAGCAAGCGAATACGTAGTAAGCAGTGAGCAACGATCACGTCCAATGAGATAGCGAGTGAAAAATTGTAAAGGCAAAAGAGTGCTCACAGTGAAAGAGAAACAGAAGCCAGAAAGTGAAATGATTTTGTTTTCAAATCGGAGGTCCTTTTTTTTGCGCAGGCTTGAATTGACTCGAGGATCTCAAGTAAATTACCTTCTCGCATCACAGTTTCTTTGCCGTAAACAACGCGACGCGACCCGATCTAAAAACGAGAGCCTTCACGTCTCGCGACTCGCGCTTGCTTCTCTGCGAGCATACTGTCTCTCAGTCAACCCGCAGACACTCCAGTTCAAGGTACCAACGCAATGCATACCGAATGTCACTTGTAACAAATAAAACTCCAGTATATTGATGAGAAAAGTTGGAAAGAATAGAATACGGAGCATGAAAGAAAAAAAAAATCAAAAATAAACGATATTTATGCCTGTGATGTGTCTGCTTTGACGAGTATTGGCTAACGGCTAAACTCAAGGAAACACGTCTCGGCTCAGATGCACACTGTGGCCCTGTACTGGATCAATAAAGGCTTTCGCTGTTGTCAGTGTTTGCCAGATTGCAAAATAAAATTTCGCTGGAAAGAAATTTTCAGTTTACTCAAATTCCTTCTATGTACATGGATGTGTATTGTTGCTCATTTTCCCCGAGAAATTCAGCAAGGCTTGTATTTGCTGGCTCCTTGAAATGGATCGATTTATGAGAGACCGACAAGTCTCTTGATGTCTCTTATGTTCTCTTGTGCAATTTCTCTAGCTTTGGATGTGCCTTCAGCGCACACAGTATCAATATAGGATTTGTCTGCCATCAAATCATCATACATGACTTTCCTGTCTTTGAACTCCTCCACGACGAGTTCTGTGACATAATCTTTCAACTGTTTATGATTTTGGACCCAGGACAATTCCCCTACTGTTTCATCAATTGTTTTGTTCAACAACCCAGAAACGATATTTAGGAGGTTGGACACGCCCGGCCTGTTTTGAGGGTCGTATGTCACAGGTCCTTGAACTGAATCGGTCACTGCCTTCCGAAATTTCTTGGCTATGGTATCGGCGTCGTCGTTGAGATAAACAGACGAGCCTTGGTCGGTGTCTGACTTTGACATTTTTCTAGAGGGGTCACGCAAAGCTGCGATTTTTCTCGTGGGCGTCAAAATAGTTTGCGGCAAGGTGAAGAACTTACCATACCTGTGATTGAAAGAAGATGCGATGTCACGAGACAACTCCAAATGCTGAGATTGATCCTCTCCAACAGGCACGTGAGTTGCATCATAAAGCATTATATCGGCCGCTTGAAGGACGGGATATAGGAAAAGGCCTGCTTTCGTTGCACCCATGGCCTTCTCATTATATATATCGGCATCATCTTCGAGTTTCAGTTTCAGCTTCCACTGAGTCATTCTGTTGAGAGCACCCATACTCGTAAGACAGGTGAATATCCAGTACAATTCCGTATGTTCAGGGACGCTAGACTGGTGGAACACTATGCATTTCTTTGGATCCACACCAGACAGCAAAATGTTTGCAATGGCCCCGTATCGATTCTCTAACAACGAGGAAGGTGAAAGTAGTTGTGTCACAGAGTGAAGGTCTGCCGTTCCGAAAATACATTGTGTGCCTTTGGGAGCTTCTGCCGAAATCTGCTTCCAATTGCGAAGGGCTCCAAGATAGTTTCCTAGGTGAACAGCTCCAGTGGGCTGAATCAATGAAAAAATTCTCGATCCGCGTGGGAACGTCGGCAACTTGTCAAGTGATGCAACCGTCGATAACCTTTTGCTTCGCTGAAGGCTTTTTATACATCGAACTGTTCTTGACGACATTGATCAACGTTTTTTGAAAGATTTGCTAGTTTAGTTCAGTGCGCAATTCCCTGGTTCTCCGTGGACAGCACCCACAATACTCCGCGTGCGGGTTTCGGGTAAGAAACCCGCAAGAATGAAGTGAAGAGGCGTCCTGAGAGCGCTTTGAAATCACAGCTTTCATATTTGAGATGAAAGAATATTAAAGTTTTGAGATCCGACGAAAAGGGAATAAGTCCTTCGCTAATTTGAATAGATTCTATTGTACAATTTACCTATTATACGTATGTAATGCCGCCCAGAGATCGTCAGCTATTTTGTTTGCTGACGTCCAAAAAACCCCCGCTTTTATTCGACATATCTATGCCTTGCTCCTGAAGTCTTTTTTCAAGTTTCTGTCTCTGCAAACATCTCCATCTGTCCAATTTAGAGTACTCATGCACCTTGAAGCCAAACACTTTTGGAACGTAGGTTTCTTTGCTATGAGCAGGCACGGCATGTGGGAAGTTCTGAAAGAACATTGCAGGAAATGACGTGCCGAAATACGCCCCGTCGACAACCGAATGGCGTCCCGATTTAGGATTGTATAAGTCCTCGCACTTAGCACAGTATAGTTTGACAGCTAACATTCTGGGTTGATCGGTGAGCCCCACGGGTAATAGTGGATGCAATTGACAGTTGACTCTGGGGCAGTAGCCAAAGTCTCCGTTTTTATACTTCTCGAACATTTTGTTTAGGCCCCGCTGCGTTAAAATGTATCTAGCATGAATCAACCCGTACAAAACTCTGGCGTTTTGCTCCATTTCGTTCCGAGTGTCTTCTGGCTGCAGTTCTATGTCGATCATGTCTGTAATTATGTCCACTAAAGTGGGTAATTTACCGACCTCTTGGTTCAACCCCGTTAGGTTGAATCTGTCTCGGATGTAATCATCGTCGATGTCGCAAAAATACTCATTTCCTTTTATTCCCAAAAACAAGTCTATCCAGTATTCCGTGAAATCCGAACTGGAATCAGTATACTGCTCGTTACCATATGACATGACTCACCGTTCGATAGTTGGAAGGTTCTGTCAAATTCTGAGTTGATAAGGGTGACTCGTTCTGCTTATGAGTGTGCACAGGTGGGCTATTTTCCCTTCTTCTTTTCCCTTATGTGAAGGATGAATCCTCATCTGCGTTAGCTGGGGGACACTGTGGGTATTTTCGGCATTGGGAAACTGTGTTCTATTTGAAAATTTAATACTGACCATGAACCTTTGTAGACGAGTTGTAATATGTGGAGGGGATTCAGAACCCAGATTTCTTTTGCTGTACTCCATTTTTTTGCGTTGATTTTTCCGCCCTTATATTCACTTTAATTCTTAAAATATGTAATATACAGTGTAAACTTCCGGGTTCCAAGACGTCAGCCAAGTTTTAGAATGCGAAGCCCAATCAAATTCTCAATCTACAACTGTCGGGAGGCCCGAAGACAAGAGAAGAACCTAATGGCAGAACCGCGTGCTTCTGGCGTGAATCTTATCTTTCGATGGTCTAACTCTCAGGTGGCGACTCACCTTCAAAGTCCCTTTACCTGGTCTCCGCATAGTCCCATCTCGCAGCCATTCTCCACTGCGATATCACCGCTCGAGAAAGAAAGAAAGATCAGTGGATGCTCCGAAAAAGATAAATAGAATAATAACTTACTGGTGAAAAAATACTGGACTAAGTAGTCTCTTGAAGACGAACTAAAAAAAAGTAGCTGTGTGCAATTTTGTTCAGGTTCTTCAAACCTTACCACCTTTTAATGAGAGCTCGGCCTTCGCAGTGGTTTGCCGGGCGCAGGTGTCTACCAACTGCAGACAGTGCCAGAGAACCATAGTCCGATTTACAAATACTCAATATTAGACGGCACCCTGAACGGCACCAAATATAGCCATTATAGAAGAAATATGAGGCTTCTAGTCCTCCCGCAGAAATTCCATGATGGCGAGGCTCACAGTATTGATGTCAACCTGACAAACTCTTTGGTTGCAACAGGCGGCAAGGACCGTAAAGTCAGTGTATGGAAGCTCGAGCAGTTTACAGATTTGGTTGATACTACGCCACCAAGCTTGAGCGATGTCACGCCTCAAAAAACCATAAAAATGCATAGCTCGACTGTCAAATTTTTGAAATGGTCGCCCATCAACGAGCACCAAATCATCTCAGCTGATGAGAATGGTGAGCTTGTGAAAACTGATATCGACATCGATAAGAGCGAGAGGATTTTCCCACCACCGTACTTGAAAAATTACCAGCCAAGTATAGCCATCGATGGGTCCTGGTCAGCGGATGGTCGTTTGTTTGTGTGGAGCACAAGTAATGGTGCAGTTCATATTTATGACGCAACTAGAGAGACTCATCAATTTCTACTAGCACACGCCGAAAAAACTGGCGAGAAAAAGGTTACTATACAAAGAAGCGTCGCCTTTGACCCAACGGGCAAGCACTTGGTAATCTTGGGCGATGATACTTTGGTCACCGTGTTTGATTACGAATACGATAAAAGCGGGAACTATCGTTTTCAGGTGGTCTGTAAGATTTCAAGACTCATGAGCAATAGCGTGACAAAATCGTCTGGGATAAACTACAGAAGAATCTCATGGTCATGTGATGGAGAATTCTTCGCAGTTCCTAACGCAACAAAGCAGCTGACCTCGGTGGTCTCTCTCCTATCATCCTCTCTGGCCTGGGATGATAATATAAGCCTCGTCGGGCATGATATGGAATGCGATTTGGTGAAATTTGCACCACACATATTTGAAAGCAAAGGCGAGAATGCAAGCAATTCTGGAGAATCCGATCTCGAGATCTTGGATTACGAGGTTTATCACATCATAGCTACTGCAGGCTCAAACAACTCTTTAGTCTTCTGGAACACATCGAAGGAATCTCCGCTATTCGTGATGCATGATGTCTCATCGAAGCCTATAGTCGATCTAGTGTGGGACAAAAGTGGCGAGTATGTGTTAATGACGACATTCGATGGTCAAATCATTGTCGTTGGCTTTTCAAATGGCGAGCTTGGTGACACTGCCTCTTCTGATTTTTTACAAAAGTTCAAAGCCACACAAAAGCAGGTGAAGAAACAATCCGCCAGCAAAAACTATGCTGAGACGAATAGCGCGAGGAAGATCAAAGCTCCAATCGAGCCTGTGAGCCAGAAGGATGCCACTGATATACGAAATGAGGGCGATGTTAGTGACTTCAATGAGACATTTGTCTCAGCTGATCAAAGTAACAATTCGAGCCCGAGCCGCACAAAGGCATCTATAATGTGCGAAATTACTCCACAAGTCCTAGCCCCAGGGCTCGAGTTGGACCCTAATCTCGAAAATGCTTTCATTTCTGTTGTAGAGGAAAGAGCTAGAGTTACAAAAGACCTGAGCTTGACCTCGACTTTTAAACGACAAGAGCCTTCAGGCGAAAGTCAAACCTTAGAGAGACTCTCCTCAGATGCTACGCCCAAGGTGACAATAAAGAACGGGAAAAAGAGAATCCAGCCGACACCTCTTTCAAATGGAAACGAAGCCCAAAACAAAGCATACGACATCAACATATCACAGAACAAATCACTTGCTCAAAGTTCTCAAGGTCCCATGGAATTCGATAAGCCCTCTTATGTTGTATCCGAAGATTTGATCAAGGATGTCAAGAGGCAAAAATTATCAGAGGAAGGGTCACACAAGAAAAAGGCAAAAAGGGAGATAGAACCAGTCAAATTTCTTGGCACCGTAGTTACTAATCCCACCACAACGTTCGCCCAAGTGAGACTATCAGCGCCCAAAATTAGATCAGCATTTAGGATACCTGACACACTATATATCCTCGACATAAAAAACGGTCAAGGAAACGAGAGTGCCCCATCCAGAGTGACGTGTCTTAAAGATGATATACAAGTATGGACCGACTTTATTCCCCAGTTCGTTCAACTCGCCACAAAAGGAACGTCATTTTGGGCCATGAGCACGGCCGAAGGCAACATTCATACTTACTCCTGTGCATCAGGAAAAAGATTGCTTCCCCCAATCATCATGGGATCGCCCGTTTCCTTTCTAGAAAGCAAGAATCAATATTTGATGGCTGTTACTTCGATCGCCGAAGTCTACGTCTGGGATCTACTCAAAAAGAAAATACACATGAAGTCACCGCTGTCCCTAGCAGCTTTGCTAGACTTGAACAGCAAACTTCAAGAAAATACGTTGAGCAAGTCCGATAATATAACCATGTGTTCAATCACGTCAAAAGGAGTTCCTGTGGTAACTCTTTCAAATGGATCCGGTTATATCTACAACATTGATATGGAAGTTTGGCAAACCGTCACTGAAGCATGGTGGGCGTTTGGATCTCATTATTGGGATTCCATAACCGATGACAAAGTTTCGCCAGCATCAGACGCTTCAAGATTGCTGGGAGAACGCGACGGATCTTCGATAATCAGCATGTTGGAGCACAAAACAAATGAAGAATTGCTCAAAAAGAGCAGAACTGGAAGAGGTAAGCTCTTTAATAAAATATCAAAAAACATGATGATGAAAGAAGGCTTTGAAAATCTTGAAAATACGGTATCATTGTCTCATCTAGAAAACAGGATTCTATGCTGCGAGCTTTTAGGGGAGCAGACGGACTTCAAGGACTTTCTCATCACATATACAAACAGACTTTGTGAATTAGGACTACAAGCAAAACTTTATGAAATCTGCGAAGAAATTTTGGGACAATCCGACTCAAGCGTTATTGAGCGAGAGAAATCCACAATTTGCGGTAACGACAGACACGAACTTCTCAAAGATATACTACTTGCCTGCGCAGAGCACAGAGACGTGCAAAGAATTCTCGTGCATTTTGGCAGCAAAATTGGTATCATAGCTCGAGACTATGAATGATTCTAATCATGGGAAAGACGTTGGAAAGCCATGGATTCTGGTGTTTGGTACACCTTTACACATGCAGGAAGGATTTATTGAAGACATGACGGGCCGAAGACTGTGCGATTATCAACTTTCGAAACCATTATGGCCAAACTTCTAAAGTCAATAAAAGCTCATTCAGACAAGGCATGGAGTGTGAGCTCTCACGATAAGTTGCCGCTTTTGGCCACTGCCTCAAGTGATAAGACTAGCAAGATTTATCAACTATCTTTGGAACACAACTTTCCCCTTGTAGGAGTCTTGGAAGAAACCCATAAGAGATCTGTTCGCAGTGTCGCCTTTAAGCCACAATTAAGATCATCCGATAATGATTTTATAGATTTGCCGGCACTAGCCAGTGGATCGTTCGATTCCACAATCTCCATATGGGGCATTGACGAACCTGAGGACCTCTTGGATAAAGAGCAATCAGAAGACGAGGATTTGGATGAAGAATTCAAAATGAGAAGCGAAGTTGAAATGTTAATAAGTCCAAAGAATGAGTGGAACTTGATGGCGTTGATCGAAGGTCACGAGAACGAGATTAAGGCTGTGGCGTGGAACAAGTCAGGCAATTACTTAGCTTCCTGTTCCAGAGATAAAACTATATGGATCTGGGAGACAGATGCAGAGACACTCGAGGAATTCGAGTGTGTTTCGGTGCTCAGCGATCATGAGCACGACGTAAAACACATTGTCTGGCATCCATATTATAATATCTTGGCCAGTTCGTCTTATGATGATACTGTGAGATTATACCAACAGGATGTCGATGATGAGGACTGGTCCTGCGTCGGGATCTTAAATGGCCACCAGGGAACAGTTTGGTGCTCTCAATTTGAAAATCCTTCGCATGTTGCTGCCCCAAGAGACCAAATTAGGCTAGTATCCTCCTCAGATGATTCCACAGTAAGAGTTTGGACATGTGAAAAGCCCGGTGAGACTATTCGCGAAAACATAGACTTGCCCAGTTCTATAAAACATGAGACCCCTGAAATGCACTGGGAATTAGAGCAAGTGCTTCCGCAAGCTCATAAGTATGCTATCTATTCTGTGTCGTGGTCTGCTAGAAGTGGAAGAATTGCATCCGCTGGAGCTGATGGCCAGATTGTTGTGTACAAAGAGATTGATTCTAAATGGGAGATTGAAAGTTCAACAAAGTCAGCGCATGGAGTCTACGAGACAAATTGTGTTTCTTGGTGCAACTTAAGCAACGGAAACGAAGTGTTGGTGACTGCCGGAGACGATGGGAATATCAATTTTTGGGAGGTATGAGATGTAATTTATATGACTCGCCTCAATCAAACGATCATTATAGAACTCAATAAAAGACACAGAGAAATAAACCACAACAAGACTAAAAAAAAAGGGGATGAATGCCCAAAAAGAATGTGTATTCAAGATCAATAACCTAAATCAAAAGATTATACCAATAAGTATCACCGACCCGAAAACACCTATCAAAATAAGAAGGCAGCATAGCATTCTTCCGCCAGAACGCCTCTGATACCTTTCGGCTCGACGTAGCTCTCTTGAAGCTCCCTGAGCATCGGCGCTGTAGCTGAGAATATCGTCCTCGATTGTGTCGACTTGAAATTGTTGCTCTTGAATAATATCTTGTAAATTCAGAAAGATTTCATTGATTTCATGAGTATCTTGCGAGATCTGCTGGATTTCTCGTTCTCGCTCCTCGACCATGAGGGACTGTTGCTCAAGCTCCTCTGCGTTGATGGCCTCATAAGTGATTTGCACTTGAAGCTGTTCTGGATCCTGTAGTGTCTGGCCGGCCAGGGACACGTTCCCAGTAGTAGCAGCAGCAGCAGCATTCATAACAATATGCCCTCTCTCGACGAACTCACTGTCGAAAGCCTTTATCTTACGTTGATAGCTTTGAAACTGGCGCAAACAGTTTCTAATCGAATTGAGAGAGAGAGCTTCTTTGTGTCTCAAATATCTCAATGTGTCTTCGTCCTCGTGATTTATCTCACATTCTTTCAAGTAAGAGTTGAGGCTTTGTGTTTTGTTATTTATGGTCTTGAATGCTTCCGTACACTTTCCAGTAAGATCGATAAATTTACGGCTTAAAACGGCAGCTTTCTCGCTCTGAGCTTGTCCAGATTCTCGTAGAGACTCATACTCTCTTACTAGATTCCTGATGGAGATTAATTGATTATTATTAATGCTGTTGAACGTTGCATCTATGGATCGGGAGATAGACTCGAACTCAGGAAAATCTTTATAGTGAGCGGATGGCAAACTCCCTGTTTCTAGGTCGTCAGTAAATGTATTGTTGAAAGACATAGTATGGTTATGACTGCAAGTTGTATGAGAGAAGCCCCCCAGGTGTGATCCCTTCCACTATTAATCTCACAGCACGTGATCACAAGTCAAATGCGATCTGAGCTCGGCCTCCATCCCAACTAGCATGTATTCACCAATAGTATGTTTTTACAAAAAGTACTTTCGATACTCTATCATGTCATATTAAGTGTAGCTTCTATAAAAGGCTAATGCTATAATCTAGCCAGGAGTCAGTCCTCATCCTCTTCGAATTTTGCAAGACAGTCGAGAGCAGCCATGCAACCGGTACCTGCAGATGTAATGGCCTGTCTGTACTTACTGTCTTGCACGTCACCAGCAGCGTAAACAAAAGGAATAGAAGTTTCAGCAGTGCCTGGGGTAGTCTTGATGTAGCCGGCTTCGTCGGCGTCCAATTGGTCGGCGAAGATCTTAGTGGCTGGGATGTGACCAATGGCGTAAAACAACCCATTCACTTGAAGAGAGGAAGTCTCCTTGGTCTTGTTGTTGACAATGTCCAAGCTGTTCAACAACTTGCCGTCACCCTTGGCCTCAACGGCGGAGGTGTTCCATAAAACCTCGATTTGCTTGTGGTTGGTTGCTCTCTTTTGCATAATAGGAGAGGCTCTCAAGACGTCTCTTCTCACGAGCAAGTAAACCTTGGAAGCATACTTGGTCAAGAACAAAGCCTCCTCACAGGCAGAGTCACCACCACCGATTACAGCCAAAGGCTTGTTTCTGAAAATTGGCACGGCACCATCACAGACAGCACAGGCAGAAATACCCTGCTGCCAGTAGGTTTCCTCACCTGGTATATGCATTCTCTTGGCTGAAGCACCTGTAGCGATAATAAGTCCATCGGTGGTAATTGGCTCCTCGTCTTCATTGAATTCAGTCCACAATTTGAAGGGTCTCAGGGACAAGTCTGCCTTGGAAATAGTCTCGGTGATGATTTCAGTACCGAATTTCTCACTTTGCTTTCTCATGTTGTCCATCAAATCTGTTCCTGTGAGTCCATCGGGGAAACCTGGGAAGTTCTCAATCTCGGTAGTAGTCGTCAACTGTCCACCTGCGGCGATGCCGTTGGCTAACATACCCTCGTACATGACTGGCTTGGCTTCAGCACGAGCCAAGTAGATGGCAGCAGTGTGTGCGGCAGGGCCGGATCCAATGATAGTGACTCTATGGTGAACCATTCTAATTATTTGTTTTGTGAAGCTTTTGGGGTTGCTAATGTTTGTTATCATGCAATTTGACACGGCGGAATGAGAGGAGTTTAAATAGATGCCACGCACGGTCTGGCCACGTCTGCGCCTGACAAATGCTGTCTGGCACTGCAGATATGCCTCGCTCTTATTAATAGTAGTGGGATCTTTGCGGTCCATGCTAGCTGGAACGTGCGATGACCGGAGCCTTAGTGCCTAACGTTTGAGTGCGCAGCCTAATGTGATTACAATTCTCAGAATCGATGTCGCAGGCGAGATCTGCGTTTTCTTGTTAGATAGATCCAGCCAACAAATCGATACTTCGGGCTTGAAAATAATACGAAAGTTGGTTATTTCGAGTTCAAAGATTTCTTGGATTCTTCTAGTATGAGTTTCACAGAACACCAATGACATATCTTTCACACCTCACAAAAGATAAATCATGTTTGCTTTGTATTCTAGTTGACTACGTGCTTATTATTATCTCAAATCTCGCCTGTGTCTAGATCTCACAAAGATAGATATAATCGCACCGATTCATTTCCGATTCGGCGCAGGTGTCACTGATTTGATAGGCAAACCAACCTTCTGAGTCAAAATCCCCTCGGTTGAAAACACAGTTTGCTCTACTCTGAACGTGCAATGCATGCTTTTTTTCTATACGCCGATACTTTCAGCTGAGAACGAAGTTTGTGATGATCGGACTGTGCTGAAATTTTGGATTGAGAAGCACGTTTGTGAGAAACCATTGTAGACCCTTCCTTCTATGCTCTAGCCAATTCTCCAGCTGCCATATACGCAGCAAGCTGAGACTGTCTTTTGGTGGGAGCACCGGGAAGTCCTCTTCAGGATACGTTTCGGTGAGATTGTGTCGAAGCTTTTCGATGTCGCTGTATCTTTTATATAGATGTATCAGCGAGTGCAAAGCATCGTTGATGACTATTCGAATGGACCACACAACGTACAGCCCCGAGATACCTTCTCCGGAGACGACATGGTACTCACCCACCAACACGTCAGTGATGTGGGAGACCTCCGCCCAGTGATCATGTGAATTGGCATCTTCAGTTAGTTGAATAGGCACCGGAGCGACCTGGTCTAGCGTATTCGCCTGCTTTCTTTTGATTGCCATCCTCTCTTCCTTGGCCCATGCAATTGCACGAGCTGACTGGCCCTCCTGGAATAATAGGAGGATGTGCGGGTGTGCGACTTGCGGATCCACAGTGGGGAGGAGCCTTTGTAGTGCTCGGAATTTGTCTTCCATATTTGAAACCAGTGGCTTTTCATTCTCCACTGGACCAAAATCTTAACTCTTTGATGCAGTTTAATAGCAAGGGTGCAGGTGATTCTCTGGCACAATTTTTGTATCAAATTAAAAGCCCGTATAGCTGCGTATGGGGCACCTGAAATTGCCATCACTCACTCGGCAACTCATGCGTCAATAGCAATTGTACTGTATACACCAGAGGAGGAACAAGGGGTCGCCGGATAGGAGGCCTCCCACCTGGAAAATAAAAACCTATAATTTCGCTCCACTATTTCTCCCGTCTATTGTAGTCTATCACAAAACAAAACACAAAATGGTTAAAGCAGGTATGTGCTCAATTCCTTTGCATCTTTAAAATATATAAGGACTTTTATTATAATCCACACGGCCAAACACTTTTGCAGCCTCCCTTGGCTTGCATGAACTGGCCCAGTGTCCATTCTTAACCTCCAGGGTGAGCAAATTATTTTGACTATTTGGTACAGCAACAACAAACACTCATCGCTCCCAATCTCTTGTAAAGCCCTTGTGGCAAGTCAAGCAAAGAAATGAATTACTAACTCGAAAACAGTTGCAGTTCTTAGAGGTGACAAGTCAGTCTCCGGTGTCGTTACATTCGAGCAATCTTCCGAATCCGACCCAACCGTCATTTCTTGGGAAATCGCCGGAAATGATGCTAACGCTTTGAGAGGTTTCCACATCCACACTTTTGGTGACAACACTAATGGATGTACCTCTGCTGGTCCACATTTCAACCCATTCAGCAAGTCTCACGGTGCTCCTGAGGATGACGAGAGACACATTGGAGACTTGGGTAACATCACCACAGACTCCCAAGGTGTTGCCAAGGGAACCAAGCAAGACACTTTTGTCAAGTTGATTGGCGCCAACTCCGTCCTCGGTAGATCTGTCGTTGTCCACGACGGTACTGATGACTTGGGTAAAGGTGGCCACCCAGACTCCTTGAAGACTGGTAACGCCGGTGGCAGACCAGCTTGTGGTGTCATTGGTTTGACCGACTAGATCAAGGAATCTCACATAATGACTAATGCAAGTTTTCATTTGTTTCTACAACTTTAGATCACTGTAGTCTCGATAATGCACATCAGCTCCGAGGGTTTGTCAAATTCATCTGCTAACAGTCATTGAGTCAGGTCTGATAATGTGAGCTTTCGACATTTTCTAAACAGTAACTAAGCCACAGCATCGCAACCGCCCATCTTTTGCGAGTTGAATCAAATATCCATCCTTTGATTCCTCGATTCCCAAGTCGACCTCTTCATTGATATAGCAAGGCTCACTGTTTCTATACTTGAACTTTCTTATAGGAATGTCTGGGTACCGCGACACAAAGAATCGTAGCATTGTCAGCACCAAAAAGGGTCCAGACACAATGATGTTTTCTAGGTTTTCTTGTCGACAATAATCTGCATCGTAGTGGATCTTATGTAGATTGTATGACAAAGCGTTAAACCGCATGAGTTGCGGAAGAGTAAATTGGATTTTCTCCAGATGTTTGGATTGTGTTAATTCTGAGAATGTTTTCGAAGAAATTTGGCGATACAATTCATTTGTATAAAGAAGCGTCCTTGTCTCTTTCATGACTGTGACTTCATCTTTCCTAAAGTCTCTCGAGGTGCTAACAAAGACGTTCGATCCGAGACATCTGACCGACTGTACTTTCTCGCCACACAGCACGACATCACCTGTTTTTGGCGGCAGTCCTATATACTCGAAGGCCCCACTAACCCACATTCTCCTTTTGTATAGCTCGTTATTTCCTTCGTCTAGTGGTGCCTGATAATTATCGTATCCGTCCAGACCTAATTGCGCGTTGGATTGTGTATTAAAAATAAAGTGAAACCCATAAAGGGGGTCTTTTGGCTGAAGATTCTCTGATAGCACTTCGTTCAACAAAGCATTCAAATGATTAACTCCTCCAATTGAGTAGGTATCTTTCCAAAGCCAGGATTTCGGCATGATCGAAGCAGCCCATCTCTGGGCTAGTGCTCTAATGCTCGACATGAAGCCTCCAAGAACAGGAAGATTACTTGATGATCAAAACAGCTGGAGCTTCCAAAGGACTCTCGCAAAAGCAAACCACTGTCTATGAGTGTCAGTTTTACACTGACAAATTCACTGTGCGTTCCCCAAGAAACACTCGTGCCAGTGCGAACTTCTTAAAGCTTTCAGATTCGCTAAGCAGAGCGCTAGCCGTAGACTAAGTGCCAGTAAGGAACAATTAATAGTAGCACTTTCCTAATTTTCTTTTCTTCATTGATGATATCGCTTCGATTGCGTGTATTAAAAAAAGATGAATTTTCTCCACTCCAATATTGTAGGCCATTTGTTCCCTAGTTAGGAGAAGAGCCAGTTACTCACTCACCCACTCCACCACTAACCTCTGCATGTAAAAGTTGCGAGCATCTTAACCCAAAGTAACTCTCCGGGTCACTGCTTCTACCTTGCGTCAGTTGAATAATGGCAACCGTTTCTGGAGCATGCGTGATTTCAAAAGTCTCGGGGCTTCTTCAAATTTATGAGGACACAACACCGTCAAAGCTCCTTTGGAAGGCAATTGATCAAGATAAATCTCTCGAGATTCCCTTGAACAAGCTTTCCAAACTACAAGCTTCGCCTGAATCATCGCCCAAGATGCTTCTTCGGCTCTATTATCTGCTCTCGGAATCCCCAGAAGTGAAAGATCTAAGGCTCACTTTCAACAATCGTCAAACAATGACGGCAGTTAAAGAGACCTTACAGACCATCGTGGCTCGTCAAAAGACCGTCATTAAGGATACTCCCGCCCCAACTCCGAATGCAGGTAGTTCAGCCAACGGTTCGCCAGCACCGTCTGCAGATCGAAACGCCGAAAACTCTCCGACTCCCGGCGATCCCTTGGACTTCTCGAATCCAGAATCGTTGAGCGATATCAATCTACTAAAGAACAGACTGCTCCAGCAAAAGCTTCTCCTAGAGGACAAGACGCTCCGCAATATTTTCACGCAATCCGTCATCAAGTTCAAGCTATCTCCAGCAATTTTTTGGTCGACGAGAGTCGGTCAGCTAAGGACGTTTGCCTTGAGTATCTGCCAACATAGAGGGCCTTATAATGTCTTATCAACCATCAAACCGGTTGCTACCTCCGATAATCAAGTCAATGTCAATGTCACTCGAGACACGATCAAGGAGATTTTCGAGACGTATCCAATCATTCGTCATGCTTGCCACGAGTTGGTGCCCGAAAAGCTCAATGAAGGTGAATTTTGGTCAAGGTTTTTTAACTCCAAATTGTTTAGAAGATTACGCGGAGACAAGATCAACAATACAAATACAAGAGGCGATATGGTGATAGACAAGTACCTCTACGTGGATCCTGACTTAGTTGAAAATAAGGACAGTGACGGGAATGGTCAGACTGCTGATGCTGCTAAAGATAAAAAAGTCAATAAATTCATCGATTTGCAAGGAAACGAGGTGGACAACTCTCAAAAATTAGGAATTTCGCCTGACTTCACCATGAAGTTTTCCAACGAAACAGATGGCAAAGACGGGTCTGGCTTGAATTCCCGGACCAACCAATCCTCCGGAAAAAGAGAAAACGAGATGTTGGTCTTGATGAAAAATATGAATAAATTGTCTAGTAAGATGATCGGATATAGCAACGACACCCCCTCAGATGCTGTTGCATCCGATGAATTGCTTAAAGAAATGGAAAAGGAAATGGAAATCAATGACCTCAACGAGGGCAACGAGATTCAATACATCGAGCTCAATTTGGATACTCACATTGCAAGACATAACCTTAGTACTGAGCAAACTTCGTCAGAGCAAAGTTCCGAAGATTTATCTCTGCCGGACCTCGAACAGTACTTCCAAAATAACATTATTGGACCATCGCGTCAAGGAATTGACCTCAGCGATACCTACGATTCTAAGTTTGATGAAATTCAGAGAGCCAATCATGATATCACCGCTTTGGTCAAGCACAACTTCAGAGTATTCAAACTGACACACAACTATAAAGACGTGAACCTGTTGGCTGAAGCATCACTTCTAGACAGTCTGAGAGTGCAAGAAATTATTGGTTTCAACATAACGTTGACCGAGTTCCTACTACATTTTTGGAACCTTTTTATGAACGGGGGCAATCCCGTTCAATTGAAGAAGTTGTTTACTGCTTTGCGCAACAGTCAATCTACATTGGCGGAGCTTGACAAGCAGCTTAGATTCATCATTGATGAGAACCCTCAAGCAAAGGAGAACGAAAAGCTACGCGAGAAACTACTAAAAGATCTCGATACATGTATGTTTCCGTTGTCCTCCTCGCTTTCGAAGGCGATAAACGATTACGTTGCTGCTGTGCGCGCTGCGAATGAGGACTCGGGTATGGAGGCATCAATCAACGAAAACGGCAAACGATCACTTGCCAACTGATGTTAGTTCACCAGTCTTCTTCGATTGAGATTGGTTAAAGCAATTTCAAACTCCAAATTTCAACAGGCGGTGAAGATTGTTTGTGCTTTTTTTAGCGTGTCTTAGCAGCCGAGATAGGATGCTTCTTTTGTGCACACCGGAGATGAGGATTTCAGATCCATCGCGGAAAATCATAGCAAAAAGCTCCACTCTACATACTCTACATACTTTGACTATAATGGCCGGGGATCAAAAGACCAACGAGGTGTTAAAAGGCATAAAGAACAAGCAAAGGAGGCAAAAAGTTTTCGCCGCTATTCAAGCCGAAAAATCTAAGGAAAGACATCAGACGAGAGCTGCTCGAGCCAAAGAAGAAAGAGAGAATCCTCAGTTGAAGGAGGAAAGACTCGCCTCCAATATTCCAGAGACCATTGAATCTAAGAGAGTTTTCGACGAGACAATCGCAGCTGAAGTCGAAGGTGAAGATGAGTTTTTCGAACTTTTCAAGAAATCAGAGAGAGAGCCAAAGGTTTTGATCACAACCAACTCGGGCGCCAAGAAAGCTGCATACGAGTTTGCAGATATCCTAACCGAATTCATACCCAACGTCACATTTGTCAAAAGAAAAAGAGAGTATTCGATGAAAGATATGGCAGCCTATTGCTCAAACAGAGAATTTAGCGATTTGATAGTCATAAATGAGGACAAGAAGAAGGTGAATGGGCTTACATTTATTCACTTACCTGAGGGTCCTACGTTCTACTTTTCGGTATCATCCTTGACAACCACCGACAGAATAAGAGGGCATGGCCGTGCCACATCTCACATCCCAGAACTCATTCTTAATAACTTCAACACAAGACTAGGTAAGACTGTTGGCCGTTTATTTCAGGCAATTTTTCCTCCACGGCCCGAAATTCAGGGAAGACAAGTGATCACATTGCACAATCAAAGAGACTATGTTTTTTTCAGAAGACACAGGTATGTTTTCCGTAATGAAGAGAAAGTGGGTCTCCAGGAGCTAGGCCCTCAATTCACGTTGAAGTTGAGAAGACTACAAAAGGGCATCAAGAATGAGATAGAGTGGGAACACAGGCCTGACATGGAGAGAGACAAGAAAAAGTTTTATCTCTAGTTGTTTTTTTTTGGCTTTTCAATAACTTCGTTCAAAAGTAGATCATGCCGAATACTTCTACTTCGCACTTATGGTCAGACAGCCCTAGATGGATGATATCGTGCACGATGCGCGGCTGTCGATGAAGCCGTTGGCAACTCCGCAAAATTGATGACTTGAACAAACCAGTACGGGATAGTGGCCGGATTTAGCGAACGGAGGAATTGTAGATAAGTGTACAATTATACATAAACGTACAGCTCTCTTTATCAGCCGCGGAAATGATCAGCACACATGATATGAAGGTATTCAACATCAAATACACAAACAACTAGCAATAATCATGAGAACTAAAGACACCGAAATTGCCGAGGAAGATGAGCAGTCTGACGGTTGATCAGTTCAATAGACCCGTGCACCGACAGCGTAAAACGCACTCAATGGAATGACGTTCTCGGAATTGACCCTCACCGTCTTTGATTGCACACAGCGAGTGCGCTTCTCTCACACCATATAGGAGAGTGACGCTGTAAACGAAAGCACCGGTAAATTCAGATCGCACAGAGAAATAATCCAAGTCCGTGAATCACAGAAGCACTGAAAAGCTTGCTCTTTTAGACTACGTTCGCCTGCCAGCTCCTGTATCTACAACCTTTCTCTACTTTTATCCCGAATTTCCCGGTGACCGATACACTACTCGCTTCGGAAAATCTGAGCAAATAACATCAGGCAAAGTCAAGCTCCGGCTATCGTTCTCAAACAGAATCACCACTTCAATTGGACTGTGAATTGTCAGCGACATCTGCTAAAGTCTCTCTAATACAAGAGTTCCGCCCGTTGCCAATGATGACTATGGAAAACAGTGGAGTTGCACGTATTCTCCAGGCATTAGAGGTGATATACGAGCCCAAATCCTCAAACTCCGAGAGAAGAGAGGCACAAGTATTCTTGGAATCTGTCAAGGCAAGTGACGAGTCGCCATTCTGGGGGTTTCAATTGGCGCTTCCAGAGAACTACGGAACAAACTACATTGTTCGGCACTTTGGACTTTCGCTTCTTCAGCATGCCACCAGTAAAAAATTCCATACGTTCGACCGCTCGAAGGTCCTCGTACTTCGAGAGTGGATCTCAACTCTTGCCGCTAAGACGCTTGAAGACGATTCTCATTATTTGAAAGAGAAATTGGGGTTTTTATGGACTTCGCTTGCCAAAAGGATCTGGGGCTCTTTCCTTGTGAAAGCAACAGAGAACTCAGAAACGCAAGAATTGACGAAAGAAGATGCCGAAGATGGCTGGGTGTCTATGGATGCCGACTTGTGGAGCCTTTGGAACAGCTCTACCCAGACCAGGGAACTATCCCTTATCATTTTAAGAACGTTATTTGAAGACATTTATTTACTCGATGATCCGGTGGCCGGCAAACGAACAAATATTCTTAATCAACTTAGCGTGATGATCATAACTCCTGACTCGGTACTCGAACAAATATACGAGCCAAGCCCGACATTGTCGATGTGCAAACACTCCAAAGATGGGTGGTTGGTGGAGTGGAGCAAATTTCTAGTCGAAACCCTCACAACAAACGATCCCTCATCTCCTGCTGTGCAGAGATTTGCTCCCAAGATACTCAGTACATTTAAGACTTGTTTGCATTGGGTTCAGCCGTCCGTCTTAAAAAACGAAAACATTTTGACTACTTTGATCAATATTTTGACAGTGCCCGACATGAAATTAAAAACTCTCGCTATAGATTGCTTACATATACTTTTCACAAGGTCTTACAGCGACGCGGAGGATTTCGAGTTTTTTATTGGTAGCATCTTTACACGGGAGGGAATTGAGAAGCTTTCCAACTTTCACAATTCACTAGTTGTCGATCCAGATGATCCAGATGAACAGGCATATGCTTTGCTTAAGAAAACCGTCGAAATGATAGTGTCTTTGAGTGAGTATCTCCAAGTACTGCTGCCTGCAAAAAGTCGCGTAAACTGGGAGAAATCCAGCGTTGATCTCTACCTTCGACTTGTTTTGGACACTACGAGGCATCCGAGTCCTATAATCTCGGGGTTGTCCTTGCAAATGTGGGTCACGACTCTTAGAGTCGATGAGATCAGCTCTAAGCCCCAAGTAGTTCGAATTCTCATGGAGTTGTTGGAGATCTCTGCAGACAGAATCATCGATTATACGGCCCTCGACCAAGAAGTGCCATCTCGAAAATTTCTTGATTTGGATTTTGACTCCACTGCCGACTCAGCATCTTTTTTAGCAAATTACAAGAAGTTCAATGAGGACATAGTACGAATTACTGTTTGCAAAAAGCCCGAGGAAGGCATGGAATGGTTGGAAAAGAGATTGGAGGCATTTTTCAGCTCTCCAGTTGGAAGCCATTGCATTACACAATATAAATTGGAAGAAAAATCTGAGCCACATAATTACGGGATTGCTCAATTTAATGTCATCGAAAATAGCATTCGCGGAGTATCCCGGTGGAGAATATGGTATAGCGGGGATGACTTTGAATTGAGGAATAATCGTCTCAATGGCTTGGTTGAAGAATTGGGGGAAAGACTCTTAGCGATGCAGCTTGCATCGCCATTGCTAATCCGCAAGCAAGTGCAAACCATGGTGCAGTTTGCGCCTCTTCTCAAAGACGTCAGTCCATTAATGTTAAAAGTCTTGGAAAAGATTTTGATCACCGCAACTTTTGATTACAAGGAAGATATATCTGATGAAGATAGAGAGATTATTCGTGACTTACGAACGAGCTGTGGGACAGAGCTCAATAGATTGGCATACATTATGCCCGAGTCTCTCAAGAATATCTTCGGGGATCTCGAAAGCGTGATCTCAGACATCCTATCGTCTAACAAGGTGAGTAGTCATGAAAGTGTCGCTTTCAAGTCATTTTTGTTGGTCATCGCCTCTAGATCTTCAATAAGCGATAAGGAGGAGTTATTTGCCAAGATCGTCGATCCAGAGCTTTCAGCATGGTCATCCCCTGAGACTGAGAAAGGCCTTATGGACTTGCATTGGTTTATGGAGAGAATAGGCATAGTGGAAATTGCCCAGTACTTTCAAAAAAGAAACATTCGAGCAGAAACGAATTTGCTAGAGGCAGAGATGGACGAGGAAGGCCGCGCTCTCAAAACCCGCTTGAAAGAGCGCTGGTCATCGATATTTCCAATACGTGCCACACGAATCTTCATTCAGTATAGCATAGAGAAGTTGAATCATGAATCTCCTGAATATTTGAACTTATTGAGGCTTTGGAGACCCAGAGTGAGGCCTATTGTGCCGCATATTCTTCAACTTCTCACTCAAATTCAAGCATATCACAATCCAGACAATTGGAGTGATTTACCGGATGCTGTTCTTAGTTTTTTGCGGTACAGTCGCATGGAAAGATTTTGGCAGCAGGGAGTTTCCATCCAAAGTAAGGAGACTTTTATTGAGGAGAGTGTCAAAGCTGCTTTGACTTTGAGAGAATTCGCGGATAGTGTCGGCCATTTGATTCGCTATACTCGTGAATACGCTTATTTGACCATTGGCTCATTATCCCAATTGGAAGACACGTTATATGAGATTCCAGACATTGCGAGATCCCTTTGGAATGCATTGGCTGGCGATACTGTCGGTGTCACTCTCCATAGCTGGAAACACATGATAAACAGTTGTCTCCGTAGTGTGGTGAAAAACTGTCCCATCAAATACGTGGATATCTTTATGGCAGAGCTTTTGCCCAAGGCCTTGCAAGACATTGATAAGCTCCTAGTCGCAGGATGGGAAAAAGTTTACATGACCGGGCTACAACTTCAAGGAAATGAGGATGACACCACATTGAGTGAAGAAATGATGGAAGAGCACATGCTCAGGCAGCTCACAGCCACAGTGGTGAGGCTCCTTATGGATATTGTTCCGCAGGTTAATGCAAAAAATGTCACAGACACTCAGTTTGCATGCAAGAGATTAGTGACCACAAATAAAGAAGTGATGGGTGCATTCCTACAACTTTGTTGTCATATAATTGGCTTCAAAGATACCAAATGTTCATTCAACACAATATTAATCGCTCGCAATATTCTCCCAAGCATTGTTTTCAAGGACGATAATGTCGATAAATATTTATGCGAGACATTCATGAAGTCATTGTTGAAAGTCATAATGGATGATTACTTTGTCGAGACCCATTCGGAAGCAGCCACTGCCCTTACTACCCTATACTGTGCATTGAGGTCAAAAAACGATTATCCCGTTCAAGTTCTTCTTGCGACTCTCCCCAACATAACCTCACAGCACATGAGTAATTTCGAGACTTTGTTGGTAGGGTCAAGATCTTTGCGCCATCAAAGATCAGCACTATTAGAGTTGATACGAATTGCTAAAACCGATCAACTCGATGCGAGCGAGGAGGACGAGCTCAAAGACAGAAAGAAACAGCTTGAAGAGGCCAATCTTCAAAGAAAGAAAAAGTCTGTTCCTAGCGACATAATGAACGATCCATTCACGGAAAATGGCGCTTTAAACAAGCTTTTCGAAAACGAGTGAATGCTTCACATCATGGACGTATATATTCTTACATATCATAATTCATTCAAACTGTTTTAATTGAGTTTATTTTAACGATGCTGGTCGAAGCTGTACAATGTCTCTTTTGAGTTGGCCAAGATCATCACTGACAGTGTTTACTGTCATTGTATCAGGCTTTTTGGAATTCAAATTATCTATGAACTCCTTTATGGATCCACCAACACCAAAGTAGTATTGCTTCGCTGCAACAAGGCCCAAATATGTGCGCTTCTCTCCGAATAATCTGACCATCATGGTCAGAATAAGAGGTAGGGAATCGGGCGAGTAGATTGTCTCAGAGGTCACGATGATGTCCGGTGAGTATGGAGAGACAAGACTCAGAAACTCTTCCCCCCATGAACCCGAAACAAAGCGGAGATTTAAATTTCTTTCTTGAAGGTCAGAGGTAAATTTTTCGAGCAAAGCAGGCGTGAGGAGAAGCTCGTCGTTGTTCAACGGAATCTCAGAGTCCAAAAGATCATTTAAAGCTTCCAGAGAGAGCGTGGAAGCGTAATGGATGAGAATATTAGGAAGGGTCACCAAACGCAAAACCTCGAAGTTGAAGTCTGAGAAGATGAAAGTAGAGGGCCGGTTGCTTGAAGTAGAGCTGAAAAGTAGCATCAACAAATAACAAGTTGGGAGAGCAGTACCGCAACCAAGTTCGAGAAGACAATTGTATCTTTGAGTCTCACCGCTGTCGTGCAAAGTGCGGAGCTTGTCTACCAAATCGTAGGAGCACTCCCACAGCTTGAAACCACCCTCATAGACGTTCTTGCGAACATCGACTTCATCAGAGGAGTTTCCGATCAAGATGCTATGAACCTCGTTGGCATCGTCTCCTTCTTCAGTCATGACTTGATGCTTAATATCAAAGAGTTGGCGCCTATAAACAGTGTTACCGTTGGGTGTCTGATAACTGTCAAAAGTGAGTCTGACGTTTTCCAAAGTCTGAAGCAATTCCTCGAGAGTGTGAACTTTCGGTTGAAGAACCGCGAACTCATGATCTTGATCATTTTCTTCAAGATATGAACTTTTTATCGTCGTGTCCTGGCTTTCATGGTCGGATATATCCTCTCCGCTGAATTTAAATGCAAACAGCATATTCAGTTCAAACCTTGCAATAATCTTCAATCAGCGTAGGAGGCATCGCGACCTCATCGTCGCAGCAGGTATGTGAAGCGAGTCACATGACCCGGCTTAGGTGGGAGCAAAACGCAGTGAACGGTGGTGATAAATAATGTTCATTTCCGAAAAATATGAGGTTTAACAACTTCGGATACTTACACATTCGGAGAATGCAAACTTAGACCAATTCCAAGAATGAAAATGGAAAGATCTTCAGACTGTCCATATTCCATCTGCACCTGGTATTCAGCGCGTCGCGTAGGTAACACGAACGACTCACGTTCGGACGGATCTCTCATTTCTGATAACAATGCTGAAATAAAGCAAAGAAAAGCACAGGGAACAAATCTCACTTTGTGAGAGTCTCATTGGAATTTAATCGAGTCACAAAAGGACTCAAATGTAGCTGCTGGTGAGATGTCAGTGATCTGTCGCTGGGGGATTCTGGACCATCTGGCCAGATAATTATGCTGATTGAAGATGGCCGATGTCAATGACAGCAGCACACTTTATGCTAGTCTCCTCTTTTTCTTTGGATCGCTTCCGTCCGCTTTTTAATTTGCTCTCATACAAAAGACAATTAAGCTTTTTCTTGGAGCTACTGTCTTTCACGAGGATATCAAGCGTGACACAATTTTCTCCACATTGCCACAAGTGTCTCACTCGCCTCTTTCGCATCTCCTTCCCACCTCAAAAAAACCACGCTGGAACGACATTTTGTTTTGCTTTATTAGGCCCGGGGTATTAAAGAATAGGAATTCGAAACTCACTGACACATTATCCCTTTCACTGAATTTTTTCTCTCCGTAGTAAGTTGTGGCTGCCTCAAATCTTGGGGTCCCCCCCACCTCCGAGAAAAGTACTCCGCGTGGCGTGGATGCAGGGCTCCGCTCTGGTTGTCTCATTTTTCCTCTCTTGAGACACGGAAAGCATATCTGATTTGCGGTTGCTAGATCTTCAATATTAGTTGACAAATACTCAATTTCAGTTCCCAATTCCGAATTTTGCAGTTTATCAGTGGCACGACTCACATCACTTTACTTCTTTTCAACCCGGCAAGTCACCAATTTTTGCAGAGCTCAATACTTCATCTTGCCTTTCATTGTTCATCTCTTGAACTACACCCGAACCCACAATGACAGGATCGCATTCTGGCAAGAGTTTCGGCCAGAGTAGTAAGCACCGGTCACTATCAATATCGAATGCCGTGCTCGAACACCTGAGGCTAGCAGGAAAACACGTCACGTTCAATAAGGAAGGAGACATCATTGTGGGCTCACTGACGATGTCTCCAGCATCACCTTCGTCCCCATGCTCGATAACTGACTCGGAAGACGAGGAAGGGCAAGACGCTGTCGATAAAATGGCTCTCGTGCGTAAACTCAAGTCTGTAGCCGTGTCGCATGAACGAGATCATTCCGCCAAGAAGAGCTCCATGCTGAGCTTGACTCGGTTCCGTTCCCACCCCCACTCTGCCACGTTCACTCCGGATCCTACCAGGCTCAATGCCCTGTTCTATTCTCATCTGAGCTCCAGCGCAAATCTACCAGAGTTCAACAAACGCCCACTTACAGACACTCCCATTGTGTCCAGCGTGACTTCTCCCGAGACAAGATACCAGTCTAGCGATGATGAGGAGGAAGATCTTTTCTCACAATTCAAGACTGCAAACGACCAGTTGCCCCAGCGCAAGAAATCCCAGACCCCGCTGGATCAATCATCTGCAGACCCCTTACACAAGACAAAGAACATTTCCCACTTGAGCTTGACAGACCTCAACGCGAATCCGCCCACAGTCCCTAGCGACGACCCTAGTAACAGCGGGTCTATTTCGCCCACAAACACTAATGTGGGCTTACCCCTCGAGCCTTCTACGGCTATCGATACCTCGGAAATCAAAGTCACTGATGGCCTTGCACCTATCAAGAAAGAGCCTCTGCCTGTGGCTCCAACCATGCCTGACAGAGCGACCTCCGACAAGCATGTGCCAGTGTCCAGGCCTCTGACTGTGAAGGCCAACTCTTCAATTAGTTCTGCCGAGCACACTAAGAGAAAATCATCCAAACTTGATCCCGACGTATTCTACCAACTCACAGAGGATATTTTGCAGGACGTACCACCGGACCTTCAGCACCAATTTGGCAAAACACCATCATTCGAGAAGTTGAAAAACTTATTACTACTGAAACCCTTTCCTAAGGCAAAGAAAGCATATACTCTCAACATTCCAGGGCAGACCTCGTCGAAAATTTCGCCAGACGGAAAGATCGCCTCGGTGGATGTGGGATCTAAATTGGTGATTGTAATGGTGGGCCTTCCGGCAAGAGGGAAGTCCTACATCACGAACAAACTCACGAGATACTTGAACTGGATTCAACATGATTGCAGAGTTTTCAATGTCGGTAATACAAGAAGAATGGATAAGAATAATGTTCTCGGTCCGGCTCATCGTCCTTTACCCGACACAAACACGCCACTGCCTTTTGATGGAAGATCCCCACTGTCTCAGCCCCTCTCCCCCAATTCGCATTCTGCAGATTTCTTTAACCCTCAAAATGAGGCTTCAAACCAGCTTCGAGAAAAATGGGCTATGGACACATTGGACAGTCTCTTAGATTGGGTATTGAATGGGTCTGGCTCAGTAGGTATCCTTGACGCGACAAATTCTACTGTAAAAAGACGTCTCAAGGTTTTGAAAAGAATTCAAGAAAGGACGAATGGAGAGTTGAAAGTCCTCTTCTTGGAAAGCATTTGTTCAGACCCGGCCATTCTCGATACAAATATCCGATTGAAATTATCAGGACCCGATTATAGAGATATGGACCCAGAAGTTGCATTGAAAGATTTTTTGGGTCGTTTGCGTAATTATGAAAAGGCTTATGAGACCATTGACGATGTCGAAGAGGGTACACCTGGTTATCAATATGTCAAGATGATCGATGTTGGAAAGAAAGTTGTCAGTTACAATGTGCAAGGATTTTTGGCATCGCAAACAATTTACTTCTTATTGAACTTCAATTTATGCGAGAGACAAATCTGGCTCACACGTCATGGCGAAAGTGTGGATAATCTCAGTGGAAGGATTGGCGGTGATAGTGGCTTGACAAAACGTGGAAGACAATTCTCAAAGGCTTTGAATCGCTTTTTGAGCTATCAAAGAAGGGAATTCCGCAAGAAGCAGCTCGAAAGATTCTCAAGTAGGCTTGAGCTTAGATACAACGAGCTCACAGGAAAATCAGGTGGAAAGGGTGCCCTCCAAGATAATCATCCAGTCGAGATACCGACTGAACCCAATTTCTGCGTCTGGACGTCTATGTTGTTACGATCGGTTGAATCAGGAAAAGCCTTCAATGATCAAGAATTCAACATAAAGGCCATGCGTATGCTTAACGAGCTCGGTGGTGGAAAGTTTGATGGTATGACCTACGATGAAATTCGCCGGAAACATCCGAAAGAGTACGAAAGCCGCATCAAGAATAAACTTTCCTACAGATACCCAGGCGTTGGTGGCGAATCATACCTTGATGTATTGGTCAGATTGAGACCCTTGATCAACGAAATCGAAAGAACTACCGACCACTTGTTGATTGTCTCACATAGAGTTGTTTTAAGGGTCTTATTGGCGTACTTCATGAATTTAGACAAATCTTCGATCGTTGAATTGGATGTTCCATTGCACACGCTCTACTGTTTGGAACTGAATCCATATGGAACTGATTACAAAATGTACGAGTACGATGAGGCATCTGACTGGTTCCGGAAAGTTGAGCCTGAGCACCAGAAGAACGTGAAGGAAGTTGGGGTCAACTTCAGGGAAAGAAAGTACTCAGTGATTCCCACAGCCCCTCCACTGCTGGGAAAGAGCAGAAAGGAGAGTGGTCTTGAACCGACGCAAGGAAGCAGACAATCCAACAACTTCAGTGTTCGCATGAGTCTTGGTCAAGGATTCGATGATAAAAGAAATGACGATGAGAAAAACATGAGTCTCAACTCGTCTTCTTCGAGAAAGCTCGCTGACTTGAACAAGATGCGCAAGCCGTAGGTTGTGAGATAAACGCGTCTCGGAATTTCTCAGATTTAGGGCGGCGAGCTTCAATAGGTGATCCACAAATACTGTAGTGAAAGACCTCTTAACAGTGAAGCATACAGTTAGCGCAAAGAAAGGAGTTTAAAGTGAAGAGGAGAAACTTGTATTGAAACGATAAATAGGGATCAACAATAAATAAATAGATTAGAGCAAGACATACGCAAACATCAGATATGAATATCGAGCGATGAAAAAGCACTAGAGAGAAAACTCGAGGAAGGAAAACACCAATTCAACTCGAAGACGGTAGAAGTCCCTGTGACTGTTGCGTCGGCTTTAAGGGACCATATAGTGTCGCTTATAGTAGCGCAGCGCTCGCAAGAATATTCAATTGCACGGAAATTCGCTCATAGCTGTGATAGCTTTGCACCACTACAGGGTCCACCCGTGCACCACGCCTCACATCATCTTTTTCCATTTATAGTCAGGAAGTGTGGAACCGCAGTAAGTGTTACGCATTGTGACATTGCCAAAGTGACATAATAGCTAGCTTCCTATACAAAGCCGACGCTGATTTTGCGACAACAATTAATATCTCTGCTTTGAGACTCCAACAGAATTGCAGAAACTTTAGCCCTGAGAATTTACCGCCCCACAATCCTAACATCAGCTCGACTAAAGCACAGAGCTCGTCTGCTATTCTTTCGATAGAACCCGACCCGCGCCGCGGCCTCATCTGGCCAGGAATCAAGTCATCTACCACGCCCAAAGTACAGCTACCTACAGACTAAAAACTTTTTGGGTGCTGTGTTTCTTTTAAAGACCAGATAGCGAACTGGATCGAAATTGAGTTTCGAGTTTTTCTTAATATATTATAATCAACCAAAATCAAAGCAGAAGACAGAGCTCACTATCTTGTCTGATCATTTATCCTCATTTATCTACCGGGGCAATCCTATACACTCGCTTCTCAGCCAGCAGACCGCATATCTAGAATACCGGAAGCCCGTTTGTGCTGAGGAAAAATGACACCTTCCAACCCGTCAGAATCGAAAAGTCCGCCTGAACCTTCTTTGCGCAACCTCAGTTCTGGCCTGTTGATATCTCATTCACCCCAGAGAACCAGCGTCGAGCGCAGACAATCTCAGACGAGTTTATCTCAGCATGCCATGCTTCAACCCAGCCAGCAAGAAGAGAGACACGCTTCTGTTCACGGAGTCAAAACCAACAATGCCGGAAATCCTTCCGGTGTCACGCCGTCCTCGGCCGGTGGCAGCAAAAGCGTGACCGGTCCCAGTGTCATCAATAAGCAGCTTCTATCGAAGCTAAATAAATCATTGAAGGAGAAACAAAGAATCACCAATATCAGAGAACCCCAAGCGAAAAACCCTACTTTGATCCAGAACGTTTTATCGACGTCCCCACTGTTCAGCACTGTCCAGAATATCGCTGGGAATGTTAATGCTTCCACGATTGATCACAACAATGCGCTAGGGTCCGCACCCTTAGATGAACACTCTAAGTCAGAGTCTAATGAAGGTGAGCTTTTAACGGCAACATCGTCTGTACAAAATCAGAGCAAAGACGCTGCCGTCAAGCTAAAGGCAAAAGGGAAAAGCAAGAAGATAGCGAAACAGAACTCTTCAAGAACTGACTTTTTTGCCGCAAAGTTGGCTAGTGCTGTCGACGATGTTGAATCCTCGGATAGTGATGAGACATTTGTCTACGAGACCAACAATGCTCACGAGTTCGGAAACGAAAGCAATGAGATCCCTGGGAGCTCGGCTGGTGTAAACGTGTCTCCTCCTTCGGGGAATCAAAAAGACCAAAAGAGCGCAGAGCCTAGTTCCCAATCGGACAATATTAATCAAGCACCTTTATCCATCCAAATTGTCAATGATAACATATCGGTAACCGGAAGTTTGAGAAATGCTGCATTTGAAACGAATCCTAACAGTCCGTCCGGTGAGCCTAGGAAGGAGGAAGACAAGGAGTTGAGCTCGTATGTTCCCAGCTTGCTTGCATCAAGGGCTGAGTCAATACATTCACTTCAATCTTCAAAGCCCAATACTCGCAGCTCATTCCACGCAACTCCACCGGCAACCACAAATGGGAGAACTCATCCACCACAGGTCTTGGCTTCTCAGAACGACTACCAAACATTTTCAGATCCCTACTTGGATTCGCACATGCGGTACCAGCGTCAATCAATGAGAAAGAGTAGCTCTCATTCCATAATAAGTGACGAGCGAAAAGGCCATGTATTACGCTCGCCCCACTCACCATATGCTGATTCTAAACACAACGCAATGTCAAATTCAATCACCTATGGGCTTTCCGACCATTCTCATCATCTGAACAGACCATACCAAGAGGGCCTCTACGCTTACGGAGAAGAAGACGGCAGTGGCGAGGAAGCGTCATCGCACGGTGATCTACAACTGGTTTGTACAGACAACAATGCTCATGGTCCCGTCGTGGCAAATGGGAGTAAATGCAGCGAGAGTGTGGTTGCAGGCTATAAACTGAGGAGCAATAAGCCATCAACCACGTCCTCCAAGCTCCGGTCAACCACTTCAAAGTTGTTCGACAAAAAAGGAGCCCAACCAAGGCGGTACAGTACAATCCCGGACGACATTGATATTGAAGACTTCGATGACGAGCTCATTTATTACGACAACAACAACATCAGATTTCCCCATTATAATAATCAGGGAAGCTTGAACGAAAGCTCGTCTCTTTTGAATGGACACAAACTACCGCATCACCGTTCCCTCAATCTCAATTTCAATGGAAAAAGGGCTGCAGCGCATCCACGCAATACTAGATACGTCTCTTTGGGATATGCTCCCCCAGGAACTTATCCTAACGGAAATAAAGAAAATGACATTTTCCCCTTTCCGTACCCGGACAACCATCATCAAAGCTTCTACGGCTTTGATGAATTTGACGAGGATACGCAAATGCACCCTGAAACTGATCCACATGCCAAACACATGCAAGGAAGAGCGCCACTATCTCCCAACACTACTCGGTTTTTGTTGCCCAGAAAAGTATCGCAGGACCATATCGGCAGCGAGAAATTGAGAATCTTCAAAAGTGTCATTTATACTTTGATCGGGATAATTTGCATATTATCAGTGGGATTCGTGCTGGGCTTCCTTCTAGCATCCACTAAAGACTTGGCCAATGTTTCCATCCTCAACATAGACCATGCTACTGTGAGTCAGGATGAGTTGGTTTTCAATGTTGTGTTAGAAGCTCTCAATCCAGGCTGGCTTACAGTCACTTTGAAGGACTTGGAGCTCGACGTTTTTGCTAAAAGTGGCTATTTGGGAGAGCCTTACGGTGGTTCCTCTGTGGAAACGGTTTTATTGGGAAGTGTGCTTAACTTCGAGTCTGCACTCTTTTTCGAAGGAAGTTTTTTTAACAGGCAAGCAACGCAACAGACCGGTGAAATCAAATTGGTTGGCCCAGGAAAAAACTTTACTGGCTCTCGCTTCACAGATGCTTCGCCAACTGGCACCAAAATTCAAGATGGCACCAGCGAGCCGAATGACCCACACAGTCAGCCGGACAATTCAGAGAAATGGGCCATCATTTCCAAACATCCTTTCGATTTGATTCTACGAGGAGTTATTAAGTACAATCTACCTTGGACAAATAACGTCAAATCTGTCGTGGTGAACAAGGTGGGATACATCGACCCTTCACTGATCTTTTAAAATGAGCTGGTGGAGCTCATGTACCCCCTTGCCTTGACGAGCCCGAAGCCAAACACGAAATTCTTTCGGCTCAATTGATGTTGCCGCCGGGTTCGAGTTGGAAAGGAAGGGATCAGGCTCCATCGTATATGTCAGATCCCTCGGCTTTCTTATGCGAAACACAAGCACTAATCTACACAACAACGTGTACATTTCTTTGATAGAGAGCTGATCACCAACGCACTTTCGTGATCCAAGACCGAAAGTGAAATGACTCATTGTGTTTGGGCTCTTAAGTCTTCCGCCTTCATCTAGCCACCTCTGTGGTTGAAAAGATTCCGGGCTATGACATACGCTTGGATCATGATTCGCAGCAAATACATTCATCATGAGCACAGTGTCTTTTGGGATGAGTATGTTGTTGAACAGGAGCGGCTTAGTTGTGAGCCTGGGCAATCCAAGCGGTAAAACTGAAAACCGTCTCAAGCCCTCTTGAATAACAGCCAAAGCAAAGTTGCAGTTGATGAAGCAAGCAGCATCTTTCCACGCTCTGACAACATCATTATCACTTCTCGCTAAGAGCTCGGAGAATAGTTTCTCTTGCATGGGGTACCCACTTTGCGGGCTCGAGAGTTGGCCAATGATATAATTGAGGGTAAAGCCCAAATTGTCGAGACCAGCGCTTATCATCGTCAAGCACAAGCTGCGAGATTCTTGATGGGTCAAAGTTCGAGCTTCTGCCCTTTCGCTAATAATCTGCGCGAGCATAGACTCAGCACTTGAGAGAGTGTTGATTTGTAATTGGTTCTCGAACTCAGCCTGTATTCTATCAATGTATTTGTCTCTTTCCAACTTCCAGAGGTCTGCGTCACCTTTCACGAATAAATTGAAGGGAAACGATCTGAATAAGGGGAGATAATCTTGATAATTCGATATGAAAGATCTAAAGTTAACAATGTGATTCTCGGTTTCGATGATTTTGTCGGCTAACTGTCTATCTTTGCAATGTGTATCCAAGTTAATCCCATATGTGAGTTTAATAGCACAACGAAGGACATAGCACTGGAAATGGCGTATCAAAGAGAAGTCCGAGAACGGAGATCGCAAAGGATCTCGCTTCGTTGTATCGGACAAGATATTCTTGATGATGTATTTTGAACACTGGTCTATGGCATCTAAATCGTTCTTAAAAGACAAGCTTTTGGAGGAAAGGTACAGGGATAGGATTTTTCTCTTTTTCCTGAAAGACGGGCCAGCTGGCGTTGTGCCAACTGTAGGGCCTTGGCTGGCAGATATGAGGCTGTGGAAAGTGTACAGGGTTGGTCTGGAATTGAGGGCGGTCGAGTAGCGGTTCCAAAGATAGTCTATGTCTTTGCGGCCATTAACTATCACAACGGGGATGGACCCCAAATATATTACAAACGTAGATTGGTTATACTCTTCACTCCATTCCATAAACGTCTTGCTGGGATTATTCAACACCTGAAATGTGTTTCCCACAAGAGGATAACCAGGGATGACAAACGCTCCTTCTATACGTGAAGTTGCACATCTTGACCTTCGTAAAAAGAGTTTGGTGTATAAAAATATAACTGCAAGGATTAGAAGCAAAATTGATAGCAACATTGAATAAGAATGTGTTTGTAAATCTTGCAGCCATCGGTGCTAAGAGTTAGGCATGAAAGAAACTGAGAATTAAAAAAAAAAAAAAAAAAAAAAGAAAGAAGCAAGTGATGCAAATGGCACATAGGCAATCAGCGGGAAGGGGAAAGCTAATGGACCTTTTATTTGAAGTAACACAACTGCCAGATCAAGAAGCTTATTACTAACGTGAACCTTTATTTCCTAGGATCAGTCGAAGTATAGGGTTTCACGGAAGTGCGAGTTAGAGGATGTCCCGCGGGCCTTTGGCATAAGAGCCCTGTCCCAGAAAGGCACTGAATAATAGGAAGCTCTGGATCTCGCATTGATTGGACACTAGTCAGAAAGCCTGAATACTTTGGCGCGCTTAACGCCCCTCCAAACAACTTGCCCGCTCTGCAGATCTGCATCAAGGTATGGCCAGAAGAATTTTTTTTTAGCCCGAGAATGTTCAACTCCACACGCGCTGCCTTCTCACCACGGGAATTATTCATGCAAGGAATAGGCCACGCTTTGCATAAGCTGTCATGCCACTACCCACTTATCACAAGACGGGCAGACCTGTAAAGGTTTTTTCGGGTAATCGCCTTATTAGACTCAAAACAGCAACGTTTCCCAATTTATGACTGAGCAGTGAATGACAAGCTGATTCTCAAACGCTCTCACTGTCTTGCTCTGCCAGCCAACCTCCAACAATCCGCATGCGTGCGAACCGCAGGCCGGAAAACTCAAAAGTCTATTTCGTTTCATTCCGTGGCGACCTTCCCTTCTTGTTCATATGCGAATCGGCAAAAATCTCAACCCGAACGGGCTGACCCCACGAACACAGGCTCTTCATGATCTTGGAGCCGTTCGTAATCGTGCTCTGGTGGTTTGATGTGACATCCTGGTGGCGATGACATGATGGGCAAGATTTGTTTCGCGAGTATTTTTCAGGAATTCCCTCTTCACAATTCCAGCACACCGACTGCCGTTCTTCGCAAAAACAATTTATTTGGAAGCCATATGCTGCTTGTAAGCCATGGGCAGTGGGTGGTTCGTCAGGCAAACTCAATGAAAACGGTTTTGCTATCCTCAGCGTCGACACAGCCCGCTGGCCTAGGCCCGCGGCAATCTCAGATCGTTTTTGAATTTTCTTTGCCACTTTGCTCATCTCTTGCATGAGGCATAATGTTGAGGCCTGTACAAGAAAGCCCTCGTATCTGTCGAGTAAGTGACCGCACGACTTGTAAATTATACGGAAGGTTGCATTTGCAAACAGTAGCCTCTGAAGAAAATTCAGCGTCATGAGTCCCAAATCACCATTGTTTCGCGAAATGCTCGAGACGGCTAAACATTTGGGGACTAAAATTGTGGCCTTTCAAGATTCGCATCAGTACATGCATGTGATTTAGAGTAATATAATTGAGGAAGCTGATTTGGGGTTGCGAGTTGTGCGATACGATATGCGTGGTACTCAGTCAGACCTGTGTGAGAACGCAGTGGTATGCAGTTTTTGGAATCTGTTTTTGTAAGTCACATGCAGAATATTCCCTGTCTCATCTTCGACAGAGTCACTCTGTCCGATTCACGTCGGTGCTAACGGCTCAGGGAAGGTGCTTTTAGTTGAAGGGCTTATACTGGTCCGCGCTCTTTATTTCTACAAGCCTGCTCATTTCTTCTACGGTCGACTCAAAGTCTCTCAATCCAGGATTGTCCTATCGAGCAAGCTCCGCGAAAAAGTGGAATCTTGTTTTCCGTTCGAAGTATCTTCTTGGTTTTTTTATCAGCCCGAATTCCACACTCAATCACTCGTCCACTTTTATATACTGCTTCAAAAGGGTCCACTCTACAATTAATGTTTCCATGTCAAGTATTGATTTCGGTCGTCAACGCTCTGAGTATCTGAAGAATGGTTGCAAGGAGTGTAAACGTCGAAAGATAAAGTGCGACGAATTCCGCAATCCTCCGCCCGAGGCGTACCTGAAAGTCAACCATCAAGGTCGTGAACTGTGCTGGCAATGTACTCGGCTAAAGAAAGTTTGTGAGTATCCTTCAAAAGGTGAACGAGTGGCCAGAGTTTCTAGAAAGGTGCTTTTAGAGAGAAGTAAAAAGGTTCAGGCAGCAGAGACTCTCCATGCAAAATTTCCCTTCTCGGTCAGTCCAGATGATTCAGCCAGTGCAGCTTCCTTCCAGCCCGAACCACTGGAATCAAATAGTCCCTTTGCCTACCCGCATCGGCAAGTCCTTCCGCCTGCCACTTCTGTCCCGAATTACTTCAACGGTAATTTTCACAATCGTGGAACGTACCCTCTCCACGAAATAGGTGTAAATCACAGATTCCCGGACAACCGGGGTTATATTCCCAGTATCAATCGGGAATCTACTGGCAACAACCCAAATTTGCCTCACTTCACGCACGGAAAGAGCTATGCTTCTATAGATGGTCTGAAAGTTTTGTCCAAGTCATCCTCATCCAACGGCAGCTCATCTTCGGGTCTGAATGGCTCTCTATTGTACGATTCCGCCGACCTCACTCTGATAGCCACTGACTTGAACAACTTGGTCAGCGACATGATCTTCGAGGTCAATAATGAGTTGAAGACTGACGGTGAGAAAAAGTGGAATGAAGCTTCACCGAAACATGCGGACGCAATTCCTCATGGTTCTACTAAACCACGCTCCAAGTCTTATAGCCACGTACCAAGGAATGTTGGCATAGGAATATTCGACGTCACTCAAAAAGAAAGAATCTATTTGCAGGAATTTTATCTGGGTTTTGCAAGCGTCATTCTTCCCTTCAATGCTTATGATACATTCCAGCTGTCTTACTACAACCCGATGCGAGATATTTTGTTTTTTTGCGCATATAACGAGTCTTTCATGCTAGCGGCGATTTTGGCTCAGGGAGCACGCTCTGTATTTTTGCAAAGTAACTCGGCCGATGATGAGTTTGCTTACTACAAATACTTGCTGAAGTGCCTCGAGCTTCTAGGCCCGGCATTGGGAGACCACATGTCCAAAATTGAGCTGGCTCCACTCCCCAACACTGAGGCGGTTCTCTTGACCGTGCTTCTCTTAACGTCATCCAATGCCGCTAACTCCAAACAAAATTGGAGACCACATTTGCGAGGCGCAAGAGACATTCTTCTTAAGCATGCCACCAGTCGCAAGAATTCCCCCAACTCCAAACTTCTTTTACTTTGCAAATACTGGTTCATCTCTTTTGAGATTTTAGCTGGGTTGGGACTGAAATTTGGTGGGACAATCGAGTCAGATGACGAGTTGGACTTGTTACTCAGCTACCTGGGTCGCAATGAGGTGCAAGTTTTAAGCAATTTAGGGTTGGTATCGCACAATGGGTTCTACTTCATTGGAGGATATCATGTTGACTTGATACCAGCGTGGAAAGATCTTATCAAGCTTCTTAACAGAAAAAGAAAATATCCTGATTACGAAAAAGACGAGACTTTCGAGTACTTGCGACTTTTGGCAATCTTTGAGCGTCAAAGTAACACAGAGTTTGTGAATAAAAAATCTGCGCTCAAAAATTCCGACTTTCAGGGAGGTTTTATCCCTGCTGGGATTTTGTTAGATCTCATAAGCTGCAACCAAGACCATATCATCATTAGCTGGATGGACACTTCGCAACAAATTTATTGTCTTGCTGCAATCATCACCATCCTCACTGAATTTCTCGAGTTAAGTCATGACTCGCCGCAGGTTCAAAGCTTGATTCATCGCTTGGTGTCTTATTTTGATTTTCTTTCTCAATGTGCTGAGACACCGCCTTTAATAAAATGCGCCGTCATGATGATCCAATGGCCAATGTTTGTGGCTGGTATGAACCTGGTGCGCGAAAAGGACCAACTATTAGTACTCAAATTTTTTGACTTGGCGAAGAAGGCTGGTGCTGGTAGTGCTGGGCACTCTATTTCACGGATGAAGCGAACTTGGAAAAATCGTAAGACTGGAGTCAAGGAGTCAATTGACGATAATATTGATGTGGTGAATTACTGAACTGTCGTGTTTGAAAGTTGCGGCGCTGGTAGCTGTGGAGAGCTTGCGAACAAACGGTGCATTCACCTAGTTATGAAATGCATTTAATAATTACAATATGTCCATGTTGGTTTTTCGTTAGGCGTTTCTAGCACTCAACGCTCTGTAAAACTGAATAACGGTTTTCGTTGTTGAGGGCTATTTTGAGACTGGTACTCATTGGGAATGGGTCGTCCTGGCTACTATTGTATTCGTCTTGAATCTTCCATCCGACTCTTTCAGCCCCAAGCCTTGCTCCATCTAAATTGGCAGAGGTGGGACCTACGCGGAGCGCTGCATTTTTGCCCACCATGTATAAGGGCAACTCTTTGCTCCATCTCAAATCATCTGTAAGGCATGGGAGCCCGCCCACAAAGTCAATGGGGTAGTCTCGTACGATGGGCTTCATGTACTCAAGCCCACCAACGTTGGGGCGGATTCCTGTGGCGCAACAAATGTAGTCTGTTTTCATTTCGAATTGGCGAGAATCTTTATTGGGGCGATTTTCAGTGATGGTGAGACTCCATCCTTTCTCTCCGTGTTCAGCATCTTTTATGGTGCTATAGTCCAAAATCTGGAGCATTCCTTTGCTTATATGTTTTTGAAGCTTCTTATGATATTCGGGATTGATCAGGCCACCTTCTCTCGAGTCTGAAATAAGCTGAAGCCTTTCATCATCAGTGTCGAGCATGTAAAATGAAGACTTCTTCAAGTTTTTGTATTTGGTAACCCAGTCCAAATGAAAATCAAAGTGTTTGATTTTAATGAAACTTCTTAGTAAAAGAGTTACTTTGATACCAAGATTACATGAGATATGTGCGAGCTGAGCAGATGTCAACCCGCCTCCGACTATAACAACTGAGGTACTCTCTCTCTGGGCCAATTTTCTTGAGAGAACAGGAGGCGGGAACGAAACCTTTCTCGAAAAGAGGTGAGTTGTATGGCAGGCTTGTTCTAAGGTTGGACTAGAGGACTTCAAACCTTGTATTGGAAAGTTGATAATCCCATCATGCCCACTTGCAACAACACAGTTTTGACAGCCAAACACTCTTCCGCTTTCAGTTCGAACAGTAAACCCAGTCACAACTCTGTTCTCTTCCGTGAGATTGATGTCGCCGTAAGTCAAAGAGATAACTCTGTCTTTCCTCACCGAGGATTGAAGTCCGTATCTCTCAACAATATCCTGACAAAAGTCTCTGAAGAACTTCGTCGAAGGCCGGTAGTAGTCTCTATAGTCTCTCATGTTTATATCAATGAGGCCAGGGAGATCATCGTTTCGAAAGTCTCCCTTGAGAGGAGACGCCTGCTTCTTGGCATTCTTTTTTATCATGCGCTTTTGCTGATGCTTGGAATACTCCTTTCCGACAACGTTTTGAATTTCTAGTAAGTCTTTTTCCCGCTTGTTTTGAAACGCATACGTGATCATGCCGTCAATATTGACAGGATCAGGATGGAAGAACATTGGGGACCTTAAAACCGGGATTTGACAACTTTCGAATTGATTATTCCACTGGCCCATAAATGAGTCTGCTACAGCATCCAAGACCAAGATTTCCGAGGGTGAAAGTTTACTGGGCAGCTCAAATCGGATTTCTCTCGAAGCGCCACGAAGAACTTTTCCCGTTTTGGATCCTCTCTTCCTGAGCCAATGGAATCTCTGGTGCTCGTCCTCGGTATAGATTGATCCCGCAGTTGCTTCGCAGAGTCTTGAAGCAACCGCAAGACCACAAGGCCCCCCACCAACAATCACAACTTCAAAAAAGTCTTCCAGAGAAATGCTGTTTCCACTCATACTCTTATCAGAAAAAATGATTTGTTGAATGGATCGCTGTCAAAGCAAGCTTTCAGTAAATACTTATACGTCTACATTTTGCACCCAATTGTTGTGCAGGTAACCCTCGAGGTTATGCGATAACCTCAGCTTGAGACTCGGGCAAGGCTCACAATAACCACTTCAGTACTTTGCACAGAACCCCTCAATTATGGCCAAGAGACCTACCGCACCTGGGTCTGGGATCCCGCCATCTTCTTTGAGATCAGCTTCGTTGACATAAGATGCGCGTCCGAACTTTGCCTCTAGGTTTGCCGTCTCTTTGCAGCCGCGTTTGGCTGCTTCTATCAGCAGCTCGAGGTCTTGAGATTCGGCAAATTTGTCCACAAATGGTTGCAAAGTGTCAACAAGCGTGCGTCCTCCTTGACGAGCCTTCGTATACTTGAAAAGACCATCGTAAAGCGCAGTTTTCAAAGCAGTTGCGACCAGTGATTGCTCTGCATTCTTCAGCTCCTGTAAGTTCTTGACCAAGCTAGTCAAAAAGATTGCATAAATTCCTCCGGAGGTTCCACCCATGCTATCTTCAACAATCTCCGTGATCGCGCTCAATGTGGCAACAGGGTCATTCAAGTTCTTCTGAAAATCTTTGTCAGAGTCCACTTTTTTCAAAATTGCCGTAGCACCGTTCTTTAAGGTCTCACCGCAGTCACCGTCACCTACCTGAGTGTCGTACTTAGTAATAAGTGGCTCCTTCTCAATGACAGCCTTCAAACCACTTTCCAAAGCATTTCTAAACTTTTCCCCGTTCACTTTAAATTCACTCTTTGGGACTTCAGCGTGTTTTTCTGGTGACTCGATTTCCTTTCTGGAGCTTTCCCACGCATCTGCCTTAAAAGCTTTTGGTTTCCAGCCCGGAGCATCAGTTTCTTTGTCCAAAAAGTTTAAGATGTCTTGTTTCGAAAAATCAGAAGTCTGAGCTTTCTCGAGGTTCAAGAGGGTCACAGAAAACCCAGGAGAATTAAGCGAGGTTACAAAATCTGACACTAGCACTCTGGATGGCTTGTTCTTCAAAGGACAACGCTCAAAGGCATAGTGGGTGATGGCAAGCAATTCCAAAGAAGACGTGCCTCCTATGTTGTTGACTAGGAGGACATAGTTGTCATTTGAATCAAAATCAACATAATGACGCTCTTTGTCGTCAGCGTTCAACAAGCGTTTGTAAAGAGTGTCAATCAAGTCCGTGATTTCGGGAATCTTGATTTTCTCACCTGGCTCATTGTGAATTCCCAACCCCAATTCGGCAATAGTCAGGTCCTCGTGGTGTTCACTCTCGTCTTCTCTGCCAGGGACTGACGTTCTGTCCAAAGAAGCACTCATCGTCACCAAAGACTCGTTCACGCTGCGACCCAATTGAGCCACTTGTGACAAATTTGCGCCCGAAGACGAAGCAGCTCCGACTATTTTATGCACTATTGCGGTACCGGCGAGACCTCTTCTGCCGACCATTTTGTTCTGTGTTCTTCCTACCGCGACGTCATCGGAAACATTAACCAACTCTACGTTGTAGCCGTCGCGCTTGGCTCTCTCAGCGACAAGCCCGAAATGCAAGACATCTCCAGTGTAGTTTTTCACGACGATAATTGCGCCCTTTTCTTTGTCTGCGGTGGCCTTGACAGCGGCCATGATCTGCTTTGTCGAGGGAGATGCGAAAATGGCCCCAGACACTGCGGCATCAAGCAAGTTTGAGCCCACGAAGCCCGAATGAAGAGGTTCGTGGCCAGCGCCGCCGCCGCTAATCACGGCAACTTTCTTATTTTCGTTCGGTACGAAGACCACTTTCTCAGAGGGAATAAAGCTGATATTAGGGTTTGAGGCAACCAAGCCTTTAAGAGCAGTCAAGACGAGATCCTCGTCTTTCGGGTATTTCCAGTGTTTTGCAGGTGCCATTGTTTCAAACTGATGTGCAATTGAAGTTATAGACTGGGAGCAGAAGTGTAGGAGCTTGTTTATAAGTGTGACAATGAAATGGCAACCTTCATCCTTTCCGAGCAAATATGCAGTTACTGCAATTCTTGCATCATGACGGATCCAGAACTTTCGGCAGTCTTCGCCGACTGTGAGTGTTTTCGTTATCCAGAGGTATTGTCATGAGTCGGGTTTTTACATCACTTCTGCTGGAGTTGCATTCATCTGTCTTTCACTACGTTGAGATTTTTTTTTTTGATTGAGGAATCCGTCTATCAAGCGTTTTCGAAAGGTAATTGGTGCTTGAGAGCTGTTTCAATGACATCATGATGCTTCAGGGCTCAGGCCACTATTAGTGCGAAAAACGTCGCTGTTTTAGGATACCTAGCTGCTCATGTTCAGTTCGCAATGGCCATAAGTTCATGGGGATCAGATATCTTCAATCCGTTTAATAAGCTTTTGATCGACGGAGACATGTACCGTCTCTGCCACGAGTTGAACTTTGATTCAGCAACTCAAGGGGATTGCCAGTCCCCAAAACTCTGTTTATTTTTTTTATTTTTTGTCTTTCTTTTTTCTCTCTGTTTACGGAGGTCATTTCGCACTCACCTTCCGATAGGGGCCAGGAATTAATCCATTACCTCTAGTTAGAACTATTGTCATAGTAAGCCGCGGACCGGTGTTTATAAATTGCAAACTTGATTAATTGTCAAAGTCTGGGTACGGATGGAAACTGAAATGCAAAAAGCATCGCCAACAACTGTGCGGAAAAAAAAATCAAAGACTTTCACTGGATGTTTCACCTGCCGATCGAGAAAAATCCGATGCGATCTTCAACGACCGTTTTGCCAAAATTGCAAGAAAGCAGGGTTTGCTTGTCGTGGCTACAACATCAAGTTGAGATGGCTGGTTCCCGTGAAATTTCGCCCCAGTGGAAGAAACCCTTCTCAGGAACCTGTTGTGTTTGAGAAGGAACAAGATAATGACAACGATGCGTTCTTTCAGAGAAGACACGTGGGGTTTGTTGTTTGGGACAAAGAAAAAAATTGCAAACCTTATGATACCTATGAGGAGATTGATAAAGATTTAAACGCGCTACGAGGCTTTGAGGTTTCATCAGATACGAAATTGAAAGGCCCATTTGGAGTTTTCGCTCCAAACGTGCTTCCAAAATCTAAGCCAGCTCGTTTAAGACCCGCGGATCTAAATAATCAAACTGTGAGTAAACTATCTTCTCCTGGCCTTCCTGACCTCAGCAATCAAGGAAACGATCAATTGTGGCTTTCCAACGAATTGAGAGAGCATGCTCTATTGACGGCGGCAGCACTTAACGGAGATCCTCAGTTTTTGGACCTCGATGTCCAGCCATACGGTTATCAATCGTACCCAGATTCACTGTCTGACCTCTTAAACTTGTTATTTCACAAAAACTCCCACGCTCAAACTCTGAATATGAATGCTACCCACATCCCGGCCTCTTCTGGTCATATTTCCGCTCCGACTCTGTCAACGCCATTTACATCTGACGTGAACCCAATGAGCATTCCTGAGAAGCTGAGCCTGAAAAGCGTGGCAATAAACCCAGCCAATCAGCATCTATTCTACTCGAATTTCACCAATTTCTACTACAACAATCCCTATCAACCTAACGAAACGCTCGAGATTCAACTTCATGCTAGTTCTCTGAAACATGATGATGAATCCACTGATCTTGTTGAGGGCGATACGTCCCAAACCACACAAATGCCAGATACTCTTATGGCAATCGAGCGGAGCCCCTTGCAGCCCAAGCTAGGCTTTGATGTATCTTTGCCCAAAAATGGAGTTTTGCTACCGACAACGGCATTGCTGGTTCAACCGCTCACCAGGTATCTCTTGAATTATTATGTGACTCAGGTTGCTGACTTGATGACTGTGATTCCACTTACGGAGAATCCCTGGAAAACGATCTATTTTCCAAGAGCATTGATGGCTATCGGGGAGCTCTCTGCGCTTGGAAAAACATCCATCGCCAAGAATGCTCTTCTAAATGCATTGTTGGCCGTCTCAGCATTTAATTTACAAAGTAAATTTACGAAAAATTCGGACCAAATGAAGTTCTATCTTAATTTGGGGATCAGGCTCAGAAACCAGGCTAGTTTGTTTGTGAAGGCATTACTAGATTCCCATGGTGATACTCGAAATGATATAGCACGATGCGTTGCCTCGGAGAAGTATAAAGACATTCTATGCGCCGTTATGTCGATGATATCCGTCGACTTGGTCTGGGGGACCATGCAAGACACGAATTTTTACATTAAATGGTGTGAAAAAGTCATTTATACCAAGATGACGAACAAGAAAAAGCTTTCAGCAAAGGGTAAAATTTTGCACAGGATCTTTCTGAGCTTGAAGTTGATCCAAGATTCCACTTGTCTCGACGTTAAAAATATCAAAGAGGATTTCAAGATGACATCACAGTTCGGGCACGACGTCAAAATGAGGTTTGATGCAGACCTTCACGATAATACGACGAAAAGCAGGATCAAATATATCATGGACGGCTCAGCCAAGTCTTCGCCCATGTTTGTGAACAAAAAGCTCATAAACACCAACAAGAATGATGAGAATTTTGCTACGGACGCGTTATACGGTTTGCCAAACTCGCTCATTTCGTTATTCAGTGAAACAGTTCAACTTCTTCGCAAGAAAATCTATCATAGAGATAGCTTCGATACAAAACCAGAAAATTTTAATCAGCAAAGCGCTACTTTGAAATCCAGGCTTCAAAGTTGGAAATTGGACTGGAACCTCTATGAGGGAACCGAAACAAGCCGAGTGTTTTTCTCTTCTATGCATGAGGCCACATTTCATCATATCATGTCCTTTTATCATGCGTTGTCGATTTACTTCGATAGATTTATTGACGAAATTCGTCCCGAAAAAATGCAAGATGAGGTCGCTACAACTTTGGAACATTTAAATCTGATCCAAAGGCTCATAGCAAAGGACGAGGCCCATATAATTCCCTTATTTTGGCAGGGTTTTATAGCGGGATGTGAAGCTACATCACTCGGTTTGCAAATGGGCTTTAAGAAATGGGGTGCTGACATTGCTCAGTATTTAGGAAGCTACTGGGGTGCAAGACAAATCATGCTTGAAGTTTGGCGGAGAAAGAAAGTGAGAGAGGCGAGAGACGATTGGGTGAGCGTGATTCAAGACTGGGAAATGAACCTCATGCTCAACTAGCCATTAATTCTATGTGATCGATCGCCGCTTTATTCTTGCATTTTATCATTGGTTTTGACGCCTGAGTTTGCTTATTATGCTCTCCCCTCTCATGCCCTAAAAGTCAACAATTTTTGTTCTTTAAGTGTCAGGGCTCAAAGTTGGAGCTTCGGAATAAAAAAGTCGCGTGCCTGCTTTGAAGCTAAGACGCGTACTTCTGCGTTCCATCTTTTCAATCGTAACTTACTTTGTTTCGGAAGATTGGGAGCTCTATATGCAACGAATGGCATGTCTGGCGGTGGGACACAGGACGAACGCGAGCTGATTTGAAAACAAACAAACAAATAGGGATTGGATCATATGCGAATCCACAAAGCCTGCGTGACACAGCTTATCTTTGCGCGCCATATCGCGGACGCCTGCACTGAAGAAGCAAGGCTAGCGCGCTCTGTTTACACAGGGGCCTAGACAATAATATTCGGCGCCCCATATCCTAGAGCTGAGAACACGCTCATATCCTACAAACGGCACGACACGTCGCCAACATGAGAATGGTGGAGTTTCAAAGGGGGCGGCAGCATGGTTACGTCGTGACATTTTGGGACGCGTCTCTGGAGACGTAAATATCAAAGACGAATCTTTTTTTTGAATATAAAAAGGACCTCTTATTTCCCTTGCCTACCCAAGTACTTTTCCTGATTATTATCAATCGTCACTCTTTTGCACTTATCCCTAACACATTCGCCCAATAATAATGAAATTCGCTGTTTCTACCCTTGCCTTGGTCTCCTCAGTTCTCGCTGCATCCAACACAACTGTCTCTTACGAGGTCGAGACTGTCACCAACAACCACACAACCGAGGTCACCATCACCTCTTGTGCTGATGACAAGTGCGCCACTTCTGTGCAAGCCGTCACTAACACCGTCGTTACCACTACCGTCGACGGTGTCAAGACTGTCTACACCACTATTTGCCCATTGACCGAGTCTACCTCCGCGGTTCCCCGCCCAAGCGCTAGCTCTATTGGTCCAATGACTTCTTCTAAGCCAACCACTCGCGCAGCTAACGTTAACGCTCCTTCCTTGTCCGAGGATATCACCTACGTCGATATCACCACTACCCCCGTTGTCACTGCTTCTACCGGTATTAAGAGCACTGTATACAAACAGTCTACCTTCACATCTGTCTACAATTCATCAACATCCGCTTCTCCATCTGTTGTCTTCTCCAACAACGCCCCAAGAAACATGCTCGCTGGCGTTGCTGGTGTCGCTGGTGTTGCCGCTTTGTTGTTGTAATTCTGAAATTAATATATATATATAGGTTGGGTTATAAAAGTAATGAAAAACGAAAGAAAAAAAAGAAAAAAAAGAGTAATCGTACAATCATAACTTGTGCTATTTGCGCCGCAAAGTACACATGCTTCGGCAAGAACAAATCCTCACAACATATCTCTACACGCGATGAAGATTGCATCGCCAAGAATTGCGCCTATTCTATCATGTTTATTTTGTGCATTTGAAGTGAGTATCGAGATTGACCCTAAAGCTCATCATCTACGTTCACATCCACCGTGGACTTAGGGACGTAGACAGCTTTTCCGATGTAGACATTCCACCACCCCGAAACATAGTACATGGCCAATTGATATATCGTCTTTGGGAAATTCACATAACTCTCCCATATAAAGCGAAGGGCGGCCTTGACGTCGTCGAGCTCTTCGAAGAAGCCTTGCTTTGTCTTTCTTTGTGTGATAATTTTACCTTCGTCGACTTTCATTTTTCCAGCATCTCCAGACGGAGATGTTCCGGGATGGCGTGAGTCTTTTGCAACAGATCCCGGTTTTGGTTTCCATGCCACAAACGGGAATTCAATACCTTTGTCGTGCAATGGCTCATAGTCACCGTGGTTCACACGGCCTGCAGCCACATCTTCCAAATGCTCCAAGTACATGGCCTTGAAATTATTGATGGATGCCACAGACTTAGAAAGACGGTCAAAGGTATTGAAAAGAGCCACCAACTCGATCCTACGAAATTTGAGCAAGTGCTGAGTCTCGGGGTCCTCCAGCTCAAACAATACCTTCAAAGCCGTGCCATATCCGATCGTCTGGAGCTTGCCCCACATGCGGCATCGATCACAGCCAACACAGTCCATAATAGCCGAAACGTTTCTGAAACGAGAACGAAATTCATTCTTCAATTCTGGCCCAACAATGGCCGGGTCAAAAAGCAGGTGGGACTCAAAAAGAGGCTCAATATTCAACACATTGGTGATTTGATCTACCATTTGTGTGTAGCCGGACAAAGAAGTAGAGTCTTTATCCAAAAGTTCATTGGGGTTTTTTGGTCCGTTTTCGCCCTTGACATAGTCCGCAACTGCCACCAAGTCACCCAATTTCACAATAGCTTGAGATACAAGCGCATAGTTGAAGTAAATATTGGCTAAACGGTCATTGAACTTTCCTACTCTTTCCATAAAGACCTTGAGGTTTGGGCCAAATTTTTCGGTGGCCGGGTCCAAATACTCGTTTGACAAATGGACAGCAATCGAAGCATGCAAACCTGAGACCAAGCGATAGAATAAGTTTTTTTCAACGCATTGTTCGGGCTCTGAATCGACTGCCATCGACATTGGGTTAGTGTTAGGAAAGCAATTTTCGGAGTAAATGGCCTTCCACACCTCAAATGATTGAGCACCTCCATATCCAGTGAATCTTTCGGGGTTGGCAAGCAAATCCACAAACACACAATTGTGGCCGTCGTCGATATGGCAATAGTCTAAATCTTCACAAGTTGCTGGTTCACCCAGCGTGCCAGACTTGTGTTGGATTTCACCGAGTTTGGATGGGCGGAATTCATCGTGGACCTCAGCCCAATTGTACTGGTCTTCAGGAAGTGTCTCGACAGCGCAATTTTTTGTGGCACAAAAATGTTGTGCGTCCCAGAACTTACACTGCTTGTCTAAGTCGAGCTTGAAGTATTTGAAGAAAGAAGTTTGGACTAACTTCAGTAGAATAGGACGGATTTCTGCATTGATAGTGTCGATATATGAAAAAGTAGTGTTACAAGTAGGTGTGATGATCTGCAGACAGTAGTCGGGGGAGTCGAAAGGCGATATAGCAGCACTTGCTAATAGTATGATCGACAATGTCACAGAAACAAACAAGCCTCTCATTTTCAGTATTCAGTGATGGTAATGTCCGGTAAAATTCTCTGTGACAAATTTGCCAAGTGGCCCGATAACGTTGCACTTTGCGTAGCGTGTCACGTGCTGGAAACTCTTGCCATCGCCACTGGTATCGACTGCGGACCGCAAGAATATTATTGTATGCGCTTCCAGGATATTCTACAGGATATCCGATGGAACGCGAGAGAAAAGGACAGCGAAAGGAAAAAAAGAAAATAAGAAAAGGGCACAAAAAATATTGTTTCTTTTTAGAAAAAACAATATACCGCCTGTTCCCCCAAGTCAAAAGAAACTCGATTTGTGCGTGAGAATCGCCCTTCTTCAATATTATTCGTAGACTGCCCGGACTTGTCGCAACCGGCAAGTCTGACCCGCGGTCCAACCCAACTAACCTTAGCCATGGTGGAGCTAGTATGACATTCTTCTTTTCTCAACTCCGTATAGTGTCTCCCTTTTTGTGTCAAACCAAAACAGAATATGAGGGACCAGAGCTCTGGCCACTTGCGCATAAAACTGAATGCGGAGAAAATACCACTCCTGTCGCTTTCGTTCTTTTCTTTTCTTGATATTCTATTACCTTTGCCTTCGGGCCTGCCTTCGCAGACTCACAACAGCTCAAATGCTATATGCTTATTCAATCGTCGAATTTTATCTTTTTGGCGCTCTTTCCACCATCAACATCTTTGTAGAATGCTCCGTAAACAGAGTGTGTTTTCTTTTTGGTGTGACCTCCAAACTTGAGCAACTCATCTGGAACAGGTTGGTTTGCTCCACGTAAAATATTCATCAAGGCACCACTAAGGTGTTTCTCGTGCTCGGTGAAAAGCGTGTGCGCGATTCCTGTCTTACCAGCTCTCCCAGTACGGCCGATTCTGTGGACATAATCTTCGGCAGTCAATGGGAAAGTCAAGTTGATGACAACTTTGACGTTAGGAATGTCCAAACCTCTAGCGGCCACATCTGTTGCCAACATCAAGTTTGCCTCTCCCAGCTTGAATCTGCCCAAAGCACTTGTACGTTGCTGCTGGGTCAAATCACCGTGAACGGCAGCAACATTGTAGCCGTTTCTCTGCAAAAGACCCTCGACACGCAGTGCTTCTTTCTTGTACAATGCGAATACAAGAATTTTATCATTTTTGTTGGCTCCCGATTGGTATTTTTTGAGCAATTGCAAAATCTTTCTCTCCTTTTCACGTGGATCAATCACCTCAACAACCTGAGTGATTCTTTTATTTGCGGAGAGCTCATCACGATCTCCAACAGTAACCTTAACAGGGCTCACCATGAATTCCGAAGCAATATCTCTGACTTCCTTTGGCCATGTGGCGGTGAACATCAAAGTTTGACGTTGGCTCTTCTCTGGTGTATGGCCGATAATCTTTTTGATATGCTCTTCGAAACCTTTGTCCAACATTCTGTCTGCTTCGTCAAGAACAAGATATTCCACTGTTGACAAATCAACCAAGTTATCTTCCAAAAGATCGACTAATCTACCCGGCGTTGCCACAGCAATACTGGCATTTTTGATCTTGTCAATTTGATCTTGCTTGCTCACACCTCCATAGATAGCCACACTCGAGATGGGAGTGTTTGTCGTCAACTCTTCCAAGTTGTCGTATATCTGCAAAGCTAACTCACGGGTGGGGGAAAGACAAAGAACCTTCAATCCCTTTTTCTTGTTCCTTAAAATGTTATCAACTGCTGGAACACCAAAAGCAAATGTCTTTCCCGAGCCAGTTTCAGCCACACCAATAACATCCTTATTGCTCAATAAGTAAGGCCAGCTCACTGCTTGGATAGGCGTGGGGCTGGGGAATTTGGTGATTGCCTTTTGAACCTCTTTGATGAAGGAGACTTGATCAAATTTTAGCAAAGGACGCAAGTTCAAGTTGTGTGGATCATCAATAGAAATTTCATTATCAGTCAAGAAAGTCTTAATGTCAGACTCTGGAACGTCATTCAACTGTTCAGACTGGATGTAAGGGCCCTCAGACGAGACGGTTTCTTCATTCAGCTTTTTGGCGTCAGGTTTTTCGCTTCTGGGCTCTTTATCTTTCTTGTGTTTCTTGTCCTTCTTCTCTTTCTTGTCCTTTCTCTCTTTCTTTTCTTCCTTCACTTCTTTAATCTTCTTGTCTTTTTTATCTTTCTTTTCCTTTTTCTCCTTCTTGTCCTTCTTTATCTTTTTCTCCACATTGCTGACCGACTCAGTCTCTTGAAGCTTTCTCTTTTTGTCTTCTTTACTCATTTCTGGATATACTTGAGATTTAACAAATGTAAGTACGTCTTGAAAATCTCTTTCTAGCCGCACGATGCCTTCGCGGTGCACTGATGCGCGAGTCTGTAGATCGACGTGATGTGTGAATCGCATTATTTCATACTCTGCGAAGTGAATTACTATAAAAAATTCTAAATATTATCCAAGTCCATCCGACGTCCTTCATCGAGATCAATTTCATCAAGCTTCACATATTTGGTCTTGTTGACGAGTTTCAAAAATATGGCTAAAATGATGAAAAATGGAAGTAAAATGTAAGCGTCGACAAAGTCTTTCGCAGAGAATGGTTTGAACGTCGACCATCCCTGGATCAATGCGAGGAACAGATTGACCATGATACCGAAAATCGGCAAAAACGGATACCACAACCCTTTGTAAGGAAGATCCTCCACTGAGCGTCCTTGTAATTTCCAAGCCTTTCTGAAACGAATATGATATACGTTCACAGCTCCCCAAACGACAAAAACAGCCACACCCGATAAATTCACAATGTATTGGTACGCTTCTGCAGCCCCAGTACTCACATTCATAAGAGAAAGCAAGCCAAATAGGTTGAACAAGATCACGGCGTTGTATGGTGTTCCCCACCTGTTTACCTTCGCGAAAATTTTGGGTGCCGAGCCTTCATACGCCAAGTGAACAATGGTTCTCGATCCAATGTAAAGCGAGCTGTTCACTGCTGATATGCACGTTATGAGAATGAAGGCATTGATCAAATGAGCTCCGCCATCCCAGCCTGCTCTGACTATAGCCACTGACATAGGAGATTTTAAAGCCTTGTCCGAAGCATTAAGCTCAGGAGCGTTATATGGGACCGTCAAACCATAGAAGAAAGCAATACCCATGTATATGATCAAAATCCTGATAAAAGTTTGTCTGATAGCACTTGGAATTGCCTTACTTGGATTTCTCGTTTCACTGGCAGCAATTGCCACCGCCTCCGTTCCAGAATAGAAGGTAGATGCATAGACAAAAGAGCTAGCAATGGATTTGAAGCCATGTGCTAAAGGCCCCGGATTTCTCCAGTACTGGAATCCGAATGCTGGCTGGCCCTTCACTCCGCCAGAGGCATAGATGATGGAAAAGATGTAAAATGCAATGATCCCCACAACTTTGAACAAGGCGAGCCAGTACTCGAACTCTCCGAAAGTGGAGACCCCCAAGAACTGGAAGGCTAGGAATGCTGCCCAGAAAATTAATACATACCCATATAAGGGCACTTGCGGGCCCCAGAATCTCATAATGGATGCCACCATGTTGTATTCATTAGCCAATACCGCTATCCAAATGATGCAATAAAACCAACCAACAGTTCCTCCAATGGATCTGTCAATCAACTTGTTCCCCAAAGTGGAGAAAACGTTTCCCAGTGGATACAAAGTGGCAAGCTCACCCAAACTCTGAATCATCGAAAAAGCAATCAAACCGATGATACCAAAGCCAACAATCAAACTAAGCGGGCCATTTGAAGTAGGTAGCGCTGCGCCCACCAAGATACCGGGCCCGATGATCCCTGCAAGTGCTATGAGAGAAATATGACGGTCTTTGAGGCCTCTTTTTAGTTCCACCGTCCCAACTTCTTCATCTGTATTGTACTCATAAGGGAGATTTTCGTCTTGGAGGACTTTCTCCGAAACCTCCTTGTCCGAAGACGAAGTTTTGGTAAAGAGCATGATTTCCAGGTTATAAATGCTATGAACCGCTTTTCTCCAATAAGTTGAATCAAGTTGCTATCGAGAAGAAAAGATTTCCTAAATATTATTAGGTCCGGGCAAAAGTTCTTACCTGGCTGCGAGATGAGTGCGACTCATAACGTCACTATATTTTATGAGGGCGCAACGACACGTGAGGCGCCCATGATGCAAGGCGAAAGCGAGAGTGAGAATAGTAATTTTTAGATCGATATGGAAGTATTCATAACCGTTCTGCGGGTCAGATCGCAGATGACTGTATCGTTTAATCAGTTATTGTTCACTTTACCATTTATTCTTATTGTTCATCACTTCTAGACCTACTTGATGAAGTACCCTTGCGAGCGCTCTGCATTTTCAGGCTGACAAACTACCTTCTCAATATCGAGTGCAGTCTAGTTCTACATCCAGTCGAATTCATTGCGCAACAGTCCCTTTTGGGACAGCTGTGGCTTCTCCTGAACGTCAAAAATATGCGATGAGAGTAGGTTCTCGAATAGATCATCGCTTTGCATATACGAACACGCATTCATTCTTTGTCAGGTCTAAATCCTTTAAAAACAAATTCGGATTGACTCTGCCGGATTTGCTTGGACAAGTTTTCGGGCCACATCAGAGGTATGTAAAGATATGCAGATGTCCGAGTAAGATTGCTGTGAACGTTTTCGGAAACGATGCTTCTTAGTACACTGCACTTACTGCGAGCCGTGCTCGAAGAGGACAGAGGTTCACCGAGAAAAAGAAAGAAATCAATAGCAAAAAAGATCGCAAAGCAAAAGTAGTACACACAGAAAAAAAATATATGCTGGGCATGAAATAAGCCACGAAGCTCAACGAAAGTAAGAAATGTAGAGGCAACGACCCGGCGCTAACTTCAAGAAAAGGAACGCCTTCAAAGAGCCACTAACCACACGATCCCGTCAAAAGTATCAGCGAAGGTTACAAAATTTCGCTGAACCGTTCACGAGCTTTCTCTTCTCCATCATCAGAACCTATCATTCAATGAGGATGAACGCAGGGCAGAAACAGGAGTGATTATTTCCTACATCAATAACCAGGCTGAATTATTTCTATTAAAATAACTTGAGAGATAAATGTGAGACGAAGCTATAAAATTCATCGCGCAAACTTTTATAGTGTGCGGTTACCCGGACACGGGCTCTGTCAGCTTACGAAGCCTGGAGGACGAGAGCACTACAGAAGTTCATCGAGTCCAGAAAAACATCTTACCTAGCATGGTGGAATGTTGAATTAGGATTTTGCTTTCTGTCAAAATTACCTACGTAAAAGAGAGACATAAACACTTCGAAGCTATACTTGTATTATTCCTTACATTTGGTAAAACTGGAAGCAACTGTACCTGCATGTCTTCCAATCTTTGGTTTCGATTCCGAGTCCCGACCACGAGCATCGTCAGATCATTTCTCTTGTCTCATGTCGGCCCTTCTAGGGACCTCTAGAGGGTGCAATTGGGCCAAATAAGTGATCGCCCACATCAAGTAGCACATCGCCAATCCCAAGATAAGGGAAGACCTCCAAACTGTCTTGTTTTCTTTGGGAGCGAAATTCCAAGCCAAAACACTTAAGGCTACGGTGACTATCAATACAACAACGACGGTATAGCTGGCATGTTAGTAGAGAACAAAGTAGTGGATTGGTCTAAGACAGACTCCATGCACGCAAAGCTGAGTCTGGAGACAATCAAAGCCGTCCAAAGGACTCAACATAACAGGTAGTTAATTTCTTTTCGTGAGGGGCCGACCTCAGAAGCAAACACACATACCCACTCATTCTTGATGCTGAAAAACTAGTCGAAGCGTGGGAGTCTTCAACTGAGATAACATGAAGCACACCCGTACCTCTGGTCTCTTCATAAACCAGGTCTGTTTTAGATATCAATGGGTATTCGGAAAGCAGAAACAATTTGATCAATCAAAGAAAGATTTGAGAGTCAAAGTCTGCGAAAGAATCACCCAAATTTGAGAGAAATTCAGTCACGCAAATCCCAGGCCCCTTTTTTTGCAATGAATTTACTGGAGTGAGAAAGGTACCATTAAAGCCCTCGGCAATGGGAGTCAGTTTTTGTGAAACGCGTGCGATTTCCTTGCTTGGGTAAGAACTTAAACTTGCGACAGCGTACCTCGAACTTTCGTAACCCCTATAAAGAATACACCGAACAAGTTGGATCGAGCTTTGCTTAATCGCACAATCTTTGAAATCCCGGGTTTGATAAAAGAGATTTGGAAAAGACCACACGTTCTTTTCTTTATTCATTGTGGCTCAGAAGGTGCCTGTCATGTCAAGAGTCTCAAAGAAGATTACCAATTGGCTTTACACGGTCCTTCAACCACAATACACTCATACTGAGATCACATATAGAGACGTGTATCGGTTCCTACTGATATACTTAGAGCAGGGCTTCAAGATAAGAACAGCTGTCTTAACTTTAGCACTGGGGGGCTCGGATTTGTTGATTAACCTCTATGGGCCAGTGACTTGCGGCGGCAATACTTTTCAGATAAACATATGGGTCCCATTAAATTATCCTTATGCCGATGTTTCAAGCAAAGTCTCTAATCTCGATGCCAACGGTGTGCCTATAGTTTATGTTGTTCCCCCAAAGGGCTATGTTATTCGCGCTGGCAACAACGTTGATTCACAGGGTCAAATTTATCATCCCTTTTTGGCCCAGTGGCACAGTTCAACGACCTCAGGACAACTGCTGGAGCAATTCAACTTGATTCTGCTATTGGATTGCCTAAAATCAACTTTCGAACGCAATTCTCCGATTGGACTTGCCCCTGAAACAACTGGCCCTGCCTTGCCCCCAAAACCATCTGGTGAATTGGTGTCACCCCAGCGAACAGAAGCCGGACTTGTGACAAATGGGCCGCCACTACCACAGAAATTTACATCCTATGATAAACTGCCGAGACTGATTCCTCAGAAGTACAGAGCGCCTCCTCCCTTACCAACTCAGATAACACCAAATCAATGGGGAACCCTCGACACAGGCTCGCCCCAATCAACTCAAACGTTTAGTTCACACATACCGCTTGCGAAATATAATGGTATACAGCACAGTTGGCCGAAAGATGAGCTGAGAAGCGTCACTCAACCGACAAGTCACCAAGAGTATGTACCACTATCAAACTCTGCGGAGAAAAGTCATGCCCCTCAGGGCTCTAAATGTCGTCGGAAACCCCCTGACGAAAACAACATCGCAACGGTATCCAGCATAGAAGATCTCATGGACCAGGTAAGTCTCGAGTCCAAAAAAGAGATTCCGAATCCTTTTGAGTTACAGCGGATTGCCCACCATATAAACATGTACCTCGACCCCGCAAACTCCGAGAGCGTGAGTAGCTTTCTACCCAAAATTAACGAGACCAGAAATAAGGCATCGGCTCTTCATTCTCAACTCTTGCATCATAATAAACAAGCCGAAGCTAACATTTCCAACCTTGATTCTCACGTTCAGTATTTGACGAAACAAGTTGAGTCTGTCGGGCAATCGAATCAACAGTTGTTTGGTCTTGCAGAAGTCAATAAATATAGCCAGAGTGAGGTTTTTTTTAGCGTTTCAAAAGAAAGAAAGCTTTCTTTGGATGATCTTGTGCTCCCAGACCTGATGTTGGTTCGGCAGCTATACGATACTGTTGCAGAGATTGATGGCTACAAAGATGCCATCAAGCTAGTTGGGGGGACCTACAAATCTGAATCGGAACTCATCAATGATGAGACACTCGACTCATGTATTCGATCTGTCAGAGCGTTATCGCGGGAGTTGTTTTGGTTAGAAGTTACAAGAGACGAGATCGGCAGGGTAATGGGCCTCCAAAAGTGACAAGCGACTCGCAATAAATAAGCAGAGTAGACAGATGGGCATAAAGTCTGCTTTCGATGTAATTGGATCATGACTAGAATTCCTATATTGGTAATCACATTCTTCTTTTTTTGGCATTATTAGGTCGCTTAGGCGCTATATAAATTCGCAGTTATAGAAATGCACTCAGTCGGGAAACAGGACACTGAGATGCGCCGCACGATGCTCATAAAGTGCGAAAAATCCTAACGAAAAAAAAGCAAAGATTTGAGGGAAAAAAACCAGAATTTCAACTTTCACTTCATTGCAAGCCGTATAGAATAATGTCTGAGGAGCACATGATTAAGCCGGAGAGCATCGCTCCCTCTAAGGACACTTCGGAATGGCCTCTTTTATTGAAAAACTATGACAAATTGTTGGTCCGTTCTGGCCATTACACACCCATCCCAGCGGGTTCTTCCCCATTGAAGAGGGACTTGAAGTCTTACGTCTCTTCTGGTGTTCTTAACTTGGACAAGCCATCCAACCCGTCTTCGCACGAGGTTGTCGCTTGGATTAAAAGAATTTTGCGTGTTGAAAAAACCGGTCACTCTGGTACTTTGGACCCTAAAGTCACTGGTTGTTTGATTGTTTGTATCGACAGAGCCACCCGTTTGGTCAAATCCCAACAAGGTGCTGGTAAAGAGTATGTCTGTATAGTCAGATTGCACGAGGAGTTGGAGGAAGCTAAGGAAATGGGCCGTGCTTTGGAAAACTTAACTGGTGCTTTGTTTCAAAGACCACCTTTGATCTCCGCTGTTAAGAGACAGTTGAGAGTTCGTACAATTTACGACTCCAACTTGATCGAATTCGACAACAAGAGAGGTCTTGGTGTCTTCTGGGCTTCTTGTGAGGCCGGCACTTATATGAGAACATTGTGTGTCCACTTGGGTATGTTGCTTGGTGTCGGTGGTCACATGCAAGAGTTACGTCGTGTTAGATCTGGTGCATTGGGCGAGAACGACAACATGGTCACTTTGCATGATGTTATGGATGCTCAGTACGTTTACGACAACACCAGAGATGAATCATACCTCAGAAAGATTATTCAGCCTTTGGAAACTTTACTTGTTGGGTACAAAAGAGTCGTCGTCAAGGACTCAGCAGTAAACTCTGTATGTTACGGTGCCAAATTGATGATTCCAGGTTTGTTGAGATACGAGGAAGGCATTGAATTGTACGACGAAGTTGTCCTTATGACCACCAAGGGTGAGGCTATTGCCATTGGTATCGCACAAATGACCACCGTTGACTTGCAGTCATGCGATCATGGAGTTGTTGCTAAGGTCAAGAGATGCATTATGGAAAGGGACACCTACCCAAGAAGATGGGGCTTAGGTCCTGTTGCTCAAAAGAAGAAGCAAATGAAGGCTGATGGCAAATTGGATAAATTTGGCAGAGCTAACGATAACACCCCAGAGACCTGGAAGCAGGAGTACAAGGACCACGCTGATGAGCCTGCTCCAGCTATTCCCGAATCAAAATTATCTGCTCCTGAGGTACAGTTGCCAAAGAAATCCGAACTGAAAATGGAGACGGAGGACGCTGGTGAAGTCAAGAAGGAAGAAAAGAAGGAGAAGAAGGAAAAGAAGGAAAAGAAGGAAAAGAAGGAGAAGAAAGAAAAGAAAGAGAAGAAGGAAAAGAAGAGAAAGGCTGACGACGAAGAGGAACCAGAGAAGAAGAAAAAATCAAAGAAGTAATCCAGCATTTTCATTTTTGCCCATCGCCCCTTTTGTACATTGTCTTCAGCTTATAAACCTCCGGAATCACATCATATTTTTCAACATCTTTCACTAAATCTTTAGAATGTATTGATACCGTGTGTTAATCAGAGGTGAACACTCAAACGAGCTGATTCAAGTCTGTTCTCAAATATTTTCTTCGTCGCCAAAATTCCCCGTTCTACCTCAGCAAACCTCAGTGGATTCTTGAATGCGGCTTTTGCATCTTCATCGGAGAATATCAACATGCCGAGGAAGCGAGCACTATCGTCACCATTATTCATGCCAGACATGACTTCTCGAAGCATCTCTGTACTTTGTTCGAGATTGTTTGAATACTTGTAAAGTATGTAAGACGACAAGGTTTTGATATAACAAACAGACAGAATTTCGGGGATGAGACTGCCAACTCTGGACACATGCTCCGCAAGATGAACGCTTTTTCCATTGGAGGAATCCTTGATCTGATGCGCCAAGAGGACTATTCTATAGGACAAATAAAAAATGCCCGATCTTTCAAAGTTCTTGTTGTTGCTCACGTCCCTATCTTCGCCAAGAGTTGTGTTCAAATCACAAATTAGATCGCTCAATAAGCTGTGGCATGCGAGAACTTTGGATTTGGTTATAGCGTCAACTGGCTTGATTCTTGAAAAAATCAGCAAGTTATGCTCGGCTATAAGAATAAGATGGAGAGTCAGAAATAAGTATAGTTCATTGGTCTCACCTCCTGGAAGTAGCATCTCACATCCTACACCAAGGCATTTCTGGAGAGAGGAGATACTGATGCAGTTGATATTACCTGGTTGACTGGACGATTTCCTGATGCGAAGGTAATAATATCTTGCCGAATTGAGGTCTCCTTGTGCTTGAAAATAGACAGCTGCCAAGTAAATAAATTTTGGAACAAGCAAAGTATAGTAACACATTTCCTCTTTGGTGAAATTTTCACCATCAAAACAGCTTATAAAGTGCTTTACCGATGTGATACCCGTGAAGTTGCCCTCGTGCTGAAACTCTATCCAAAGTTTGTAATAAATCACGGAGTAACGAATAAAGTTGAGCCTAACAATCTTATCGGTGAGGAAAGAGACACGGAAATTTCTGCTTTCAGAGTCGATGGTGGTAAGCTGACTGAGTTGGATGTTAATGATTTCGAGGCACGATATGAAGACTTTTTTTGTTCTTTGAAAGGCAGAGTGATCAAGGATGTCTAGCATTCCGTTGAGGAAGTAAAAGAGGATGATAAATTCGTCAGAGTTGAGCCATTGCACTTCGAACACGGTAGTATCGCCGTCGCTCTCGAACAATGGAACAGATATGTTGAAAATACCATCATCTCTCCAGTTGGTCCAGCCAGTTTCGCGTTGCAGCGAAACAAACTCGCTGAGTTTACTCACTGTCATTTTCCCGGAGACGGAATCATTGCCTTGAACATTGTATGCCAACATAGTCAAATGACATAGTCCTGTCAATTGAGGCGGAGGATTTGATTTGCTTAGAAGAACTTGAGCACTCTCGATTGCCCGTTTTGCCTGGGGTAATGAGCCACGATAAAGGTTTTTGCTTGCTTCATATAGAAGGCTTAAACACCTGACATGGGAGTGAGCTTCCTTTTTTAAACATAAGGAATTTAGAGCCGCTAGGCCTAAAGAGGCATCCCCAAAGAAAAGATAGTTCATTCTCATCAATGAGTACAAGTCTGCTATACTTTCATAACCCTCTTTTCTATAAAAATCGTTCTTCTCAGTAAAATAGGAAGAGAGAGCTTGCGAGTCAATCTGCTCGAGAACTCGACAATACAAGAACTCGCTAATTACCTTGAGTTTGGTTAAATCATGCTTGCTCGCCAAAGATATGGCCATATTGACAAAGTGCTCTGCCTTTTCCAACGCCTCTGTTTCGTTCAAGTAAATTGTTCCGAGTTTATGATAAATGACCAGCTCAAGAATTGGATTCAAGCTCGATGAGTACTCGCCGATTAATATGTGCAACGCCTTTATTGCCAATTTCACGAAGCTGTAGTACACTCTTGCCCCTCCTGTATCATTCGAGGCAAGAACGAGTGAATGCGCTTTTTTTATGAACGCATCGGATGCATGAATGAAGTATATGACGTGGAGCTCTTTCTCTTTCGCAGAATCAAGCAAAAACTCTTCAAAATCTAGCGAGGATTCGTCAATTGCAGCAGGAAGTTGACTCATGTTGTCCGCACGATGTGAAGTTACATTATGTGAATGCAACTCGACACTTTGGCCGGCATCCGCATTGGTGGTGGAGTCCAGCTCCAAAGGTAGGAAGTCATCGCTAGTATCGATTGGAACGAACTTCTGCAAACTTCTCTCGTACTGCTTTTCCAATATGGACTTCGGCTTCTCATAAAATTTGGAAGGCGCAATCAGACTGAGTGTCTTGACTGAGGATTTCTGGGGCGAACTTGAATTTGGATTCTCTCTTTTTGAAGTGGAGGGACGCGATGATGTCAAGATCAGAACCAGGCTCAGACGCGAGGACGATGGTTGAGAATCATCATTCTTGCTCTTCTTGCTCTTTTTCCTCTGCGGCTCAAACAACACCTCTCGCCGCGAAAGAGCCATCAGCCGTTTCAAAGCACTGCCCTTTCGTCGGCTGGACTCAAACAGGTATTCGTGCATTCTGTGTTGTAATGGTGGGGCGTAGTATGTATCGATCAGTTGTATCTGCGGAGCAGTGAAGCGCGCTGCAAGGTTGGCCTCACGTTGCGAAATTATTTGGAATAAGCAAGCTTAATAGTTGGACCAAAACTCAACGTGAGAAAACAAAATAGGAGGAACACAAAATAATAGGGAAACAGCAGATCAGATCAGACACACATCGACTTCAAAGAGCCGACTAACTTATCAGAAGGTCATCATGACACCAGAATTGCTACTTATAGTACATCACTTAAATACCATTTGCTGCATCTGCAGCTCTAGCTCACGCCTTTTCGCTCTCTCTTCCTCTAGTTCAATCTCGTATTGATCTTGAATATCTTCCACTATCTTCTTGAATTCTTTTCTCAAGATTGCGGTGCTCATGGGTTTCTGATGTGTGGGAGATGACGTCGGGCCAAACACTTGTTCATCTTGTTTGTCACTCTCCAAAGATGATAGTAGAGACGAGCTAGCCACGCTCGAATTTCTTGAAGACTTGTTGCCCATAACCTCAATTTTGAGATTGTTCAATTCTTTTCGAAGCCTGAAAATTTCTTGATCTTTGGATTTCAAAGAGTCGCGTGATGGGCTTTGCGGGGCCACAGAATTAAGGCTCTGAAGACGGCTCACTTCTTTCTCAAGAAAAGTGTTTTTCTTCCTGTACTCCAGAATGGTTTTGAGTGAGTTTTCTTTCAAATACTCGAATTCCTTAGTGAAATACTCCTGAGAAAATTTCAAGTCATTTAAAGCTAGTTTGTACTCGGACAATACCTTATCCAGACTTGCAGTTTTCTTGTAGGCCTTGTAAGGGGACGCTGATAAGAAAGAATGGTCTTTTACAAGTGAATTCTCCTCAACACCCGTATTATCAGGCTCTTCCGTAGTCGCAGAGGAAGGCAAAGATGAGGTTATTGTGAGGGCATTTATGCAATTGGAGGCCCAGGAGATTTTCTCTTGTAAGGTGTCTATTCCCGAGTTTGAGGGATATTCAGGTAAAAGTACACTCTTTTGTGCAGCAAGTGACGCTATGTGAGAAAATAAGGTCTCGAAGGCTCGTTGAGATTGATCATCGTCGCTATTTCGCAGCCTTGAAGGAGCCACGTCAAATGCGCTACCTCTAGACAAGTTTGATAGTCTGACATCTTCAATATACCCAGAGATGAGACATACTAAATTGTGATTCTTTAACTGAAAATTAAGTTCATCGAGCTCATGTGATACTTTCATTAAGCGCAGCTGGAGGTCATTGATTTGCTTCAAAATCTTGAGTAGAAGCAGAGAGTCCAACTCCGACAGGGCAGATTCCGGGGTTGAGAGAAGAGTCGCACAAAATTGACTGGAAAGAAGACACTTTTCCTCCAAATATTCCTTGAGTTCGGTCTTTTCCGCTATGTTCTGCTTCAAACTTTTCAATTTGGTTAAGGAAAGAATGGACTGCGGCGAAATTTTAGATGTGTCAAACACACTATTCTCAATTAATACCCTCATGTTTGAGTATTTTTGGTCATTCAGATCTGCAACGGATTTCCAAGACTCGGAGATGTCAGAGGATGGAGTTGAAAGCCCGGATGCTTGACCGCTTTGCAGAGAATCGTCGATCCCCTCAGTGTCGTCGTCAAAGGGCAAGGGATTTTCATGAAGAATGCTCTGAAGGTGACTATTGAAAGACGATTCGGCGAACAGAGACTCTAGCATATGAGGAAGTTCAGTTTGCACGCGGGATTGTTCCTGAAGCTGGAACTTCAACAACTCTGGTGTGGTATTAGAAAGATTGTAGGACATGTTGTTGGAGACCTGGAAAGGGCTATTCTTCATGAATGTCTCAGGATCCAACATGTTTGCAGAATCATATAAAGTGAAAGATAAAACGTGTTCAAACGAAAGGCGTGTGATTAAATTAAACGATGTAGTAGGCTGATTCCAAAGCGCCGATTGTCAAGGAAGGTGATGTCAAATTACTGGAGAATACAAATAGCACGAGCTTCCCAAAATTGTAGAAGGGAAAAAAATCAGACATTCCCCCAGCTGAATTGCGCGCAACATCCGTGCCCGCGCGACGCGTTCACGCACATTAGCAGCTAGCAAAACGCTCTAGAATGGCGAGCTGTGCAGTCTAGAAACATGGACTGGAGAATGATCGATGGCAACTAAAACGGAATTGAGAGGGTTCGTTGCCGTGGGAAAAGATGGACAAAATCACGCAACGAGCATGGCTACCGAAAGAACAATTTCGACCAGGAATTCGCCGATATGAGGGTTTTTTTTGTCTTACTTTTCGCTGAAGTTCGGCAGATTTTATTGCCCGAGATTGAGGAGAGCCTCCCACTTCTTTGAGAGTGTGTATCGGCCCGCGCAAGTCGGATATATCCGTCCTCATTGAGCTTGGCGTGGCAGCCTCAGGCCGCGGTTTGACAAAGGAATCTGCCAAGAACCGAATGCTCAGGGCCTAGTTTATAACCATAAAGCTTATGATGCACCATTCTTTACGCATCGAGTAGGCATTCACCTATCTTACGGTTAGCCACAAAGTGAAACGTGAACTGAATAGTATTGCCGATCATGTGGTACGCTTGCGGCTTCAGTTCTTGTCCCCATGCGGCTGACTTTCTTTTATTTCCCTTTTCTCATTTTTCCCCATGAGAATCTAAGGAAATGAACACTGAGCTAATTACTCAATGTGAGAAAGAGCATGTATCACTTCTCGACTAAAAAGGAATTTTATTATGAAAGTTGATCATCACACATGCTCTCTTTGTATTTTTCTTGAAACTGTCTTATTCCGCACTCTTTGCCCTGGAAGTATGCTTGAAAGGTCATTTGTGTCTCTGGCTGCGAAGAGGATCTATTGGCAAACGACGAGTCGTGAAATTTGTACGAAATGACTTCTCAGCAAAAGCTTGATTCTTCAACTTGAATCGTGGTTTCTAGCGAAATCTGGGTAATGACTATTGTATCCAATCCTTGATCAAAAGAAGTGCTTTGAAGTATGCCCTTTGTGGCGATCAAGTGCAGGCTGTCGATTGGTGAGTGACATAGGTACTTTATAATTGCGAAATCCATCATCAAATCCTAAACTCCATGGCAAGAACAACACCAGCAAAAAATCATGACCAGCTCGCACGTATACCTGGAAAATTGAAACTGGAGATCAGGTATTTGACTTTTAATGTAAATGGATCCAGAACATTATTCAATTATCATCCATGGAATCAACTACAAGGAAATTTCAACGCGTTTCTTCTGGCATTAGACGGAGATATCGTATCTCTTCAAGAGCTCAAAATCCAGCTGGATTGCGTCACACAATTTGGGTTCACGAAAGACTACAGAGCATTTGTCCTGGTTCCCAAGTCCAAGAAGGGGTATAGTGGAGTTGGCCTCTTCGTTCGTATTCCCAGACCGGATGACTCGCCTCAGGTACAACAGGCCCTTACTGTAGTGAAAGCCGAGGAAGGAATTACTGGAAGACTAAAAGATAGCTTGAAGGGTGTACGCTATTGCGACTTGCCAGAACCAGATTCGATTGGGGGATATCTCTCGGATGACTCTATTGCAAAACTCGGAATGTCCGAGCAAGAAGTTCTTTCTCTTGATTCAGAGGGCAGGTGCTCCATCGTCGAGCTAGCTAACAATACTGTCATTTTCTCGCTATATTGCCCAGCAAACTCCATGGAGACTCCAGAAGGCCAGAGGTTCCGTCTCAACTTTCTTGAGATGATGTTTCAAAGATGCGCCCTTCTTCGAAAACTCGACAAGAAGGTGGTAGTGATGGGTGACATCAATGTTAGTCCTGATCTAATAGATAGCGCAGAAACAATCAACGAACTTATCAAGAAAAAGCTCGTCTTCAATAACTTGACGGAAGGAGGTGAAGAATTCGAGAAGAGAAACGAGGAAGCTTGCTTGTCCTTCCAATCCTCCACCCCGCATAGATGCATACTCCATAGATACACATGGCCTTCTTTCAAAGCTGCACCAAAATACCCCACGCAATTTTTGTTCGACACTACTAGAAGTATCAACAAACGTAAACTTGCGTTGTACACTGTCTGGAACACCATGACGAATGCCAGACAATCAAACTTTGGCTCGAGAATAGACCTCATTCTTATGAGCTGTGAAGAGGACTTGAAGCATGTCACACGGGCAGAAATACTACCATTCTTGCACGGGTCAGATCATTGCCCTGTAATGACAGATATTTGCGTTGACCACCAAATTTTATCGGCATATTCATATGGGAAGAAGCTCTCATTTGAAGCAAAGACATTCTACAAACTAGTGAAACATCGCGATATATCAACTTTATTCTCCACGGCGGCCGTAAAGAGGAATTCTGATTCAGATACGCCTGATACAGATTCACCGAGTGGTTCCGACTCACTCACGTCTTCTAAGAAACCAAAACCTTCGGCGCCCAAAAATATTACTTATACCGGTAGAAAGTCTACCGTTCCCAAAAATTTACAGCAACCAATCCAGAACTTTTTCTTTCAAGTGCAATCTAAAGACCCTTCCACGCAAGTAGAGGAATCAAATGGCTCAAAAGACGGCTACAGGAGGACGAAGCCCACCGAGACTACGGATGTGGTTTCTAAATTTGCAAGTCTTGTGTACGATAGTCCACCGTTATGCCATCACAACGAGAAGTGCAGCTTGAAAACGAGTAAAACACAAACCAGCAAAGGCAAAAAGTTTTGGTGCTGCGCCAGAACCTTTAAGGGTAGCACCATAGAACTTGGTGAACACAGGTGTAACTTCTTTGAGTGGACAAAGAAGCCAACCGAGTCCTCAAGTTTGCAGGAGTCTTGATGCTTACGAATGAAAGAACATTCAAGATGCAACATAGATTTGAAAATACCCACTAGGAGGTACAAATGACAAAAAACTAAAAATACACAAAACCCTGACAAACCATTCTATCCCGCAAATCTATCGATGCATCAAATTCGGCCTCTTCTTTTTTCTTCTCTCTTCAAGTTTTTTGCGAGACCCCTATCCCATTATGAAAAACAACTACGACTTACGGAATTCGCTCAACACAGGATAGATAGCCTCAAAAGCAGCGTAAATCTCCTCTCTTTGTTTTGCACCTGTCAAGACAATCTTCCCTGACACAAATATCAACAAAACAATTTTTGGTTTCACCATTCTATAAATCAATCCAGGAAATAATTCCGGCTCATAAGACGAGAAAGTACCATGCGAGAAAGCGAGTCCTTCCAACCGAATTGGAAACTTCACGTCACAAGAGCCAACAATATTTTGAATTTTAAAGTCAGTGAATTTAGCATTGAAACCCAATTTCTGAATAATTCGGGCATATTTTCTCGAAGCTAACTTGGAGTCGTCTTCGGACTTGGCACCAGTTACAACCATTTTGCCCGAAGCAAATATAAGTGCCGTAGTCTTGGGTTCCCTTATACGCATAATAACCGCAGCAAATCTTTTAGGATTGTATTCGGCATTACGAGCGTGTAAAGCAATAGTCTTCAAGTCCAACCGACAACCCAAATTCACAGTAGCAACGATGTTCTGAAGTGTGGGTACAATGCCCGACATTGCACTATCCTCATCATTCTCGTTGGGTTCCTTGACGCCTATGTCACCATCTTCACTTTTCTTGACGTGTGTAATTGTTGAATCGATCCCTTGAGGAAAAGACAAAGAGCCGGGAGCCGTGAAGGAGGACGCTGTTGCGGCCGTTGTGGGGAGTTTCAAAGAATCCATTCTCCAAGTGGGAATTAATCTATTATAATATTTCTTAAATAAATGAAAATAATATCAAAGATGACAAGTTAATGTATCTTTGTATATATGAATGAAAACACAAACTTGACCTTCCGAAATTGTTAGAACCAGATGAATGGTTGAATTATGATCCGAGAAGAAGTTACTTGGAAAGGTGTTTACAGTGAGTGAATTGGCACTGTATGTAAGACGTCAAATGACACAAATTCCAAAAAGTCAGGCTCTGGGGAAAGGCGGGGCTGCCGCGCTTTTTATAGTCATGCCTATTTGTCCGGGTAATTGCCACGCTAGTATTTATATAAAGGACACTCTTCTGAGCATGCCTATCAAGAAGCTGTGACCAAAAACACCAAAAAAAATTATGCTAAAATCAAAAAATTCGTGAATGCTGACCTGTCGAAGCTGTGATTTGAAAACAACATCCGCAATAACTAGATTTCGAATTTGCCAATATGAGTGGGTGCGGGAGTTTTGCTTGATTTGTCCCGCATTGATGAATTGAAGCTAAAGAACTGACTGAAAAGACTAACACATGAAGTGCAATGCCATCAAATTAGCGCTCTCTCAATAGTTTGTTTCTCTTTTCCTTCTTTCTCAATCTCTCCACCTTCTTGGCATGCATCTTTTGAGAAATCTTTTCGTATCTTTCTTTTTCTTCAGTGGCCTTTCTTCTATTCTTGATTTCTTCAATCTTTTTGTTTTTCTCATCTGCCTTTTCTTGCTTCAAGCTATTGATGCGCTGTTTGAACTGATCATTTTGTAGCTTCCTTTCTTCTCTGAGCTTCCAGGTGTCCATTTTTCTCACACCAGCCGATTTCAAGCGGAAAGCATCTTTCTTTATTTTCCAATCTTTTCCATTGACACGAGCACCCTCGCTTTCGTCCTTCTCGACTGATGGATCGATGTATTTTTTTGGTATTTCACTGAAACGTTTCTCCGAAGTTGCACTCATTTCTGCTTGAGAGAGGAAAACTGATCGATGAGATGACTTTCACAAGGTAAGGCTTAAGCGGTCGTGCCCGACCCCGCTAAGTTGCGCGCATAGGTAAAAACTATTGCGGAAGTGAACGCCAGGCGCCGGAGCACAATTTTAGGTAGAGCTATTACCGCCTACTGGCCGCGAAAGAGTACACATAAAAAACGGTATCAGGCTAGTGTTTCATAATTATTTGCCTCCAAAAACGTCTGAAAAAAGTCCGGTCGTGAAGTTTGCTTTTGTTGCTCCTTTTTACAGGCCGTCTCTTTCATTCATTCCTTTCCTCTGTTTTGCTTCATCGATGTAGCAGGTGGTATTAAACTACTCGTCATAGACTTCGGCGCGCTTATCTATGAGTAAAACGGCCCGACGAGTCCACTTGCGAACTCTAGTGTATCTGGAGAATCCATCTTCATATTTCGCGTCACTCCAGTTTTTGTCGTAGTAAACCCATCCGCTCTTATACCTGGAACGATTGTACTCAAGATCCAAAGACCACTTGTCATCCATCCATTGCCACTGATAAGTGTAAAGGTCATTTTCGTAGGTAGGAAATTCAAAAGCCTCTTCTGAGTGTGGGTCCGGTGCCGAAAGCATCAGTTGTTCATAGCAAAAACTTGCCCTTTCGTTTGGCAACAAGTATTTGGACCAGCCAAGACCAAGCCAACGCCTCTCGTTTTCCAAAATGTCATATCGTATTGTTTGCTTTAACTGTGTGGGGGACACAATAACTTTTTTGAGGATAGTGAAATTATTCACGACCTGGACACTATCCAAAGTCGGAACATTGTCTTCTACATCAGTTGTGCTTGGGCTGTGTGTTCGGGAAATCGTTTCGTGTGCACGAGAGGTGGGTGAGGAGTACTCGTTCCTTGTCAAGCGAATGTTGAGACCCGTGAGGTAGTACAAGGCTCTTCTCAAATAAGCAGATCTCCAAAGCAACCTCCGCGCAGCAAATGAATATGGAGAATGGTAAGTGAGCACTATCACGCCCACTACCCATAAAAACGTTTGTGGCAGGAGAACGTACTTCACCAACGCTAAATGGACTGGAGTAAGAAGTATCGTTCCCGTGATCATATTCACATAATTGCGGGTCGACAAGTCAAGATGGTTTGCCGGGCGAAGCATAAGCTCGAATCTTACGGTGATGTTATGCAATATCAGCAACACCTCGTCGATTGTTGGTTTCTCGTTAAACTTGGCGTCGTGAATGATGGAACTAATATTCCAGACCACGCTTGAGAACACTAAAGCAGAAAGAAACGGAACGACCCAAAGCCTCAAGAACCTCCAATATAGCACAAGCACCGAGTATACGACAACAACAAGAATATTCAAATACGGGTCCTCATTAGTCCAGGTAATGATCTCAAGAGAGTTATCCATTAATAGAAGATAGGGGAAAATGTTCGAGAGCGCAGATGCTAAGAGAGGATTGTCCACTAGTAGCTGCGCTTGCGGTACAGTTGACAAAAGCTTGGGCTCCGTAGGCTCAAACACTGCAAACACAACATCGTCTGACATGTTTTTCTTATCGTCTTTTCTTTGATTTTTGTGAAACTGTGTGGGAGAAGCAGAAGAGCCAGTTGCTCGAAATTCCGCGAGGTCGATCTGAGAATGTGGAGAAGCTTTGAGAGGCACATGAAAGTCGCATGTTTCGAACGAGAAGAGCTCACCTCACAAGCAACCTGGAAATGCTGAGTGAGATGCAACGAGCTTGGCTAAACGGATTTGTTTTTTTGTTGTTTTTCTTAATATTTTTATGTTTATCTGTTGCTTCAGTACACCCAACTGTTTTCTTCAAAAAGCTTCTAATGCGATCAATCCATTGCTCTATTTTGTTTATTGATTCATATTTCGTAACATTCCGTTTGCGTCATTGTTCATCTGAGAAACACTTCGCTAGTCGCGCTCAGTCGTCCGTGCTCTCAATATCTACCTATATCTCATCTCTAGCTGTCTTGCTTCTGCGCCCTATGACCATGGGCTTGACTTTCCCGGCTTTGCTGAGAGTTTTCATGTTTGTGGCTCTCTTGCTCATCCAAGAACCTCTTCCATTCAGGCACAGGTTCCGGGAGTGTTTCTGCGAGTTTTCTCTCGTGCATACTCAAAAGAAGTGTACCCAATAACAATACAACGGTGATCGCCTGTGCGTAAACTCTGGCTTGGACGGCTTTCTGCGCAGTGGTCATGTACTTGTCCCTATTGACAATTTCCCACGAGCCCCACAAAGACGCTGCCCAGGCACCGACAACAATTTTGTATTTGTTGTCATTGACTTTCGTGAAAATCTTGTCTCCCGTTGATAAACTGCTCCATCGGTCGAGACGCTCTTTCTCGACTTTGTCGAGATACTCAGACCTATAAGTCTTCTCGTCGAATTTCACAGAACCTTCGTCTGCGAAAAATGCCGTCATACTGATGGTTGGCATTGCCCACATTGCTGCTTTGATCGACGTGCTGAAGTTTTGGTATGGAACAGGGTACCTTCTCTTCACACCAGCAACAAGCAATGCTGCCAAGCCTACCCCTACCGCTGCTCCCTTGACACCTTCGACGAGGACAGCTTGAAAGTGAGAATCTTTTTCATCGTCATCGAGGATTTTCATATTGTCTTAGTTCGGTAAAATATTCAACAAATCTCGATTAAGATGAAACTTATTCCTTCCTTATATACCAGGCCACGTTATTGCTCATAGCTTGTGTGCGTGATAGCTCTGCCGGACTGAACCGACACTACCCATAATCTTACGCTATACGGCAAGTGCCGACCCGACGAAATGGCCTCATGAGCCGCACTGTGCACTCTCTCTACAAGAGGCCAGTTCCACTGAAATATCCGAGCGATTTTTCTTTCCGAGTACTTTGAAGAAACACTTGAGCGTCATTCGACATAAACTTTTTTCGGACCAAAAAGTCTCAGTATTTGCGGATTTACGGCCTCTTACATGCCCGCTTCAGATTACTTATAAAAGAGTTGTTCACAATTCACGACAACCAGAAGGATTTGGCGCAAGTGACTTCCGTGGAGTCTGAAGAAATCGCGCTGCCTCCTTTTCTTTCTTGCATACAATTGAATGGCTGAGGCTTACTCAGCTTTGCTTTTCCATAAATGGCTCCTTTGCCTTGTGGCCCTTCACGTTCACAACGCCTGCGCAAATAGTTTCGTGGTTTGGTGCTTTTAGCTCTATTTCTTTTTTTTCTTTCGCTGTTCACCTTGGACGCAGTTTGGAAAAATCAAAAGGTCTTCGGATTTGCAAAATTTTTCTGGAGAATTGCCTGGTTCGTAAATCTGAGCAGAATGTACTACATGGGAAATCGAGTGGATCTAATCGGGCCTTACAAATTTTAAGCAAGGAGTCATTAACTTAAATTCCGGCGGCATAGCACCCGGGCTATCTTATTGTTCATTCGCAACCAAGAGGCCAAAGTAGACGGTACACACCATGTCATCTATTTTCGTCGCGTACACGCGGATAGAATGCATGTATGCAAATCCTAGCCAAATGCTAATTGTTATAAAACGGATTGGTGCTGACTTCAGCGCTCGTCAATACTGCCGCAATAATTAATCGTAACCGTTGGACCTTGCAACCCTTTTTTCAATCATCATTCTCCTTTTGCTTATGAAGAGCAACTCGTTCAGCTTTTTGGAACCGTCAGTGCTAGGTTTTAGTAAAGGATTTATCGTGGACGTAGAGCCCGAATAATATAGGTCGTTCTCAATAAGTTTATCATTGCCAAGATAAATGATTTTGACAACATGACCAAACGCGATGGCAACAGCCTTGAAACCAAACTTGACAATGAGATTTGGCCGCATACAGTAACTCTTCCGCTCATACAGCTCTTCCATCGCAATTTTGTAATCTAAAAGCTTCCCGTCCAGCACTGTTACGACGAACCCCTGCCAAATATCGCTCAAAGGTTGCAACCCTTCCTTCGATTTGCCTAATTGTGCTGAATGTCTTCTGTGTCGGAGCGATGAAAGTCCTATATTTTCAATCGATGTTTTTGAGCCAGATCCAAAAATTCTCGAAGTCTTGAGCTCTTGTTCAGTATCTGATTGAAGAGTTTTCTTAATTCCCACCACAACATTCATATCTGTAAGCTCCCACATTTCAATGTTATCAAACCAGTACTGCGTTTCAACAACAGCGTCAAAACCCAAGCACCGAATTTCAAGAGGATCTCTTTCAACTCTCAAACATATGTTGTTCCTGGATTTTTTGTTTTCGAGTCTAAATGTGTGCACGATGAGGGTCTTCTCATAAAGGTCCTCGTAAATCAAAGACACAGTCTCAAACGAAACGCAACCGCAAAATTTGCAGTGAGTTGGTTCTGAATGTGAAACCCGAAATGTGCCAGGTTTGAAAGATCCAATATGAAAAAGTCGTAGCACAGTTCCGGTTTGAATATCTATGAGTTCTGCCTGAAGGTCTGTCACCCTAACAAACATTCCGACAAAATCTATAGTGACAATTGTGGACTCATTCATAGCTGAAAACTTTGAAGATCCTGACGCCATTTGTTGATGATCTTTGGTATTATTGCGGGTTGTTTGCCTTTTTTCGCTGAACCTCATATGGTTGACACTTCTTTCTGAAGGAACCCAAGTGCCTCTTGTCATTGAGGGTGAAGCAAATGCGATCAGTGAATTGGAAGTGAAAAACTTGTTGATCTTGAGTTTTGAAAACCTCCAAATGTTATTTATCGCTGAACCAACAACAACTTGGTTATTCGAAATGGTGCATATGACTCGATCATTTACTCGTGCCGTCGTCAAAAATTTCAGCGAAAGAATTCTCAAATCCAGTAATGAGGATTCGTTGGAAAAGACTTCGGCCAACAAATTGTAGACTTTCACTTTTACAGAGTCGCATGAAATGGTGATCATTTCACCGGTTTCGAGAATCATGACAAACTCTTCGCGGTTAAACGACTCTTCATACTCCCTGATTAATTCCCCCTTTCCTGAAGATACTCCACGCAAATTTTGACTGATCAACGGTGGTGGATAATTACCATTCATAGTACTGAGGGACGAATTTGAGGCACGCTTGCCCCCCGCAGAGAGCCTTCTGCGCCTCAGCAAAAGTTCTCTGGCGAAAAAACCGGCGACTGTCTTTTTTCTGAAAAAACATAAGACTGGCTTCATTTTGTTTTCTTGTTTAGCTAACTCACTCGTCAAAGAAATCTCCCAGATATACTTTCGAGAGCGTCTTTTATAACATTTGATGCGGCAGTTTCTGTTGTTGATGAGGACAATATAATCACCTTCATTGCTGATCTCTGCATGATTGACTGGCCAAAACTCACGGGCGCTTTGCAATTCACTACTTGTTTCGAATACTGTAGAGATGTTTTCGAGTTTGCTGTCTGCCGATCTGCTCAATGGAGACCATAGTGAAACCTGGTGGTTCAAGTCAGTCGTGACCAAAAATGGCGCTTTGGGGTTAGCGAACAATCTCAAATTCTCAGAACCGCGACTCTTGTCAAGAGTTATCACTTCGAACTTTCTGGTATCATCAATATTCGACAAGTCAGAGAGGGACATTTCGCTCGGATTTGCAAATACCACGGAGTCCAAATTTTGCTTCTGTCTCTCAGAAAATGTGAGCATGAATATTATCTCCGAAAGTGCAACTATAAGTGTTAGCACAGTTACAAGCTCGGCATAATATAACGTGTCATTTTCATTACTGATCAACGTGCTTTGGTCGGGGAATCCTAGCTTATCAATCAAAACTTGCTCGTCTTTGTTAGTAATGTGTGTTTGAGCGGCAATTGTGGCACAAATTGATAAACAAACTGACGGCAAGACTTTTAACCAAAAAGATAGTGATGAGAAGGGTGAAATCTTTAGGAGGTAGGTACCCAATTCGTGGCTCCATGAGGATCTGTGATGATCCTTTGTTGTGAGTAATTTTGCTGAGAGCGGGTTGACCTCGTGAAGGGTCGAGAACTCAAAATCATCAGCAGCTGCTTTCGCAAGAACATCAGTCAAGTCAATTCGATGCAAGTCGATTACTATAATGGCAACCATGTAAGTCAAGCCAAGGAAATGATCAAATATCAAGGTGATGACAGTGAGCTGGAGACATTTCATGGACACTCGAAGAAACGAAGACCAGGCGAGATTGTCTAAAAAGACATAGAACAATAGCGTGCAGAGCCCCATTGTTGCAGAAAGACCTGCAATGTTAATTAACAATATGATGGTCGTGTTAGGAATGGGTACCATATGACAATAGGAATCCAAACGCAAGGCACGTCTTATGAAAGAACTCACATAAAACACACCCCTTGAGTTTTCAACACTGCTGTTAAAGCCAAGGTAAAACTTTATGAGTCTCTTGTGTAGACTCTCAGGCTCACCGAAAGTGGAATCCCCCGCCAAGTCATTGACTGTTCGAAATAATGTTCTCGAGCTCAAGATAAAAACACTGAGCAAAGAGAATCCGAGCACTATGAAGTATGTTGGATCGGATAAATCGGGCCAGCTAGAAAGAGAATTGAGCTTTGAAAACAAGGCTAAAGATGCGAATGCCGAGATCACAACGCCATTCAGCCAGCCTATGATCAAGCCAATGTTGGATCTGATTTTATGATTATTGCAAACTGACAAGTACACTCTTAGCAAATACATGCCGACAAGAATAGCTTGAACTGGGCCTATGACACGGACGAGCCAATTTAAATGCGAATCTTCGCCACTGATCATCGTGTAATACGAAATGAGTTCAGAACCGGCATTGACAGTTTTTATTTTATCGTCCTGGATTAAGTGTAATGAAGACCCAGTCCACTCAGGAAAGATTGTTTTCTTCTCATTGGAGAACACTATCACGTTCACAAGCTGGGCCAGATTGACTACATGATTCTGCTTTCCAAAATCATCGAATAGTTTGGAGACAAGTCCGGTGGGAAGATCATGATTCAAGATTTTCAAATAACACTTTTCGATTTTTTTCTTGTCACTCGCGGTGTTGTGTTCGGATATAACTTGTTTGGGTAGAAAGGAAATCGGGGACAATACCATCGAGGCTCCAGATATCTGCTGAGTCCATTCGCAAAGCTCCTTGAGGCTTTCGTACTTCAAGGCATTGTTCCCGGCCAAAGATACTTTAGTTATTGTGATATTATCTAGATTTTCAGGTATAATGTCACTAGGACTAGGATTATGATACGAGACTTGAAGTCCGTTTGTGAGTGTGCAATCGTCGAAAATCGTGAGCAACCTTCCGTTCAAGGGTCCAAGCGTGAAATCATAAACTGCAGGGTAAGAAAGTAAAAACACCGAGAGAATCGGGACCATGATAAATAATCTAGGGTGCCTCAAAAGGCACGCGGTCCATTGTATCAACCAGTTGTTGACTGCCCTCATTTCGACATTGCCACTATTCTAAAAAAAAGGCCAAACTATCAGAATTCGTACGTGGGCAGAAAATGGCGTGATGCGTGAACATTTTTTTGCGACTGGGGTGGATTCTGGTTAGGTTCCCCAGCCAAGTGTACCTTAGTCGTGCGGCTCACTTGTTTGCCCGTACAATGTGATTGCCGGGCTATATATATTCCAGCATCCAATCATGGAGCCCCAAATCATTCAAATTTAGACGATTCCGTGTTTTTTTTCTTTGGAGAAAAATAGACTGTATGATTGAGATACATGTCTGCTTGAAGTTTTTTGTTGCGTTGGGCGAAGCACAGTGAAGCGGTTTAGTTTCTTTTAGTGATAAAAAACATTTATTAATCATGTCTTTACAACCTGCAATAAGCTCATTTTGTAAAAGATCCCCTGGTTTCGCAATGTGCGTAGAAAAAATTGAAGTCAATGGTTCCAATGACTCTTGAGTTTTGTGAGTAGAGAAAAGTTGGCCCATAGTCTTGCTAATGGCTTTCAGTCCTGCTACTTGGCTAAGCTCGCAATACTCAAACCGTTCATTTGCGTGAGCAAGTCGTCAATCTTACTATCCAACACACCGTTCGCATATTCATCCCTGCTTGCCTGGTCCAATTGCTGTTGCACTTGCGCAAGTCTTGAGTAACCTTCAGTGCAGAATTTCAATTGGATCTTGACCAAACTCTCAAAAGATGGGTCATAGAAAGGAACACGCAAACTAATGAGTTGAGGTAACTCAGCTTTCAATTGCTCGTTGAGCTCATCGTAAATATCCTTGGCTACTGCCAATTCTTTCTCGGCACGAGGCAACTTACCTGCATCCTTTGCTGGTTTGTCCACGAGCCTTCTCACCTTGGCCTTGCATTGGTCGAGGTCCGTTTTCTTGTGTGCTCTCTTCTTAATTGCCTCGTCAATTTCTTTAAAATAGTTTACGAATTTGGTTACTGGGTCCAAAATCGTTTCACGAAACGGTCCATCCACTTGCTTGACTGTCTCCTCGTCGAGCTCACGCACTGACAGGAGGTAGTAATTTCCTGGGCTCGAGTACATCGACCCATTCTGTCCAGGGTCCTCGTATAGATTGGAAACGATTTCAGCAATTGTTACTTGAGATGCTGTCACGGCTCTCAAAGAGTCAAGATATCCTTTTGAGGCCGTTTGCAAATTCTCACCAGCAGATTTCAATGTTTTGTACCTTCTTTCCTCGGCATCGAAGTCTTTGTCCATGGTCTTATCCACATCTTTGACGAGCACGGCGCCGCCGGCCCTGTTGATGGCTTTTTTAAATCCGTCCCACGACATCGTCTGTACTTTGAGTATGAGAATCAAATATCAGATTCAAGCTCAAGATTGATATTCGAGATTAGTAATCGGGAGGTGGGTGATCAGAACTGCGGCCGTGTCGTGGGGTAGCTATGCAGGCACTTGAGAGCTGTGGCCCTGACCCAGAGCACGTCCGGCAGTTTGTCTATACATTTAAGATCAACTAATGTCTACTTTCATTGACTTTTGATTAGGGCCCGCTTTGAGTTCCCGCAGCCCACTTGCTAGTCTGAAAGCAAGAAAACGTTTTATGGTTTCTGAGGTTCAACTAGCCATGACTTGTCCTGAAAGGCATTCATTCTATACACAACGAGGCCTTTTGTCAAAAACAATGGGAATCCCATTTCATTTCATGAGCGACTGTTAAGTTCATAAAAAGGAATTGAAAAAAAAAAATTTGACTTTGGTTTTTCTGGGATCACGAAACTTTTAGTGATGGGCAGAGGATTTGGAAAAAGCTCAATTCTTGTTTGAAATTGTCGCTTTCGCACCCAAAAATTACCAGGCGATTCTAGAGGCACAAAACAGAAAGTGCCACCTTCTGCTAAAAAAAATCCGAGTATAATCATTTATCTTGTTTTATTTCATAGATAATACAGATTGAAATAAACAAAATGTTTGACGTCAGCCCCATAAGCTCAATTGGCAACCAACCTCAGAATCAGAACGAGGATATTCGGCAAGAGCAAAGCTCAATTTCTATGGATCAACCCTTAGAACAACTGAAAAACAAAATCTCGAATTTGAAAGTCTTACACCCAAACACATCCATACCTGGAAGATGGTGGGGATTGCAGCTGCTTGAGAAAAATACTCTGGGATGGAGCAAACAGACAAGAGATAAAAAAGCATTTTTTGCGAATAGAAATGCAAGCCTGACCAATCTAGAGGACGAGAGTTCTATGGACGAGTTCTTCGAGACCACGGATAAGTTCGCCCGCTTTCCACCAACGGAACGCTTCACAGTTTACAGCCCATTGAGTTCTGCGTTGGAAGATTTTGATCCAGAAGTTACGCCACATATGACAGAGCCTTTATTACCCGAAGGTTCGCCATTAGATTTCTCCCCTATCAAACAGTATCGAGGAGAAACCAACGTTTTTTCAGCCACCCCGCTAGCTAGGGTGTGGGAATTCAATTCTGGTACAGACAAGCACGAGTACTCTATTCTCAATATCTTGGCCGACGAGTTTGAAAATTTGGAGGAAGCGAATAAAAAGCCTAAGCATAACTTTTGGAGTAATTGCAAAAAATTCACAGTCGGACTCAGCGAGGACGAGTACGATGATCATTACCCTTGGGCCAAGTATTGCATTCGAAGTTTTCTGGACGATGAAAAAGAAGATTTGGATGCAGAATCAAACTAAACTAGGTGTAATAGGTTTCAAAAGCCGCCGCTGCTGTCTTTTCAAGATTGCCCTTATGAATTTCCATGTGCTTCCATTCAGAGCTTTTTTCTTTTAGCAATGTCGTAGAGCAGTAAAGAGATGCACCTGCCCATGCTCCAAGACAGACTTTTCCTGAAACATCGTATCCTGGCAAATGACTGGCAATTTCAGTTAGGAGTCTACCTTTTATTCCGGGAATCTGCGACCTCAAACCAGTAAAGATGATATTTGCCGCCACACAAGTTCTGCAGTCCACCTCTAGACTTTTGACAAAGGCTGCAATTGCGGCAGGCAAGCTGTTTCTAGTGAACAACGCCATTTCCATAATTGTTTCCTTCGTCAGAATTTCTAGCTCTACATCTTCAAAGCTTTTATCGTGGTGTCGAATTGCTGGGGAATAATGCACGGATTCACCTGAGTATTGGACATAATCTCGAGAGGGTAAACTTCTGTATTCGTAAACGGGCACAACTTTGCAAGAGGACCAGTCCAATGAGACTATTAGTGCGTTTTCAACCCCTGACGCAATACAACAACAAGGAGAATACGGCAAAAATGTAACAGAAACAGCAGTTTTTGTGCTCAAGAAAGTTTTGCATAACAGAAACTTATTAGCTGCTGGCATTGCAAAATCAATCACAAAAAGTTTCGTCTTGAAAGGCGAGACAAGAAGTCTAGTTGCGAGCAAGACTTTGACAATCAACGCTAGTGTGACGTAGTTGTCCAGGTCCCAATCGTACCATTGCGAGTCATTTTTATCTCGTTCAAAGGCTTGTAGCAAATCTTTGTAGATTTCTGAACGGGAAAGATTCTGTAGTATTTCTTTCTTAAAATTGGTGGAGATTGCATGAGAATCAACTTGCAAGAAAGCCGGTACAGCAGATGTAGCAGTATTGGGCGGCACCAATTTCTTCCATAACGGAGTTTCAGGAGTTACCCATGCATGTTCTGAAGATTCTCCCACGAATCCAAGTCTGATGTCCCGTGAGTCGAATTCGAGAATTACTGCGTAGTATTCATTTGACATGGGGTTCCTTCCGAAGAAGACTATCAAATGGGGTGCATTGCATCACCAGAGGTGGGCTGTAAAGAAACCAGACGCGCGCACAAAATATAGGGAACAAGAATGTTTGACGTTAGGCTAATTCTTTCCGTGAGAATGAGTAGAGGGAAACGGAAGACTCTACTGTTGTCGAATTGTCCAATGTTTTCGTATAAATAATGCTTAAGATCGTGCGATAAGCCGAGCTAATTGACATCGACTACGCTAGATAATCCACCCTACCTAAAAGGGCTATAAATAATCAATTAGCCGCGGAAGGACGTTGGTTGACAAGTGTCCGAGAGCCGAACAGCTGAGAGCCAAGAGCCTCGAGCTCATAAAAATTCGAGATCTGCGTCATCAATATCCATAAAGTCATCTTCTTGTTGCTCAATTTTGTCTTGCTCAGGCTTTTGCTCCACTCCTGGTCTGTCCATTTTGTTTTGTTGCTGCCTTTGATAAGCTTCAAGTTGCTCAAGATTCCACACAGAGACTCCCTCCTGGTCTTTCGGATTCGAAGGTTGAGACAAGTTTCTCAAGAACTTTTTCGCTGCCGCCAACGCCATATCGGTAGACATATTGGTATCTGAATCGTAGAGGGCCTGTGCAATCCATTTCGGTAGCTGGCCTTTCTTGTTTTTGAATCTTCGATCTGCCAAAACCATGATACCGTAGTCGTCTTTACCACGCAAGACACGCCCTAAGCATTGAGCTGCGTGTCTCATAGCATCGAAAGAAAGGAAATCATTTTCTTTGATCTGAAAATGATCTCTCATGAACTCCAATCTTGCCTTTAAAATCCTCGACTCGGTGTACTGGAAAGGAATACCAATCATTAAAACTGTTCGCCCATAGTGATGATCAAAATCAATACCTTCTGACACTTTTCCACGAGCAACAGAAAGAAGAACAGCACCCCTGCCATTCGAACATGCTTTTCTATAAGTCTCCAATGCTAAAGAAGTTTCTTGCGCGTCAGGTGTCTCGACCAAGATCAACTTGTATTTCCAGACTTCATCAAGAATACCCATCGTCTGCCACATCGAGATGATCGACTCCATATAAAGATAAGAGGGAAAGAAGACAACCATCCCATCGGGTGTGCATTTTGAAAACTCAATAAGTAAAGACCCGTAATTACGCACAACAGAAGGATCATTTCGAATTTCGAATCTCGACGAGATCGAGGTTTGATCCGAACCCTTCGTCACAATCATTGGCAAGAATGACCTGCGAGCCAAAGTCATAGTATAAGACTCCTGGACAACCGTTTGAAAATTGAGCATTTTAGGGTACATGTCTAAGGGAGAGATGGTACCCGAGGTGATAATGACAGACGAGAACCGGTCAAAGACAGGCTTAATGGCGATGGATGCGTCTAGACAAGTGAAATGTAGAATTGGGTTTGGGACTGTCGAGCCTTCTGTTTCAAACGGTTCTAAGATGAGTTGAAACCCAGTTTCGTAGGTAGATACCAATGTCGCAAAAGTGGCCACATCTTTCAACGCATTGAGATCCTCGACATCTGCTAACTCAAGCGTTCGTACGAGAAGGGACAATCTTTCAGAACAAAACCGCAAAGGTTTACGATCAATGAAGGTCAACTCTTTCAAATGTTGCAAGAAACTGACTGGCGTTTCGCTGATAACGTGCAAGACCTTCATTCTTGTCTTTAAATATTCCACGAATCTCTTCAAAAACGAGATAAAATGCTCAGCTTTCCGAATGTTTCCTGGTATGGCTTCATCGAGAAGGTCCTGAGGAAGAACAGGATTCGCCATGAAAAGCTCCTCGTCTCTTGCAATTTCGTTCTGTCGGAGCCCTTCCACTAACTTCTCGTATTCATTCCTTAGCTTTTCATTATCTTGAGCCTTCATGTCATCAACCGCTTCAGCCAATTTATGAGCTCCTCTACCAGCACGTTTCAAGGTGTCATCTGTGAGAAACAACGACAAAGACTCGATGCAAACGTTATCAATGTTGTGAGCCTCGTCGAAAATGACTATGCTATCCTTGCTGAGCTCTTTCGACACCCGCTCTGCAATTTTGGGATCGAGCAAATAATGGTACGAGTAGATGACAACATTGCAAAAAGAGATCATTCTTCTCACTGTGAAATATGGGCACGTGCCTTGCTGCTTACAGTATTTGATCAATGACTCGAATGAATAGACGCCTGCCGGAATTAGGTCGTGTTGATCGAAGTCGTAAAGTTTCTCGTGGTATGAGCATAGACCGAGCTCGTCTGCCTTTTGAGCCATCTCGTCTGGGTTGATGCTCTGCTCCTCAAGCTTTTGCTTTAGTTGACCGTTTGTAACTCGACGGCATTTTTCGTCCACAACTGCACCTTTCCTTTCTTTGGAAATGGTAGGATGCAAGCAAAGATTCTTTCTACTCGTGAGCCCCAAACCACGAAAATCCTCTACATACCCTAGCTCGTTAGAACGGTAGTCCATGAGATTTTGGAGCTCAATGAGCGCCTTCTCGATCTCCGACATTGTACGAGAGCAATAAACAATCTTTCTGTGTTCTGGGTAGTGTATCTGATAGGCGACAGTCAAGGAAAGCAAGGAAACAGTTTTACCTGTTCCCGAAGGCATCTCTAGAATGCAATTTCCCCCCACATCCAAAGACTTTTTGATATCTGACATATAAGCATACTGTTCCGGGTAGATTCTCGGGTAGGGGAAGATGACGGGCAAATCGTCGATGTAAAATTTCATTTCCGCTTGCGAAAGAAATTATGATTTGAAGGACTCTGACTTGTCACGCTGGTTCTTCATCAAGAAGAGGACGTCGTGAATGTACTGGGGCAAGATGTGCGATATAACGATTGCGAAAGTAGCGCAAGAGGCAAGCGTGCTTGCCACGAAGAAATAAAACCTATTACAAGAAAATTAAATGTGACACAACATCGAAGCGTCCAAAATTGAGTAGTGAGGCTTCGATTCATTTCATGGAGATTATGTTATATTGAAGAGTGGATTATTTGGATTGGGCGGAGGTCCCTTGAGCTTTTTTTATTTCTTCGCTAGCCTCTGACCGCTCGGGTGCCGGGTGTTGCGCGTTGTCAAAACTGAGATCTCCCTGACTTAAAACACTGGAATTCTTCGAAATTCGACTAGGTTCGTTGTGAATGCATCTTTTCTCTCATAGAAGACTTTGAGGGGTAGATTTTGGGAAGTAACCTCACAACTTTCATCTCCATTGTATGGCAAAATGCACGTAACGGTAGTATATGAAACTAATCCACCAACCCCATCCAGAGGAAGCTTCGCATTAGAGCCACTAAAGACCTCTAGAATATTTTTTGACAAGAGTAAACCTAGACAAATCGAGTCTGTATTAACCTTTTGAGCTGTGGAAAAATGATATCAGACGTGTCTCCTGAAACTTTGGCCAAGATTCCTCTCCTGACATAATACTCCCTCAACGGGTTTATTTCTGTGTTGTACAAATCCAACCGTTTTTGGAAAAGCTCTGCAGTATCATCACTTCTTTTCAGGAGTGACTCCCCGGTTACGTCATCCTTGAAGGCAACTTTTGGGGGATTGTAATCCATGTTGTAGACCCTGCCTGAGGGGAGGTGAATCCATCTGGCTTCCACTCTTTTCAAAATTACGCTTTGGTTGACGTCAAGCTCAACAACCAAGTTTAAGTCAGCGCTTTGGCTCAGCAAGATTTCATCTAGTTTCTCAGCCTGTGGTTGTGTGCGAGGGAACCCGTCCAAAAGCCAACTGCTCTTTCCGTTTAGCCATCGATTCACGTTCAATTGCTCAGTCACCAAGCCCACCATGGTTGAATCGGGGACCAATTGCCCACTATCAATGAACTGAGAAGCCAGCTTCCCAAGTGGACTCCCCTTCGTTATTTCTGCTCTTAGCGTGTCGCCCGATGATAACGATTTGACCTCAGGAAAGGCCCTCAAGAGTCTCGATGTCTGTGTGCCCTTACCAGATCCTGGAGCTCCAAGCAATAAAAGCCTTACAGGCTTTGAAATATTCATAGTTTCAAAGAGTGAATGATGCCTATGGAATCAGGTTGCAGAATCGGGAATCACGTCGACACGGCTACGAAAGCCTCGGATGTAAATGCGAACTGCCAACGGGCCCACACCGCGAGAGAGAGAGAGAGAGAGAGAGTCTGGGGGAATTGATAGCCAGGCGAGCAGCACACGGAAAAGTCCTGGTTACATTAGGCTGGCTTGCCAATATCCGGCGCGTGAAAGTTCCCTGAGTGAATCGAACTTTTCGAATCGTCATTTACGTTTTATTCTTATTTGTTTCTTCAGGATACTTTTCTTTCTTTTTTTCCTTCTTCTTTCGTTTCGCTTTATTCTTGTTCTCTAATTTTCTCTGTCTCTCGTACCAAAATATATGAATCTGCTCATAATACTTACTCTTCATCGTCAGAATCGATGATTCTCCTTCTTTTTCTTCTGTCGTCATTGTCCTCGGGCGTGGCTGTCTTATACTTAAACTGGCCTTCGGACTTCAAACTCTTCAATCTCTCAGCGCCTTTGCTGAACTCCTCTTCCTCTTCTTCAGCATCGATCTCCAAATCCTCATCTTCCTCATCCTCATCCTCTTCGTCCACCTCTGGCTCGTCGTCGTTCGCAATGAAGTCGTCTTCATCGTCATACTCGTCATTTCCATACGTACGCGCAAATCTCTCGTAGGCGGGAGCATAGCCACCACGACCTGGGGCGGGGCTGTCCACTTTGCCTAATCTTTCTTCCTGTAGTCTTCTCTTTTGTTCAAGTTGTCGCTTCATTTTGAGTGTCTTCCTCTCGTCCTCGTCCGCTTTCCTCTGCTTCAACATTGGGTCATCGTTGGTCAAAGTATTGAGAATTTTGTCTTTCTTTTGGACATTCTTAACCGCCTGTGTCAATTTCCTGTGCGTGTTAGTGGAGGTAGAGGAGGGCAAGAGACTTGCTGATTTGGTCAAGATGGCTTCGTTTTGCAAGATCTCGTGATCGACATGACTTTTGGCAAGAAAATTGTCCGTGAGAGGAAGATCTCTGAAATCGAAGATTTCCTTCCCGATTTTGAGCGATAACAGCCCATCGTCCCACTGAATAAAATGAGCATTTGATTGTTTTATGATTTCATCATTTCCGCTATTAGAGTACCTCCACCTAATTGTATTTTCATTTAAGAGCTTCTCTGAAATTGAAGCACTACGCATTGACGCTGCGTCCAAAGTACTTTTACTCCGTTCCAAAGCATTTTGATGAATTTTCTCTTTGAATTCGTTCGGGTCAAATGGGTGCGCTTCAATATTTAAGAAAACGGGCATTTTAATAGAGTACGTGTCTGTTTCCGGCTTGTGAGACTTAGCGTGACGTGGCAAGGTGATGTCTATACTCTTGACTTCTTTTTCGAGCTGCTCGTCGTCATCTTCGTCATTCTCGTCTGATCCATTCTCGACCTCTCCGTCATCACCTTCCTCACCTTCATTTTCGTCCTGCGACTGTGAGTGATCTTTCGAAAGCGCCTGTTCTAGATCTTCGTCGTCGCCGAACAAGTCCTCGACTTCTTCCTCTTGGCCGCTTCTGTTTGATACCTCTTCGTCAGACATTTCTTGGAGCGATACTTATCTTTAGCACAATGGCTCTTGAGAACCTAATGTGTCGAGACGTCTAAACAAGCCAACAAGCCACGTCACGTGATCACATAAATTCAAACTATTCTATTATGTAAAATTCAGATAAATAAACCTAACTAGGCTTTGAAGATAAGTATGAAATAGAATCAGAAAGAAGAAGTCACATAGGCAGAGAAATCAACATCGATCAAAGTCATGCAATCTCTCCGACGAGAACAGTGCTTTGATTTGTATTATTTAGTGAGTATCATTCAATACAACCGCTGGCACATTCTGCGGGACAGTAGGCTCTGCGAGTTGTTCCTGAGGCTCTAGACACATATCTCTCTGATTGGACTGCAGAACCATGAGCATTTGCCAATTATTGTGCAACTGCTTGTCAAAGTCATCCTCCTCATCACTGCTCGCGCTGACAAAGTCATGATCAGTATCCGAAAACGCAAGGCTTCGCGCGGGCTTTACAGTGGAGCGATATCCAATGAAATCCAAATCATGGTTTGGAGTTGAAAGGGACTTACTGTGTTGTCTTTTCGTAAGAACACGCGTTGGTGGTTGACTGTCAGTTTGGGGAGCAGACTCCACAGATGCAGATGAAGGGCTTTCTGATCTTGATTCGTTGTTAGGTAAAAGCTTGTAAGAATATTGAATCATAAACTCCACTACTGACTGTGAAAGAGCATATTCATCGGGATCCATGTCATGTGAAGGATGCAGTAAAATTGAGGGCTGGAAGATAGCAGCCAAATTCCGCGAAGACATCAAATTTTCACTCGAGAAGCTTTGGACCATCGCGAGTAAATCGAGAATATAAAACAACAATTGCTTTGAGAGAGATGGAAGCTCATCTAGAAGTTGCTTGTATTCGTCAATAGCACTGTAAACATCGCGAGTGAGATTCTTGTAACTTTTGGGCTTTTTCGTGGGTTTTAGTTTTGAAGACGTTTTTCCTTCGCTGGCAGTTTCTCTAGGATTCTGCGATTGCTTTGGAATTGCGCCACTTTTACTCATGGTTGTTTCGTCAACTTTGCCCCAAGCTTGCTGCTGGGATAGCTGCGCTGGATTGGAAGGCTCAAGTTTAGGACTCGTAGGTTTATCCAATTGACTCGATGAAGCTCCAGGCCCAGCAGTCATATGCATGGTACTTTTGCGAGTTAGTTTCTGGGAGTTGTCTGCTTTGTACTTCAAGTACTTTATGATACGTGGCCTAGATCTTAGGGGATCTCTGAATTCCTCATATAGATCTAGTGGGATCAAAGGCTCTGGCAAAGCATTGAGGTAACGACGAAGCACGGATGCAGCATCATGGACAGTGAACCCATCCCAATTCAATTTTTTTCCAAATTCGGGCGGAGAGTTGAAAATGATTTGTAGTTCCTTGATACGTTTGGAGGAGCCGCCTACCCGAAAAATACCCTCGACATTAAGACCGTTCTTTTTGAGATAAACACCACATTTGGCAACAACAATAGGAATCCGGCCATAATGAAGTACGTCGTCGTCGGCCAGGATTTTTGATTCTGAACCTAGAATAGAGATCTTCGCAGCAGCCTGCTTGATGGCATCAGCCAAAGGAACACCAAAGTACTTTGAGTTTTCATCCACTAGCGGGTTGTTTTGTAAAAACGAATCTCGACGCTGTCTCAACCCCAAACTACTGTCTTGATTGGATAAACTTCGTGATATGGAATCAGAGCGAGGGTTGTTGACATTGTTTGTGGAGCAAGACTTATGGCTGAGAAGAGGACGAAGAAGCTCAGAAGCCCCGCCTGAAGCGGGGCCCGTATTACTCGACATCACTTGCGGTTGCGGGATGGCTTTTTCCTTCGTAGGAGATGCGGGAAAAGGCAATGGCTGATGGTTGAAAGGACCGGACTGGAAAGATGAACGCGAGGGAGATCGCGACTCGGAGATACTTAAGTCGTCAATTAATTCATCGACAGACTCGCTCAGCAACGTGTTTCGTTTGAGATTCTTGACCCAGCCAAAAATTGAGTTTCTGTTGCCCGACTGATTCATCTCAGCGTGGAAAGGACGGGTGATATTTGTGATAGTAAAATTAGTTAACGTAAAGATGCCTGGCTAGCGACTAAAGCAGTGTATGGGTTGTGTTTTGAGATAAGTATGACGTCGCAGCAGGGCAATCTTGACGGCTGAATGATAAAAAGTACGCTCAGTCTTGTATCACTTTGTCGTGTTATTGTTATCTGTCAACACTGAGTGTGAAGTATGTGTAGAACAGCCTGTAGCAAGGAAAAATGGAGAGTATAAGGGAAGGGAAAACGAGAGTCCTCAGGTGCGCGCAGAAAAACATTAGAATGAGATAACTAACATAATGCCTGGCGAGATCCGCTCGCTGTGGATGCACAGGATAAAGCCGAGTCTGATGGGGACACTATATTTGTGCTTGCGCCCGTGCTCCCCTCTTCCCCCCTGAATTCCACTAATTCTTGGTATGCTTAGTCAGAGGCTGGGTGGCCTTACCGCCTGATCTTTTGCTCTCGTCATGAAACGCTCACATTTTTTTGTTTGATTGTCTGATCATTTTGCAGTAAGTTTTGCTGTCCACTCAAAAATGAGGCCAGTGCGTGCTCCTGAAATTTCCTAATCTGGAGCCCCCTTTGTAATCTTCTTCGCTGAATATTGGTATGTTCTTTGCTTTCTTCGCCCGTGGAATTTTTTTTACATATAACGAAAGACGAATAAGCGTGTTCCTTGGTTGCTTCCTATGTTTCATCTATTTTTAGAATGTTGTTTCTGTCAACAGCACGGCGCACAACCCACATGAGTTTTTGTTTTCTCTTTCTTTTCAGAGCACCACATAAATTCGGAGGTACTGTCTCGGCTCTCAGTTTAGTTTGCCCACAACTCAATTGGCAATCAGCCCTTCTGACCCACAAAGACGACACGAAAAGTATGCTTGTTACCATTCCGAAGCTCTCGCTAAAAACGCATTACTTCCAAATCTGGTGCAGGCTTCTCTGTGCAAATACTTTAACCCCTGGAACCTACTCAATCGAGCACAGAGCACGACAAAGCCTACAAAATCTTAATTTGACCTTATCTTTCTCGCAAGTTTGCCAGGTTTTATGAGAAGGATCTCGTGAAAGCTGAAAATTAAGACAATGTTAAAAATTTGTCCGGTGTTTTCGGTGTAGATGTGTGTGTATGACGTGTTTGGATGCGCTCCGACCAATTCAGTCTTTTTTCACTCTGCAACGGCTGGACATCTTGAGTGGTACTGCAGCTTTGGTGGATTTGCAGGCTGTGGTAAATATTAAAACCAGACGTGGAGGTCCTAGTTTTCTTATTTTTTCTCTTCTGTTTTGAGAGAAATGACTCTTAGTCAAGCAATCTTCTTCAAGCTAGAGGATTTCGAAAAAGACAAAGGTAGCTTCTCTAATCATTTGAGAACAATAGAGTTGCTACTAGTTTGAAAACACACACAAACGTAGCGAATGGTGTCTTGAACTCACTCGCGTTTATCTGGTGTGAGATTTCGTGGATGTGAAAGCACAAGTGCCTCATTGTAAATTCTTTGTACACCAAGAAAACGTATTCAAGATATTCCACTGCGAAAAAATAATGCTCAATATGCGAAACACAGCCCACCAAATGTCTCATAGAATGGACCCTCATCGATCGTTAATTTCACTTAACTTTTGTCCCAGTCGAGCATTATATGTCAGTGACGCGCCGCGCCCGGGACACTGAAATTGGATTAAATCTGGCCAGCTATCTTCGTGGACGTGATTTCTGAGCGGGCTCGTAAAGAACTACCAGCAGGTTTTCTGAAAAAAGGAAAATGACGAAACAGGTATGGAAGATGAGGAAGCCTAAGCTCTTATATTTCCGGCAATTTTCATCAATGGCCCGTGTTCATGTATGATACGTGAGTTTTTCCAACATTTATTGTCTTCGAAAATCAAACGCGGTACTTGCCCCAAGACGTACAACGCTCCGTGGGGACATAAACAGTATTGTGTGGACCTTCAACCCGCCAGAACCACTTGTGCACTTCCAAGGTACTTTGATCCTGTTGAGCTCTAAGGTTTTGCAAACTGATGCTTGACTTTTTTTTTGTACCCGTACTCTCTTTGTTTCCAGCTCTCGCCTACTGTCGCTGCCAGTACACACTGCTGTTCTGGCCTCGCGCTTTTCGTGCAGGCTAAGTATTTACCCTCGCCCTAGACGTGAACACAAACCTCTTCTGATTCAATACTTCATGTTCTTTACCTTATAGTCATATCGTTTAAATGCCGCTGCCGAGCCGAAAGCCTCTCAGCAGAATATCCGTCAATACCGCGGGTAAAGTCAGCAAGGGCAAAATCAACCGCAAGTCCTCGACTTTGCCTCCGCCAGTTTTAACTCACCTTGCGAAAGAGCCCAGGAAGTTAAGACTAGCTGACTTTGAAATCGGCAAACTCTTGGGGAAGGGAAAATTGGGCAAGGTCTACTGTGTCAGGCACAGAAAATCAGGTTTCATATGTGCCATCAAAGTGATGTCCAAAAGAGATCTCATTGAACATAAGCTCGAGAATAACCTACGACGCGAGATTGAGATTCAGAAGAACTTGATACATCCGTATATCAGCCGGCTCTATAACTTTTTTTACGATGATGAGAATGTTTACTTGCTCCTAGAATATGCAGTTCACGGAGAGCTTTATCAACTTCTAAAAATGTATCGCCGCTTTGATGATGTCACTGCATCAAATTACATCTACCAGGTCTCCCTAGCGCTACTGTATCTTCACTCGAGAGGAGTAATCCACCGTGACATCAAGCCGGAAAATATCCTACTCTCACACAACAAGACTGTGAAACTCAGTGATTTTGGCTGGTCTGTCAGCTCCGAGCTCTCTAATCTGCGCCGGCGGCTCACACTTTGCGGAACCTTGGACTATTTACCTCCTGAAATGGTAGAGTCAAAGGAGCATGACCTTTCTGTTGATTTGTGGCTGCTTGGTATTTTGTGCTATGAATTCTTGGTTGGGCGTCCGCCGTTTGAGGAGGTCGACAAAACAGCTACATATAAGAGAATTGCAAAGGTAGACCTAAACATTCCCAGCTTTCTCAGTGAAGATGCCGCCGATTTCATCAAACAACTCTTGCAGAAAGATCCGAAGAAAAGATTGGCATTGACAGATGTTGAGCACCATCTGTGGATAACGAAGAATAAACCGTTTTGGCCCAAAGCTGTTCTGTTTCCTTGATTCCATTCTTGTACGGGTCTAAGCTTAAAGGGTTTAATATACACATAATATACATCGGGGAGAGATTCATCAGGTCAGACATTACGGTCATACCTTGCTTTGCTGTTGCATTTGCTGTTGTTGTTGTTGTTGATGATGTTGTTGTTGTTGCTGTTGCTGTTGTTGTTGTTGCTGCTGTTGTTGATGTTGACTTTGATGTTGGTGTTGATGTTGGTGTTGATGTTGATGTTGTTGATGTTGTTGGTTTAGCCGCTGCTTCGCGAGCAATTGCTGCTGCTGCAACTTCATTATTTGTTGCTGGAAGAGCTGTTGTTGCTGATGATTGTATTGGGCTGTCATCAAAATAGCTTTCAGTGGCGCACGGACTTGATATATCTCGCCTGGGATACTTGCGTAGCTCTGAGTTTCCCCGTTCAGCGTTTTGTTGTCCACATTTACCAATGCACAGCGGCCTTGCAATCCACCAATGGAACCAGAAATTGCCTGGTTTGCGAGCGTCAAGTCTCCCGACTGTGACGAAGAATCTGTAGCGGCGCTTCCGTTTGTTATGAGCGCATTGGCATAAGCTTCTCTCATATATAGGAACTTGTGTCTGTGCTTGACAGGCAACATAATCTTTCTCTCTAGTGGAGCTGGACAGTTTTTGGATAATCCCTCGAGAACAAGTTGAGTTTCTGTATCAGAATCAAGCACAATGTGGAGATTCCCCATGCCATCGCCATTCTCAGAATCGCCAACGGACATTCCTGTAAGTTGTGCATTTTCTCTCCGCTGAGCAGCTAAAGCATTGCTAGCAGCGAGTTTGGCTTGATTCCTTTTCTGGTATTGTTGAAGTAACACATCGTACGGCGCACTTCTTCCTGGAACGGCCCTTTTGGCACCCATTGAATGAGTTTTGCATGTCAAAGACCTAGCACAGAACCCGCCCAGAGGTAAAGGTACACCGCATTGTTTCTCAACATCAACTGGGCCTTTCGCTTTTGTAGCAGCCTTGACCTTCGCCTGTTTCTTTTTCTTTGCATTGGCAGCACTATTGGCTCGATTATTAGCAGCTTCAGCAGCAGCTGCGGCTGCTGCTGCAGCATTAGCAGCCTCTTTCTCCTTTTGCATTTGTGACTTTTTGTATTTCTTCTTTGGTCTTCCCTGAGGGTTTTGACTTGATGACGGGGTAATCGGGGTGGGGGAAGCCCCTCTGGATGAATCTACCGAGGAGTATTCAATATCGAGTAACGCGTTTGCATTACGACCACGCTTTCTTTTGGAAATAGCGGATCCCGACGAGATCTCTACATCCTGTCTTTTTTGCTTCATCTCAATGCACTTTTGATAATGAACACCTAGTATGTCTTCACCTATGGGCCTGTTGCAGGATGAACAAATTTGGAATTTTACTACCTGAGACAAAAACGACGACCGAGAAAGAATGTTGACCAATACACTTGGAGCTGTAAAAGAGTTTCCGGCAAACGATGGGTCAAGAGTCCGGTTCAACTTTTTATCTAAGTACACTCCGAAGTCTTTCCAGGTAATGGATTTTTTTCCCAAGCCTGATGAGTCACTGTGAGAAGCTCCAAGAGCACGAACCTGATCGAGCGTTACTATTCTTGACTGGCTGTCTTTGGTTGACCCCTTGGACATACTCCTGTTGGTGAAAATCTCCTGATACCCAAAGTCTGTATCTCGATGATTTTCTCTGCTTTCAACCAGTTTCAAGCGCCGATGCGTGGTCCCAAAAAAATAAAATTAGATGATTGAAAAATGACACCAGTCTCGTTCTCCGAAAATAAGTGGAGTGTCGTCTTTCAAACGGTCGCAATTTCGGTTAGAGGGTCGCGGGGACAGGGCAGTGTTATCCGTGTGTTTGTGGTTGTTAGTCCTCGTCTGAGCCAAACAATTGGTGTAAGGGTGTGCACGATATTCATTACGCTATCGCGACCATCTCAATACATTTACCTCTTAGTTAAATCATTGTATTTTCTATGTGATGACCAATGACAGTCAAGCATTGATTTATGTATAAGGAAGAAAATTGCGAGTCTTGACATGCTTTTAAGGAATTACAATTAGCGTTCAGGCATACCTAGGTTTTCGTTTAGCGAGATGTTTCCACCGCGATGCTTCAATGTCACTGGATCGATTGTGCTGGAGGTAAAAGTTTTGTTCAAGTTCAGGTGAAGCTTTTTAAAATGACGGAAATAACTCAAAAGTGGATTCGTCTTGTTCTTCCAACAAGCCACTTCGATTACTTGGAAACAAGCGGGGCACTGAAGAGCCTTGACTGTCCTCGTCTTGGACGGGTCCGTCGATCTCACCATACGGTACCTGCCGTAGTATAGTCCCTCAGGCACAACAAAGTTGCTCGCGAATATTCCGTGTTCTAAGGTCATGTGTGAGAGATAGCTCGAGTTTTTGAATGGGAGAAATTTGACTGCTGGGCAGAACGCACACATGCCACACTTGCTTTCGTTGACGGCTTTCCCTTTTGCATCAAGCTCGTATCGATAGTACTGAGGTTCGTATGGGTTGTGAATGCTGAATCTTCCTGACTTGACATATGCTATCAGCTGAACGGATGTGACTATGGAAGAAATGTCTCTGATGTGAATCTTCCTCTGCAAGACCCCGGATATGAGTGAGATAGAATTCCGTGTATCAATCTCTGAAGAGGGCACCGATCCCACTAACTCCTCATGTTCAGGAATGATGTAGTTCTCAATGAGAGGCTTTTTCATGATACTTGATCGTTGAATGCTGTCGTGTTGCTGGTATGCAACGTTTGTGATAGAGTTATTGAGAACAATTCTGTTGATATTGCCTGTGTATCCATGGTAATCAAGCACGATATTCAAGCATTGAACATATGACGGAATAACAGTGACAGTTCCTATTGTTTGAAAGCGTTTAGCAATGGGCTTCGGCTTACGCCGCTCTTTCTTGCCGGAAAGATCATCTAAGCTGGGGTCTGCTTTCAAGTCCCTGTCGACTGACTCACTTGACGATTTTTGCGATTGCGAAATATTCAATTTTGTCTTAATTGCTGGTGTTGAGGTATTCAAGCGTGAATTATTCATTCCTTTATATTCAAATGACTGCCACTCCCAGGGAATCTGCGCTTTCATCGCTTTCGCGTCGTCAGCATTATTGACCTCCATCCAAAGCTCGGAATTATCTAGAGGCTGGGTTTTAGCATCATATTTGGTATTGGTCAGTGATGAGAAACTTTGCTGCAAGCTTTCAAATTTTTGCCGCAAAAGTGATTCCTTCTGGGTTTTGATTCGTCCAGGGGAAGGCTCATTTTTCATTTTGATGCAGCTGAGTTGCTCGGGATTCCCTGAGAACGTTTCTTCAACATCATCAATTGATCGGGTTATTTTTGAGTGCTCGAAAAGATCGAAATTCCACCCTAAACCCTCCTCTGCCTGCCCGCCAGCGACAGTGTTGTTATAATAGTCTGGCATATTGTCAAAGGCCAACACATCTTTCGATTCGTTCTTCGTATGTTCAGTTTTCTCATTGATAGCTGCCTGAACTTCTTCAAAGCCGCTACCTGCGGAATTCTCACCACAGCCAAATATTTCCAAACTTTGGCTGAAAATGGAACTTGGGTTTTCATTATATCCTAGCTCAGAAAAGGATGTGAACTCTGACGCCTCTGACGTGTGAACGCTCGAGTCTATTCCGGTAAAAAGCATCATACTATCATCGCTCAAATTCCACAAGCTATCCGCAGATAGTGCTTGTTCCTTTTCACCTTGAGGACCACAAAATCCATCGAACAAGCTGTCTGACTGCAAGCAGCTAGCGCCTTCTTCGGTGTGTCTTTCGAAGATCTTTGTATATTGCAGGTCCATCTTACGGGCTGGCGTTTCTCATAAAATCAAATTGCAACAAAAGCGTTGAGCGATTTGATACACTAAGTTAATTCTAATATTTTTTGGGAGTATGATCTTCAAGGTGAAAGTATCGCAGCTGGTGCAAAATTGATGCAGATTTGAAAGACTGGACAAAATCGAGACTAGTGGAAGAGGAAGAAAAGTTGAAAAAGAGAGGAAGTATAAAACTCAAAGAAACGTGCGTATTAAGTAAGACCCCAAACATGAAAGTTCAATCATTATGATCAATTTTTTCAGCTGGTGTAAACATTCATTTTGCTCACCCCCTTCAACATACTTCAAAACTGGTTTGCCGTACTCCATATTACAAACCGCGAGCTTCTCACCGGCTGGTTCTCCATGATCTGGGTGCAAATCCTGCACGAGTCTCATCACATTTTCTGCCACTTTTCTTCCTCAAAGATGGACCTGGCATCAGCCATATTTGCCGTATGCTGTGCAATCTACTACCTCTCCGGGGGGCGTATGACGCTCGTATTTGCTGCTGTAGCTTGGTTCTGCTTTTCCAAAAAGAGCAAGTCTTTACTTATGCCAGAAAAGCCGTCGCCTATTTTGGAGGTCGACTTTACCCATGCTTACATGCCTAGTGAGAAAACTGTTTTCCCAAAAAGCGTGCCTCTTTCAGCAAACTCAAAGAGAGTCTCTCGAAGATCGAGATCCTCAAAAGTTTTCAAAGGCTCAAAGACTATCAAGAACGCGTTGAAGCCCTTGTTGACTGCGAACGCATTTAAACTTACCGAGTCCCCTGTTTACATTTTCTACACTACCTTGACTGGCTCATCTCATCGTGTGGCTAAAACTCTATACGACAAACTTTCAAACATTCAAGAGTTGAGTACTCCCCCAAAATTGCTCTCGCTCGATGACGATGTTGACGATTTGGAAGAATTCTTCATGAAGACACCAAAGTCTTCTAAACCCAACATTTATTTGTTGGTGCTCCCATCTTACGAAACAGATTCACCGATTGACTATTTCTTGGAGCATTTACAAGAAACCTCGCAGGACTTCCGTGTGGACAAGTACCCCTTACGACCTTTAGCCGGCTTCGCCGTATTGGGGTTGGGTGATTCTGAGTCCTGGGGTGGTGCCAAGTTCTGCTATCAAGCTCAACTCGCAGACAGATGGATGGGAAAACTTGGTGCTCGTCGCTTATTTCCTTTAGGACAAGTTTGCATGAAGCACGAAGGAGAGCCAAAGGCACATGACTGGATCAACAGGTTTGCGGAACTCTTAGCTGACGACGAGCCTTTCCACGTTGGCGAAAACGACGCGGTTGACGACAGTGACGCAGAAGAAGAAGAGGAAATTGATCCAGCCACCGATGTCGTCGATGTTGAAGACATGGGTGCGATAATCAAGGCTTCAGGTGGCAACCTCACAACAATGGAACCCAAGCAAATGGTAGCACAGGATTCTCCAACATTCAAGTCACTCACAAAACAAGGCTATACTGTGGTTGGGTCCCACTCGGGGGTGAAAATCTGCCGTTGGACAAAAAGCGCCATGCGGGGAAGAGGATCCTGTTACAAATACGCATTCTATGGTATTCGTTCACATTTGTGTATGGAGACCACTCCTTCGTTGGCGTGCTCAAACAAATGTGTTTTTTGCTGGCGTCATGGAACCAACCCGGTTGCCAAACTGAACTGGCGGTGGGAAGTTGATCCACCTGAGAAGGTATTGCACGGCGCTTTGGAAGGTCACTACAAGAAAATCAAGCAAATGAGAGGTGTCCCTGGAATTCAAATGGAGAGGTTCGAGGAAGCTTTCCAAGTTCGCCATTGCGCTTTGTCGCTTGTTGGGGAACCAATTTTTTATCCTCATATCAATGAGTTTGTTGGCATGTTACACGAAAGGGGGATTTCATCATTCTTGGTGTGCAACGCCCAGCACCCTGTCAATCTCGAAGCCTTGGCAAAAGTTACACAACTCTACGTGAGTATTGACGCCCCCACAAAGCAAGACTTAAAGAAGGTTGACAGACCCCTCAATTCAGACTTCTGGGAAAGACTCATTGCTTGCTTAGATATCTTGCGCACCACACAAGCTCACCAACGTACAGTTTTCCGCTTGACTTTGGTGAAAGGATTCAATATGGGTGATATCAAGAGCTACGCGGACATGGTTGAGCGTGCTCAACCATCTCAAATCGAGGTCAAGGGTGCCACCTTCTGTGGCTCTTCAACTGGAAACGGCAATCCTTTGACCATGCAAAATATACCGTTTTACGATGAGTGCAAAGAGTTTGTGGAAAGTTTAGTAAAGGAATTAAAATCTCGCGGGCAGAGCTACGAGCTTGCTGCCGAGCACGCCCATTCTTGTTGTATCTTGATTGCCCACACCAAGTTCCGTATAAATGGTAACTGGCACACACATATTGATTACTCTAAATTCTTTGAGCTACTCAAAAGCGGTCAAGAGTTCAATGCCTTGGACTACGTCAAGGAGACTCCAGCATGGGCGTTATGGGGTTCAAATGAAGCTGGTTTCAACCCAGACGATACGCGTTATGACAGAAAGGCTGAGAAGTTGAAGAAGAAGGAGGCACGTGATGCTCAAGCAGCACAAGCCCAAGCGGCTACAAGTACTGTGTGAATAATTAAATTTGGAAATGAATTATGAGAGGTCAAAACCATTTTCGTAAGGGCCAATTCGCAGTGATCAAACCTGGAACATTTTCAGCAAAAGTCAAGGCTAATCGATTGTGTTCATCAATCGCAGTTGGATTCCTGGAGTGTCGCACCAAACTGCACCACCGGCCCACAGTACGTAGGTAACTCTCACTATGCGAGCTCTTGGCCACATTCATTGGTTTGCTTCTAGCATAGTCTGATCCATTCACTTATGCCAAAGATTGCTTTTATCCACCCCGACTTGGGAATTGGTGGAGCAGAGCGTTTAGTCGTTGACGCGGCTGTCGGACTTCAAAATCTAGGTCATAGTGTCAAAGTGTACACGTCTCACTGTGACTTATCGCATTGTTTCGAGGAAGTGAGTGACGGAACGCTCGACGTATCTGTCTATGGTGACTTTCTCCCAACCACGGTCTTAAACAAGTTCCACATATTATTGGCGATACTCAGACAGCTTTACTTGGTGGCTCGGCTCATTGTCTCTGGCGAAATTGCCCAATTTGACTACTTCGTTGTCGACCAGCTATCGATATGTGTGCCTCTTCTCAGCATCTTCAGTAACTATTCATCAAGAGTGTTATTCTACTGTCACTTTCCGGACCAGCTTTTATCGAAGAAAGGTGGATTCGTCAAAAGACTATACAGGTTGCCATTCGATGCGCTAGAGGAGTGGTCTACTGGAGTCAGTGACGTGATTGTCGTGAACTCCACATTTACGAAATCAATCTTCCATCAGACTTTCACGAACCTCTCTTCCATCGATCCGGGAGTTATTTACCCTTGTGTTGATGTGAAAGATACGTCCTCAAACAACGAAGAAGGCGAAACTGAGCTTTTGGAATTTATGAACGGACAAAAATACTTTCTTTCAATCAACAGATTCGAGAGACTTAAAAACGTTGGTTTGGCAGTAAAGTCCTTCGCGAAATTGCTTGAAACCTTACCAGCTGATTGCCAAGCGCCAAAATTGATTCTTGCTGGTGGCTTTGACTCGAGAGTGAGTGAAAATGTGAAATATCTCTCTGAGTTACAAGCCTTGTGCGAGTCTTTGAAATTAGTGCATTATACATTCAGGGGAAAGTTGGTGCTCATGCCCCTATCCACTCAGGTGATATTTTTACCATCAGTAAAAACATCGATAAAGAATGCTGCTTTGAAGCACGCCGAGTTGTTGCTCTACACTCCCACATTTGAACACTTCGGCATTGTTCCAGTCGAGAGCATGTTGAACAAAACTCCGGTTCTTGCCATCAACAAAGGCGGACCGTTGGAGTCAATTGTCAATTACACTGGTGATAATATCGACGTTGCAACTGGCTTCAATAGGCCAAACGATGTTGATGACTGGGCATCAATCCTCATCGAGTACTTTACAAAATTTGATCACCATACTAAGAACACCTTGGGTGAAAATGGCATTAAAAGAGCAAATTCAATTTTCAGCAGGGAAGAGATGAGCCGTGGATTTCAAAATCAGCTTAGTGCTTCCAAAATAACCCCCTTGAGCAAGGGGTTTGTATACAATGCTCTAACCTTGTGGAAATTGTGGCTGATAGGGCTCTTTTTGGCTCTTGTCGGCGCCGCTAGATCCAGTTAATTTCCAAAAATGCTTCGCAACAGCTTCCAGAAATTTAGACCCGAGCTCTGTCCTTCTTTACCCCTCAAGCTACTCTTGGAACCAGTGAGTGATCTCAGGCCTTTCGATTCGAATAAGCTTAGAAAAGAAGTTTCTGACCATCGGGCGACTTTTGGGTTCGACTTATAGCAGCTTAAAGAATCACTGACTATAGCGTCGTAGTCTCTGAGAAGACTGTCAAACAGATTCTTTATTTCGTTGTCCTGTGTGAGTTTCCATTTGTGGAGGCCGGTCGATGGGCATTGCAAATTGTAACTCCTCACGCCTCGGTTCAAATCATCAATTTTTGCTTTAATATATTTTGAGTGTCTTTCTATTAGTTGGCCCTTCACTAAATCATAAAGGGGTTTGAGATCTGCGGCTTTGAAATATTTTTTTATTTTGATCTCCGAATTTCCGACCTTGATTGACACGAAATCCAAGATAGTTTGAACTAATTTTTTTCTTAAGTCGTCACGGAAGGCCATGATCTCCCGATCAATTCCTTGTTGATTTTCAATCCAGACCGGAAGGCACTCTTGGCTTTTGAGGATTTGATTCATAAAATAATTAGAATCCGTAGAGTTTGCCAATCTATCCCGATCTAGGGGCTTGCCACGTACTTTATCCATATTGGGAGATTCAAACTTTCCTGTCTTTCGGTTGATCACCGCGTTGATGCGAGCACTCGCCATGTTTCCGATCAACCCCAGAGCTGTATTTGATGAGGTATGATCTACAAACATTGCCGGCCCAAGAAGCCTCTCTTTATACAAACCCTTGAAGTCCTCTTTTTCCTTGTCCTCGGGTGTCAATGTCTTCGAAATTTTATAGTCTAAAGACCCTTCCTTTGCATCTGTCACCCTGGAACTTAAAGTTTTTGATGCTGTAAAAATTGTTTTACTCCGTTTTATTTTCTTCGCTTTGGGAGCCGAATCAATAAGCATTCTCAAAGCGGTGTCCTCAACTCTTTCAATGCCGTTCCAATGATTTCCCATTACTCTGTCATCTTTTGTGGTGAATAAGTGCTCACTCTTGACATATCCGATCTCTTTTTGAAGCTCCCGCTCAAATTCTCTTGACTGAGCGTTGTTTTGTAGTTGGGTATCCTCAAAGGACTTCGCCTCGTTTTCGTTATGATGATATTTCTCATAGAAATGCTTCAATGTGGGTTCTTGATCAATCAATGACTTGGTGGACAGATCAACTTTTTCGCTGAGAATTTGCTCAAATCGGTCTACAAGCGCGGAGTTCTTGCCGTGACTTAAACATGATCTCGAAAACGAACGCATAAACGCTGAATGAAGAATGAAGAAAGTCTTTATAGCCTTTATTTTTGCCTCTGGGACCATTGTAGGTGTGCGCGTACGTGCCATGCATGCGAAGAGCGCAATAAGATGCGACCCCATTTTCGAGAGTAGATGAGATAAGAAGCCTATACACATAAGTCAAACAGTATTTACGGCAACCATTACAGGGACATATTGCTCTATGGCATGAGATTTGCTCTGAACTAAGTAAAAATTGTTGTTATGAAGGAAGGTATCGCCGACTGCTGTTCTCATGTAGTCAAGCCTGCTTGAAGGAAGGTCGCGATTCTTAGTAGTCGAGGTATGGGGGAGGGGAGTTGTCCGGAAGGGTACCAAATTTCCAGAAAGATACCAACGAAGTCACCGAAAGAAACAATGGAGAGCTTCATTTACCGTCTTTGGCAACGGACCTACCGAGAAAGTTATCAAAAATAAAAAAGAAGAAGTGATGCGAGAGCACAAACACCTCATTGTGTAGCGCCCACTTTAAAGAGCGTAGAAGACGAGAACCCCGCACCCCAAAACGACGGTAGTGAGAAGAAGAACTTTCATTAAGAAGCAACACACGCTCGCATCATTCCCGCCAGCGCTAATGATTAGCTGCTTTTCCAAGTCAATATCATGTGAGTCATATCTTTGCTTTTTTGAGTAAGGCTCAAAGTCACCCGACATTTGTGATGTCACAGACGACACCGATGCCGAGTGGTGTCTTTTGATCTCCGAAGGCAGTAGTTCAAGAGAGCTGAAGCGGTCAATCCTCGAAGGCTTATGGTCAGAATGAGAGGTGGCCCGAACTCTATTTGGCGATGTAAAAGTGACAGAAGGGTTCTTCTCAGGCCTCATGGCGGGTGGAGTTGATCAATATATGCGATTCGCTTTCTTGGTTAAAAATTTCTTCTCTTGATTTGGAACAAAGAGCCCTGTGTTTTTGATTCTTTGAGCCGTCTCTTGACTTTCAAAAAATTGAATGGATTAAGTTCAAAGATATGTGAGAAGACGAGAGTTTCAGTATAAAACTGGAAAAACCATAAACGAGCAAATTGTGTAGAGTCAAGTTTTTATATATGTATGTGAAATAGAGAGCGGCTGACAATGTGACGGTGCTTCCACCTGAAGGGGGAAGGTGCACAGTGGACCTGTGCGCGCCAAATGTGGGGCTATTAACAGTGAATCAGAAATAATTGGCATTGTGTGTAGGTCATTATTCCGAAAGTAACGCCTGATGACGGTGCCCGAGGTTGCCCGACATGCACGCTATGCGATGTAACGAATCGATTGGTAGTGACAACGCGCAAGGCCATGAGTCTAGACCGCGGCATTCACACTTCCAACAAGGACAGTGGCCAAAGTCTCGATAGGTTATAAAACCAGACTGCACTTCTAAGCCGCGAGTTAAATCAGTTTCTGACCTTCCTTAGATAAAACGAGAGAAATCGAATACAATGAAACACGTCTGTGATATTTGTGCTAACCAATCGTTTCATTAAAGGCCAAAAAACTAAAGTTTTTCGAAATTTTTTTTTAGGTGATGAGATGGGCATTCCGCATGCCAGATGTGTATTCTCGACTCAATATTCAGCCATCATTAAGGAAACATGATGAATCAAATCGAGCGCAAAACTTATACTTTTTCATCAACGAACAACATCGAAGAAGCCCGCAGAAGCCTGTAAGTTTTTGAAGAAATCCAGAATTAAAAGACCCACTCATTTTAGGAAAGCGCAAGCGTATAAAGCGACAGATTGGCTAAGGCCTAAAAATAGAAAATCGAACACATTGTTTGTACATGTTGTCAAATTAATTCAGGAAATCAGGTCTCTAATTCTTGCCGCTGGGAAACAATACTTAAAAGAGCTTCCCAGTTTTGAAAAATCAGTGTAAGAATATGATTTCTCCAGGAGAATCTCATGCGAAGAGGTTTATAATCTATTTGAAAAGACTGTCGACTTTTCTTTGTCAAGAGCATAGTCTGTCTCTTTTTCCGTTGCTGTTCTCACCCGGCTTTAACAACTAAGAGAAGCGGGCCCCTGCCTCGTATCCTGTCCACGAACCAGAAAAGGGTGCAAATTTCGCGTTCCTGCGTAAGCTGTAACAAATAAGAGAGTCGAATTACGCGATTCTTCTGTTATTTTTTCGTAATACACCAGCGAGGGCGAAGCCGAGCCAATCTCAATTGCGCACCGTGATTCTCCCAAACAAAAGACAAAACTAATCTGCTTTGAGCAAAGAATGGCTTGTATAAATACGTACATATGAACGGCTTTTCCAATTAATAACTGACCATGTTTAAAAAAATTACCTTGAAAGATCTATCTTCCGAATGCCGAGGCTTAGGTGAGTTCAATGCGCGCGTTAATTCATTCCTTTTGTACCACGCGAGAATATGGCCGTCTAGCTCCATGAAACGATTCAACGCGAGAAAGAGACACGAAGTAAATCACAAAATAGTCAGTCCGAAAAACAGATACGAGTAAACACTAATATAAGAGGAGATGGAGTTCCATCGTATTTTATATAGAAGCTCTGTGGGAGGAAAAGCTGTAATATATCGTAGCTTACAAGGTTGTCCACTTACTACATATTCGGTAGCTCACGTGCCCCTTGCATACTCTGCGACAATTTTCAAACGGAGTTGAACTCCGCAAGCTGCCGAACAATTTCTTTCTACTCTACGCCATGAAACCTATCACCCTGCTTATTTTTTTGGTATCCTCACTTGCCATTACAAGTTCAGCCTCTGCCGCAGTCGGATTGCCAAGAAGCTCCGATCTCAAACCTGCTGCAGGCTTACCTTTGAAAGTTGATCAAATCACCGATGCCGATAACGTGCCGTCAAACTCCGATCTGAGCGATCTGCAAAGCTCGGAAGATGAAAGCCACAATTTGCAGTCGCTCTACATGGCAATCTCCATGATCATAGTTTCTGAAATTGGTGACAAAACATTTTTGATCGCTGCTTTGATGTCGATGAAGCATCCAAAGTACGTTGTTTTCTCCGCGGGTTTCTCATCTTTGGCCGTTATGACCGTGTTGCTGGGTATCGTAGGACATGCCTTACCAACCTTGATCTCTGAAAGAATCACAAAGCTTCTCGCTGCCGTTTTGTTCGTGATATTCGGCTTTAAGTTATTTAAAGAGGGCAGCTCCATGTCGAAAGACGCGGGTGTAGGGGAAGAGATGGCCGAGGTCGAGGAGGAACTACAGGCCAATAATATGAACATTCAGATGACAGATTTGGAGGAGGGTGAAACAGAGACGCGCACCGTCTCAGAAAAATCCAACTATCTTGCTCAATTGACAAATTTGGCATCATTCATCCTATCACCTGTCTGGATCCAAGTTTTTGTCATGACATTTTTGGGTGAGTGGGGTGATCGTTCTCAGATTGCGACCATTGCGATGGCCGCAGGCTCTGATTATTGGTTTGTTATTTTCGGCGCCATTCTCGGACACGGTCTTTGTACAGCCGCCGCTACCATCGGTGGTCAGCTTTTAGCCAAGAGAATATCCATGAGAAACGTCACTTTAGGCGGTGCGGTAGCTTTCATTATATTTGCTATCTTGTACTTCTATGACTTTCTCAGCATCGATACCTCTGAGCCTATTTGAATTTCGTGAATTTTCAACTGAGGTTTCTCTAGTATAGATACAATTTTCATCAAAAAGCATTTGTCATATATTTTTGAACGACATCTTCTAATTACCATTTTCCATTAATGTCGATACCCTTTATTGTCAAGTCGTTCAAAGTAGTTCTCCTTACTTCATTCTATGGTGCCCCGAGTCATGAATTTCATCACCAAATCAGGTTTCATGGGAGGTTTGGACGATACAAATTGTAAGGCATCGTCCTTTTGGCCCACCGCACCGTCACTGCCTCTGGGGCTCTCGCCCGATTCTAATGCCTTCACTTCTTCCTCAGTGAGGAACCCATCAAAGTTAAACTCGTCTGCCAACTCCTTGACTTTCAAGTGACACCACTCAGCGAACTCATTGTCTCTCTCAATAGTCAATTTGAAGGCTTCGCTCTTCTTTATCGCTTCTTCCACCCACTCATCTACGGCAGGCAACGGTTTCTTTCGCAAAAGCGTGGTTACTAAGCCTTCGTGTTGCGTAGTGGGGAAGTTGGGGAGAGGATATGCGTTTGTAGAGCCCAACACTTCACTGTTGTGATCTAGCTGAGACGCTATACTATGTAATTGTGTGATGAAGACCTGAAATTGGCCATGTAAATTCAGATAGCTGGGAAGCTTAGCCTTTGGGTTCCTGTTGGAGTAGTTGATTTGGTCTGCTAACTTCCGCAAAGACTGATAGACCTGATGGAGCCGGTTTCGAATGAGCTCAAGCGAATCTATTGGAATGTTGTTATGTGGATTCAAATTGGCCACTTCGCTGCCTGGTTGCAGTTTGTTCATGATTGGGCAGGTTTAATTAAGTGGAGGTAGAATACTGATTTAAGGGCGAGTCCGTGCACACCAAATAAAGATGGCTTTGGTGTATCAATAGCTGGAAAATGAGCTGCGAAAATATCACAAATGAACTCAGAACCAAAATCGAGAGCGGATATCAAAGTAACTCTATAGCCATGTAACAAAATAGGATCAAGTTCATGCGTATGAAATTATTGATATAGCTTTTCAGGCATGTCCTTTCCGCGAGTGCGCTCGCACTTGCGTGCACCAATTCACACCAGGCAGGCAGGCAGGCAGGTAGATGTGATACGGCTTTGACCATCAGCAGGCAACAACGTAAATCACCACCTGTATCAGCATGATAAAAGGCAATTACAGTCTCGCTAAGGAGGTACGGAAAAATGAGCAGAAAAGCAAGCAGAAGATACAATCGCGACAAAAGCACCAAAGCAAGCTCGAACAGCTCTCTTCTACAAATCCCATCGGGCTTTTTCTACAGATTGAGAAGCTAGAAAACCTTGTAGATCCCGACCAATACCAGCAAAAAAAACTTCTGAAGCTTCGACAAGACTGGTCTTTTATAAGAAAGAACAAGCTCTTTGAAGAGAAAGTCAACTCTTTCTTGGCTAATCGGCAAAAGACAAAGGACGCTAAAGAAAAAGAACAACGGAAGCTTCGCGGAAAGGATTCAGTCTACTTCAACCCTGAATTGAATCCTCTCGGAAAAACCCCTGATATCAAAAACACTACTGGAGATTTCAGCTTCCTACCAAATATAGCTAAGCCCGTCAAATCAGCTCACACGTACGAGCAAGACCCACTAATTCAGAAATACAACATTGAGCCACCTAAAGGAAATCCGCCTAAGTTTTACAAACATGTTCAAAATACTCAAAGAACCCTTAACATTTTTTCTGAAAGCATACAGAAAGCTAGCAATGAAGCCGAGATCCAGTCTAAGGCTTACAAGAGTGTAGACTTGGACACAGACAGCAATTATGAGCTGCACTCAGACAGTTGAGAGAATTTGCGTATCTATCGGGCTTCCGATCAAATTCAGTGACTATGTACATGGTGAGATCTATTTGAATTTTAGGATAGAAGCCTTACCACAATTTCCCATGTTCCAAACATGATGATGGAGTTGGGGACTGTCCTTAGCAAATGTGGGGTCAACCCTCCATACATACTTGCCAAGCCTTCCTCCTTTATCACGAGCTTGAAGCATTGTAATAGACCCGTATACTTCGGTATTCCGGTCTCCGCAATGGGAGCTTGTCTGAGCCTCGTTCTTACGACTTCATGTGGATACGTGACTAATGATGCAACAAACTTTGCCGCGCCGGCAGCTCCAGAGCGTGCACACCACTCCATGACATGATCTTTCGTGGTCTTGCTTAACTCGTCATGCCCGTGAATTTCCAAAGACTTTCTGTTGAGAAACGCTTTCATTTGCTCGTACAAAACCCACTGTAATGTGGACTCGACTCCTCCCAAGTAAGAAGCGCTCAAACCTTTATACAAACTCTTGGCACCTTCTGCCTTGATGACATATCTCAAACAATCCCAAGAATTCTTGAAATTTTTTCCTCTGGTTTTATCCAACTGAAGCCTCGTCTTGATTAACCATATCGGATTCGTGGCAGTGGCAGTTACAAATCCAGCACTAATTCCTGCTGCCAAGTGAATCCACGTCGCTTCTTCTCCGTTATTGAATTGCCTCAGGATTACTTCCTTACTTGAGCCATATGTGTAAAAATTGATGGATCTAGCAGGGATGACACCCACCAAGTTTGGTCCCAATCCTCTGAATAGAGCCCTACCACCTTCAGAGCGATAGATCGACAGGATCACTCCACAAGTTTCCTTGAAGTGCTGGAAAGCTTTGATGATCGGGTTACCCGATTTTGGTGTTTTGTTGTAGGCAGAGTGATAAGAGTCTGACTGTAATCTTGTTTTGACGACATCTAGCGGACAAGTCACAATTGCCCCGACCATTCCGCCTGTTCCACCCGCGATGAAATGAACCCATTTGGGTGTGCTCTTAGACGCAGTGCTGTCGACTGGCTCAATCTGTTTTAACGTGCTGGATTTTTCATCCGATACTAGGTACGGATCCGCTTTGCTTATATCATCCTCCAACTTTCTGGAAAGGCTTTCAGATCTCCCGCCCATGTTAATCTCTTGGAGCACTTGGCTTGACTGTGAAATCTAGGCATTCTTTTCGGTGAGTGAGCAGGTGTGGGTGCAGGCCCATCGCATCGCTTCTAACGCACCGAAACGCGAGCAAATGTCAGAGTATCCCTCCCGTGCAACATGCAATTCTGCGATATGCGCCACATAGATCCCTCGTTTCGAGCAGATGTCATCTAGCATTTTGAATTTACTTTGCTTCTGATTGTCGCAATCTTTTGCTTCATCAACTTTCATCTTCAGTTTTCTTATTTTTTTTTTTCATTTATTTATTTCTATATTTCACATCTTTCCTTACCATCCTCGTCGAATGATTTTGTTCTCTGACGCGCTTGTCTCTATTTGAGTGTCTTGATGAAGTTATCAAGATTATACTCATCTTCGTATTGAGACTCGTCCCATAATTGGCCCAACTCTCCCACGGCGTCGGACGGAACAAGGCCGCCAGTCAAATCCTCTTGCATACTTTTCTCTTTTTTCTCATTGCCATTTGTCTCTAACTTGGTAGCATTTTCATCAACGTCAAACAAATCTAACAACTGATTAGTGTCCATAGACGCAAGACCAGCATTCTGCTGATTGACGATGGTAGACGCAATGTTCATTTTGAATTTTTGTAATCCCATAATTTTCTCCTCCAAAGTCGACTTGGTGATCAATCGATAAACGTTCACAACTTTCTTTTGCCCTAGTCTATGAGCTCTGTCCATCGCCTGCAAGTCGTTCATAGGATTCCAATCGTGTTCCACAAAAATGACCGTATCTGCTCCGGTCAAATTGAGTCCGAGACCTCCAACTTTGGTCGTCAAAAGTAGCACATCTATTGAAGGATCCTCGTTAAATTTCCTCACGATAGCTTGTCTGTTACGCGGATCGGTCTTGCCGTCTAATCTCATATAAGTGACAGACGGCATATGCGTTTTGAATAGCTCCTCTTCAACAATGTCAAGCATGTCCTTCAATTGACAAAAAATCAATGCCCTGTGTTCCGATATGACACCTTCGGAAGTAACAAGCTGTTGTTGTTTTTGTCTTGCTTTGTTTTTCGCTCCCGAAAATTCGCTATCACGGACACCAATTCCACACTCAAGTAATAAAGTCTTCAACGAGAGCAATTTTGGAGCGTGCTCAATACTTCTGAGACTCGAATTGTTGTTCGCTAGATATTCCGTAATTTTTGTGGATTGCGGGTGGTTGGGGGTCATCACTAAAGCTGGGTGGTTGCATAGTTTTCGCATATACTGGAGAACTTGAAAGATGTGTGTTTTGGAATTGTCTTCCACAGTTTCCATTGCATCTTCTTTCGAGATTTCCTCTTCAATAACATTTTTTTGCTTTGTAACAAAGTCTTTGTAGAGTATTTTCTGCAAGTCTGAAAGTTCACAATAATAGTCTTGGATAATTTTCGGTGGCAAGTCTGACAAAACATCCTCCTTCAAACGACGAAGCATGAAAGGAAGAACTTGCTTGTGTAGGGATTCGAGAGCTAGAGCACCAGCTTCTTGCTCTTTCGAGGAGGTTTTGCTATTTCTACTTGCAGCAATTGGCTTTGCAAATTTCTCCATGAAATGTCTCTCTGTACCGAGAAATCCTGGCATCAAAAAATCAAACAAAGACCATAACTCAAGAACATTGTTTTGAATTGGAGTTCCGGACAAGATCAATCTATGTTCAGCTCTCATTCTTTTCACTGCTTTACTAAGCTTTGAGGCAGAATTCTTAATAATGTGACCCTCATCAAGAACGCAATAGTTGTAGGACAACTCACTCAAGATATCAGCGTCATTTCTGCAGACATCGTATGATGTCACAACAACATCGGCATCAAAGATGAATGGCCTGATGCTAGCTCTTATGGTAGGTCCACCCGCATATACCACAACTTTTAAAAGAGGAGCATATTGGTTGAGCTCCTGCTCCCAATGACCTGTTAACGAAGGTGGGCATATGATTAAGCTGGGCAATTTTTTAAACTCGTCCGATTTTGTCTCCTCGTATTTGCCAGCTCGAATGTGGTGGTCAGAAGCGACGATGCAAATCGTCTGCAAAGTCTTTCCAAGGCCCATATCGTCACACAAAATTCCATGCAAGTGATATTTGTTAAGAAACGCTAACCAGTTTACACCATCTTGTTGGTATTTTCTAAGAGTTGCTTTGATGGCGACCGGAAGTTCGAAAGGTGCAATCTTAGCTGGATCCATCATTTGCTGGATGAATTGTCTCTCTCGATCCCTGCCGGTTAATAGTTCATCAGGCATATCTGGTGGGTCGGGGATTCCGGCCTCCAATGGAACAAGTTTAATTATAGACGCAAAAGTGGTACTTGCCAAAACCCTCACATCTTGATCGGCATCGCTCATTCGCCCCATGACAGGAACTATCAAAAACACGATATAAGGTAGAATGTCAGACCCCATGGTACTAGCCACATGATATACCGTTTCGATAGCACCTTGCCTTTCTCTAAACTCACTTGCATTGTTAAGCATCGGAAGAATTGATTTCACCATAAAAGGAAAAGATTTGGAAGGTAACACAGAGCAAAGAGTGCTAAAACATTTTGAAGAAGAGTATCGGAAAACCGCAAGTCTACTCTTGAGGCCAAAGAGCAATTGCGGTAAGATACTCTCACATTCTTGCTGGGTCTTAGTGCCTAGTTTCGGAAGAATCGTCCTCAAGACTCCCAAAGCATCAATGATATTTTGCCCCTCTGACTCATTTTCCAATATGAAACCGTCATACTTCTCCAATAGCTCAAGAGGTCCAAATAAAATGTCTTTAAGTTTTGGAAGTGCTTGCATGAGATCATCTCCAAAGGCATTGATAATTTTTTCCATAGTCAAAAGAGCGCCACTCCGTTTGATTTTTGCTTCATGCACAGCCCGTTCATGAGCCGCCATGTCTGCCGGATCTTTAGTCGCTTCTTCTTTTCGGAGCGAGAGAATATTGTCTTGTAGCTTCGCATTGTGAATAAATTCTGGTACCTCGGATGTATCAACACAGAGGAAGGCGCATAAATTTTTTAGAATCTTATCTGAAGCGGCCTTCTTGCCAATTTTGTTGAGTTCGCCAATAAGATGAGCCATTGCGTTAGCTGTTCTTTCATGCAATAAAAGAGTCTCTTCTTGTTTGATACTGTCCATAAGAGATCGAATGATAGGGTTGAGCTTCTTTGGTACACCACTTAGTGCCAATACTGCGGCTGCATAAGCTGCAAATATACTCGTTGAACGCTTGGAGCTGGCTATTTGAGCCTCATTCAAAGCGACCGTGATACGGTGTTTCGAATCTTCCAATGCTTGATTGGCAGATATACGATTTGACGCCGAAAGGTTTTTTACCAACTTGGGATAGAGCTCGTCCACGATTTTGGTCGCACTTTCAATTCCGAAAGCTTCAGAGCCGCAACCAGATTCTCCCTGTACAACGACTGGGAGTTGCGGAAGTTTGCTGGGCGACAAACTTCCTTTGCTCGTAAAGACATCAAAAAATTGAAGGCATGCCGTTCTCACGCTTTTCAAAGTAGGAACAAGCTCTCTATAATATGTGATTCCACTGACGCTTGTCAAGGAGTCAATGAATATGTCTGTGAACGTTTCTGATATTTCAGCTATCTCCGCTTGTTTCGACAAGTTTGCAAATTCTTCAACGATAATGGCTGTGAACAAACGGGGAGTGGCATGAGGAGATGAAAGGTGTACTTGGAGGCCTTCGAGTGTCTTGGCAATTATTTTCTGATCTTTGACCTTAGAGAGAGCCTTTCCGTATGCTTCAGCTGCCGCGACTCTCGTCGCGATAAAAGTGTCAAAGCCAACAAACATGACATCACCACTGTGAACTGGGGCATCAATATTAATTCTGAGTTCATCACTTGGGTTGACAAAAGATTTTGCCTCCACCTTTCTCTTCCTTCCGCGCTTAGCTTGGCCATCAACAGCATCACTCTCGCGATTCATGTCGGACTCGCTTTCATCCTCCCAAGAAACCTCGATGTTTTTGAAATTGAGCCCTGAGGGTTTCATTAGTAGACTCCCATTCATATGATAGTTGTGTCTCGCAATGCCGATTGGAGTCATAATCAAGGTCATCAAAGGCTGCAAGTGAGGAGCAAGATAATTTTCCACAGGCTTCAAGTTATTGTTGCCTTCAATCTCAATAAGTAACTTTTCGAAGACGTCCAGTGAAAGTCTCAAAACTTCTGGGTTTTGTTCCACAAGCAAGTTTTGAAATAATAGTCTCAAAGCTTTTGAAGAGATCCACTGTTTTGTTGTTGAATCATTAATGTTAAGAAATTCGAGTATAGTCTTTAAAGTTGCTCTCCTCACATTTGTGATGGGATGTCGAAGGAAGGGGAACAACTTTGGTACAAGCATCTCGAATGAGTTTTGTGAATTTTGAAAGCCTGGAGATTGCATAATCTGAATGACTTCACCGTGAGTGCAAATTTTTGAGAGCAAATCCATTACAGAACCAATGGATGCAGACAAATCATCTTCAAAACTGGATAGACATTCCCAAACCACCTCTAGTAAGGACCTGACAACTTCAGTTCTCGTTTTAACAAACTCGTTTGCAATGGGGGCCAAGGTCAACGCCGCCACAGATTGTACATCGTCTTCACTTTCTTTCAAACAATGGAGCACCATTAAAACCACTGAATCTATGAGGCTGGTCAGCGATAGGAGAACTTCTGTGCGAACACTCACGAAATATCTCACCCCAAGCATTCCCCCATGTTTAGCTTCCCAAAATCTCGGTGAATCTGGCTCATCCAACTGTGGTTGGAGCACAAGGCTTTTGAGAGACTCAAAGGTTTTCAAGGTTGTCTCGATATTAAGATGAAGAAGCAAAGCAGCGAGTGTTTGCGCACCTGACTCCCTGACAGGAGCAACGACTGTGTCGTTGACATAGTCAGCGAATCTATCTAATGCAAAAAGGGTACAGATGCGAACTGCCAAATCTTCCAAAGTTGCCAGATTATTGAGATCGTTTTCCTCTTTCGACTTGTTCATGACTCTTCCTGCTCCATCTCCATGAGCCCTAATCAATTCTCGAAGTCCCAAGGCAGATCCGTGTCTGACTTCCCACTTATCATGGAAGAGGTCATTTAATAGAAGCTCATAGACGCCTTGGAATTGCCAAATGAGTCCAACAACCTTTGCGTGCTGCGAAATTAAGGGCGAGAATTCGAATGCCCTTGTCTCTACAATTAACTTGGATTCGCCCTGTTGTGGGGTCACATCGAATTGCGAGGAACTTTCAACCTGAGGAGTGTTTGAATCAAACTCTCCATTCTCACTTAGCTTTCGCGAAAGAGAAGATTGAGACAAATCTACGGGTGCAACTTTACCTGCGGACGATTTGGCATTCACTTTTGCTCTTCTTCTTTGCATTGCTTTTAATCTGGCGCTAGCGGCAGGCGACTTTCCGCCAGGCTCTGCCACCGGGGATCCATTCGACAGTTTACGCTCGGTCTTCATAGCCTGTGCTTCCTCTGTTTTTACTTCCTTGCTGTCGGGCTTAGCGTCATCCATTTTGAGAACAGGTTTGTGTTTTTTCAATTTGTTGAGGAGGGCCTCGCTCTTAGAATCAGGTTTGTGGGAGTTGTACTCAAGGCCGCCAGTAGCTAGAAGCTTTTTACCGCTTTTGAGGATTTGTGGCAAGTCCCACAGGTCAAAAGAAACTAGTGTGAGAAGACTCTCGTCTAATTTGCGTAGTTCTTCATCTTGCTCAAGTTTGACGATGGTCTCCTCCTCTTCTTTGACGATGCTTTGGTCTTCTAGTTTTTGAAGCTGCTTTTCTTTCTCGATAGATGCTTGTGAATTGGGATCCCATTTAGGTGCGTGATTGACAACTCCACCAAACGCTCTTGCTGCTGCAATTCTGGTTTCCCATGTATCACTTTTTAGAAAGGGGTATACTCTACCCAATAAGGATATGATATCCTCCGGGTGGCTTTTCGCGAGATCAGAGAGCTGATCAGCTGCTGTGTTTCGGATGAATGGCGTGGAGCCCGTCTCTAATAGAATGACGAGTCTATCTAGTCTCGACATTTCCGACTTGGAAATTTAAGCCTGCAACTTCAGTTTAAAGAACTGGAGGGAGCACAAGCGCAATGCAGGAAAGACTATGGGCCTGAAGCAAGTCTGACACAGGTTTCAATTTGGGGTGTCCCGTGAGAATCCGAGAAATAAATTTGCTCTTATGAGAAGGTAACAGCCAGGATCAATGATGAGAGTGTGGTGTGCATTATGAAAATTGCGAGAAATGCAGCAGCTTATATACTCTGGGCTGCAACCAACGCGCTCGGTCGGAGTGCACCCAAAGCACTCATTCTGTCTTGTCCTCTTCTCAAATTTAGACTGGCGATCTTACACCTTTTTTCTTCGCTTCGACGTGAACAAAAATGTTCATGTCGAGCATTTTGCTTGCCAACACACCCGGGCTCCTATGATGGGAAACGTTTCTCCTTCGTCTGGCGTATAAAATCCTGATCTAAAGTAATGTGTTGTGAAATTCTTTTCGACCCCTTTGACCTTATTCTCAATTCTATTCACAGTGACTTTTCATCACAGCTTTTTTTATTCTCTCGTATGAGCATTCGCAAGATTTGTTTACCCTTCTCTTGGCTGTCGGATTTTCGTTAGACTTGAGGCTTTAAGCAGTTCTGTAGTGGTTGCGAGGCGCGCTGTTCCCAATCATTGGCCGCCGCTCAAAGTTTTGAGTCCGAAGAAAATCAAGGGAAAATTGACGATGATCAGCAAAATTGGGAAGACCCTTGGACTCTCCAGGATGTTTGAAGTGAGTCGTTGTGTTGAAAAAGTTGAAGAGAGAGAAAAAACAAAAAAAACGAAGAAGAAAAATGATGGTTCGGCCCATCCGGTGAGAGGGCCTTCTCAGCACAAGGCTCCAAGAGCTGCGATGTTCCTGGCTCGGAACCATACCTGGAATCACACTGCTGAGCTCTCTGTGTCTCGCTACCATGCCTGACAACATCGCCGCTTCCTCAATTGTGAATTTAAAATCTTACACAAATCTCACTTTATTCGCAGGAAATGATGGTGCAATTTTTTTTTGGTATTTGACGTATAATTTTCTCACATGAACTTCTTCTCCCTTTGACCACGAACCTCTGCCTTCTTCAGCTCCACGTCGTCTCTGCTGGCGTTGTACAGGACGTTCGTGTCTTGGTTCATTGGGTTTTCATCAGACTTCTGGAATTCCTTGAAGATCAATTGCTTCATTTGCTGTAACCTCAAGCCAGGAGACTCCTTTCTCAACTCTGGCAATCTTCTCTCCTCGTATGCTGCGTATGCTGCCTTCACTCTTCTCTCTGGGTGTCTATCCATATCTTTTGCGCCAACACCAGCATCTTTACCGGTCAATGCCAAAGCAGACAATGCGTCGTCGAGACCAGATGCGCTCAACTCAGGGGTATTGGAGTTGAAATCCAAGAAATCGTCAATCTTCCCTGTTCTTTTAGCTGCGACCTTAGCCGCTCCCCTTTGCTTGCTGCTCTGAGGCTTTGATGGCAAAGACGCTTCTTCAGCTGCCAAAAGCAAGTCTCTCTCTGCCTTCTTTCTTGCAGCTTCTTCTTTTTTGAACTGGGAATCTTCTTTCTTCTTTCCTCCTTTTTTAGCGCCATCTTCCCATTTGGCTGCTTCTGCCTCCTCTACGGCTTGCTCTGCTACAGCACGCTTTTTGTTGGAAGCCTCTGCTTTCTTTGCATTTCCAGCTGCTTTCTTTGAGTTTTCGCCTCCTTTTTTGGCCATCGTTCAAACGCCTTTTTCTATTTGGTGATTTACACTTTGAGAATCTGGTACTCGGTTTCTCGAATCGGTTGAAGCCGCCCGACTCACGTGACTATTTCGATCTTCGGACGTGGAGCTAAATGCGTGATTCGGCAATACAAGATCTTGCGTTAACAGTGTTTACTTAAAGAAGAAGAAAAAAAGAAGAAATAGATATAAAAAAAAATCTGATGTGTTACGCCTTTTCATAATTTTGCACCAGGCTTGAATGCTACTCTGCCCACAATTTGTCCATTCTTCATCTTTTGCAAATAGACGGGCAATTCATCCATAGGTTTGGTTTCCACAATCGGTACTATTCTTCCAGCTTCTATCCACTTGAGGACTTCTCCCTGTTCCCGGGAGTTTCCGCCAAAATTGAATATAATGTCTATTTCTCTTCTTGCCAAATCGTAATTTGGAAATTGGACCCGCAGCTTGGCCATTCCAATCATAACAATTTTGCCATTATTTCCGACAAAATTGCAAGAGCAGTCCACGCTATCCTGATTTCCCACAAAGTCAAAACTAACATCAAAAGTCTCGTCTTCGTGTTTCACATCATCAAAAGACGTGTAGAATTCATGTGCTCCCGATTCTGTCGCTAATGTCTCATTGCCCGGCTTTTGATCTACACAGACGATTTTGCATCCAAAGAACCGCAAGATTTGAAGAGCGTTGAGGCCCAAGCCGCCAGCACCAAGCACGAGGACCTTGCCAGTAGGAGTGAGCTTGTCTTTGACTTTCATTATTGCATGATAAGGTGTCAATATTGCGTCTGTTGCCGACGCGGCTGCTTCGAAACTGACTGAATCGGGAATAGGAATCATATTTCTGGGGCTTGCAACCAAAAGATACTCCTGGAACCCACCGTCTTTGGTGATCCCATATCCTTGGGATTGATTGACCGAGCAGTGATTGTCTTTACCTTCTCTACAGCTGTCACAAGCTCCACAAGAGTCAGATATAAAAATGGAAAATCGGGCACCCACTTTGTATCTAGGATCATGGACGATAGAGGCACCAGCCCGCGCCACGGTACCGCAAATCTCGTGGCCCATGACCATTTTGTCCGGAGACCTGGGATTTTGAGAAATGAGAATATGGTGGTCGGACCTACACAATCCTGCTACTTCGACCTTGAGTAAAACTTCATTTGGTCCTGGCTGGGCAACTGGCAAATTTCTGAATTCATTGATCTCCTTTGACCCGCGAACAAATCCATAGCCGGTTTGTGTGGTTGGAAGTGACATGTTTAAACAAAATGAAATCAGTGGCTCAGGATAAAGACAACTTTATAAAACGATTGAGAATGATGCCGCAAATTAGAACACAAGAAAGCGAAACGTTCAATAGAAAAGGAAGAAAAAAGACGATTGAATACGTATTTTATGTCTACTTTTCTTTTTCAGCAGGGAAGTGTGGGGTACATCGAGTTATCCGCGGCCAATGGCACCGCTAAAACTCTAAACAATGTATCCTTTGCGAGAGCGATTGCGGGGCATGCTCCCGCCGGGCAGTGAATTTATCCGGTGTTCCGTTGGCTTGTCTAGTTATTACTGAAAATAAGTAAGGCTCTGTATTGAGAATAAATAATGAAAGGTGTGGAAATAAATCCAATCCTTTGTTGTGAAGTGAAATATGAATCCCAGGGTTAGACACTTTGGTCAAATGACATGGAAATGCAAATGTGAAGAACTTTTCGTTGTTTTTGTTTGAGAGAAACTTTGAAACTCCGCATGATTTTCGTGAAAATGAAACAGCACTAGGGAAATCTTGAATAAAAATGAGCCAACGTTCAAATAAATTACTCAGATTTTTGTTTTTTTGCTGCTGGCTCTCCAAAATCAGTAACTGGTTCGCCGCTGGATGCTGCAAACACAGGCGTGGAGAGCTCGTTGTGAAAGTCCTTGATTATTGAGTCAACATCGTCAATGTTCAATTGTCTCACATCACCCAACAACTTGATCTTGTTAGTGACTTCCTTACATTGATCGTCGGTCAAATGAATATTCAACTGGTCGACTCTACTCTTGATGGCATTCCAACCTGTCAATCTGTTGGCGAAGTGAATGTACCTGGTCAAACCAAAGTCCGAAGGATTTAAGATCTCATAGGTTGATGGGTTAGCAAGAATAGCCTTTGCGTGGATTCCAGCCTTGTGCGTGAACGCACAGAAACCAGTGATTGGGTTGTTGAAAGGAATGTTGACTTGAACTGCGTCGGCAACCAAATTCTCCAAGTCTCTCAACTTGTGCAACTTGTATTTACCCAAAACGTATTCTCTGTCAGCAGTGATCATTCTAGCCATCAAAGCACCCAATGGAGTAATACCATTTCTCTCACCGATACCCAAAACAGAGGTGTCAATCAACTTTGCGCCTGCTTCCAAAGCAGTGTAAGCATTGGCAATAGCACAACCAGTGTCATTGTGGAAGTGGCACTCGATGTCACAGGAGACAACAGACTTCAAAGTCTTGACCAATTCATAGACTTGTCTTGGGTTAGCGCAACCAACAGTGTCAGCAATACCGACTCTGTTGACGCCAATCTTGCTAACGGTCTTGTAGATATTGAGCAAGTCAACAATGTCAGATCTGAAGGAATCCTCGGAGGAGAAACGAATTTCAATACCCTTGGACTTGACGAACTCAATGACTTCAATGGCGGATTGCGCAATGTAATTCATGTCCTTTCCGTGGGAGTATTGTCTCAAGAATTGAGAAGTACCGATAACAACATCAACACCGTCGACACCGGTCTCGACAGCGACTCTAGCATCATCCATGTGACAACGAATGTGAGTCAAGATCTTAGCCTTCAAGCCCAACTTACAGATGGCTTCGCAGTCCTTTCTGGACTGCTCAGAGGCGACTGGAGACGTCAATTCGATATAGTCGACACCAAAGTCATCCAAAGCTTTGGCGATTTCGATTTTCTTTTCAGTGGTGAAGAAAGCATTGGCGAACTGCTCACCCTCTCTCAAGGTAGATTCGATAACCTCGAACTTGTTGACGTTCGACAAGTAATCGTGGGGGTTGGGGCCGTAAGGATTGCCGGACATTTCAATTGTGAGTAATAACTAGAAATGGAGAAAAAAGAAAGAATTTCACCGAGATCTACAAGTGCAAACTCAGCCGACTTTATACCAGTCCAAGTGAAAAATTTTTAAGGGACATGGTGCTACTTAGTCCGACGGCTTCCTGCATTGGTAAAAGATTATGACTGATAAGTGCGCTATCGCCCGCTCCATGCCGGGCACCGCTGTGGACTACGCCGTCTGATAATGACTCATCCATATAAGAACGTGAACAATTGGCACCGGTGCGCAACACATTGCTTGCCCTTCTTCAGAGAGTTTCATGAGACGGTTGAGCGGGAGAGAGCACATAAAGTCTGAAAAACTAATCGAACATATTTGCTTCAGACTTCTTTTGACTCCCGATCAAAAAGAGAAATGGAAAAGCCGACACAAATTCGAATGGCCATCTTCGTCAATTCGCTCACGTGCACTCATCGTACTATGTTAATTGATAACTTGTCTCAATAAGAGAGACAGTGGAAGCATGAGTCATACGGCACATTCCAGGGCTGGTCGGTGCGTGTTCAGGCCTTTGCTTAGAAAGCTGAGGTACTTCATATCCTTCGCTTTTTTTTTTTTTCTTCCTCGTTTCTTTTTTGGCTCAGACCTCCTGGTTGCTTTCCAGACTCGCGTGCAGGATTCGGTTCAAATGGGAGCCGAATACCCAAGCATAGACTTCGACAATCCATACTGGAAGCACAGCAGTTGGCTGTGATCTTCTGAACATCCTCAAGGTCTTTGACTTAAGAGTATCACTTGAGTCTTCATTACTTATTATTGAAGTACGTAGTATCTTGGAGACTATTGTTCCCTCTGTATTCTACAAAGTCTAGACAGTTTTAGTCACCATTTTGACAAACCTGAAAATTTCGCTTCTCAACCTTATCAACTCAAGGTCCTTGATCAGCAATTTCCCGTTCAATCTTCCCACCAAAGTCTTGACAATATCATTGATTTGCGCATTGCTTAAGCCGGTGATACCACTCCAGTCTTTGGTTTTTCTCTCACGAGCCAAAACCAACCTATAGCAGCCAATGATCAATTTTTTAAGTCCGTAGCCCATGTTTGTGTAATTTGCAAAATTGTTAGATTGGTTCACGTACCTCAAGAGATATATTATATCCATGTATCTGAACAAATAGATGATCCCCTTCATGAACAGGGGCAACGAAAGTTGGAGTCGACTGACCAAAATCATGAGGAACTCATCCAAGGGCATCTCATTGGGATCAATGGTTCTGGAGGATTGTGGTGGGAAAGAATTTGTGATTTTCATAGCCACATACTTGACAACAATTTTCATAATCTTGCTTCTTTCGCAATTGAAGACTTCGGTACTCACCGACAGCTTCAGTACACTCTCTGATCCAGCGGAAAGAGCTTTAGCAGCCAGTGGCAATCTATTGGGCTTTTCCTGTTGTGGGGATTCGTCTAATAAGTCCTGTCTATCAAGATCTATCCGTGAATTTGGTGTTTTTGTGTCTTCCAATCTCTCTTCCTTTTCCTCCTTAATGGATTTTTTCACCTCTTGCGTAGCAGAAAGTGCAGGGTTCACAGACTCGGCCTCATCTGCACTAGCCGTTTTAGTACCATTCACGCTTTCGCCCTCGGAGTCTTCACCGTCGTGATCTGAAACTAGAAGCGGCATATCGAGATAGGTTGACATCTTGTCGTTTTCCTTCAACTGGGAATCTTGACCTGACAAGTCTAGAAACTCATCCATTGGAGAAGTCGAGGAAGTAATCGATGATTCGGAAGGTGGCATGTGAGACGCATTCGATGAGGGAAAATGAAGTATATTGCTAGCGTGTGACCCGTTCTTTCCTTCGAGCCCAGCGTGGCCGGGTCTCGAGTTTGGGGTCATATAATCGTCGTTGATGGCCACCATTGAAGTTATCATGTTCTGGTCCAGCCTCGGAAGCTATGGTGATTTGATCAATGGAAATAGGCTAGTTCAGGGTTCCGATTCCCGAGGTAGTTTCGATCACGAGTTCTTTGAATAAATCTCTTGCTTACGCCTTGTTCTTTCTTTGAACTAATGAGCACAGGCACGACAGATTCAAGGTGTCTTAAACAATATGTTTCGTCAAACTACTAGGTTGAAGGCGAAGACTATCCCTGTTGCGTCTAGTAGAACATTGCAACTGTGAGATATGTAAAGTAATGAGTAGATGACAAAAAAAACTGCAGAAAATTAGTTATCCCCGCAAACTTAAAGACCTGAAAAGAAGATGTGGAGCTTTGTACTCGAGTAAAGTGTGTTGATTTGTATTCGACTGAAGGAAGACACGGAGTAGAATCGAAACTGTGGTGCAAGGGATTAGATGAGGCAGGAGAGTTTCCGCGAGATACTGAGTCATTGTTCTTCAGAGGTCACGTGAATGAAAACGCGGGAAAAAAATGTGCACCGGATCCCGTAGTCGGGCAATGTGGGTAGGCCAGTGAATCTGAAGCCGGAAGGCGTTTGTCGAGAAAAATATATATATATACGATATCTTCGAGGAAGTGCCTCGATGTTGATTTCCATGCAGAGATACTGATTTTCGTTTAGATATTCTCCTCATCGCAGTCTTTGATCATGTTTTTGAACAGTCAGAAACACGGACAGAAACGGAAACTCGAAAGTGAGGGCCCTTCACGCCGCACTTACAGTGAAGCTCGGAGATAGTCTCGTCGTGCCGAAACTGCCCGGTTACTAATGTTCAAATGGGACCAAGCATGCAACAGCTTTGAATCTGAGTACAACGTGCCAATTTTACTAAATTCATGACGTAACGAATATACGCAATTGTGGCGTAGAATCCGATTACTTATGGTGATGCTGCTTTCAGAAGACTGGACTGCTGAATATGTCAAGGTGGATATATCTAACATGAGACTTTGAGGGTTTGACTTACAGTTTTACTTTGCGGGTTCTTGAGAAGCTGAGATGATGTAACACTAGAGGTTTGATCATCTACTTTTCTCGAAGAGGCAAAATTTCTAAACCACATATGTGTCTTGCCGGCAAACACTGATATTGATTGCAAGGATAAGGCTCTACAAAGTACACGTCACGTATGCGTTTTAACTGACTCTCGCGTGTCTAAAGCTCAGAAAACGATCTGTGGGGAGATTGACAAAAGCTTTAAAAAGACTCGCCCGTGGGTGCTTTTTTTGTTCAGCAGTCTATGAATTTCTCAAGAAAGAGGTTACGATCTGCTGTTTTTCTAGGGGACCTATGTCTGCGGCGGATGTGTGGAGTGCGTGTGTTTTTTTTCGGCTAGGGTGATATACATCATTGGCTGTCTGTTTGATAGTGAACTCTATCTGTAGAATTATAAATTACTTTTTGCAAGACACGCACGAGCGACAAATTGAAACCTACATGAAAACACGCTTAACGGCTCAAAGCTCCTGTCGTTCGTGAGTTTCATTTTTCATGAATTTTTGATGAATGCCTTTTAACGCTTCGCAAGGTATTTTGTATTAAATTTGCACCTAGCCTCTTGAGCACGCGAAACCCTCGCCAGAGCCAAAACCATCGGGGAGCCGTCTGGGTTCCCTTCACCAAGGATAAAGAAAAACTAGTAATTATCAAAACAAAAACAGGTAGGATCAGTAATATCTCTGTTCAAATACAAAAGAGGCTTGCTTCATGTGGTGACCTCAGTTTCGGAATCAAAACTGGTTTTCTTTTTAACACTGGTTGCAAAAGGTTTAATTTATCTCGGCCTATGCCCACACTCCGAGCAGGTCTTGTCTTATCGCGCAAAGTTTTTCCCTGAAATTTAATATACCACTCCAGATATTACCACCCATGGCTTCCACTCTGGACTCAATGCGTACCGCCAGGACTTATAAGGATGCAATTACCCTTTTGAATAGTTTGCAATCAAACTTTGCTGCTATCGAAGCGGCAAAAGCCCTGAATATCTCTCCGGCTAAGCGCAGTGAACTCTCGATCAACGAGGTGCGGGAGTATATCAGGAGATTGGGCTACCAGCCAAAAGACTTCAATAAATTGAACATTATCCATGTCACCGGAACTAAAGGTAAAGGTTCCACCTGTGCTTTCTCCGAGTCGATCTTGTCACAATACAAGAATTCAGGGCTTATAAAAAAAGTCGGTCTCTTCACGTCTCCCCATTTGAAATCCGTCAGAGAAAGAATTCGCCTCGACGGAGCTCCCATAACCGAGTCGAAATTCACAAAGTACTTTTATGAGGTCTGGGATAGGCTTTCTACAACTACCAGCGATCCTGAGAATTTCCCAACGCTACAACCTTGCGATAAAGTGAAGCCAATGTACTTCAAATACTTGACTGTGTTGTCCTTCCATGTATTTATGTCTGAGGGTGTCGACACAGCAATTTATGAAGTTGGGGTGGGCGGGAAGTACGACTCTACCAACATAATCGATAAGCCCACGGTGGCGGCCATCACCTCTTTGGGTATCGACCATACACACATGCTTGGCAACACTATCGAATCTATTGCTTCCAACAAAGCGGGGATTTTCAAAGAAAATTGCCCCGCAATAGCCAGCGAGCAGCGTGAATATCCTGAGTCCTTATTGGTGGTGAAAGATATCGCTGGTGAAAATAAAGTCTCGAGCTTTGAAGTAGTCCCAGAGAGCTTGATTCCGAGAGATCTCAAATTGGGATTGGCAGGCGACTTCCAAAGATCGAATGCAGCCGTTGCCGTCAAAGCTGCTCAGATTCATCTTAAGCATCTTGGGGTCGAAAACGTGGATGTGGATGATCTTCCAATTGAATTTATAAACGGACTCGAATCCGCTCGTTGGGATGGAAGATGCCAGATCAAAAAAAATTATAAGAACTATGAGGGAATCACCTGGTACATTGATGGCGCTCATACTATGGAATCTATCAACGTCGCCTCAAACTGGTATGCTGGTGTTTCTTCCAATTCTGGCACGCCCAAAATTCTTCTCTTCAATCAGCAGAACCGCGAGAATGCAAAAGATTTATTGGAGAGACTATATGATGTAAGCGTGGAATTGTCTAAAACAAAGTTTGACCACGTGATATTTACTACAAATATAACCTGGTCTGACGGCAGCTACAACAATGACTTGGTTTCTATGAACAACTCAAAAGATGATATTGACAAATTGATCATCCAGAAAGAATTAGCCAGCAAATGGGACTCTCTAGATAAGCAACATGGCATTTCCTCTAGAAAACATATTTTTCCTGACATAGAGACGTCGCTCAAGTTTATCAAAAGTTTAAGTTTGGAAAAGCAAGAAGCTGAAGTGTTTGTTTGTGGATCGTTGCATTTAGTAGGAGGTTTCCTCACCGTTCTACAGGGCGAGAGAGACTGAGCGTTTGGGAAGAAATTATTCGGCCCAAACCGCATGCACGCATCGTTAGCAAGGCCATCGAATTGTGGTATAGAAGTGGGGTCAATAAGCAAGCTCAAGCAATGTGCTTTGGTTGCCAACCAAACGTTGAAATTATCGAAAGTCGCATATACAGTCCTACAATACATAAATGTAGACCATCTCACGTTGATTTTGATACATAGTACAGGTTTATCACTGATACAAATTGTCTGACAACGCTGAACGTTACCCGCGTGACAATCACTAAATCAGCTGGTGCTCTCGACTCCACATATCTATTATATCATACTTAATTGGCATTGCTATTGTTAACGATGTTGTCCTTTGCGTTCAGCACAATCTCATTGATGTTTTCCAAGGTGTGCTTCCAGTTCAAAAGAGTGGATTTCACAACATCCCAGTCTTGCCCAAGCCTTTGATCATCTCCAGCCAAGATAAGTCTGTTGACTCTGATCAAGCAAAACGTTTCTTCGACCTGATTCATTTTTCCTTCGATGACGCCGGCCTTGATCGAGTCGATCAACAATTTTTCGAATGCAGCGGTTGATGAAACCAAGTCGCTTGGTATGTCATGGTATTTGAAAATGTTTTGATGAGATTCTTCATTTTCGACGAAATACTTGGCCAATGCCAAAATTTTAGACTTGTAGACGACCTCCTCTGTCAAAGATGAAGGCACAGATGTTATCAAGTTACCGTGAGTATATTCAACAAAGACTTTGACCAATTCATCGGAAGAATTTTGTTTTAAAGATGAGGCAACATTGTTATTCACTAAGAATGAGACATCCACGACAGAAGAAGACAAAGCAAATTTGATCAATTCACGCAACTCGTTCAGAGACAACTCATATTTTGCGGAGAATGCTTTAATCAACTCCAAAGACTTTTGAGTGAACTCGGTATCCAAGGAGATGAACGACCAGAATAATTGTCTGACTTGTTCATCCGAGGCATTGGCGGCTTTCAACCAGTTGAGCAAGTTGTCACCAATGGAGGATTGAATCAATTCGAAACTGACTTGCGTCTCGGACACAATAGACAAAATCGTTTGTATGATATCGATTCTGCTAGCGGATGTAGGAGGCAACAAATTGAAGAACGTATTAAATGCAGACAAGACGGTGGTGGGTTTGAGCGACTTTCTATCTCTTAATGAGGGCTGGTGCGATGGTGTACATTCTTTTAAGAGAGTGTAAATCTTCGAGTCTTTCATGAAAGCTTGCTCGATTGTGAGGCCCTCGAGCTCTTTTATGATATAGACGAACAAGTAGAAAGCTGGCTCGAAATCTTTGTTGCTCAAGGACGTTAATGTCTCCTTAGTGGATCCGCTGAGGATTCTTGAGGCCAACTCCTTTTTGTTGGTGACTTCATCGCCCAAAAACTCGTTCAAAGACGTTGAGAACTCAGTGTTTTGGCGAACAGAGTCAATAATCAGACTGTATTCCGTGACAGAATCTTTTAAGTCGTTTTCAACGACGATAACAGAGGCCATAATGGATGCTTTTATGACTTGACCCTGCTACTTTTGTTTTCTTTTTTTACCCTCGTCTATGGAAGCCTGCATTATCGCTGAGAAAACTTTTCAAGTAAATCACGTGATCAGAGCGGTTGCCAGCTTCACCGCCCCATGGGAAATTTAGCGCGAGTTGGTGGGTGCAAAAATTAGATGCGTCGCGAGTCTATTCGGGCTTGACATCCTCTTCGTCTTCCTCTTCTTCGTTAATGCTTATGAATTTGCGCTCAAACACATTGGTAACGGGGTTTATAATAGGGCTGTCACGCCTCCACGTATGAGAATCAGCACTCGGCATCTTGAGAAAGCCCTTCAGTAGCTGTGACGAGGACTTGCCATTAGACCCGCTAACGTCCATGTTCACTCCATTTGGCCGAAACTTATTCATTGAATTCACTGCCCCTCCGACTACAAATTTGTGAGAAATTTTTCCGCCGATTGGGGGCGAGATTGAACGAGAGATACCACCTTCCCCATTTTGAAGGAGAGCTGGCGAGGGCAGTACCATTTGTCCATTGACTGAAGAGTGCTTCGACAACGACGATTGTCTTGCTACCCTTTTCGTAGAAGAGCTCCGCCCAAATTCGTGTCGAGGAGAAACTGGTCTTGCAAGTAGATGCGATCCATTGGCTCCTTCATCAAGACGTTCTGCCATGTTCATTATCGCACTGCTGTCATCCGATGAATTTGTTGAGACTTGCGAAAGAGGGTTTTTCCGCCGTGTGGCAGTGGTACTTGAAGACATAATCAGGGTATCGGAGGATAACCTAAAATTGGGCGGACGCCTCTTGCTTCTTGAAGTAGTTGCGAATGACATGGGCCTTTGCGGAATATCCTGCTGCGATACACTAATTGACGAATCGTAAGCACCATCGTCATCATAAAAGTCGTCATCAAGATCTGTTCCATCCATCATATCGAGCTCTGATTCTGACATGGCGTACAACTGGCTTGCCTGGCTATATTGGCTGAACTGAGATACAACAGATTCAGGTCGATGTCGTTTCGAAAAGGCATCAAGTCCATTTGAGGTCTGAGCTCTGCCACTCGGCTCCGCCGCAATTGTCAGATCTTCTATGCTCGCATTGCTTTTCTCCGGGTCTTCTTGAGACTCGTTTATTGTGATAGCACGATCTTCCAGAGTCTGAGACAGGTTGACTTCGGTATGACGGGGAGTTTTGGCGACATTTATTTCTAAGACACCGTTGTCACTTTTGTTCAGAGTTTGGCCCGAGGTTGTCTGTGAAATCGAGGAAGACGCTTCCATTACACCAGAATCATCATCTTTTTGCTTGCTCTTCTTCCAAAATTGTAGCTTTTCTAAAATTTGCTTGCTCTTGGCTTTTGGGACAAGGTCTGGCTGATATAAAAAATTCGAACTTCTTCGGTCGTCCGTGTAGAATGATACCGAGCGCTCTAAAGGAGTCAGTACTGTGTGTTCATTCAGCACGAACGAGGAACCATTGATTCCAGAACTTTTAGGATATGAAATTCTGCGCTGATGTTGAGTGGATGTCCTAGTGGTATTTTCACTCGACATTCTCGTCATGTTGGATGTAGAGGGGGAGTAGTCGTTCTTATTAGAAGTGATACTCAAAGAGGTGAGTATCTTCTCAAGTGGCTGCCCATCGGGTACTTGATCTGATAGAGATAAAACACTTTTCACTCTTTTCTTTGATCTCTTCAACTGCCTCTTGGCTTCGTAATATCTCTTCCTTCTCAAATGACGTCTCTTTTGTTTTTCAAATTCAGCCTTTAGAGAAAGATCATAAAAGGCAGTGAGTGCATTGGCTTGTCCATTGAGTTTTGAAGCCACCAAAACCTCAGTGTCAACGTTTGCTTTCTGCAATTTTTTGAGAAGATCTTTTTCCATTCGGGACTGAAAAGGGATGGTGTGAACATTGAAATACTGGTTGATAGAGACGAATGAATCTGAATCAGTTAAATTTGAACTTCTTCTTTGGGATCTTGAATTCGTGACGTCAATCAAAAATGGAGAATTGAGGATTTCTGATATGCTAGGTCTTTTGGAGGGATCTTTGAATAACATCAGCTGCAAAAGATTGTTGACATCCTGAGGAACAAATTCTCGATACATTGGCTCCTCATTTATAATTTTCAATTTTGTTTTCATATCATCATCTTCGTCAAAAGGTAGCTGGCCATAAGCCATAGCGTAGAGGATAACACCCATAGACCATACGTCAATGGCAAAACCTGAATACTTTTCATTCTTAAGTACTTCTGGAGCCATGTAAGAGGTTGTGCCACACACTGTCGATAAAAACGTTCGCTTGTAGGGATTGAACTCACGGACGAAACCAAAGTCTGTGAGCTTCACTACCGTCTTTCCCTCGTCAGCCATTAGTATATTCTCGAGCTTCAAGTCCCGATGTGATAAGTTGAGTGAATGGACGTATCGTATTGCCTCGACAATCTGGTGGAATATGTTTTGACAGGAAAGAAAATCGAGGCGCCGCTTCTCGTAGATATGATAATAGAGCTCATTGCCCTCGCAGTACTCCAACACCATCCATAAGTGAGTCTCGGTTTTGATAACCTCGTACAATTTGACAATATTACGATGTCGGAGTTGCTTGTGGTAGTATATTTCCCGAACAATGTTAGGATCTTCAAGAAGCCCACACTTCAAGACTACTTGAGAGTGAAGTAGGACATGCTCAGCAAGATAGACTTTGCCAAAAGCACCCTCCCCGATTTCTTGTAATATTCGATAATTTCCAATCTGAGATATGCTGGGCAGTGTTATTTGCAAATAAAACTCGTTGAAGTGAGCTGCCAACTGTGCTGTTTCATTCTGCTCTTGAAGCCTGGATACTGAAACGGACATTCGCTTGAATTGGAAGGACAGATTTCGAATTACAGTATTGTTACTTATGTATTCATGACACCACTCAGGTTTGAGCTTCTATCAGAATGTGCACTCCCCAGCTTAATCAGGAAGGCCATCTGCAGCAGTTACCAGAGGGCTCGCGCTTCATGATCATTATTCTCTATTCCATCAAGAAAATAAATGGAGTCAAATCAATTTGAGCTGGAGCACATTGCGTTTTGTAAAAATGTTTTTCATCTAGAATTCTGTTCTACGTATGTGTGTATATTTTCTTGTATCGAATCTTTTTATACGAAGCTGCGTTAGTGCGTTTTTTCCAAGTTGAGCTGGCTGAGATGCAACGCGATCAATGTTCACTTTGACGGATTCTAACGTTGCCCATATTTGGCCAGATATACTGACATAATTTGCATCTCTCTTAAAAAGACAAGCCTTATCAAGTGAATAAACAAAGCTAGCATTTGAGAAAAATTAGAAACGTCTGTACCGATTAAATCTTGAAACTCATCCGCTGAACTGAACCCTGCGAATCTCACATCTGGAGTTTGCGTGTTCAAACTGCAACGACATTCACCATTGACTTGGTGAAATCTTTTCATATGCCAAGCTGAAAATCAGTTTCGGTTCCTGGCCGATAAAGCCGTCAATCGCCTTTTCGGAAAATCCTATTCAGAGACATCGACAGTTACTATCACAAAATGCTCATTGGTGTGATCAGCTCGCTTTTTCGCAATCGCATCACCCCATCGCCAGCCCACCCGCGACTTGAAGAGGTCGGAGGAGTCTCAAAGGTGACTAAAGGTCCACTTCTCCTGGCAAAAGCATCACTCAAATGATTTTCGCGAGACTTCGATCCAATAGATGGAGTCGCTCCCTTCATCGGTTGCATACATCAGAACCGAGGACAACTGGAAGACTGGCATTCTTTTGGCGGGGCAAGTTCTCTACTTCCACAGGCGTCGGAACCAAACCTACGCCACCCCAACTCAAGAACTTTACTCAGAATTCTCTTAAATTGATGAGAGCAAAGCTTGAAAAGCAAATATATGATTACCCTCATGAGGATCTCAACAATTTGAGCCATTGCAAAGCGATGGAACTAATGGATTCATTTGAAAAGAAAATATTGGCCCGCTTGGAAGACTTCTACAAGGAGAGCAAACTGGCTGGTGATGATGACAAAACGGTGTCGATCACACAGTATTTCAAGCCACGGCCGGAGTATATGCCCGCTATTGCTCAGCTGATATACATGGGTATGTATCCGAAAGACCTTAGAGATCATCTCGGTCAAGAGTCTGAAGAAATCGCCTTCTCAGATATTTTGACAAAGCTCTACCATCAACACTTTCTCCAAACTGAAATCTTGTCTGCGCCCAGACCAAATCAGGTTGATATGAATTGGGACATATCTCGACCAAGCGACTGGTACCCGGAGGCCAGAAAGATGGAAAGAAAAATTATCATGCATGTTGGCCCCACAAATAGCGGAAAAACTTATAATTCTTTGCAAGCATTTGCCAAGGCCAAGTCAGGCTACTATGCTGGACCCCTCAGGCTTTTAGCGAGAGAGATATACGAGAAATTTCAGAGCCAAAATATCAGCTGTAATCTAATTACGGGAGAGGAGGTTGTGCCCTCTCTCGACGCGTTCGGTAATGTTGCAGAGCTATCGTCAGGTACAATCGAGATGATCCCCTTGCACAAAAAAATGGATATTTGCATTATAGATGAAATCCAGATGATAGCAGATCTGAAGAGAGGATCAGCATGGACGAATGCTGTTTTGGGGGTGCAAGCCAAGGAGCTACATTTGTGTGGGGAAGAAAGTGCCGTCAAATTAATTGAAAGGCTTCTTGAAACCACCGGTGAAGAACTTGTTGTCAAGCGTTACGAAAGAATGGGAAAGCTCACAATGCTTTCGCAGCCCGTTGGTAAATTGAGCCGTCTCCAGAAGGGTGATTGTCTTGTAGCATTTTCTAAGCGCAGAATTTTGGAATTGAAATGTCAAATTGAAAACAGCACTTCACTCAAAGTTGGGGTGATTTACGGGGCTTTGCCGCCAGAGATCCGCTCGCAAGAATCAGCAAAGTTTAACAATGGAGAATACGACGTGTTAGTGGCATCTGATGCCATCGGGATGGGCCTCAATCTCAAGATAAAGCGTGTCGTGTTTTGGGCCTCGCAAAAGTTTGATGGAACTGACACGGTTGACTTATCTGTCTCCAATGTGAAGCAAATTGGGGGCAGAGCAGGTAGATTTTCATTGCAAGAAGGAGAGCTGGAGGGGTTTGTCACTGCGTTCCAGAAAAAAGACCTCAGCTTCATTGCGAAAAGCATGAAAGCGCCAAGCACTGATCTTGACAAAGCTTGCATTTGGCCTACAAATGAATTTTGGTCTGAATACCTTTCCAGCTTCCGAACACCAATGTCATATAAAGACGGTGTCAATCACTTCCACAAGTCGGTACAGGGAAAATACATGAAAGACTTTTTACTCAGCGACTTCGAGAACCTGACTCAAATCATTCAACTCATTTGCTCGAACGGACTTGACTCCCGTATCACAATAGAGGATCAATTGAGACTCGCACAAGTGCCTGTAAACCTTAAGAACGCGGAGCGAGAAGTGATAGAACAAACATTGCGGTTCTTCGAATGCATCGCGACGACCACATCGAAATCGGTTCTAGATCTTAACTTTCTTCATACTACTATTTTGGGTGCTGAGCCTTCAGTGAAGAACTCTTCACTCAAAATTGTCGAGATACTCACAGAGTTAGAGAAGAACCACAAGGTTGTGTTGGTATTCATGTGGCTCTCTCAGAGATGGCCGACTATCTTCGTAGACAAAGAGAGCGCAGGCGAAATCAAGACTCTAATCGAGAAGAGAATCGACGAAGAGTTGGGTTGTCTACGGATAGTTGCGAAAGCAGAGGGAACTAAGCCTTCAAAAAAAGGTAGGCGGCTGCGCTAAATTTTGTATGCATTTTGATGGAAATACGTCTCAACACATATTTGGGGGAATAAAGTGTTCGCGCACCTGGGCCGTTCCAAGTCTGTAAGAATCCAGTCGTGTAGCGTAGTCTGTGTGGGTCCCCCACCGCGCAGCACGTTACGCACACCCCCCACGAATGCCCCCGCGAAACCCCACCCTTGTCGGTTTTCTCGGTTATTGCATTTAAAACCCCGCTTTGAAATCTCTTCCATTAAAAGGACCCGAACTTGGATCTGGAAGAAGGCCGAACTTTGGCGCACCTCCCCAATCAAATTTAATAGAGAGTTTTAACCAACAAATCTTTTGCAATGCCTTTTGTTCTTGTCGTCGGAGGGCCCTCTGGAACTGGCAAAACCACCACGGCCACGCTTCTCTCCAAGCACTACAACTGCCCATATATAGAAGGGGATGACTTACACCCTGCTGCGAACGTGGACAAAATGTCGAGGGGAGAGCCTCTTACAGATGACGATAGATGGGGATGGTTGGAGAAAGTCAGCCGTACTAGTGTGGAGAGGGCTACAGATCCCAGCAACAAAAGCGGAATCTGTGTGATTTCTTGCTCCATGTTGAAGAAGATTTACAGAGACTTTCTTGCTGAGAAAGGTGAGGGAGCCGACTTCCGTTTCGTCTTTCTTCATGCATCTTTCGAAAACATCATGAAGCGAGTAGCAGCAAGGCAAAACCATTTCTTAAAGCTGAACATGGTCCAGTCGCAATTTGATATTATGGAGGTACCCCGGACAGACGAATTATTGAAGAATGGTGGGAAGGCCATTGCCGTGAACTGCGAAACCGGTAGCCCTGAGCTGTTGACGGACCTAATTGTGCACCAATTGGACATTTAAAAGCAACTGTGTTTGCCCGAATCGTTGCCCTACATAAACGCTATAGATTTATAGAATATAGACGACTGAATTTACTTCACCTACCACTGATGTGTTTTGATTTGTTTGATCTCGTCTAAGTTAGCTCAACTGTATCAGGTACATTAAAGCCTCGGCATCGTAACCACGCAAATCTCAGATTTGGGCCTGTAACCTTAAAACGTGATAGGAACTAAATTGAAAATTGCAGCAAAAGAACCAGAAAGAAATCCGAAAAAACTACTGGTTTCCAGAATTTCTCAAAAGTAAACAGGGTGTTGACAAAAATATACTTATCACCCCTAATGGGATAATAAAAACTCTGATTTTCCCTCACCAAAAAGAAACTTTATTTATCATGTGTGTCATCCAGATCTTCCAATTGCTGCGTGCGGAACTAGTGTTTGTGTGGTCGCGAGAGCTCCGGCCCCTGCTTCTCGTCTCAGTTTCGGGTTTTCGCAGGCTCCGTACTCCCGCACGAGGTACCCACGGAAGCCTCTCGTTTCGCCCATAAAACTCATGGAAAGACCCTTGAATTAAGCTGTAACGAGAAGTTTATACACTTTATTTCTTATTGCGGCTTACATTGTGCCTGAATCATTTCTTTCAACTCCTTTCCAACTCAACAGATATTTGGAAAATGAGTTTTGACCCGGAGTCTCTTCCCTATGTCAATCCCAAAAAGGACAGAAGAATAGCCCTAATAACCGCTGGCAATTCGGGAATAGGATACTTTACTGTATTACACTTATATCTCCATGGGTATATCGTCTACATCGCTGGCAGGTCCAAGACTAGGTGCATGAAATCCATCGATAATTTAACTAAGGAGGCCAGCCACATTCTCAGCCGATATTCGGAACCTCAAAGACTCAGTAGACTCCTCGGCGAGCTACATTTTCTTGAATTGGATCTTTCGAGCTTATCATCAGTGCTCAATGCTGTCTCGCATTTCAAAAACTCAGAGAAAAATCTCAACTTGCTCATCAACAACGCAGGTAACTCGTTTCTGCCGTACACTATCACTCCCGATGGATTTGAATTGCAGCTCCAAACAAACTATGTCGCCCCTTTTCTCCTCACCACCAAGCTTCTTCCGCTTATGGATAGAACAGTGGACCTATACCCTGAAATTGGGCCTCCCCGGATCATATACATCACCTCAGTGACACATCGGTTCGTCTTCCGGTACTTCAACTTGAATACACGGTTCCATTATCGCCCAAATGCTGTGTTCACATGGATTCGTTATGCCATTGCAAAGACAGCTGGGATACATTTCATGAGAATGCTTGCGCTACGAAACCCTCGTCTTCTTTGTGCATCAGTCCAGCCCGGGATTGTCATGAGCACTAACTATTTTGCATACTGGACTCGTCTCCCTATCATAGGTAGTTTGTTTTGGTGTTTGTTCCAAATATTCTCTTTCATATTTGGTGTCAGTATTGAGAAAGGTGCTCAGGCAGTCTTTAAGTGCTGCTTGGATCCCGCTCTCACGCTAAAGGCCGATAGTGGCTCACACTTTGATTTGTTCAAGGGGACCCAGCCAGCATCGATAGCGGCAAACATGGACTATGCAGCTCAGTCTTGGATCTGGACCGCTCATCAGTTGGAGAAACGAAACATCGAATTCGCCTAGACTATATTTATTGCATTTACAATATCACCTCGCTTTCTCAGTGCTCTTCAATCGTGTAAAGTATTTTCTCAAGAGCTCAGGGGCGAAAACATCCTGAAACTGTTCTATGAAATTGGCAAAAGCCCACCGATTTTCAAAACACAGGTAAAGACATTATCGAAGAAAAGAGAAAGCCATTTAATAGTATCTAATTAAAGAACATTCTTGCTCCCGCGAGGCTTACAATCTGGCTTCGTTATCAAGTCTCTCAACAACAAGAGCAGATGCACCGCCGCCACCGTTGCAAACACCAGCAACACCAATTCTTCCACCTTCTTGAGATAAGACGGAAAGTAACGTGACAATGATTCTTGCACCTGAGCAACCCAATGGATGGCCCAAAGCGACCGCGCCACCATATGCATTCACCTTCTCCTGTGGCAAGTTGCAGATCTTAGAGTTAGCCAAGCCCACGACCGAGAAAGCTTCATTCAACTCGTAGAAATCGACATCATCATAAGAAATCTTGGAGAATTTCAAAGCCTTTGGAATGGCCAAAGATGGAGCTATGGTGAAATCGATTGGGGATTTCTCAGCTTCACCCCAGCCCGAAATACGGGCAATTGGGTGCAACCCCAACTCCTTCACCTTGGCCTCAGAGGCTAGAATGATAGCAGCACCACCGTCGTTCAACTTGGAGGCATTAACAGCAGTGACTGTTCCATTTTCCTTTTGAAAAACAGTTCTAGATGTTTTGAGACGCGATTCATTAAAGCTTTTTGGCTCTTCATCTTCCGAAATCACCACATCTGGCTTACCACGCACACCTTTGATGGTGATGGGCGCAATCTCAGAGTTGAATTTGCCTTCAGACTGGGCTTTTTGAGCCTTGAGATAAGAGTTCTTGGCAAACTCATCCTGGTCATCTCTAGAGATGTTATGGTCCTTTGCACACTTCTCAGCAGCAACGCCCATCAATTTTTGTTCGTAGACGTCCAACAAACCATCTTTCTGGACACCGTCGACCATAGTAGCGTCGCCGAATCTGGCGCCAGAACGGGCGCTTGGAAGATAGTATGGAACATTTGACATGGACTCAGCTCCACCGGCGACGACGATGTCTGCAGTGCCAGTGAGAATGGCCTGAGCACCAAGAATCACGGCTTTTGTACCTGAGGCACACACCTTGTTGATGGTAGAAGAAATCACATCTTCCGGGAGACCGGCCTTCAAAGCAACTTGTCTTGCTGGGTTTTGGCCAAGGTTGGCTTGCAAGACTCCTCCAAAGATGAGCTCATCCACCATTTCAGGCCTGAGCTGGGGCACTTTTTCCAAAGCGGTTTTCACGGCGTGCGCACCCAAGTCGCTGAATGTGAGCGAAGAGAGCGAGCCTTGGAAAGAGCCGATTGGGGTTCTGGACGTAGATACAATGTACACAGACAGCATTTTTGAAGGGAGGGAAATTTGAATAGCGTGGGTACGGAAAAGAGATCTGGAAACGAGCTGCCCTTTATATAAATTTGTCAGTTATACGAGTGGTGTGTATTATGAGAGCGCGAGAAGCGCGGTGATATAGACACAGAGACACGGGCCCCCGCCATGTCTGTTACGGAACAAGCCATGAAATGAAAGAAGAGTTCTTTCACCGCGCGACAAGAATGTGAAAGTGAGGATAAAAGATATAGAGAGGAGAATCGCACGGGAGCAGAAAGAACAATTGCGGCAGCTTTCCAACTAGTTTTAGAACTCCAGCCTCATAGACGTGTTGTTCCTCGGGGCCTACTTAATTGCCCCGCTACCAGATTATTCGCAGTACGCCTTCCGCAGTCCGCTCGCTGTTGGCTCAGCCCGACGGCTTCGACGCAACGCATGTACGGATCTTCCAATCTGATTGAATCTGCTGACTTATCACCAAGGAAAGCACCATTATTTTAGTCGTAAATGCTTAAAATTTATCTGCCTTCGGCTGGGCGTTTTGCTGCGACTCGCAACTTCCACAGCTCCGCAGCATGTCTACTATTCAAATCTTCTGCTGCTTCTCCCCCACTGAGCAAGCCCGTACAAACAAGCACACCTCCGATGGAGGACAAGCATAATTACGATAAACACCCAATCTTGAAACGAGTCCCTCGTTTTCTTCGGCCCTACACTACTCAGTTCATCACAGCCCCAGTATCTCATGTCACGGCGTTTGTCATTCTTCACGAAATCACGGCTATCGTGCCATTGATTGGTATCTGGTATGTCTTACATCAGTACCATGATGCCTTGATGGTTTCGGCACTTGACTTGCCGGCCTGGGCCTTGGAAAAAGGTACGAAACTAATGGATAAGGCCATGCAAGACTACGATTTTGGCAACTACTCAATAAACGAAAAAATTCAGTTCATCAAGGAGGGTGCTTACGCTTACGTTATCGTCAAATCGCTATTCCCTGTGAGACTCGCTATATCTATATTGGGAATGCCTTTGTTTGCCAGATGGTTCGTTTTGCCCTTCACCAAAATGTTCTCCAAGAAGAAACCCGTCCCAGTATCTGCAGCTGGTACCATTGGCGAACTGGAGTCTGTGACTAAACAACATCAGACGAGGAAAATTGACAAGCCCAGGTTATGATGGAGTGTGAGTAACAAGCATCCTTGAACAAACTTAGACCGGAGACCTGTACTAAAAGAACTTAGACATACACCACAAATTTTCATACTGTGTTCATTTATAAACGTAATATTCGTCACTATCATCATCTATTCAATCCAATGTAACTTTCAACTCGGCCTCGGACATTGGCAGAAAGTCATCCAAAGTAGTCCCTCTGGTGATCTTCAATCTCTTGTAGGCAAACGCTGGAACTAAATCCTTGTTTAAAGAGGGCTCCATGGATAGTTCACGATCGTCAAAATCAAATAACTCGGGTAAGTCTCTGGAATCCGGTTGGTAAGAATACAACTGATAGTTTGCGTTACTTTGGTGTGGATAATGCGAGGAGTTGCTGTAAAATTGTTGGCTGAATAACTTTCGGTAGTTGGGTAACTTTGTTCCCTCTTGTCTCAACTCATCAAAGTATGGATCGGCCAAAGCCTGGACACACGATATCCTTTCGTTCGGCGAGTACTCCAATATCTGAGCCAAAAAGTTAATGCAATCATTAGACATCTTTTTGAAAATCTTCGACAAGGGTATGGGCTTGATTTGAGGAAACTTATACTCCGTGTAGTTCGGGTTCATGCATTTTATTTGTTCTCTCGTTGGAGTACCCAAGATTTTGATAATCTCAACCAATTGGTCGACACCCGATTCACCGGGGAACAAAGGCTGGCCCACAATCATCTCAGCCATAACACAGGCAGCTGACCATACATCGATTTTTGTAGTGTAATTAGTGGCCCCGAAAATTAGCTCAGGTGCCCTATAGTATCTGGAGCAAATATAAGAGACGTTGGGCTCTGCTGGGTTTAAAATCTTCGCTGAGCCGAAATCACATAATTTTAAAACACCAGTCTCGGCGTTAATCAAAAGATTTTGGGGTTTGATGTCACGATGACAGATACCTTGAGTATGGATATAATTCAACGCGCGAAACATTTGGTAAGTGTAAAGCTTGACTTCCAATGCTGGCATTGACAATCTTTTGGAGACATAATAGTTGGAGGCTTTATACAAAGTCTCGGGAACAAACTCCAAAATCAAGTTTAGGTATAGCTCATCTTTGTCGTTGTTTGTGTAGAAATAGTATTTCAAGTCAACGATATTTCTGTGATGGACTAACTTCATAATTTGAAGCTCCCTATTCTTGAAACGTTTGTCTTGGAGAACACGTTTTATGGCGGCAATTTCATTACTAGGTAATAACAGGGTCTGAAAGACAACACCAAAGGATCCATGTCCAACGACTTGGGACTGAGTGTATTGAATCGATTCAAGCGCACCAGTATGACCATTATTGACCGACTCCGTGACAATTTCTATTTGAGACATGTTAGTAAATTATTAAGAGTCTTCGGGAACCACCTGGGAAGTGAAATAAACCGGAATGAACCGTAGTTCACGTGTCTTCGGTACGGCAAAAATAAAATTTAGAAGGCCGGAAGCACAGGAATTATGATGAGGAACAGGCGAGGACTGATAAGCTAGCGCTAGCTAAAAGCTATCTTGGAGTGAGCGATGGTGAGAACTGAGGTGGACCTGAAACAGAGCGCCCGAAGCACCGAACAGTCGAGATGAATCAGAAAACTGTTTAAGCAAGGAGTGAGTCGAGACAGATCCAGTTTGAAGAAGAGCAGCAGTCAAACAACACAATGAGGAACAGAACTCAAACGCTTGAAAGAAAAGTGAAGTCACCAGAGAGAATGTGGAGATCGCGAGAAAAACGTATGGTGAGGTTCCATTCGGGTCACGCAGGAAAGTTGAGCACACCACGACTTGGGAAGATGTGCGGTCATATTTGTAGTGCGGCTGTTGTGACTTGCTTCACAACTGGTAATTAAATCTTGAAAATTTCAAGGCCGAACACGAAAGTAGTAGCTCACCATTGGTCAGGTGGTGTTAATCGCAAAGACATATTCTGAATTTTTGTAGTTGGATTCCAGAAATATATGACAATTCGATAGACTTGCCTCATGCTTTTGCTCATTTCAGTTCTGGGAAAAACTGAACGCCCTCCGTGTGCAGACAACGGCAAGCCCCGCTTTTGGTTTCATCATTGTGCGTCGATGCTGTTCGCTCTATTTCTCATTTCGACACCGAGCTTACCCCACACCCCACACTCGAAAGCGAACATCAATGCGAAAAAAATCTGCAAAAGACACTCTTTTGCCCAGTTCCAGGGTCAATTCTTCTTTTATTCAACTCAGATGTGCTTCATTTGACTGCTTGCAAACCAAAGTTCGGCAATTTCAAAGAAAAAGAGAAAAGTAACCAAGAAATTACTGCAAATTGATCGCAAGAAAGCTGCGAAGAGACATGAGATCACAGCTTCGTCACAATAGACGATTTCCAAGCGAAGGATCTCATCCTCGCAGACATGTTTTAATAAGTAACATATCCAGCATTTCACCAGCCTTCGTAGGCTTCGTCCACGATCTTGTTTTTTCTCTCAATGAGTGAATGGGTGAATAAATAGACTTATGACGGATAATAAAAGGAACTTCCCCAGGCGTTCAAATGGACGGTAAAAAAATAAAAAAAGAAAGGAAAATACGTACGTAAAACTTCAGTCATTCTTCTTCCGCTGGTATCACTGAGACGGATCAAATTATTTTTGGCGTCTCTTTCGGTGGTCATGTCTGATTTTGTTTGGTCAAAAGAATTGGTTCTTTTTAAAGCTGAACCTAGCTTCTGTCCAACGCGCTTGCTGAGAACCAAATCTCTCAATTTGTCCGAAATAGAAGTTTTTAGGGCATGCGATCTCCCTGTTGCAGCACTGTTTTTTCGGCTTGTCCCCTTTGTCAGTCCTTGATCTGTTGTGGCAGCGACAAGAGTGGTTTGAGTGGAATCAAAGGGATTTTTGAAATGTAAGCTATCACTGGTATTGACACGACTTCCGTGTTGTTGAATTTGGACTTTGGGCTGATAAGCCTGGCAGGCAGCACCAAATGCGTTGTCGGATTTTCTTCGTTGGCCGAGGTGCTCCCTCAAAATTCGACGAGATTCCTCTTTCTCGTCGATTGATTCTTGGCGGTGCTGTTCTCGAAGGGACTTCCGCTCCTCGTGCTTTTCTTTCCGGTGCTCCTTGTGCTCCTTTCTTAGAGCCCTTTGCTCCTGAAGATGCTCGCGTCTTAGATCTTTGCTCAAACCTCTTTCGAAAATCTTCAAATTTTTTTTGTTCATGATAGAGGTGATCATTTCGCCTGTGGCCACGTCGAACTCAGTCGTTCTCTTTTTCATTGTAGACTTTACTCTGTCTTTCAGACGATTTGCTTTGGAATAAATAGGCTTGTCGGCGATCATGGCTTTGATTTGTGGTGTGGAATAGTCATAATTGTGGATAAATCTAGGATAATATTTCCGGATCTGGTACTTCTCTTCTAGCTCTTCATAATTCAAAGTCCTTATGAAGTCCTTGTCATCTGGTGTCGGGTCAGGCAGTTCCACTTGTACTACCGATGTGAGCTTTGCTAAACTTTTACTAAAGAGAGTCGACATTTCATGTATTAGTCGAGTAAAAGAAGTAGTGGGCTAAAGACGAACTAAAAATGACACATTTGAGAAGCAACGCGAATGGTGGAGGTGGAGGGTGGAGGTGGAGGGTGGAGAGCCCTGCGTGTGCAGTTGAACAGTGGAGGCGGCAGGGCAATACGCTTCAATGCACGAAATCCGGGGTGAGTCGCACCTTTTGCTCCTCTAGGCAATTTTCCCAGGTGCAAGTCGCCAAAATTAACACAAAACTCGCTTTAACCAAGATTGGGCTGTCGTTGCAATTATTGGGTTCTTTTGTTGTCCATATCCAAATCGGCAGCTTTGGGTAGCTTGGAAGCCGCCTTGAGGTGGGATAACAGAAGCGAATCAATTTTCGACTTTGGAACAGGAACCGCGATACAGACCCAACGCGGCAGTCATCTGCCGTTCTACCACCGATGGAAACTTTGTCAAATACAGTGCTGACTACGTAATCCATTGAGCCTTTTTTAGAGACAGATTTCATGGCTTTGTCTTTGATCTGGGAACGTATTTTGATGCATGCCCATTTGTCAAATTTACGCGATCTGTTCGCCGTTACAGGAATCCTCACACCGAGGTCATGGGCTCGTTGACGGTGCCAGTCATTCCACACTTCTCCGCACACGTCAGTATTCTAGTGATAAGGTCGCGGCGCCAGTGGAGTTTTCCCATGGTGTTGTTTCCATTCCATGAAACGAAAAAGGCTCAATACCTCGGTAGCTCGCCATGTTAAAATCGAATTATCCAAGATGGGGCCTTATGACTTGTCGTTTGTCATACCTGGTGAGCCCACCGAATAACTGCTTGATCTGCTCATCATTGCATCTAGGCAAAAGTACATGAGCTGGCTTGCGAGCGTGTTCCACGTACTTGAAATTAATAAAGTGGTACGATGGGTCAGCGAGTGTTCGCCAATATAGCTCACTATTTTCGTCTGTTACCGTGGGGGTGCCAAAAGCCACAAACGTGCCCTGAAGCAAAACAAAATCGTTTAGCTCTGGAAACTGCTCTATCTCGTTTTCATAAATCATTTTATTTGTGGGCTCGCCATTTTCCGAGTACAACCAGGAAATCAAAATTCCCAATGACCAAAGATCAACCTCGGTGCTGTAGTCACATACGGCGAAACATAGCTCAGGAGCTTTGTAGTATCCCGTTGCAATATCTGTGAACTTCTGACTGGACGGCTCATCGACATTAGGATTTGCAAGATCGTACGAGATTCCGAAGTCCCCGAGAATCGGAACTTGCAAATTATCGACGTTTTTAAAAAACACGTTCGATGGCTTAATGTCTCGATGGATGATCCTCTGCTCATGTAGATACTGCACGGCATCGACCAATCCCCATACTATGGATTTTGTGGTTTCAAGCGGCAACTCATTCCGTATCATCATCAGGGCTTCTTTAGGATTGATAAAATTAAACTTCATTTTCTTCTTTGCGAAGTGCTTCATGACATCTGTCAAAGTCTTCTCATAAAAGGGCATGACAAGATAATGATCCTCTCCCAATGTATACGTATCTATAAATTCTGCGATGTTCCGGTGATGCAAACTTTTCATTATTTTTATTTCGCTCCGAAAATTGTGTGGTTTTCTAAGAAAGTCAAGATCGACTACTTTGAGCGCCACAGCTGCTCCAGTGTCGCTCTCACCTTTATAGACATCGCAGAATGGCCCGCTATAAATCGAAGCTAGCTTTTTATACATTGGGAAAATAGACAAGCTTGACTGTCAAACAGACTGTCGTGAGAGCTATCTTGGATTTTGTAATACTGTGGTGAAAGTCACGGTCGTACTGAAGAAAATGTCTGCTTATGTTTGACATTGGAAGTGTGTCGCAGCACACTGATTCAGCGATTCTGTGTGCGCTCCACACGGTTCAAAAAAAAAATACGCACTGAGTTGTCTTGCTGATGTGGATCAGACCGGAGAAGCCTACGGAGATAATATGTCGGAACACGTAGGCAAGAAACCCCTATCAGAAATTCATGTTTGGAGAGCCTTTCTTATGTTCTTTTTTTTATTTTTGTTTTCTCGTATTCGAAATGGCTCTCAATTGACCAGTGTATATTTAGTCTAGTCTCTTGCAAACACCTCATTGCCCGTCTATCCTCTCGAGAGTCCAGAGTACATGTTTCAAAACCGCTTCACAAAGAGTTCAAAGGGTGTTTTTTTCAAACAACTACGTGTGGTCTCAAATTTTTTGGCAAAAAAGAACCGTCCTTTTTCAATACAGAAATGGTATCATCTATGTCTCTTTCTGATGATGCTCTCCTCTAGGCCATGCCTTTTGGTACCCCCAGCAGTCGTGTTGTGAGAGGTGATATCAATATCGTCTGTGTTAATTCTCCGCCTGGGGTACTTCACACTTAGCCCTTCAAAAGCATTATCGCATACTTTAGGCTCCTCCAAGAAATACGGGTGCACCAAAGCATCATCAGCTGAGATTCTAAGAGTAGGGTCATACTGGAAAAGGTCTCTTAGTAAGGCAAGGCACTCCTTATTTTTTCCTCCCACTGCTTTATACCAGTTCGCTAAATGGGGGTCGTAGCCCTCGGAGCCACCCTGAAGAAAATGCTGTTTAAATGCGTAATAGTCTGGGTATTTCTGAATGGTGGGCCAAACCTGTGGTGTTGGTGTGCCCAAAATCTCAAAAATCTTCTGAAGTTGACTCCTTTGAAAAGGTATTGACTTTTTGTTGCCAAGATCGATTTTCGCTTCGTCGCCTTTGAAGATTGGCCTTAGTGATAGCAACTCTGCCAAGATACATCCAACGGCCCACAAGTCTATGGCCGGTGTGTAGTAACGAGACCCAAGTAGTAGTTCTGGTGCTCTGTACCAAATCGTTACCACAACTTTATCACCTGTGTAGAGACTCTGTAAGGGATTATTGAACTTTCTCGCTAGACCCAAGTCCCCAATCTTCACGACTCCCTCGCTGGATACCATGATATTGGCAGGCTTAAGGTCACGGTGGAAAATCCAATTTTTATGTAGAAACGTGACACCGTTTAAGACTTGCCATATGAGCGACTTCACCGTTCTCTCTGGGATCGGTTTGACATCTGGATGGGAGTGTGAATGAATGATTTGTAGCAAGTCATGCTCGAAAAACTCAAAGACCATGTAGATGGACTTGTTTTCCAAGATGATCTCCATGAGCTTTGTGATGTTCTTGTGAGTGAGCTCTCTGCACAAGGACATTTCTCGAATGGCCGACTGAGATATGCCAGTGTAGAAGATAATCTCGTTGCCGTTGATGTCGTGACCGTTGAGGCCGTTCCCACCCACGGGCTTGCTGGACAGATGATTGTCGCTCTTGAACTTCTTGATTGCGAAAAATTGCACATCTTCGGAATTTGCATTCTCTGGTTTGGTGTTTATCTTGAGAGGCTCAGGTATCTCATTTTGGTCTCCTTCTTTCGTGTCTGACTTCGAAAGCACTTTAGAACGTGCTTTGTACACTTTACCGTACGTGCCGGCCGCGATATACCCTATTATCAGGTACTTCAGAAGCACCAGCTGTCGGCTGAGATCTTTTCTGTGTCTATAGGGGCCGATGGTCAAGATCAGAGACGATGCCATCATTGTCGGCTGAGGTAGCAGCATGTTGGTTGGTGAAGATGGTGCCTCAAACAGTTCTCTGCGCAGGCTTTATCTAGCGATCGAGGTCCTGTAGTGAGCTTTACTATCGCAGTTTACGAAGTGAGTGGGTCTGGCCCATGGAATCATCTGCGAAATGCACCAAAAGCCAAACCCACGGAAACACTACGAGGAGCTTTAGTGAAAATAATGTCCTGTTTGCACGGGAAAAAGAAAGAAAAAAAAACGCAAGCATATATTATCTCTAGAATTTCGACCGAGAAACAGTCGAACAATCGCACACACTCTAAACTCAACTTCTTTGAGGAGTCTCTACTGATACCAGCCCACTACTTTTCTTCAACATAAACTCTATCGTCGGATTTGCCCTCGAGCTCTCCGCGAATAACCTCCATTTTCCTAGTTTGATCTTTCCACATCTTCTTCTCCTCGGCCAATTCGTTCTTAACAAAAAAAGAATCCTCTGGACGTCTGTAGGAGTTACCTAATCTGTCCCACAAGGTAGTGAATTGCCCGTAGTTATAGTTGAAGTACAAGTGATGAACAGTGTGGCAAGCGGTTCCATTCACAAAAGGATCGTTGGACCAGTAGCTGCCATCGTGGATCATGACAGTCCAAAAGTTAACAAATGTGAATAGAAACAAGTAAGACACCTTGTGCAATGGAAAAAGCAATGGGAATATGTGGTAAGGCAAAGACTGGGCCCAGCCATCGACGGGGTGGAATGCGTGAGATGCGAATGGAGTGCAAACAATCCACTTGTGATGAGGTTTATGTAGCCTTTTGTAGACCGAGGGCCAGTGCAAGATGCGGTGTATGAAATAGATACCGCAGTCCGTGAAAAGGATGAAAAATGGGAGTTGGAGCAAGATTGCTTTCCAGCCACCCGTGGACTTGTTCACATCGAGATACAAGCGGGAATATCCGTTCAACTCCAAGAGAAAGAATGGAGCTGTGAGCAACACCATGATTGGAATGGCGGTGAATGCACGCCAGATTTCTAAAGACATCTGGTTTTTCAAGTACCTAGGATGATTGAAGATCTTCTTATCAAAGACAAACACATAGGACAAAAACGCGACCACGAAGTATAAGATCCAGCCAAATAACACAGTGATGATTTCGATGGTGATAAACTCACGCAACAAATTGCTCCTGCTGAGAAAAGACTGATTCGCGTGTTCCGACAAATCCAACATCATTGGGGGCGAGATTCCATAAATGTCATCTTTATTTTGTAATGACTTGGCAGCATTCATAAGGTATGTGAGTGGCGCTGGCATGCCTACAGAACCAGACACCGCAGTAGCATTTGCAAGCGAGTCGCTGGGAAAGGTTTTGCCGACCCAATGAGCAACAGCGCCATCCTTGGGAAGTAGCTTGGCATACGCCTTATCGAACAAGTAAGTATCAGCGAGCTCGAGCACGATATCCATATTGTGATATTCTGAATTTTTGTTGCTTGAGAAAAAGTTGTGAATCCAAGAATCAAGATGAGCGGCGATGGCCAAACGCAGGAAGACCGATCACTGAGATCGATAATGAAATATAACTTGATGAAAAATCAAAACAAAACCTTCTCTTTGCGGTGAGGGTGTGGTTTCAGTGGCAGGAGAATCTTTCAGTAGGGTTTCTGATATTCTCTTCTCAATACTCCAAGTAATGGATGTCTAACAAGCGACTTTTGGCAGTGTTTTCTTTTCCACGTCTTTTCCAATCTTCTATATATCTCGAATGCAAGGCGAGTCGTATACGGTCTCTGCGCGCGCTAAACGAGTAAACGACGAAAGACCGAGCCGGTCAGGCCACACGTCGAAAGGCCCCCCGCATCCCTAACCCGCGGGCTTCCGCAGGCGCTGTTGCCACTGCTGCGAAGTACGAGCTTTGCAATATGGTGAGACGTGAATACGGTTCCATCGCTCTGCAATGTAACTCTTCATTTCGAAACCAGTTGGTTTGTATGAAATTTCGAGATTTCGCTTATCGAGTCCCGGACTATTTCCGTTTACTTTTTATGCCCGGTCGAACTTTGGATGCTGTCATATCGGTGGAAATCTCCATCAGTCAGAGACGCGATAGACTTCCAATGGCATCTCTCAGGCCATCCGCGCAAGGAAACATGGCTCGATGCGGTTGCGTCTGCGCTGATTGCAATCACAAATCGTCCCATATGTGTCTTCTCTCGCATAGTTTCGTTATCTCAGCTTGTTGGATAGCTGGTACAATGGTGATTATTGGCGCATACATTTCAATCCAATTGAAGCAGAGTGTTGACTTTTCGCCCTAGGTACGTAAGCAAGAGCGTAATATTTTTGAAATCTGTATGTACAATGAATTTTCTAGCCTTCCGGTTTTTGCCTCGATAAAGGCACCCAATACCCCAAGAATGAAAAAAAAAGAATCATGAAAAATATTAGCAATGATGAAAATTTACAAATAACCGTTTTGTAGAATGCAATACCAGCAGGCTCGAGAAACTCGTGTGATCCTGACGACAAAGTTTCGGAAAGAATTGCTTCTCCCGAATGAGAAAATGAAAAATGCAGTGTGGTTGTGTGATGATGCCAAGTGCTTAAGCGTGCAAAGCATCTGTAGTCTGAACTCCTTGAGGTTTGCTGGGCACTTGGTTTATCTTTTCGAAATTAATGGCATTCAAGATCTCCTTTCCACCTAGATCAGTGAGCTTCTGGGCCATTTCCTCTCCGGCCTTTTCTGCGTCGCTCTTGCTATTAACGCGAGCTCTAACCTCAGCTTCAACGAATTGCAAGCCATCGGGGCTCACGATTATTCCCTTGAAGAATAGCTCTTCTGTTTCTTCGTCGTATAATGTTTGCACACCCAAGGGCACAGAGCATCCTCCTTCCAATATCTTCATCATAGTTCTCTCGGCTGTGCAGCAGTACGCAGTAGGACGGTGCTCTAAGTAAGAAAGAAGAGGCTTCATGAAGGAACAGTCTTTTCTGATTTCAATACCGAGAGCTCCTTGACCAACAGCATAATACATGTCGGGGGCATCCAAAGAACATGTGATTCTTTCTGCCAAACCTTCTCTGATTAGGCCGGCAGCAGCCAAGACGATGCATGCATAGGGAGATTCAGGGTCATCCAACTTCGCCAATCTCGTGGCAAGATTGCCCCTCACATCCCGAAAATTGAGGTGTGGGCTCGATTTGAGTAATTGAGCTTGTCTTCTCAAAGACGAGGTTCCAACCACGGAACCCTCTGGTAGATCCAGAAGCAGTTTATAAGGGGACCTTTTCCTCATGACAAGAACATCCCGTGGATCTTCTCTCTCCAAAACACAGCCCAACTCAAACTCATCAGGCAAGTTTGTGGGCATATCTTTTAAAGAATGCACAATCAAATCCAACTTCGGGAAGTCCCCGATGGGCTCTATCAAAAGAGCCTCGAGTTCTTTCGTCCATAAAGACTTCCCCCCAAAAGAGTAGAGGGGTTTCAGTTGCACCTTGTCCCCCAAGGTACTTAGTGCCAAAATCGAGCAAGAAAGATGAGGAAACGCATCCTCTATATTCTGTTTAACGATCTTCAGCTGAATCACCGCCAACTTTGATTTTCTTCCACCGATTTGCACATGATTGTCGGGGACTTCAATCTGGGTCATAGTGTTGTGGGGCATCAGGTTGAATTATTGATGACACGAAATGGAGGAGACAGACAACAGAGTCCGGAAATACTTATATTCGTTTGGGAAAGAACAGAAAACCAAAGATGCCAAAATTCGTGTGCGCAAGTTTTGGTAGTAAGCGGGGACTTTTTTTTTTGGAGGTTCTCTGATTACCTCTTTTTTTTTCCGGCCTATGAGAGCGACAGAAATAAAATTGTTCAAGCGGGATGCGGGTGAGCAGCGGCAGACAAGCTGAAGGAATCGCTTGGAGTGGGAGATAAGGAAAGTGTGAAAAGGAATGCCCACCTGAAAACGGGACGGAGCACCAAGAAAGAATTGGGTTGCGAAGGGAAGAAAGCGTCAAAAATGATGTGTGTCAGAAGGAAAGGTCAGCACCGTGGAGTTTTATTTATGGCGAAGAAAAAGAACAGACGCCTGTGATTATCGTGTATTCATCTATAAACTTATATAAAGGCGTGGGTCGAGAACTGGGCCGCGAGACGGCACTCATCGCACCAGTAGCAAGAAGCGGGATTCAGTACACCCTCTTGGATATACCTGTTTCTTTTTCTCAGCGACGGCTTTCCGTGTGTGTAGTGCTCGAATAGCATCCCGATTATTAATCAGCTATGCAGGTTGAACCCCGACCTGGACTTCGGCGAGCTCGCGCACGGCACGCTGATTGGCTCCTCTTCGTAACTGAGTTTGTCTGCAGACATGTATACGCCTGGACCTACACATTTTCTGATTTATAATGTATCAGGATTCATCATCATTTGATCTTGTATTCTGAGCTCTAGGCACTATAGGTAGCAATACTATGCTCCATCATTGAGGCTCTTCAACCAAGCCTTTTCTTACGACTATCCTCAGGCTGATGATGTTTAGAGCGCGTTATTTCCATTGCAACTCGAACCAATGCAGATCTGGCTCGTGACGATTTGCCTCACGAATTTGTGGCATGCAATGACTTTCGATTCGTGCGCACTTTTACTCCACATGGGGGATAGATTTGCTTTGTTCCGCGGCTAGCTTTGCTTCGCTCGCCTTGATTTCCGAAACTCCTCACGTGTATGTGCAGCCCCACATCTGCACTAGCTAACTTCTCTAGTGCCTTGCCAAATCAGGCGATTCGTCTTCGCTGTCACTGACGCCCACACCTGCCTCTAATTCTTCTTCGTCGTCGTCGTCATCGTTATAATCATCATTGTTCTCGCCCAGCGGTATTGAAACGTCGTCATTCATAATGAACTCACGTACCACGTAACCATCAATGTCCTTTTTCTCACATTCATTTCTAGTGTTCATGAGCTGCGAGATCATCTCTTCCAATTCCTTTAATTTGAGCATGAGCTTTTGATTCAGCTTCTGAGACTTTTTTTCGGCTTCCGTCTCGCTCCGTATTCTTCGTGAGCGTAAGTCTGAGACATTCCTGAGTCTACCAGCACCATATTTCTTGCCTAGGAAATCGTCGATGAACATCGAATCAAGCAGTCCGCTTCGGAATCCTGCCATTGTAGCCTGTGACCGCTGTGATTGGAGTTTTTTGGGAATTAGCTTTTTCTTTGTCGCTTGCTCATGAGTTCCAGTATCAGAATTTGCAGCAAATATGATATTGGGTTCACCGCCTGATACCACTCTAGGGTCTATCTGGGATCCTCGACGCGATGTCAACCTCAACGAACTGACTTCTTCCTCGCTCGCAAGGTGAGCCAACATGGTCATATCGCTATCCCCGTATAGATCGTCTTCTCGATTGAGAAAAGTGAAGTGCTTGAGGTCTTTTCGCTGCTTCTGAAGTAATTTCTTGTTATCCTTTATTAGGATTTCGTAGAAGTAAATGATAAATATAATGGGGAATTTTGTGATCTTTACGGCAAAATCGAAAGCAACGGTAAGTCTGCTTTCTTTGCGTCCCGACAGTTGGAATCTGGCCCATTTCAAGTAGATAATCAAGTTTGTGGTTTTCAAATACTCAAACTCCTCCTTGTTTGTTTCGCTGACTTTGGCAAAAATGTTGCTCAACACAATCGCGATAATTGTCGCTAATACAAATTGAATCAACGATAGATAAGCCAACTGCAATGCTCTTCCCAAATTATCAAAGCTTCCCCAATTATCCCAGACCGCGGGGGTGAACCCGAAAAAGATCTTTAACATTGCAAACGCCACTTCGTAGGTAGACAAGTCTATAGTCAAACTGATGAAGCATAAGAAAAAACCAAAGATCAAGGACGTGAACAAACAAAACATCGCGATAACGCTCCATGACATTTTTTTCAAAGACACGATTATCATGTTGAAAAACTCGTAATTATTGAAAACCGAAAGCATTCGCGGAAACAATAAGATAGAAATTAAACTGAAACAATTATAGTAAGTCTGACTGGCGATTTTTCCAAACCCTAGCAAAAGCCGCACCACAAACGAAATGTCAATTAGTGTCACGATCAAAATGTCGATGTATGTCCATATGATTTTTTTCAAGAATCTGAACTCGATGTGAAGCAACTTGACGATGACATCAAAGTTAAAGCTTAGAGCCACTATCCAAAAAAAGATTGAAAAAGCTGGGTTCGTTCCCAAATAACCCGAGGAATGATTATATCTGTGCTTGAATACAAGAAGCAAATACAAAAGGGTCAAGGACCCGTACTTCAAGTTAATAACCAAAGATTGATATTTCGGCACGACGTTAGAGCGCACAAACACCTTTTTCATGGTGATTTGGTTAAACTTGTAGTTCACAATACTTTTTTCGTAATCATCACTTGCTGAAATGGCCATCGTGTTATTGTTAAATTGTCCGCTCTCGAAATCGTTGGCAAAGCCTCTTTTGGTAGTGAGATAAGACTCCTGCAATGCTCGATCCGACGAAATTGAAGAAAGAGAATTGTGCAGCCAATGATCTAGCTTATTGGCGTTGCTGTCTTTCATTATGAGCTCACCGTTGTATATGCGGTCCAAGATACCTATAATTACGGGCTGTGATAAAAATTTCTTCGACTTGGAAAGAATCGAGAGTTCCAAAGTGTTGAAATTATCTAGATGTTTCGTGTGCTTTAGTTGAACATGCTCGTCATGATGGGCCATTGGGTTTATGAATAAAAGGTGGATTCTTTCCGTCGAACTGTATTCCCGGAGCATCCGTATCGCCAAGAACTCGCAGATAGTTGATTTGGTGATAAGGAGATCATACATGATTAAATGGTTTTCTGACTGTATCATGTACTCATACCTAAGTAGCAAGAGTACGTAAATGACACATGACGAAGTATTCATAGTTGGAGGCTCGCTCGTTGGCAATGTTCCGTATCCAACCGGACCAAATAGTGGCGTTTCAAGAGTTGTCTGGCCTGGCGTCGTGGATAGATGGTTGCTGAACACGTTTCTGAGCGACTGGTTACTGCTTAGCTCAACAATCTTGGAGACCATTGGCTTGATCAAGGAGAGCCTGAGCTCGGGTGTTTTTAGCTGCTCATATTTGAAGCTCAATACCACATCTTTGTTAATTTGCTGTTGAATCTGAAAATAGAGATACTTAAACTCTATATACCGGTATTTGCCCTTCAGATGGCCTTGCAACTTTCCTGGGGCGGTATCCTCGGGAGTTTGAAGGAGACTAGGGCCTCTGAGTCTATTTGACATGTTCCAATTTTCTATTGAAGGTGTTCCATCAAAAGGTTCATCTGCTGAATGTTTTCAGCTCAATTTTGTGGGGAATTCCATCATGTCGCAACCAAAATCGGAAGATATGTAAATACCTGAGAGCACCCCGATGCGTCTCGCGCTGTGATCTGCAGGCACTTCGGCACAGTGCTCAGCAACAATCGATAGACAAGAATTCTTATCAATAAAGTCAGGCAATTCTTGCAGATGAAGGGCTAAGAAAATTACCGCATTTCGTTGTTCACAAAACTGTAAGCCTTGTTTGCGTTTTCATGCCCCAATAACTCGGTCAACTCGTCTTTCAGGAGGTTGACGAACTCAACCATGTTCCGGACTTTTTGAATGACCGAGATGTAGTTCACGTTGTTGATACCTGGTATTGTCTGTAACACATCTATTGCATCATCATTAAAATTAGGCGGACCTTCCTCTGTTGCAATTGATGGATTAACACCTTTAGATAGTGCTTCTTCGACATCTGGCTCTTGCTGAGTGGCCTTCAATTCCAAAAATATTTGTGCAGTCTCGTAAGGCGAAGATGACCAGATAACCTTTAGTTTAGGAAATGATACAAGAAGCTCAGCAATTTTCAGCTGTATCTCTTTGTTTTGTATCTTTGTGCCTTGAGTGCCACTAGACTTCTGGCCTGGAGGCCGGAGCTCAGAAAATGGCTTGAACGAAAATGATTTGGACTCGTCGAACTCAATGAGGAGGCATGGTAGCTCATAATGGCGGAACATTTGCTCACACTGCTGAAACAAACGACCGCTCTTGAAACTTCCTATCAAATCCGGGATCGCTTTTCTTTCAACGCAAATTCTGGGTGAAACGATGTAGTCTCCAATAGTTAACATACATGGAATCACTTTTATGCCTGCGCGATATAGTAAGTTCGGCAATGGAGAAGAGAACTCTCTCGTGTCAACGATTATTCTCATTTCATCATCCTCTGTCCTAAAGTTTGCTCCGCCAGCAATTCTTGTGTTGACCACCTGTGGCTTGCGTATTTGAAATTTCCAGTTATCTTTTTCTGTCTGAAAATGTTTGCCCAATGTGGCCTTTTCTTTAATGAGCCGAGTGAAGGATTGCTTTTCCATCCTGATTTTTAATAAGTGATACTGCTCTTCCACCGAGGTGCCGTAGTACATAAAGTATACTCTGGCCGGAGAAGCGGGGTTCATGGCTTGAAAAATCTCGACCCGGCGAATAAATGTGAGATCTGGTTCATACATGATCACATATGAGGGATTTAGCTCCTGAAGAAGAAACTCGTTGGCGGAATCATTGTAAGTTTCAATTATGACCTGATTAAATTTCTCGATATGCTTCAAGTCAAAGTTGCTAGCTTTTTCCTCATTAACAAATAGGACCTCATCTTCTCTCGCTTTTTCGTCGGGCGGGTTTTCTGGATTCTCGACTTCATCCTCGGATTCACTTTTAACCTCACATTGGAGGATCTCCAAAATATTTTCGTCCAAGTCAACTGCCCCTGAGGCCCTGTCGAAAGCAGTGCCAGAGTATAATCTGGATACGTTGGCCACAGCCGAAGCTCCTCTGGTTCTTCTCCGTTTACTTTGCGGTCCAACTTTTGCTCTCGTGAAAGACTTGGAAGTGTTGAGCTTCTGGTCCTCTTGCTCCTCGGAGTCATCTTCACCCCCTTCCTTGGTCTCGAGCCGAATTGACAATTCTTTTGTGAGTGTACTTATGGCTTTCCAATCTAGATAATCTCTCAACTTATTCACCATGTAGCCCCTAGCGGTGTATTTTCTTTTCCCCGTTATAGCATTTTCTCGTCTTTTAGTACAAGTTAAGACCGTGGAAAGCTGACGAGCCACTTTTTCGTTTGAGCACATCACCAACACCGGCCCCTCTGTTCTCAGAGGATCTATCGATCTCTCATGCATGATATCATCTATCACTAAGGATAATTGTTCCCATTTAGGCTGCTCCTCTAAATTGTATACCAACTCTGATGATACTTGTTCCTCGTCAATTGACTGCACATCGACCAGTGTAGTCTGAAGTGAAACTTTTCCCAAAGCTCTTTCCTTCGAATATGCAATAATGGTTGTTGCCTCGTCCATCATCAACCAAGGACTCATCGTGGTCGTAGTCATTGTTCCAGTGCTCGAACTTTTGATGTTAGCATCAAGAATTCCTTGCACTCGTTGATAGTATGTGAGTGAATCCACGGATAGAAGATCAGCAAGAAGTTCTTTGAGTGTGGCAAGGTCAGACACTAATTGTTTTGACGTCCACGAAATACGATGCCATTGTGGTTCGAGCGATAGCCTGACCCTCATAACAAAGTCCTTATCATGAACATTCTCCATGTCCCAGTAATCAGTCTCTAAAACGGGATTGTGCCTTTTCAATTCACTCAAACAAGCCTGAAGGCATGAAAGAATGGCGGATTGTATTTTCTTCATCTTCGGTGAAAGGCCCACGCTGATCTCTGTCACGAGACCTTGATTGGAACCTGAAGATTTGAGCAACAGCAGCGACACCTCAACATGAAATCTGGGCCATAGAAATACATTTGAAAGCCTTAAAATCTTTAACTTTGTGCTTAGCGGGGTAAAGCCCGTGAAGGCCTCTGGCTCATCTGAAATAGCCTTCAAGAATCCCCAATCATTGCCATCCCTATAGAGATTTATAATAAAGGATTCATTAGAAGTCTCTTTCACGCGTTCCGTGTGCATCAAGAAAATACCCGTGATATCTTCCGGCCGGATTATTCCAGACAAAAGGTCGACAACGAGAATTCTCGAGCTTATGAAAATAACGCCTCCTTCTTCATATACGGCTCTTCTTCTTGTGGTATTAGTTAAGTCCGAGCCACTGACGATCCTCAACGGGGTCGCCCACTCATCATCAAAGTCAGAAGCCCTCTCTGGGTTGCACGATTCATTCATCCATCTTAATTCCATCAAGGCATCATTTAGTTTAACATGCTCTTCTGGTCTGGCGTTTAGTAGTATCACCAAGCTTTTCTTTCTGTGAATCACGTTACCGTGCTGTAGAGACACGGAGGGCGTGCTCAACGCATAGAGAACATTAGCGGTTACTACTTCGCAACCTAGACCACGACCCAATATGAGTAGGCAATCTTTTGACAAAAGCGTCTCTGCAATTTCCTGATAAAACCTGAGAGGTAAGTTACAACAAATTTCCTTGGAATCATAAACTGGGAGCGTCTCTTGCGCCTCAGACACTACCACAGGGAAAGATGGAGTTTCGTCGGTTTGCCCATTTTGGGCATAGTGTTGCTGTGTTCGCTCGGCGGATATCTCTACGGGAGGGAGCTCCTGCTCTTCATTTGCGTCATCTTCTCTGTCGCCTACTGGTTCTTGGATTTCTTGAGCCTCTTCGTATGCAGCCGCGTTCTTGTCGTCATACTCATCGTCCTCCGAGACAAATAAAGACGACATAGAGGATCGCGTAGTATTGATATGATAATGAAGGGTCTGGTATTTTTGCGGCTGAAAATTCTGATTGGCTGTGGTTGTAGCGGAATTTTAGTTGTCCACGGGTTTCGGGTAGATCTGTGAAAATTGGGCTTCAAATACTCGCTTTCTTGCTCTCTATTGAACACAGCCAAATACGCACCCTATCTACGTAATTGAGCAGCGCTCTCGGCAGTGGAGAGGAGATTGCTAACTTGATATTCCCGGTCCATGAATCATGAAGCCTCTTACCGGACACCGCGGTTTTACAAATCTAAATATTTCTGATATTTTTTTCTCACCCATGGAAACTGCAATTTTGTCTTGCCTTTGTTCGTGGGGCACCCTTCATTGTTTTCAGAGGCGTTCGACATATTAGTTTGTTTGTTAATAGCGTCACTTAGAGCAAAGCGCGCCCCCATAAGCTTGAGGTTCATTTTGCAGTTGGTAAATGGATTCTAACTTGAAAGCTGCCGAAATTGGGTGACGGATTCTTCCAAAAGATTGTTCATAAAATAGTGGTGGCATTACAGGTTTGAAGACGATATCAAAAGCGAATTTTATTTGCTCCATCAAGGTCTTTAAGTGGAGATCTGTTCCGTCGGGGGCATTTTACGCGGAATCCTTGTTAATTGCTCAATCCGGGAATCATTCATCAGTTTTCGAAAGAGAGGAACCTTCAAAATATTGACTAGGTCTTTTGACATTCCCTAAAAATCACCAGTAGGGTAAGCTAAGAACTCAAGAGAGAAAAATGAGCGAGAATAGTGACGCGAGATAGACGATTACTCGTGCTTCATAATTTCTGCGAAAGATCCCATACCGCGTCGTGGTGCCGCGGAACGTCCGCATCGGCTGCTTGCGTTCAAGCCGCGCCCGGGTCCCAATCATCTAATGCAACTTCTACTCATTGGTGCATTGATTCTTTGCCATTTATCCTATGAGCTCTACCGGCATTAGAAATGGCATAAAGGACTATTTTGGCCAACAACTGGCGAAATTGGAGGTTCCCCTCGCATGCCATATCATGCAGATCTTCAACGTATCTGAATCAAAAGAGAAAGCTCTTGAGGAATGGAAGTATTATCAAAACCCGAACACAGCGCCCTTCGAGAGAATGGAACATGTGAGCCGTCCCATCATATACGGAGTGGACTTGGACACGCTGGAGCCTGAGCACAAATCGCGTTCATCCAGGGCCACTTACAAGCTTCTTCTACGAGATTCGTGCGGAAACTACTTTTACGCGATCGAGCTAGAGGAATTGCCTTTCCTTCATCCATGTGAATCTACAACGAACAACCCGCTTCCCATTCCTTTAGGCGGGCGCGTAATCTTACAAGAAGGCACGTTGATTGCAGAAGGTATTGTCTTATTGCGAAAACACCAATGCACGTACCTGAACCCGGACCCTGCTTCCGAATTGACCAAGCTACTCAATGATGGGGTGGTCGCAAAGACTATCGATATCATTGAACGACTACTAAAAGACCCCAAATAGTATCATGTGGCATAAATTCACGACTGAAATAGTTCATATCTAAGAAGTCATGAGCAATGCAAGCGTCTGCTTTCAAAGTTTCCAATCTGATTTGGCACTTTGTCAGTCGCTAAGCAACGTGGTCCATAAACCGTACTCATCTGTGAAATCGTGGTGAATCATACTTATCAAGTAATAATTCTCGTAAATTGATTGCAAAAGCTTGTAAACTTTGGTGTCCTTTTTATAACATCTTGCCCATTCAACCCATAAAAGAAAAGCTTCTTCATTCCATGCTTTGAATGACTCGAAATCAATAACTGTGGGTTGCAACACCTCTTTCGATGGAAACACGCCCCAAGTGACTGCTGTCTTGCTGTTTTGATGATGTTCTCCTATGGGCAAGTTCGATGTAATTTTCCCCGAGCTATCACCACGGAAAAATGTCACTGTCTTCTCCTCGATGTGCTGACTCAATTTAGGAGCGAGTTCATTGTCCCAGTCTTGCTTGGGTATGAAGAATTCAACGAAAGACTTTTGGAAGAGGTATCCGTCGGATGGACCCCAGCCGAGAATCTTATCGGTCGATGGACAAGCATTCACGGCAGGCTGGGAAGCCAAGGTAAACCATCCACGTTGATTCAACTCAAATAGCTCCTCTTGTATCAAAGCTGTCTCAGATGAAATTTCGGCATCCACCCATGGCAAAATATTAATTTTGCCTGATAAATACTCCATAAACAATTTGGAAATGTCCTTTATCTTTTCAGGGGTACCCCAAGTTTGAACGATTTGTTCAGGTGTGTGCAATTTTAAGTTGGGTCCGTAACCGTCAATCTCACCATACGCCGGCGAGTTAGAATCACCAAAACGTCCGTTTGGAAATTCGTCCCATGTCGCATCCTTTCCCAAAACGCCTTTTCCTGTACTAATGTCTATGATCGTTTTACGATCCTTCGAGAATACTTCGGAGACCAATGCAAGCCGAGCATCTTCAACAGTCAACGTTATTTGCGATTTGTTCTTCATGATAACAGGCTCTTCCGAATCTGAATCCGATCCCACTGCATTTTCGTGGTCTTTTGCTTGATTATGATCAACAAGGCTCAAAAGTGGGGACCTCTCAATAATGGAAGCGATTGCTTTCTCTAAATTAAGGGTGTAAAAGTGGTAGCCACGCACTCTACCCTCTGTTTTGCAGTCCACATCAGAAATTATCTTCGTGAGAACATCGATACCAATGGATTTCACCATATCGTCATCATTTCCAGGTGCCTCAAGCCTTGAGGAGATTTCCTGTGGCACCAGCGCATGCGATAATTTCGTGGCACGGACGAACACTTTGTGAGTTGTAATGGGCATCAAACCAGGAATGACTACCACGTTTGCGAGCTCGGGGACAGATTGTAGCAAGTTTTCGTAGGCGACGAATTTATCGACGTCAAAAAATAATTGAGTTATAATGAAATCTGCGCCAGCTTTGACTTTCGCAATAAGATATGGAAGATCTTTACGAGGATTTTGCTGGGATTCATTTGCCCCATCAACATGGCCTTCTGGATAGCCCGCGACACCGATGCAAAAATAATTGCCATATTGCCTCTTGATATATCTAACCAAATCAATAGCATTTTTGAAATCACAATTCGGAGTCCAGTATTCTTGTGTTCTTGGAGGGTCTCCACGAAGTGCTAAGATGTTTCTAACTCCAGCTTTCTTTGCCTTGACTAACGCATTGTCAATAACTTCCTTGTTGGTATTGGTACAGGTCAAATGAAGTACAGTGGTGACTCCGAGCTCCTTCTGACACGTGGCTGCCAAGTCCAATGACTTCTCGCTAGTGGACCCTCCTGCTCCCCAGGTAACAGTGAAAAATAGTGGGTTCAAGGCCATCATTCTGTGCAATCTTGCGAGTAAGTTTCTGAAACCTGTGTCTGTCTTGGGCGGGAAGAACTCAAACAGGCAAAACCTTTCATCGGGTTTCAACGCTTTGATGCGTTCACTCACGGTAGCCATTTTGTTTGTCAGAAGCGTATGAGGAAATCTGAGGGCAGTCCTTTATCGTTATTTTTTCTGGAGATCAAATTATCGCACGGATTCAGACCGGCGAAAAAATGAGGCCCTGGTCCCACAGCCGGGACCGGCCATAACTATAGATTGCAAAGGCACATTCTAACAAAAGGTAGAGCTTTACGCAAGTTCAAAGTCTAGACATAATGATAAGCTAATCACGTTCTTGCTCTTTTCAGACCACCAGCTCACTCATGGACACATCCTCTTCACGAGTCACATCCAAACTTCGAGAAAGCAACATCGCGTACGAGAGCGGTCAGCACGAATGGACTGTTGATTGCCAACAAACCATTTGCTTTCAACAAATGAATAGAAGCCTAGACAATTAATCGTATTGAGTCTTAAAGAAGAGCAGTTGGGTTCCATTAAACCGCGCTATATTCGCCCCTGTTCGAATTCCCCGTGACTTTCTCTACAACCTCTCTTATGAAAGCAGGTAAACCTTTCAAAAGGTCCACGAAATTCTCTAACACTTCCTTCAACGCTGACTGGAAGTCAATGGAATTTCCCTTGTTGTACTGAAACCAAGCGCCACCGATGATGTAGATGCTCAAGAATAAGACCATGAAGATAAAAATCCAGGTGAACCAGCCCCAGGATTCCCCATTATCATTTCCACTATTGTTCTTAGGCGGCGTCTTGTGGCCTTTGTTAGAGTTTATGCATGCGGCAGGAGAGCGAAACTCGCCTTCAAATAAAGCACCGTTCCATCCAACAAGCTTGAACTTGTTCTCATTCGCATCACCTTTGGCGACGCATACGAATTTGACAGTCCCGTCTACCAACTGATCTCCCCAGTTCACACCCTTGTACGTGATGTTGATGCCTGATTCCTGGTCCTTGCCGTCAGTCCCAAAAGGAGTGTACTCCTTCTGTAGGTTTGAATTGAAGCTGATCACTTCCGATAACACATCTTTGTCGTCAACCTGTATTCTCGTGGTTCCACAAACATCGGAGTTCTTAGGACAATCTGCTTGGTCCTCGAGACTTTGACACACTCCTATGCTCCATGTAAGCACAGCTTTTGATGGTGGTGTGCTTTTGGTAAGTGTATCTGTGTACTCGCCCTTGATAGATTGGAAGTCGTACTGAGACAATTCTTTGGCTGAGCAGTCGAAGGCTGATGCAGCAGACGCCGCAAGGGCAATTGCGGATAAGACCCTCATCTTTATAATGCTGGCTTTGAATAAGTAGGCAAGAAGCGTATTTGATTGTATGGAGCGAGTCTTCCGCTTACTTAGGCGAGGTGCACGGGTGTGTATCTCGGTTTGCCAGAGGGATCCGGAGCGTGCTCCTATGTGTGAAGGCAAATGTGTGCCATGCTCGGAAGTGCTGAGAGCGACTCGGTTGAAAGCTGAGTTTTACAAAACTGTTAGCTCAGACTTCTCATCCGATACGTATTTGATAAGCCATTGTATAGCTTTTCACTGAGTGTATCAAAAGAGTGGGACTCAGAAAGATACCGGGCCTGGGACCTTGCCCTTCATGCTGGCTTCGCAATGCGGCTTCGTGACTCCACCTAACCCACCCCAAAATTAGAAAGAAAATATAGCAAGGCTAACCCTTGAAAAATAAATAGTATTTTTCACTTCGAATCCTGAAACTTTCTCGTTGCCTTTAACTTACTGTTTTACTCCACAATCCGGGCCCCTCAGGTGTGTGGAAATAAAGTTTCTGTGCCCGCATATTTTCTCAGTGAGACTATGCGCTTACATGGCCCGAGGCATACCTCGGCAGGGCCTCATCATTCTCCAGCGGGCTCCGAAACTAAAAACAATAACAATGAATAATCAAGAGAGTACTCATATGTCTGTGGATGCATGGGTGCGCTTTTGTGTAATTTCATCAATGAAAGTTTTAACGTGAGTAGTAAAGTTATCCAAAAGTTTCTCTCCCCTCTCGTGACTATTTGTTCCGAGGCTACTGCGGAGACATGTGAGTTTCGGCCCTCTCACATCAGACACCCTACAGGCTCTCCGAGATCGTACATAAATTCTTTCAAATCTGGAATATCTAGAATAAGGCGTCTTCTTCTCCTATCAAACTGAATATCTGTGGAGACTTTGAAAATTAAATAACTCGGGTACGTCTCGTTAGGAAAGACTATCAATCTTGTTACAACAGAATACCCTTCTGTCCGAGACCCTCTCATCTTAATTGACCCCGCGATTTCCTCACCAAAACCCCAGAACTCGTATATTAGCTAATATGGTTAAAGTCACTGTCTGTGGTGCTGCCGGAGGCATCGGCCAGCCCTTGTCTATGCTTTTGAAGTTGAATCCGCAAGTATCCCATCTTGCTTTATTCGATATTGTCAATGCTCGTGGTGTTGCTGCTGACCTCTCTCACATCAACACTCCGGCTTTAGTCACAGGTCACCAGCCGTCTTCGAAAGAAGACAAATCTTCCATTGTTGAGGCTTTAAGAGATTCCGACGTAGTGGTTATTCCTGCTGGTGTCCCGAGAAAACCGGGTATGACGAGAGCAGATCTTTTCAACATCAATGCCTCGATTGTTCGGGATTTGATTGCAAACGTAGGAAGAACTTGCCCCAACGCCGCGATCTTGATCATCTCAAACCCTGTGAATGCCACCGTCGCTATCGCTGCATCTGTTTTGAAAAAACTTGGGGTGTTCAAGCCTCGTAAGTTGTTTGGTGTCACCACTTTGGACTCAGTGAGGGCTGAAACTTTCTTGGGTGAATTGATAGACGAAGCCCCAGACAGCTTGAGAGGCAAAGTTTCGGTTGTGGGAGGCCACTCCGGTGATACCATCGTTCCTCTTATTCATTTTGACAGAACTATCGCCGGCAAAGTGAAAAACATCCCTGATGTTGACTATAAAGAATTCGTACACAGAGTACAGTTCGGTGGAGATGAAGTAGTGAGAGCCAAGAATGGTGCTGGGTCAGCAACATTGTCAATGGCATATGCCGGCTACCGTTTCACCGAGAACATTTTGGATTCATTCACGAACAAATCTTTGAAAACCATTGTGTCTGATTCCGCTTACATCTACTTGCCCGGTATCGATGGAGGCTCTGAATTGTCTTCTGGTCTTGGTGGCGTAGACTTCTTCTCGGTGCCTGTCATATTGAGATCCGGAGAAGTCGTTTCCTTCCAAAGACCTAGAGAGTTAGTCGGAACAGAGAAAGAGAAAGAAATGATTCATGTCGCGGTGGAGGGTTTGAAGAGCTCGATTGCTCAGGGAACAAACTTCGTCGAGGGTTCAAGATTGTAAGCATGTTTGTCGACACAAAGTGAGACGAAAACGTGAAGTGTATAAGAATTTAGAGACTGGTATGTTAGGTCGGAGCCAACTTTGAAACTAGGGCTTTGTATTGTCCACATGTAAAGAAGTCTATGTACACTTTTTTTCTCTCTCATTTCTCATTAAACTCTTTCAATCATCTTCAAACTAAAGTAGTCCGAGTTTTTCCATCCTGACATGAACGGCGTTTCTGTGAGCCTCCAAGCCTTCCACAGCTGCTAAAGTCATCACTGCCTTACCGATACTCACGAGACCTTCTTTAGTGACATTCTGAGAAGTGATATGCTTCTGGAAAGTACCGGTGTTCACCCCAGAGTATTGTCTGGCATAACCGTAAGTTGGCAAGGTATGGTTCGTTCCGCTGGAGTAGTCACCACAAGACTCTGGAGAAAGGCCGCCGACGAAAACAGAACCGGCGTTTTCGATGTGCGATGGGACATATGTTTCGGCGTCGTCAATTTGCAAGATCAAATGCTCAGGGGCATATTGATTGCTCAATTCAAACGCTTCTTCGTAACTCTCAGCCAAAAGAATGAATGAATGAGCTAAGCATTTCGCAACAATGTCCCTTCTTGGTAAGGCTTCCGCTTGGCGGCGAACTGCCTCATCGAATTCCTTGAGTTTATTTTCGGTGAGTTTGACACCAATCAAGATTACTTGAGAGTCGACACCGTGTTCGGCTTGTGATAATAAGTCACTGGCCACGAAATCGGCGTCTGCATTCTCATCAGCGATGACCAACACTTCCGATGGACCTGCGGGCATATCAATGGAGCACAAAGCCTGTGTGTCATTTTGAACGTACATCTTGGCGGCAGTCACGAACTGATTTCCAGGACCCAAGATCTTGTCACACTTCAACACAGACTCTGTTCCATACGCCATTGCAGTGATTGCTTGAGCGCCACCTGCCATTACTATAGCGCTGGCGCCTAGCTTGTGTGCCACATATACCACTTCAGGGGTCAATCTACCCGTGGCTCTTGCGGGTGGCGAAGCGATGATAATGTTTTTGCAGCCAGCAACTTTGGCTGGAACGCCTAACATCATGGCAGTTGATGGCAAGACAGCAGTTCCCCCAGGAACATATAAACCAACATTTTCTATAGGCTTTGCGAAACGGGAGCAAAACACACCCGGAGCCGTCTCGACAGTTAAGACTTCCTCTTTCGGTAATTGAGCTCTATGAAATTTCTCGATGTTTTTCATGGACAAATCTATGGCCTCCTTCATGTCGTCGGATATGTTCATAAGTTCTTGTGCAAATGGAGACTTGAGAACTGGCTTTTCCAAATTGACGCCATCAAACTTGGAAGTAAGCTCAATCAAGGCTTTGTCCCCATCCTTTTGGACTTGCTTAACGATAGGGAGCACCAACTTCATGATGTCGGCCGTCTTCTGGACAGGACGAGTCAAGGTGCGATTAATCTCCTCTGGCGATGCAGAAGATGTCTTAAGTGTTTCCATCTTGTAAAGTTCTGATGGTTTTTGCTCAAAAGCTTTTTCAATATACTGGGGCTTTGCGTCTCCCTTTCTCCTGGTGACTTTGAGGTTCTTGATATCCAAATTTCTTTCGACATCAGCCAAACTAACGCCGTTCTTCACGCAGTAAGCCATAACAAAGTATAACAAGTCTGCGGCTTCCCAAGCGACCTCATCTTTGTTATTCTTCTGCAGACCAGCATCAATGAGCTCATCCAACTCCTCCTTCAACTTCGCAACTAAAAGCTTTTCGTCGTCGAACAATCTCTTAGTGTACAGTCCCTTGGCAGCGTTTGTCTTTCTGTCCTCTAAGATTTTATCCAACTTGGCCAAGCCGCTACCAAAGCTTTCGGTACTTTCAGTCAAATCGCCATCCTGGAAACAGGTGTAATTGTTAGATAAGTGGCAGAAGCCATATCCGGGCCTAGACTCCACGACGAACTTGATCGTGTCACTGTCGCAATCCTTCTCCAACTTCACTAGCTTTTGAGTCGCACCAGAAGTTCTTCCTTTGTACCACAACTCCTTTGGGCGCTTGCGGGACTGATAAACACCTTCACCTTCAGCTATGGAGGCCTTGATAGATGCTTTCGACGAGTAAACAACACCCAAAGCTGTATTGGCTGGCGATGGCGAGGTGATCAATGTGGTGAAGAGTCCGTCGGCCCTATCTGTTGTCAATGTCGATATGAATACATCCGCTACCGAGATAACGTCCTTGGCATCTACAGAGGTTGATACTTCTTTTGCTGGGATCACCAAGATGTAACCAAGGGACGCCAACTCCAATGCTTGATCCGGAGAGACTTTATTTTTGTAGAAAATTGTTCTGTTTCCTCCCATAGAGTACTTCTGGAACTCCTCCTCGTTCAACTTTTTATTCACGACAAAGGAAGCCTTAGAGGAGAGCTGTTCCTCAGTGGCGGTGTCTATCTCTACAGAGAATCTCGATGTGGGTAAGCCTGAAGCCACGGTTTCGCTGAATTGGTCTTGGGTAACAAGAATGTTTTTCACGCCGATGTTAAGCAAGGCGATCAAGTCATCAACGGCGGCATCAGGTGCTGATGATGCGTCGACATAGACGTCGACTGAAGATGGGTATTTATTGAGGGCATGCTTTTCAGGCTTTACAGCGGAAAAAGGAAATAGCAACTTTCCTGTGACTGTGAGTTTTGCAATTTCTTCGTCAGACGAAATGATTGCTAGCAAAGGGAATGCCATCGCGTGGGTTTTGAACGTATAAATTCACTGGAGAAAAGAGTTCACGGGAAATTTCAGATGCTGTAGATAAGCTTTATAACGAGCGATAGCGCTCGCTTTTTTTTTTTTTTTTGCGCGTGCTGACTCATTCATTACAGACTTGAGATCTCGACTTCTCTAATGAGAGAATTACCCCCAAGGCCACCGCGAAGCTGACAGAATTGCTCAGTAAGTTTATAAACTGACACATTCAAAACTTTCAATTCTACACTCTCATTTTCTTTGACAAAATTTTGTGTTTATTTTTCATGGAATACAAACCGGGGTTTTAAATAACGTGTCAGAGTGAATTTTAAAAGTTAAACTCCCCCCGAAACTGATTGAGGTTCATACCAGGCTTTACAAGTTCCACCAAATCTCTCCTATCCAGAGCAATAAAGGCTCGTTTCAATGTCTCCATGAGAGAAGACGACTGATTTTGATTGAGTGTAGTTTCTTGCCCTTCTACCTCATGCATGGCCAATCCGCTTAGGAGGTGCTCCGCGGCTTCCTTATAGCACCCGATGTTGATACACGACACACCCAAATTGTATCTGGCACGGACAAATGTAGGTTTGAGCTCCAAGGCTTTGAAGTAAGCATCCACAGCTTCCTCAGACCGGTTCAGATTGGCGAGGGATGCCCCCAATCTATTCCATAGCAAAGGGTCGTCAGGTCTGATCGATAATGCAGCTTTGAAGCAGTCAATTGTCTTGTCGAAGTCTTCTTGTGCATAGAAAAGGACCCCGAGACCCATTTGTACGTCGGCGTCCATGCTTGCTTGATCTGGGGATAACTGCGCAGCGTTCATAAAAAGCTCTGTCACGCGCTTATTCAATGTGAATCTGTCCTCATCGGTAATGGTTTGATTTTGTTGGCGGGCTTTTTCGACGACTTGAGGGTATTTTGTGGAGATCCAACGCTCCAATGTTGCGAAAGCAGCATTGTCATAGCCTTCGTTGATATAGGAGATCGCCAAAGTCATTAAAGCCTCAGGATTTTCTGGATGCAAATCCAAACATTTTTCCAAGGCCGATATTCCGGCGATTTCTTTCTCATTTTGTGTTTGAACTTCGCCAAGCTTAAGCCATGCTTCTACTCTATTAGAGTCTTTGTGGATAGCAGCTTCAAAAGCCAATGCTGCTTCCGATAACTTTGCGCCGTTCTCCATCAACTGGAGGCCAATCTCATATGGGTCGTGTTCTGCGGGCAAATCTATGAACTGATTTTGCTCCTCCACCTCGAACTTGTAGTCCCCAAAATTGGCTCGAGTAGACGCATATTTGGCAAAATCTTTCTCCCATTGCGGCATGTCAGCCGGAAGAGTCTCATCCTGACTTTTTTTGAAGTCTTCATATTGCTGCGTAATAAAATCATTTTCCACCTGGTCCAGATTTAACAGATCCCAGACCTCTTGGAAAGTGGCCTGGTACTTGTCATCCACAACAATGTCATCACTGGTCTGTTCAGCTTGTTTGCTTGCGCTTTCACTGCTTGCTTGGGCGACATCACTAAGTTCCTCGATCTCTTTGAACCGGTTATCCCAATCAACGGAGACTTCCTCTTTTGGTGCAACTTGACTAGCATTCTGCATCGAAGCCATTGATGACATTCCCATCATCGGGCGATAGCTTCCGCCCATCATGGACATGGGCATTCTACTCTGTTGTTGGTGCTGTTGGTGCTGAGGTTGGATATGGGACTGCAGAGGAGACGAGGATTGAAATTCGGAAGCCCATTGATGGTTCCCACTTTGCTTACTGGATGATTGTGCAGCTTGAGGAACTGGAGAATAATTCTGAGACTGAAAGTCTTGCTGCCAACTTTGTTGCTTTGGCGAGTTACGGTTGATCATACCAAGTTCGTGGCGCATGGGCTGGAACTGGAACGAGTTTTGAGACTGGTTTCCGCCGATCATGAATTGATCCAAATCTCTTTGATTCATGAATTTGTCGCTCTTGAAACCTTGATTAGTGATTGCGCCCTGCCCATGTGTTTGCCTTTGGAGCGACCGGTCTTGTTGTGTGTGTTTGTTGAGTTGAGCGATGGCGTTGCCATTGACAGAGCAGTCTGTGCCACCAAAAAGAGACATCTTAATGACAAATTTATGCTGAGAATATGCTTGTTTGCGTGATCGTGTCTGAGCGCTTGAATCTCGTGAAGGCCTTTCTTAGTGGTGATGCTTCTTTTGCTTATGCTTGTACTTATTCTTTAGCTTAATTTTCTTTCGCTTCAAGAGATGAAAGAGACATGCGAAGGACTGGATTTTCCAAGTTTTCAGCTCCACACTGATTCCCCCGAGGTTGTGGTCCGCGGACCGACTGCATGCGACCGTTGGAGTGACTGAGGGATTCCTGTGATAAGAGCGAGTCCCACCAACGGGAGGGGAAGCTCTTGTATGCGATGCGTTGCCCCGCATGAAAGGCGCGTTAGGCACCTCCGACAAACCGGAGCTCAATGGTGTTTGTGAATCTGCCCTCAGAGTAGTGTATGTAATGATTGCAATTCTTCTTAGTATCTCCTCTGAGGCCACGGAAGCATGGAAAACCTCCTTTTGGGTTTACAAGCCAGTGGATACTTCTCTAGTCTCTTCTTGGTATTTTGGAGGAAACACTTTTCAGTCCTATATGATGTAAGCTTCAGGACACGCGACCCCCGTCGCCCATTAAGAAATGTTGACGACGACATAGCTCAGCACAGTTTGTACAGATATTCTGCACCTAGCAATTGGAGCTTCGTGTGCTAACACTCGATGGCGGAAATGGTTGCTGATTTCAGACCGATCTAAGACACTATTCATCAAGCCGATTGGGAGAAATTTCGCGTTGGGAAGACCAGTGTTTTCTTTTCATAATCTTAGTATCGTTCGGGTGGTTAAGATCTGTCAAACCTTGGCTCGCCTTTCGTTTCCTGTTTTAGTCTCGTCTTTTTGAGGTCTGTTCCTCTGTACATGAATACTCACTTGCAGTGCAATCAATAACAGTCCTTTGAGATCATAATGATTCAACTTAACGTACAACTGAGTGTCGATAAAGAGTTGAAACTACACTCACTTGTCAACTGAACAATTTTATTTAAAAGACAAACTTCAATATATAAAAATTCACCAACTCATATCTGATTTTCCCTCGCCCGATCCGCACTCAAGCTTATTACAGATATCATTCAACTCTTGAACACTGGCGTTGACAGCACCACCAAAATAACTAGCAGGATTCACAATCTCTTTTCTCTTTTCTTCTAATTCAAAGTGCAGCTTCACCATGTCTCTCACCACACTCTGGTAGTACAAAACTCCTCTTTCTTTGGTTGGGTGCAAGAAGCCAGAGTTGTAGACACCTTGGTTCAAATTTTTCTGCGTTAACACGCATAGATTAAAGTCTTCCAATTCGATTAACTGCAAGAAATCAATAAACTCTTTGGCCTCGGACTTGGGCAAACCTTTCTTTGTGTAAATGTCATATTGCAAAACTGTCTCACTTGGACCTAAAGGCAAGACACGGATGGAGTACCATGCTGGAGAATAGCAGTTGATACCATTCGATGGAAAACAGTAGACCCACAAGCCATTAGATTCACCGCCTGGGTTCTTTTTGGCTTTGAGCTCTGGCTTTGGCTTTCTGCCAAATGAAAACCAAGAAGAGCCTTCTTTGGCTGGCTTTTTTTCTGGCATCCCCTCCAAGGGCTCTCTAACAATCTCAGCATAGTGGCGACAGTACCTGGTTCTAGGCACCACCCTGTAGGTCTCCATTCTGAAAGCCGAGTTCAAACCAGGGTGAGCTGTGGGGCAATGATAACACTCCTGGTACCCGTCCATTAGTGTCTTCCAATTGAAACTACCCTTAAGCTCGTAGGACATATTGTAGTCATAATCAGAAAAGTCAAACTCGTCCATTTCTTCTGTGAGACCACCGAAGAACTCCTCAAATGGCATCAATTGTTCAGGGTCATTGCAAAAGTTCACGTACACCAAGCCTTGACGAGTGACGTGCGTGTGGATAGGAAACAAAGAGTTCTCCTCCTTACTGAAGCCTTCCACGTTATCGAAATGCGGAGCCTTGATCAAAGAACCGTCAGAATTGTAAGACCAGCCATGGTACTTGCACATCAACACGGTTGAGGAACCTTGTTCTTTTCTTACCACTGGGTAGGCTCTATGACGACAGGTGTTGTGGAAAGCTTTGAGAGAACCATCTTTAGCCTTGATAATGAAAAATTGTAAGCCAGCTACATTGAATTGATAATAGTCACCTGCTTTCTTGAATCTGGAGGTATGTGTGCAGAACAACCACGATTTGTAGAAAACAGCTCTCTTCTCTAACTCGAAGACCTTATCTGAGGTCCACCAAGAGGCTGGCAATGTGTGCTCACCTGGCAAAAGTCTTTCCCCAGAACTACCCGGGGGTGGAGCCGAAATTATTTGAGCTGGGGGCATTATTGATTGTGATTGTTTTTGTTGTCTTTGACTCTAAATTTGATAGTCAGTTTGTCTCAAGCAACTTTCTAGCCATATTTATTGGTTTGTGTATTTTATCAAGGGTGCAAAAAATCTAAGTAAACTGTATAAAAATCGGGTAAATCTACCCGCGGTTTTCTCCCGCACCCGATAAGCTGCAAATTACCGATCACAGTTAAGATCTCCTTGGGAAAGAACAAAGCCTTGTGGAGATAAGTCGCAGCACGAGAACATGCAGGGTCTTGCTTATCTTTTGATCGCGCGCTATCATTCCAAACTCTCCATCAAAAATCGGAATCGCAAAACTTCCAGAGCGACATCTTGATCAACACTTGGCGTGATTAGTGTGTTGAGAACAAATTTAGCCTCTGGCTGAACTCTGTAGAGACCTTGAATCTTTTTGAGGCAGTTTTCGAATTCTTTTGAATTTTCCAATTCGTTATCCTCATACGCCTGCTTCAATATCACGACATTTGCAAGAAGAGAATTCACCAATATCATGGATTTGAGGCCAACATAAGACAACACTCTGTGCTCGCTTGAGCCCGGCTCGAATTTGACGGATTCCGTGATTGACGAAACGGTATTTCTTGTGAAATTGAACAAAAGAATCTGCACGTTACTTGTCAACCAATGACAAAGGAGTATATTAAATGGCCCATTAACATCTTCAGACACCACCAGATCGATCAAAAGCTTTGCTCCAAAGAGAGCCTGTAGCACTGTTGATGACCGTTGTAAAATGAATTTTGTGTATTCGGCGCCGCTCATGGTGTATGGAACGCTGCTCATGAGTAATTTAAAAGCTCTCGTTAAGAGAATTCCCGAGCGTGCCACACTCTCGTCATTCTTAAGATGAGTCTTCAAAAGATGCTTGACTTCATGATGGTCTTGGGGTTTGACCGTCACACTTCCTGAGTTCAACTGTGAAGATGACATGTTCAACGACCCAAATAACACGGCTTGGAAGTAAGCTCTGTTTTTAGGCTCTCTCACAAAAAGCTTTGTAAACACATCCACGCTAAAGGGTAGGTAGGAATACGTCTCGAAAGGGGCGCTAGGAATAGTGAATTTCTGATGAGGATCATCTTCGTTTTGCTCGAGCGAAGGACCGAACGATGCCACCAACAAGAATGTCAAGAAAGCCTCTTCCAAGGAATCAATTTCCAAAAAGTGAGCATTTCGATCAAGCATAAGTAAACAGTCCTTGAGCAAGCAAAGTCTCTTTCTCTGTAAAATGAACACTTCTGGTGTTGTAGCCACTTGTTTCACAATTTTAAAAACCAACTTCTTGAAGCTTAGGTTGCCTGACATACACCTCGAACTTTGCTCGGTGAACGAAAGATTTCTCAAAGTCATTGTGATCGTGATCAAGTTATCCACAAGGAAGATTAGATGATCCAAAGCACCCTTTGTTTGGGCTTTACTGAAGTGATATTTGTTTTCAGATTTAAAGCTTTGTAAGGCTGCCATGAAATCTGGAATATGGCACTGCTCGATATCGGCGGAATTATGAGCTGAGTCCTCTTCGTGTTCTTGAGTGGGTTTTGGAGAAAATACATCATCAATGTCGATATCAGAGTCATCATCTTCAATCATCTCACCCGTGAGAGAGTCCACGACATAAACGATATCCTCCCCACTCATGTCATCTTTTTTGACAAATTTTCCAAAAGTCGAGTTAATCGGGTCTTTTGAATGACCCACTACATCCGCATAATCCAGGGATGGTGCGTCAGGCATCGTGATTTGATCCAAAATTTTGAGACCCATGTCAACTAGGGCATCCAAAAGCTCTGGCGCATCAGTCAAATTGAAGGCAAAATTTGGATCTGTCGTCGTGACGAGAAGAGTATTGAGCGCTGACGAGGCTTCGCCTGGATTGTTTCTCGTATAGTTCTTCAAGGACATGACTAGGGCGTGGATGTTCAAGGAGCCAAGCTCGGGGGCGAATAAGTAAACTGGTTTGGTGAGTTCAATCTCGTCACCAAGGTCGGAAACGCTCTTAAGAATCCAGTCTCCGTAGGAGCTAGATTGTTTTTTGATGGGGACATACTTCTTGATCGTGTTGGGTTTCTCTAGGGGATGACCATTTGATTCTTGCGGTAAGGTCTGTGATGGAGTTTCCGGTTTCTGACTGAGGGCATGCCCACCAAATGACGACTGTCGACGCTGAACACTGTTTGATCTGGATTGTTGGACTTGTTGTAAATGAGGAGATTGAGTGTTGGATGGCGGTGTATTATTAGTAGTTGAGTGCTGAGATAGTTTTCTTTGTGAATTCGCAACTGAAACAGATGGACTCGGCATGTTCACCATATTGGGGGTGGGGACCATTCCATGATGTGGGGATTGAGAAGGAACACTCGGCGACCTGAACTGACCATGCATCTGCCCAACACTGCTCATATGGCTCACATCGCTAGCTTGCAGCATCCTAGCTTTTGCATGCTGGCCTTTTGGTTGCTGTTGCGCGTGCAAAGAACTTTGAGCCTGTGAAAGCCTCATATCTTGTTGTCGCTGCCATTGTTGTTGAGTTCGCTGCTGCTGTTCGAGTTGTTGAGATTGTGTTTGTTGCTGTGGATGTTGCTGTTGTTGTTGCTGTTGTGCTTGTTGTTCATGGTGGGGCTGTTGCTTCCCTTCTTGCTGCTGGATTTGTGGAGAACGCTGTTGTTGTTGCTGTAATCGCATGATAAGTTGTCTTTGAAACTGTAAACGCCGGGTGCTGATATCTTTTTGCCCCTCTTCCGTCAGAAAGTACTGCTCAAAAGGAAGAATATATTGCAAGTAACACGATCCCAATTGTTTCTCAATTTGTTGCCTAGCGTTTACATTGCTTTGTGCATCAATGCCCTCGAATAGCCCCAATTTCTGACAAATGGAAGACCACTCTGTAATTTGAGCAGATGACTGGCTTAGCATTTGAATGTGTTTCAACACAACTTGAGGGCCTCCTATTCTGCGTCCAAGAATCTCCAAAACAAACAAGTTGATCTTCTTGTTATTTATAACTGGTGTTTGGGTAATTGGGGTCCCTCTGCGATTCATATAGTCATTAAGGGTCATTAAAAAAAGCTCGTGTTGCAACTGAGCTGTTTGAGCGGGGGTGAGTTTTACGCTCAAGCCCTGTTGGCCTAGGATCGCTTGGTTGTTGGCGTTCATGGGCCGTGAAACACCAGCTGGTAATGGCACAGACTCAAGACTTCCTGCTTTCTGAGGCGCCCCGAATTGGGCGCCCATCGACGGGCTGTTCGAGATACTAGCAGGACTCCCCGTCTTAGTCATATTCTGGAAATTTTGTTGAGCTAGTTTCGTCGAACTTTGAGAGTGGTTCCCCAGACCATCATTCATTCCTGAATTATATTTACCAAAATTCATTGCCTTTTGTTGTTGCATCTGGTGTGGAATTGGCCTTCCATCAATTTGACTCTGTTGTTGTTGTCTTTGAAGCATCTGCTGATGCATTATCTGCTGACGCATTTTCAGGAGCTGCTCTTGTTTGGATTGGTCGAGATGCGACTGCTGTTGCTGGTTTTGCTGCTGCGGTATTTGAGGCGATATGTTTTGCAGAGGTACCTGCAGATTTTGACCTGGGAATTGATTCATGTTCTCTGACTGTCTCATGAACATTTGAGGACTCTTGCTCATGTAGGCAGTCTGAGAAGCGTGCTTCTGGTGAGAAGCTCCGTCAAATTGAATAAATTCTTGGTCGTTGAACATCGTATCTATCTGCGGGTCCGCCATTTGCATTTGGGGCACGCGCTGCTGTTGTGATACCTGTGGTTTAAGCCCTTGTTGGTATGGTTGGCTAGCTTGTTGTTGGGACGGCATTTGTTGATGTTGAAGGGAAGTGAGAGTCGGTTGAATGGATTCTCGCGCAGGCAACTCGTCGAAGATGTCATTAGTGAAATCATTTTCGTTCCCCTGGCTGTTTTCCAGCCGAAAGGCGTTTTCGTCGAACCAGAAATTAGACATGGGCTGCTTTGTTGAAGAATGTACCAGAAGCGAGTTCAGTTCTCTATTCACTTCAAGGACGGTCACGTGACAAGATATCAAGCTGGTTCACATCCACGCGGACATCTTTCGGGCGCGCGATAACTGGCCTCACCTTACAGAGGCTTCACAGCCTCCAGGCATTGATTGTGATGATTTCATCGTAACCCGTTTCCTCACCTAGATGACTCTTGGCCCAAAGTCCACTACTTCAAGAAAATTTGATTTGTCTCTTTATGCAATATATAAACTCTGGTAAAATAGAAAGAATCCTACAGAGAAATCCAGCAATATCAACCATTTCTATAAAATCGTGGGCAATAACCGACATCAGTGTATATTCGAGTTGGAGTATTACTCTCTTTACCATATCTTCCACCACTTCTGGAGCTTTTTAGACAACGCCTTGTAGTGCTCCATTTCGCCCCAACAATCTCTTCCGTACTCACACCCTGCCATATTAATCACAAAATCACCTTCTTGGTAGAAAAATTGGGGGTCGTCAGCCATATCAGAGCATGCACCAGGTGGAAACGCATTCACAGACCTTAATGGTAAAAAGGCTACTCTATCACGAATCCACGACTGTGTTGAATATAGAGTTTCTAACGCGTCTTGCTCTTTATGCTCCCATTGCATATGCATCTGCTCGTATATGGCAGGATCCCACCACATGTCCAACATCATGTCAGACCAAGCAGATCTCCTCATCAAAAACGAGCCCAAATTAAATCCACCGCAATCTTGGGTAATGATCATGTTGATAGGTGAAGTGTAATCGACATATGGAATTTCTTGAGGAATGTTGAGCGGGTTGAATGTGTCTAGCGTTCTGTAAGTAGAATTCTCCAAGTTCTTCAAAAACTTTTCCTCCAACAGCAATTGTGGCTCCATAATGTATGTGTGCAAGTCCAACCACCAAAACCACTCGGATTTGGGGTATTGTCTCATTGCTTGCTTCATGATATCCACCTTCTCCCAAGATTCTCTCCATTCGTGGGAGTATCTTTTCTTTACGGTCATGTCCTTGATCGTCAAGCCGTAGCCATGCCTTTTAGCGTATTGCTTTTTGTTTGCTATAGAAGACCGCTCCACCGACCATTCCTGTGGTCCTTTCCACTTGAATACCCCTCCACCCTCGTTTGCGGCTAATATAATGACAACTTTCGGGTCACCTCTGACGAAATAGTGAGGAATGAGCGGGGCAGACGTGAAAAGTGAGAGGAAGCATAGGACACCGATGACTAAAAAAACTTTTTTATTGGAAAGCACGCCCTCGGACACGAATTCCGCTACTCTACCTAGGCGACTTTTTAGCCTTGACAGCCAGTTATTTTTAGAAGGCTTGTAAGTTTTTGAGTAGGAGTCTCCGATAGTGACCTCAGCTGCATCTGAGCTCACTGAGTCCGTTGAGTACTCTAGCGAGAATCCACGAGAACTCATGTCCAGATGTGTATGTATTGAGGGAGCTGGCGTTACGTTTGGTGTCATCCTATTTTTTCTTGTATAGTGCACGTAGGTTGTTTCCGTTTTCTATGCAGGTCGATTGCCACATATCTGCAAAAGCGTATTGATTAGATAAAATTAGGATCTGAATTTGAGCAAACAGCGAGCCGGAATAAATTTGCTGCAGAGCTCTTATATTGGGCTGCGTCAATGGGCCACGCTTTGAAGGCAATACCTCAACTAATTAGCCAATCAACAGCCTCTATCGCAGAGACGCGTCAAAGGTTGACGAGTGCTCGAGGGTCTTGTGATCACACAATACCAAGAGCTGACTACGACACAATTTCTGTAGGAAATGAAATGAAATTTCGGAAGAGGTAAAAGTGGAACTTTCCTGTTTTGTTACCTCTCTTCTCATGAATATCTTGTCTGCGCTATCGGTATGACGATGCGCCGTTTTGACGTTCCCGCAGATCGCTTAGTCTCACGTGGCACGCAACGACCAACAAAATTTTCAATCAGCTCACTTCACCTTAACGGCAACAAGTTTTGTTCTAAACAGGTCTGTCTACAAAGTGGGCATTCTGGATGCTCTCTGATCCAATCGACGATGCAGCTCCAACAGAAAAAATGCCCGCAATTGGCAGCCGATGGATTCACCATTGGCGAAAGGCAGAGCATGCAGCTTCGCGAATTTGTAGGAATGTAAGGGAGCTGATTGGGATCGGATAAGTCTATTGTGACTTTTTCGGAAATCTTGTCATTCTCATTGATGAGGGTGTTTATCCTTTCAAGTTGCTCGAGTTTGTGAAAGCTGGAGTGCGCTTGGTCTAAATCACCAGGAGTCAAATCTTCTCGTGGCTCTTTGATACTGGCGTTCGAGTACTGATTCAATTTGATCAATGTTTTCAACATAAACTGCACCAAGATAATTCCTCCAAGAACTGAGTAATTTCCCGTTGCCTGAAGCTTTTTCTGGTCCTTATTATGCCCAAACACATACCGCATTCCGGATACCCTCTTTGAGACTGAGTAGAACAGACCTTCAAAATAAAAAAGAGCAACATGAATATTCATTATTGTGTCCAATAGACCGAGATATGACAAGAAGATTTTGGAGATCCACGAAACTGATTCCTCACTTTTGGATTTGAGTCTCCGCACTAATCTCGTTACAAGGTAAGGTAAGATGATGAAAGAAGCCGTAAATAGGAGCCTCGATGACAATTTAGGGAATCGCTTCCCCAGTCGAGTCACGTAGAGTATGTCCACATACTCCTCCCCTAGAGTCCGTGCACCAAAAACGGTTGTGACTAAATAGTATAGCGTCTTTCCTAGTGTGGCAATTTCTTCAGGATGCGAGTTTACAAATCTTTGCCCCTTAAATATTTTGAATATTTCTTGTATTTTTGAATTTAGTGTCGAGCTGAAGTAGTTGTCCTTTTGGTTAGCTCTGACTGGAGAGGTTAGTCAATCATGAGCCGTATCAAGCAAAAATACATCAAATTATAAAGAAGAGAGTGGAATGTTCACATACCAATTGTCGCCGCATCTGCGAAGGGTAAAGAATTTTTGTTCGTCCTAAACATGGTAAAAGATTTGCTTGGAATATGATAACACTTATCACAGATGGAAAGTTTTGTGGGGATACAACCGTAGTCATAACTAGCCGAGGCCTTCGCTATGTGCACGAATGGCTGTGCGTCGCTAACACAATGGATGGCCCACTACCGAACTATGGTGCATCACGAACGTTCAAAAAAATGAACATACCAACCGCTATCAATCAAGAGAACTTCTATCAAAATACTGAAAGATTCACACTATCCTAGCGCAATCTGGCGCAAACATAGGAGGAAAAACAATGCAAAGTAAAACAATCTCTCCATGTACACTGTTTCTCAGGTCAAGGTTTTTTGGAGCCACCGAAAGGTAGTCTAGACTGCGCTAACAGTTTTTTCCTAGATGAGCTTGCATGATGGTCGCCGTTGAGCTTAGAAGAAAGCTCCAACGCCAAATGATAGTCGCGATGCTCGAAAACATCTTCCACATCTATGTTACATGTATCACATCGACGCGTCTTCATCAAGGCTTTGAGGTGATAGTCCTCAGGGCTTGCAGATGAAACAAATTGATTCAGCTTATCTGAATCCAATACTGCCTCGCTCTCGTTGCCAAGATCAGGCCTGCCACCTTTTTGCAAGTATAAGGATTTAGTAGCGCGTTTTCTTGTGGGAATTTCAGTCGATAATCGTGGTTTCTTAGGGCTCTCGGTCGAGGCTTTCTCGACCATCACGCTGACTTCGAAGTCCTCAAACATCTTCTTCACGTAATCCTTATCTTCTTTGAAATCAGCTTTTGGTTTGTTTATGTTTTTTTCGGTGCTACTTTTGGCGGTCTTCTCGCTTTCAAAATCCTCGAAGATCTTCTTCACATATGAAGTACTTCTTGTTACTTTTTTGGGTTGACGTGGTTCATCTCTGACCTCTTTGCTGGGCTGATTGACTTCATCAAAGAGACGTTTTATGTCCTCTTGATCCAAAATTTTGTCTCCCTTTGTAGAGCTGTAGGAGTCTATGAGATTTGCGTCCGAAGTAGTGACAAAATTTGTAATCACCACTCCCATATTCGCCAATACGGGTGTCCCGATCTGGTCTAAGTGCTCGTCACTAGGCCGCAAACCTCTGTATTTAATGTCGTCTTCTGCTGGTTTTGAATTATCCATTAGTTCGCATAGCAAACGAAATGCGGTCAGCTCGAGACTGGCTCTGAACTTGTCGAGATCTTTGATAACAGGAAACTGCGTCTGACGAGACATCTTCGACCACGAAGAGGTGATGAGCTGAACACTCACTGTACGTGGTCTGTAAATTTTCTCTTTCTCGCCCCCACTTTTCTGCAGCAAAAAAAGATTTAAATTTTCGTCATCTAGCTCAATGAGCCTGCCATATAAATCACCCACAAAAACCCTTATCCAATCGTAACAGTCTTTTATAGTGTTGACGGGTTCCCGCTCAAGGAAGTTCTTCCGAGACATCATAGATTTGACAACTGTTCGATGCTTTATTTCTTGACAGAAGTCTCCTCGACAAAGCTCGTGAACACGTTCTGCAACTGCAGACTCATCTGGAAGCTCCTCCTTCAATTGTTCTAGAGACCAATTATTTCTGATATGAGTTATCGAGTGTTTCGCATTAAGAGGCAACAATTTATTGAGAAGCCTCTCACCTAACTGGCCACCCATTTGAGTGATGTCTGAAAGTTCAAAGTTATGAAGAAACGCGTTTTTTGCCTTGGGTCGAATAATTGTCTGGAAGTCAGGCTTTACGAACCCCCCTGCTAATTTTGCAACAGTTTTTGTAGTTGCGATACCTCCCGAAGTTGTGTAGTTGAGTTCTTTGAACACTTCCTGTCTGATTTTGTAGAGAAGTTGCGAGCCAATCAATGAGCAAACGTCGTCCCAGTCTGTGATAGTTATGTAATCATCGTTATTAGCTTTTCCATCTTTGATGAAGATGCTTTTCTTCTCCCGTCTCTTGGTGTAGTTGAGCTGTAGCGCATCGTCATTTTTATCAAATTCCTCCTCATCTGTAGGGATAACTTTACCCTCCCATCTGATTTTTTCCGGTAGTCCGGATGGAACTTGCGGTAGATTATCGTCTGCTTCCAATTCCAGTAGGAAGGGAAAAAGCTCTATGAGTTTGGCAAAGACCAATCTACCAAGGTCCATGTAGCATTCATCCACACTAGCCTTTTCTACCAAATCACACTCTCTACTCAAAATCTTGAATACCTTACGCAGCTCTCTTCTATAAGGATCCAAGCTGACTTTGTGGATGGCTTGATTAGGCGGACCGTCCAAATACTGCCAGTGTGTTTCGCCTTTTTGGAATACTGCAGCATGCCCCACAATGAGATTAGGGCACTTATCTTTAGCTGATTGTAGAGTGTCCATTCGGCCGATTCCATATTTTCTAGCCGCATAAGAAACAGCTATTAGAGATGACCATTGGCAGCACACCACAGGGTCCTCAAGAGTACAGCCGAGTCGAACCTGCTCACATTGCGCAAAAAATGCATTCATGTCGACCAAAGCTATCACCGCTAGGGGCAGCTTGTACGCCTCAGCTGGAGAATCGAGCATCTTGAGCTCTGAAAACTTGTATTTTGATGGACATGGCTCGACTTTGGGCACGACAGCAGAGGTATTGGGATTTAACACAGACATAGTGAGGCTCGCAGCTATTCACTCATCTCTTGTCTCTCACTCCGTGCTCGCCTCCCTTCCCTCACTTGCCCCACTAAAGTTACGGGATCGCGCGGTGCTGACTTCTTGTTTTTCTGAGTCAGACGGCCAACTTTCTTAAGAAAAGTGATAGCAAGCATTTTATGTGGGAGGTTCTTTTGCTTCTCGAAAATGTTTGCTCTCACATTATGATCCAGGGGAATTCGGATTTTTGAAGTCCAAATTTGCAGATGCTCATTAAGAACTAGTCGCATTTATGAAGTTTGCCTTTTCTTTATGCAACTAATTGCGCACATCATCTTCGAGTGAAACAACCTTAGTGGCTGTGTTAAGTAGAATTTACCATAAGAAAAATCTACATATTAAATGTGTAAAGATGCTAAGTGAGATTTTAGTAGCTTCTAAGTGACTTTTTAATAAATTTGGCTCATTTGACAAGCAATTTTTGTTTTCTGAATTCTATCATACTGGTCCTTTCTTTAACCCTGTGTTTGAAAAGCTCACCAGAAGTAAAATCAAATTGTACCACGGCGATTTCAAACGCGAGAGAGCACTAAGTGAGTGCAAGTGGACTCTTGATACTGCTATACCGAGATCACTCAACTACTCATTATCGAGCAGTAATTCAATTGGTCCTCGTCAATTTCACGTACATACAAACCCCGCCTTTCGACCATCAGGAAATGCCTCGCACAATTGGAATGATCTTCGAAACAATATAGTTCATGGCGATAACTCACTTTTTCTTCATGAAAGTATAGCCAGCATACCACTCGAGGGTCAAGGTCGTTTTTTCTCTATCCCAGCCAAAGTTTCTTTCGCTTGTTTTCAAAAATGAATCCAAGAGCTCCTGGCCCTTCCCCGTGGCCTCCTGGTAATTATGAAATGAGCTATAGGTGGATATGTAATTTATGTAGTCAACTAGGGAGATACTTTTACGTATCAACTGCAAGTCGTCATCTTTGTAAGGTTTTCCGGCGTCAGGCATGTATTTGCGGATCTTGATGTCCGTATAGAGTTCTTGTGAGATGTGTCTGTCGACCTCAGCCAAATACCCTTGTAGAATTGAGCGTCCTGGCTGCTCCCAGTGAGGTCCAAGGAGGGATTCATCTTCATACACCATGTCTCTATAAGCATCCATAACCTTTGACAAAATCTCCAGCTTCGACAAACTTTTGGTGGACGGGCCATCGAAGTCTACAATCAAAGGGTCAACGTAGTACCAATACGCTAAAGTTGCGCCTGGCCGCAACTGCTTGGCGGCAGCTGCAAAAAACTTCTCGTGGTCTTTAAACCAATGAATGCACTCTGCTGCAGCGATCAAATCAAAGCTCTCCGAAGGAGCATCGAAGTCTTCTACGGCTGCTACTTCGAAGCTGATCCGGCTGTCATCAGCGATACCCATCTCCTGCAACCGGCTCTGTTTGAGCTGGTTAGCGCCTTCGATCATCAGCTCCGACAAATCTAGGCCCGTCACTCTTTCAGAAATGTTCAATAGCGGAAAAGACGCCACTCCTGTCCCACAGCCCAAGTCAATTACATTCGAGAGTTTCGGCTTGCCTGTGTAATCAAGCAAGAGCTGATAAAATGTCGCCGGGTACTGAGGCCTGAACGAGTTGTAGTTAAGTGACTTGAAGCTAGCTTTAGAGAATGTCGACATGCCAGGGTTTCGAATGTTGGAATTGCTAGGTCTCTCACAAAAGTAGTAAAATTTGTCGCTCCGCTCTGGATAAATGTTTGGCCACTCGGTGTTAGACGCAAGACAATAGACGGTAAAACTATGCAGTCTAAGTCTAAAGGCATGACCATCATAAGCCAATCATAGAGCACTTTGTGGGAACAATGGGCTGCTATGAAAGATATATAAAGGGTGGAAATTTCCTCCCCAGGTCTTGGGAAGACTAGAAGATCAGAAAAGGATTTTTACCAAATAAAGGTTTTTTCCATACATCAGTAACATTATGAATTATACTTCGGAGTTAACTATTAAACAGAATCTCAGTGCAATATATCCTGTACTTAAGGGTAGTTTCTTACACTCGGTTCCCTTCTCAAAGTGTCGCGAAATGCCCCACACTCAACTGCACTAGGAGTAAGATAATGAAGACAAAGAGACAAAGCAACTTTCAGTCGATAGCTCTATTTTCAAGAAATTATTCAGCTTGAGACGTCCAATTGAAGCCGCGTCTGAGCGAGAAACAACAGGGCAATTCTGTTTGTTGCGAGGGGTTCATCATTTCCAAGCGCTTTTAGAGAAAAACAGTTTTTTTTTTGTATTTTTAGTTTTGAGATTTCCAGGGAGGGAAGGCGCCGATGCTGAAGTTGAAACGTATGTTTATTCTTTTCAAATACTCAAAAACACCTGATTTCTAATTCGCTTGTATTTGAGAATGAATGTTATATCATTCAAAGGCTCGATTTCATCGACTAGAAAAGGTTTTTGAGGCAATTTGAGGCTTGAATATGACAGATCCTGGGAATCTACAGCCGGCAGCAGCTCATTCTTATCTGCAAGAACTTATTCATATGATTAGCTACATGACGAAAAACTGTGCTGTGAAGGTACGAACCTGGTTGTTAGAAGTATTACCCAATACAGTATTTTTCTACATTGCCAGTTAAAGCTTTCTTCTTGCAATTGAGACGAACATATTAAGAACATCATGTGGTTCGTGTTTAGATGTATTGCGGGAAGCGCAGGTCAGCTGACGAGAGATAGTGTATAGTTGCTTAATGCCGTGACCCTGTCTGGTATCATTGCCAGAAATTTGAAAATGAATTCAGCCCTGTCAAGAGAGCCGCCACTTTTCATTTTTTTTTCGGGGGATTCTATCTCCTTTATACCACGTCGTGCCACATCGTGCTTCATTCGAAGGCACTGTGTTCTCTGTGCAGCCTATAAAACCTGCCTCATCTTCTTTGTAAACACCACATTACAGGATAGCACTGATAGTGTATCTCACTCATTCGTCAATAAACAAGATCCATACGTCTATAAAAATATTTTGTGACAAATAAAATTAGATCTCGTCAACGTTGATGGTCTTCCTCATTTGGCCTCGCAGATCATTGACACCGCATGTAGCTGCACAAGATTTGGTGTGACCTGCTGTTGCGGTAGCCAGGAACTAATTGAGAACTAGCCCAGATTGAACCGTAGCAGTGTTAGGAGATCTCCTCACGTGGGAGGGTTCCGCTGAAATTGTATATGGTTAGAGATGGCTCAGCCTTATCAATGATTAGTTGGATGAGACCTACGTCAATGATATTATATAGATGGCACAGCTCCTCCCTCCCGTTGTTGTTTGTTACCAAAATTCTCAATTGGGAAGCAAAAAACTATAGCAGCTCCCCTACATATCATCAGAGCACTGCACTCTACCCCAAATACTAAAACAACACTAAAACAAAATCTTTTGATTAAAGAGTGTATAAGCTCGTATGGCGCAGTGGTAGCGCAGCAGATTGCAAATCTGTTGGTCCTTAGTTCGAACCTGAGTGCGAGCTCGGTTTTTATTTTTGTATGGTCAACGGGGAAAAAGTCTATGCTTATGAGGCATTCTTTTCCCTGGCACCTGAACCGTTTTGCAGTGAAATCCATGATTTATTCCAAAGTCTCAAATGCCACTAAAGCCAGTTCCTATACAAGTATTTAGAAATCGTAGTACTCCAGGAACACCAGGACCTCATGATCACAGCCCCATTTTTTCGCATGGGCTATCATCGATTTTGGGCCACATACAACAATCCAATCGTTCAGTCTGTTCAGGCCCTCGAAAATTGAAGATGAAATATACTCGAGGACCGGCCGGCCAGAATGATACCTAATTTGATCCCTAATACCTTCTTTATTTTCCTTTGAGAAGCTATCAGTGGTTCCAGACGGCTGATAGGCATCTCCGCTCAAAGATTCCATTTCGTATTGCTCACTCGTAGATAAAAGATTATCGTTGAGCTCGTATTCCTCGCCGTCGCGAAGCAGCATGCTATTCTTACCGGTGACATAAACATCGACTTCACGATTTAACTCAAAATTATCGAGTATGAGAGAGTCAGATTTGTTCGAAACAGACCAATGCAACTCCGATAGCACAGACGAATTTGTTCCTAGAAAGCGAAAAATTGGAATTCCAAGAGAGATCCCAGAGCCGCCACACAAAATTATTACTCTCTCAGCAGTTTGGAAAAACGGCGGAGGTATGGAGGAAAAAGGACTTGAAATTGTGTAATTGTCTGAGCTTTTGACCTGAAAATTGTGGCTTTTCTTCACTATCAAGTCCAAAAACTTGTCACTAGGGAGGGACACAACAGTGTATGGATGAGAGGGAAAGAGCCAGCTTCTGCCATCGAAAAATGGATACGTTAGTCTAACATGTGCACCAGGCTGCCACTCAGAAGGATAGTTGCTTGGTTTGTGAAAGCGTAGTAGGCGTAGATTGAAGAACCTCTCCTCAATTATAGCGATGCTAAGTACCCTGTGGGAATTGCGGATTCGCTGAAAAGTCTGAAATGCCACCATGCTCAAGGAAAGAATCACACCGTCAGCCACACCAGGCCTGGCATGCCAGAAAGTCAAAATCAATAATGCGGCAACGGTAATGTTATGAAGTAAGAAAAACGTCTTGTAAAGGCGGCTTCGTATCGGTCTCAGCGAGATGACAGCGAGGACTAAAGCTAGCAGGAAGACGATAATACCAAGAAAGTTGAGAGTTTCGAAAGAGTTTTTCCACAAATGACCAGTAACACCCCATTTAACAAGAAATCCGATACCATGAATCGAGAACATGAAGAAAATGAGCCTCAGAATCCACTTATGAAGGGCAATGAATTCGAGGTAGGAAGTGGCCATCAAAGACGGACGAATTGCCAACAATATGTCGAAGGGCACCAAATAGAACCCCAAACGACCGAAACCCTTGATAATGGTTGTGAAGTGTTCTTTGATTCCATGTGAATTGAAAAATGATAAAGCAAAGACGATAACCAGCCATAGAGTGAGATGAAGCCATAAAGGTTCAGGGGATCCGAAGCGAGCCCACACAGATCTGCGGTTTGGTGCGCCATTCTTCAACCATTTATTGAGATACACGTGATTGGACACAGTTAGTATCAATGCAGCCGCAAGCGATATTCCGAAGATCACATAACCGTATTTCACATTTGCTGTATGGTGGTGGCCTCCGTGACGACGCTCGAACTCCATTGGTAATGTGGACTAGGATCACGCAATAGGACCCTGAGTTGTTTAATGGGGTCAAAGAGGTACTGGTCTCAAGCGATATGCTTTGGTTAGCTTCACGTCAGAAGACTTCAACTGTACTTCACTTTGGAAAAAAGTGACCTAGATCTCGAAACTCAGTGAGCCCTTAGTCTGAATTTTAGTAAATACAATATTTAGGTTTTTTTTTTTCAGAAATCCAATACACAAATTTCTTTGTATTAGTATTCCACATCAGTACACCAAACATAGGAGCTACAAGCGTTGTTTTCATCAAACTACTCTACAACGATCACAAGCATGATTCACTCAGTTCTAATATGTATGTTGTCTTTTGATTCAATTGGGATTCTAAGAATTTACGTAGCTGCTAAATCTCCGGCAACAACTTCAGCATGAGCCCCTCTCAATGGTACCCGTGGGGCAAAGCACACTTAGAAGCAAGTCAATGATCGATATTAACCCGCCAGTCAATCAAGACGGAGTTCCTCGTCTAACAAAATTCTATACCCCGGTGGATCTTCTCACGCAGAAGACACTACTCGATCAGGTTTACCAGCTAATATCTGTTCGAACCTCCAAAGACTGCTCGTTCATCACACCTCCTAAATTATTGGAAGATTTGGATGACATAAAAGTGATTTATCGGCACTACGCCACTCTATATTTTGTATTTGTTGTGGACGATCAAGAGTCTGAGCTTGGTATACTCGACTTGATTCAGGTCTTTGTCGAGTGCTTAGATAAATGCTTCACAAATGTGTGCGAGCTAGACTTGGTATTTGGGTGGCAAGTTCTTCAGACTGTCTTGGAGGAAATCGTTCAAGGAGGGATGGTTTTGGATACAAACATAGCTCGGATTGTTGCTGCAGTTGACGATGCCAATAGTCAGAAAATGAGCGGTGCTACCACGGGGAATGGGTGGTTGGCATCGCTCGACAGCGGCTTCAGATGGCGAAGGTGATTTGGCTCGCTTTGTCTTCGTAGAACTCTTGCATAGCAAGACGGATGTCGGTTTGATGAGACGATCTGAGAATTGGAACCGGACTCGAGTCACATTTCCTAATGCGCTTAATGAATCTTTATAGACTTATTGATATATGTACATGCATAAATACTCTCATAACGATTAACGCCAAGGAAGCCACAGTTTCTTCGATTGAGCAACCAACTTCTCGGTCTCGAGAAGTTCTGCGTTCGCGAGGTTAACTTCTTGTTTCCTCTTTGCAAGTTCCTGATCCTCATAAAAATCCTTCACATCGACTAATTTTGGGTCCGTGCCTCTCGTGTCTTTCTCGAAAGGAGAAGCTATCTTGCCTGTTTTCCAAATTGGATCGTTAGATTTAGCTGTATCTTGAGCTATCTTCATCAACTCCTGTTGCTCCTTTTGTCTGAAAGCCTTGCCTCGTTCGTATTCTGCCCTGATCTCAGGGGAGAAGCGTGCTATTAATTCTTCATCCGAAGGCACCGTATATTTGAAAAGTAGGACGCCGGTCCCCACAATTGAGATCCCAGCACCCCACATTCGAGCCCATTTCTGTAAAGATAAACCCCCGATAGTCATACTAGTGTTTAGCCAAAGAAATGCTCAGTCCCCACACAATTTTAACTCGAGGCATGTACACAGGAATGTAAGATACAATTCAGGCGGCCAATACGGGGCCACAAAAACGAAATAAAGCTATTGCATTGTTTTGTTCTAACGGGTTGGTATCTTCGTGCTCAATAGTTGCTGGGTAGCAAGCGAGCTGTTTTGACTCAGGAGGATCACGGGGCCAAATCTCGATATCATGTTGTATTCATGAAGGGAGACGGCATTGGCAATGCGCACAGGGTGGCCACTCCAGTCCCTCGGGAATGTCAGCATGCGGGTGGGCAGAATCGATCTCGAAACGAAACTGTTGCTGAGCAAGAAGTTGCGATGGCTTGTTGATTTACCAAGATACTGACTCAAGCTTCGCCGGACAGTGTACGTGATGTGAAAACATTATATATTGGAGTATCCTTGAGGAGACCTTGGCTGTGGATTGAAGAATCGAGTTCAATTTCGCCAAATCTACATACGAAAGCTAGACATTAAAACACAGGTGAAAATGATCTGATCCATACTTGCGCAGCCATATTACAGGCAACAGGATAAACCTCAGGCAAGGCAGAGGTAACAAAAACTTATGTGAGAAAGGGCTTACTTGCTCATACTGAATGCTGTTGTCACTGCGAATACTACGGAAATCTGTTTCAAACCATTTTGGGGGGCGGCCCCGTCTATACTACCAATGAGGCAACCCCTGAAAGGTTCTACCAAGATTATGGGCTCGCTCCGCGTTCCGGAAGATATGGCTGCCGATTCCGTGGCATGCTTCATGTGAAGTGGTATATCCACCAGTGGTTGCGCGGGGGGCTGATTGACAGGAGGCTGAGTAAAGCGGAGTTCACTAAGGAAGAAAAAAAAAACTTTTTCGCGTTTCAAATCAGTACATCTAAATGCTCACTGTGGCTAAACGAGGCCCCAGAGATCTCTATACGACGAAAGTAACATAGCCAACCTGAATTTGCAACTCAATAACTATCCATGGCCCTCACAAATTAGGCAAAAACTGGCTTAGTGCTTTAGCTGCAATTCAACATTCCATATTTTTTGATTCAACTCGATAATAAAACGCAATAAAACCTTCTTTTTTTCTCGTCAAGCTCACCATACAATCTCCTACTATGAAAAAAGAAGAAAAATCAGATTTAAAGTCAGGTTTCAAGCGCAAATACCACTCCAAGTCAAGGAAGGGCTGCTCGACATGCAAAAAGAGAAGAGTGAAATGTGATGAGCTCAAGCCGTCATGTGGAAACTGTGCTCGAATGAAGCTAACTTGCGGATACTTACAACACGAAAGCCCGGAGGAACCTCCTTTGAAGAAGGTGAAAGAAGAATGCACTGATATCTTGGAAGATTACATTCCAGGAACCCAACAGGCAACTCCGGCTAAGTCTCCAAGCCCTCAGCCTAAGAAACCGGATGCGGCTCTGAAGTTGGCCGCGTCTGCGTTGTGTAGCGGGCTCCTTTCCGCTGGGAATTTGAACAATATCAATATAAGCCAATTGGTGAACAGTCTCTCGTCCATAGGGGATTTGAGCTCGCTAGGCGGCTTTGCCAACTTAAGCAACCTTGCTCTTTTAGCGCAGCTTCCATCAGACATGGGCTCCATCACGTCACATTTATCGAGTCTCGGAGTCGATTTGGGCTCTTTCAATCTCGGTCCGAACGCAGATTCCCCACAGTCATCTGGAACGACAAATCAATCGAGAAACTCCGAAATCAACATTTCCTTAGGCTCAACAACTTCTACCGATAGCACCAATACCCAGAACCAAGCAATTGACCCGTTGATGGACGTGAACCCGCTACTATCCAAGCCCCAGGCAAGTTCATCATCCGGGAATTCGCAAATACCCCAAGGCGATTCAGGGTTACCTGAAACATCTTCTCCCCAATTCTCAGGCAATGCACTGACCAATTCAGGTGATGCAGACTCTCTCAATATGCTAGATTTGAGATTGATGTATCACTATACGACGCACGTCTCCAGCACGATTACTGGCGCTGGTATCTCCGACACAGATATTTGGAATAACGACATACCTACGCTAGCATTTGAATATCCTTTTCTAATGCACGCGCTTTTGGCATTCAGCGCAACGCATTTATCAAGGACAGAAAAAGGTCTAGATCACTGTGTCACTCGACATAGAGGGGACGCATTGCGCCTATTGAGAGAAGCAATTCTAGATATCAGGGCGGACAACACTGACGCGTTGGTCGCCAGTGCTTTGATTTTGATTATGGATTCCTTAGCAAATGCCTCGGTTCCCTCACTGACGTCACCTACATCTCTTCCTGCCTCCGCTTGGATATTTCATGTTAAGGGAGCTGCGACAATTCTTACAGCAGTGTGGCCACTCACCGAATCATCCAGATTCTACAAGTTTATTGGTGTGGACTTAGGAGATTTGGGAGATATCATAAATCACAAAAGTCAACTCACGGATCTGGGACTGCTTTCTTTCGCAAACTTGAATTGCCATGACTCGAGTATTGCAGATCTATACCCTGTCCCCATCAACTCTCCTTATTTAATTACGTTGGCCTATTTGAGTAAGCTTCACAAGGAGAGATACAAAGCCGATTTCATTCTACGGATTTTCGCGTTCCCAGCTCTACTAGAAAAAGACTTCTTGGGAATGCTCATGTCTGGAGATATCAAAGCGATGCGCATTATGAGATCTTACTACAAGCTACTTCGATCATTCACTCTGGAAATGAAAGACAAAGTCTGGTTTTTGGAAGGTGTGTCTTCAGTTCTACCCGTTGATGTTGAGGAATATGCTGGAGGTGCAGGTGGTATGCACATGATGCTTGACTTCTTGGGTGGTGGACCAGCTATTGTTGAGGACCACGAGGTAGACAAGGATCTTTCCATCATTGACCCAGGCGGGAAGATTGCAGACAAGCTAATCGATACTAATAACTTGCCAAGTGAAATCACTAGCAACTTAGACATTATGCAAGGTGATAGTGGCATGATGGAAATGAAGCTTGACTAATTCAGCTTCTCGAGTATTATCTTCGGGACGAAATGGCAGAGTGCCAAGAGTCTGGTCAATTCTAGTGCTAGCACGGCGCATTGTCCACAAAAAAATTTATTTCTTGGAAGGCTTGAGAACAGCTGTATTTGATCTGTTTCGTAAAGATGATTTTACGAAGCGTTCTAAACGTCGTTTACTGAAGACGCGTCAATCAATTTGATAAATATTCATTTCTAAGCGCGCACGAAGTGTCAGTTCTCCCCTCTTTCGGGTAAGTTGTCGCACATGATTGGTGTTTTTTCCCTTTTTTCCTTTCCGCGACTTCAAACATTCCTGAGATACAGGCCAAAAAACAGGCCCACCGAGTGTAATTGTTGTTCAAGATCCTTTCCTCCTCAAATTTGGACAAACTCAATACATACCATACATACCATAATCTATCATAATTGGGTAATATTCATTGTTCTATTTCTCGCTTTAAGTTCAGGGTACCAAAAACACAACGCCACTTCCTTTTATTTCTCCGTTCGAAGCACGAGGTCTTAGCAAAAACTTACACGAGTGAACTACACCTTAAAAAACACTGAATTCTTGAATACCAGTGACGCCAAAGAGAGCAATATAAAGTCGACACAAGCAAATACAGCATCACTATGCAGACAATCAAGTGCGTTGTTGTCGGTGATGGTGCCGTGGGCAAGACCTGTTTGTTGATTTCCTACACAACGTCAAAGTTCCCTGCTGACTACGTTCCCACAGTGTTTGACAACTATGCCGTTACTGTGATGATTGGCGATGAGCCCTTCACGTTAGGACTTTTCGATACTGCCGGACAAGAAGATTACGACAGATTAAGACCCTTGTCATATCCTTCCACAGATGTATTTTTGGTGTGTTTTTCTGTTATCGCGCCAGCATCGTTTGAAAACGTAAAGGAAAAGTGGTTTCCAGAAGTGCACCACCACTGTCCTGGCGTGCCTTGTCTTGTAGTAGGGACCCAAATCGACTTGAGGAACGACGAAGTTATTTTACAGAGATTGCACAGGCAGAAGTTGTCGCCCATTTCTAGTGAACAGGGAGAAAAATTAGCCAAAGAGTTACGTGCAGTCAAATATGTTGAGTGTTCAGCTTTGACTCAAAGAGGATTGAAAACTGTCTTTGACGAAGCTATTGTAGCGGCTTTGGAGCCTCCCGTCATTAAGAAGTCGAAGAAATGTACCATTTTGTGATGCGGCCAAAGTCCAACCTAACCTTGAAGGTGTGGGTCTGATTCGTCCGCGTTCGGTGAAACTAGTTTGAGCCTTAGTTGCGGAGCGCTTGTCTTTTGGCTTAATCGAAAGTGCTCATTCACTCAGCTGTCCTGCGTTACGAGCTGCACTTATACTATTTAAGTGTGGCATCTGAGAATCAGGGCACTTGATCTTTTGATGAGACATGTTGGGCCTTGGCGCGGTAGTGTGTTCTTGATTGAGGGTCATATGAGTGGTTCTTATACTTGTGTAATAATAAATTGTATCAGAGACTCGGTTTAAGCAACATTTTCAAGTCGTGAAAGGAGAATTACTCGAAAGGAAGGGCCCCTGTCCCAAGACCAAAGTAGACTAAGAATTTCAGTTGTACTAGGATAAGTACAGAATAGGAAACTGTCCAATTCGTATGAAGCCAGATAGACATAATATCAAGCTTTTGTCGAAAATGCCTTTGATGGACGAATACATCCGCGAGTAAGTTTTGAGCAGAGACCACGTACCTGTTTACGATCATGTCCCTCAGCCGCACATTAAAAAAACAACACAAGCGATAGTTCTCGAGATAAATGCTGAGCTGGATTAAAGTTTGCGACTCAACAAATGCTCATTCCTCCTTGTTTAATTCTCCTTCTTTTAAATATCAGGAGCAAGACTATTGCTGGGTGTGTCTATACATCTTGATAAGTGTTGAAGAAAAGCAGTGTCTAAGGAAGCTCGTGTGTGACCAAACTCATCACTCGAGTTCCAAAGACTTTGCAAGATTGAGCCGGACCTAGGCCTTATCCTATGCAACAAGAAGCCATATGTTGTCTCGGAGGGCAATGCTACTTTCGATAGCAGTTCCTAGAGTTCATATTTGTGTACTACAGTATTTTCTTCCAGATATGGTCAGGGCAGCGAGGGCATAAACACAGCTGCCCACAAGAATCCAACGAAGTCAGTCCGGCCGTGTTTTTATCAGGTTTAATTTTTTTTTTTTGATTTTTTTTAGTTTTTTTCCAATGTTTTTAATGTTTTTGATGTTTTTTTTTTTTTAATGTCTTTAGTGTTTTTAATTTTTTGTTTTTTGTTTTTTGTTTCTCATGTTTAATTTTGTTTTTCATTCTCGTGCCATCGAAGGTCGAATTCTTCGAGCTAATTCGTTCCTTTTTATTTTTCTTTTCCACTCAAATTCTGTCACATTTATTTTGAGCGTGGCTCCTGAAATTTTCGGATCAGGCTGGCTCCCCAAACTGATAATTGCAGGAAAGCCAACCTTCAAGTATCTGAGGACGGCTTGTGTAGTCTTCAGGCGCTTCACTGTTCAAACCCACCCAGTATCAGCCGCTTGAGACAGTCGAGATTCTAACGCTTGCAAGACTTACACGAGTGTAGAACTTGCCTTGCCGAGATGCCTCACAGCGTCACCAAGGTGACCGTCTCGGCTCTTGACCCAAATTCCGAAACGAGACTCCGCCGGAATTCCGATGGAACCACGACGGCCCGCGCAACTTTTGCATGCGGGTCCGAGCATTCCCAGGCATGGGAAGCACAAGTCGTTCTTCAAGAGAAAGAAGACTTATTGAACCAGCTCAGGCAAAAATGTTGAGCGGGGAACAAAAGCACACTAAAAACTCCATTAAAAAGACGATTTTGCCTCATGCATCTTGGCTTCGATAAACTTCTCTCGACAGTTTAATACGCTTGGTAGGTGAGGTCATTGTGCTCGCCCGTGTGTTGACTGGCCGCCCGCAAACCCGCCTCTACTTCGGACGCGCTCGCTTCTAGATCTCGCACTGTATTGCCAGACAATGCTGTTTCTCGCAGCAAAGCTTGGTGTGCAAGAGCCCGCTGTACCTCAATGTGCCACAAGAAGCTCGCCCAGTTTAAGCAACCTAAGCTACCTGCACTCCAAATTTTGATTGGGACATGCGTTGAAACTAATAGCAGGGAGACTCGGGAAGGGAGGACCAAAGAAAGAAAAATAAAAAAAAAAAAAAACTTTATCTCCATACACCACACGAATTGACTGGTTCTACTTCTTCTTTTACAGGGCCATGTCGGAGAAAGACAAAAAGAGCGCCAAACTGGATTCCTCCAATCCGTGGCATAGCGTGGATCAGGTCCTCAAGACCTTCTCCAGCTCGAGCTCCGACCTGTCGAGGTCCTCTCATACCCTCCTGATGTCTCACATTAGCGACCCCGTCACTCAAACGTCGAATGTGTCACAGGCGATGCCACTCGGCAGCTCCAGCTCTCTAAAGTTTCAGGACAATCGCAGGGGAGCTATAACAAAGGAAAAACTTCTTGCTCATTCTCTGTACGCAGATGACATCGATTTTGTCAAAGACCAAAAGAACTATCTAAAAGAGGCAGGCGCGCAGGACTTTTACCAAACTCTGCCTGAAGACACATTCATTGCACCTACTGCCATCGCCGGGTACAAGATTTTGGAACAATTGTCTCCAAGGAATGTGAACTCCTACATCTTCAAGGGATTACATGAAGTTACGGGAGAGGCGGTCCTCATAAAGCTCTCCCCAGATTTCGCACACATAGAATACGCGGCTCGCTTCCTCAATGACTGGTACATCACATCGGGCTCCAATCCAGCCTCGGAAGAAAGGCTTTGGACCATCGGAGATCTCCGACCTTCAAATGCCTCGCCGCCCACCCTGCGCTCTTCTCTGAAGACATTGAAAGCGACTGCCCCTGTGACATTGCCCAAAGATTTGCCAGGTATCTTGTATCCCATTCAAGAGTTCAACGTGGAAGAAGAGATTCTGGGTGGTCTGAGAAAATCGATGGCTTTGGTGTATACCGATTTAAACTTTAAGTCAATCTACGAATATTACAATGACAAAATCAGGGACATGCTCCCGGATATGACTTCTTTACGGTCAGGAAGCATTCTATCGGGTCCTTCGGAACTCAGCGGGACTGACTCACTGGAAAGGTCATCATTGAAATTGAGCTCCGAAAATCTCGATTACGTCGAGTTGGCTAACAGGGTTAAACAAATATCGAAACCTTCGTCTTTAGTTATGGAGATACTCAAAAATATCATGGACGCGCTCAAGGTTTTATCTTCGGCTCATAAACTAGGGATCTGCCACAATGGTATTACTAGTCACAGTATACTTCTTTCCACACTCAAATCAAAGGAACAAAGAAGCAAGCTGAATGTCTTTGTCACTGGTTGGGACTTTAGCTTCTCCCTCGCGGTGGAAGATTCATCCGGTTCGTTTAGGAATAAAGCTCTCAACGATATTCAAAATATGCTTCACTATATGTCTCCCGAAAGCAGTAGTATTGGGATAAGTTCAGTCGACTATCGTTCAGATATATACTCAATTGGTGTGGTGATGTACGAGTTGATTGTCGGCTGTCTACCTTTTCGTTCTGACAATTTGGCAAATTTGAAGAGGATGATTCTGGACCAAGCACCAATAAAGCCTACAATTTTGGGGCCAAAATGGATTAGTAACGATCTTAACTATGTCATCTTGAAATGTCTTCGAAAGCGTCCTAGTGATCGTTACGCAACTGCTGATAAGTTGATGGAAGATTTGAACCTCGTCATGAAGAGTTATCGCGAACCAATAAGAAAAAAAAATGGAAAAATGGGATTCAAAGACCTCGTTGTTCCAAGCCCAGAACAAATACCATTGTTTCATTCTTCTTTGACGAGTTTCAACAATCTCAATATCAGACATGATGCATTCGAAACCTACAATAACTCGGAACGCTCAAAAATCATTGTTCTCAAAGGTCAATCTGGGGTAGGTAAAGCGACTCTCTTGGAACAAGTTGGAGGTTTAGCACAAAATAAGAGGAATCACCTTGTTCATTGGAGGTATCATCATGCTGACAATAATGTGTCGAAGTACGCCTCCTCAATGTTTGCCGTACACAGTGTCACAAAACAGATACTTTCGTCTTCGGAGGAAGATATCAACAATTGGAGAAATATTTTCACTACAGAAATGGATGCTGATTTAAGCCTTTTGTTTCCTGCAATTCCTAATTTGAGACTCTTGCTTGGACCCCATTATGGCAATTTGAGCAGGACGAAAAATGACTCCTTGAAATATGCTCAATTTTCTGGACCTCGAACCCCTGGAGGTTTTGGTGATTTGCTCGCAGAGGGAAGTGAAGGTGATGCAGCGTCATCAGTTGACTCTCGTGATACAAGTTTTGATGAGCAAGAACTCAACACTGAGCTCAAGTACCTGTTCATTTTCAAAAAGTTTTTTACCCTTATTGCAAGAAAAGGTCTCACAGTTGTCCTAGACAATCTCAACTATTGCCCTCCAGAAGAGTATGTCTTGGTAAGGGAGTTCCTTGAATTCTGCCTACAACTGTCTGAAGTAAGACTTATTCTTGTGGCTTCTTTCAGAGATGAATCGAAATCTTCAGAATTCGGTGAAAAAATTGAGAATTTTGATCGACTTCGATCAGATGCAGATGACATAGGTATTCCGTTCCACGTTTTCAATGTGGACCAACTAGACTCTGAGAGTTTTGTCCAATACATGGATATGTTTACAAACAAGCCAGATGATCACAGGATTACTCGCCGTATTCATCATCTCATAGATGGCAATCTCCTTTCCCTCAGATTCTTAACTAGGTACGCCAGATTGAAATATTCTGGAGACGAATCATACTGGAAGATGTTGGATAAGGAAATACAAACAGGTTCTTCACCTACCTCAACAGACGACATCTTGAAAAGCTATTTGCACACTTTTATACCTCCCGAGGCTTTGAGAATGTTGAAGTTTGCAGCCGCAACATGCGTCAACGGCTTTTTTACCATGTCTGAATTGATGATTGTAACGGGGCTCACTCTCAAGGAGATAAATGAACTTTTGCAGTTATGTCTAGAAGCTCGTCTAGTAGTGGCCACAGGGGTTTGCTATAAAATTCCGTTTCATCTCATCGCAAATGATGATTTTGCGTTCGAGATTGAAGACAGCGTAGTTTGGGATTTTACGACACGAGCTAAATTCAGATTCGACCACGACGTTATTCGTATCCATTTGATCAAAGAGATGGATGAAAGCACTGAGCGAATGGAAATTCATCGGGAGTGTGGGTTGCGAATGAAAAAGAAACTATCCAAAGAAGTGACAGTCAACGTCACATCTTACTTGATGATGTCATCACATCTATATCGGTCTTGTGATGTGGCCAAAATGGAGGATTATAGGCATTACAACGAAGCTTTGATTACTGGTGGGCGATATGCTATATCAACATCGAATTTGGGGCTAGCATTGCGATACTTTACCAGCACTATGAAGTTTGTTCACAAGGATGACAACAGGCGCAAGCTCAAGTTAATTTTGACACAGGTTCAGTGCAACTATCTACTCAAAAACTTTCAAGAGAGTATCAGTCTCCTTCTGCAAGCCGAGACATATCTCGGGAAAGAAAACTTGAGCTTGGCCCACTTGAAAATTTGCTCGCTTTTTAGCTCGAAAAATTATGAAGAGGGAATGCAATTGGCCATAAAAAGTTTGCAAAGGCTCAATATTGAAGTGTCTGACGACCCAGCTGTCTTAAAAAAGATAGCACAAAAGTGTTTCTCCCAGCTCCCTCTTTCGGTGAATGAGATCAGAAACTTGAATAAAGTGAAAACGGCTACCAATAAGCTGTTTAATCTTGTCACGTCGATCATTATGGATATGATCAATCCTACTTATCTACTCGATCTTCCGGACCTTCGAATTGCTATCCTATCACAGCTAATTCAGCTAATGCATCGTCACGGTCAAAACACCTCATGCGCAATACCTTTGCTCCATTTGGCAAATGCATTTCTTCAGCCCGGTGAGCATATGAGCACAGTGAAGGCACAAGAATTGGCGGATGTGGCATTGGATACAGTCAATACAAAAAAAGGAGCAAGCACAGCACTCACTCAAAGCATCAATGAGTCTTACTTAGTGCTTATGGGCCAGTTCAAGAGCCCCACGTCCAGAGTCTTGAAATATGCATCCCTGATCGATCAGCAAGATGACTCCGCATCAGGAAATTATTTTGTCAAAAATTGGATGATGGCCACTCTGATGTTTATTGGAAGCATGAGAGGATATACAAATTCGTCTTTTACTTTGAAAAAAAGAATCTCATTCTCAAATGAGACAGAAGCCATCACTTTCAGGCTGATGGCGCGGCTTTGGCGCCTTGAGCTTCTGCTTGATGAATACTTGGCACACATATACACGGTATCAGATCAATTGGGACCTGATCTCGAATTCGTTGCTCTTGCCAATGGGGTGATCAAAGCCTCTGCTGAGCAGCAGTTGCAATTAGCTTGTGAGCTTATTTTGAAGAGAGTATTTGATCTACTGAAAAAAACACCAATCTCGATTCTGCACGTCTGGTTTTACTTCATGTCTGCTATATGCTTACTTAATTGCACAACAGAGGAAACTAAAGACGAGAGACTAAAGCTAGCGCAAGAAATCGAATCCTATTTTAAGGTTTGGTCAACCACTTGCTATGTCAATTTCGGCTCTGAGCTGAAGCTTATTGAGGCATGTCTAATGTCACAAGATCTGAGTGGGTCCGAGTTGACAATACTAGACTTGTTTGAAGACGCAATTGATGATGCTCAAAGACAACAAAACTGGTTGGGAGTTGCAATGGCAAATCGATTATGCGCAAAATGGCTACAGCGGACGTCGAAAAGCCAAAAAAGAGCCAACGAGTATGCACATAAAGCATTTGCTTTGTATTCTACCATGAATACTCATAGCCAGGCTCAGACTTTGAAACGAGAATTCCCGGAAATTTCGGACAACTTCAATTGGGCCGGCGTCCGAAATATGGTGAATACCGAAAAGCCTATAATCGAAAATACAAGCTTTTTCGATAATGGCTCCTTGTCCAACCACCGCTTAGGCCTGAGTTTGAGGAATGAGCCAACCACTGACGGAAATGAGCTGATCACAAGTGAAACAAATAGCATTCCCAAGCTGGAGGAGGTAAGATCCATCGAAAAAACATCTACCAACGAGCCCACGCACAGTGAATGGAATGAGGCAATCAGACTTTGCCTCTCGATTTCACAATCATCAAGTCTTGATTTGATAGTCCAAACTTTGCTAGAGAGTACGCTTATGTTCTCCGGTGTCGATTATGGTGCAGTTGTATTGAACTTCCAATCAAATGAGCCCGTTATTAAAGCGATAGGAACTAACAATAGTGTCTTCTTGTTGGATGACGAACTATTGGTAACCCGAGCTGATTTGGTGCCATATCAATTGGTTATACAATGCCTTATAACGGGTGAGATCACATGTAAAAATCGGAAGAGTCTGTTGCGAGAGGATGATATGAATGAGGATATTTACTACAACAATAGCCCATTTTATTCGGGACTATGTATTCCTATCAAGACTTCGACCGTTATAGGGGTTATTTATCTTGAGAGCCACATGCATAGTGGCTCCCCCAAATTGCAGTTCCCGTTGATCGATTCAACCAAGATTGATCTTCTTTACTTGCTCTGTTCACAAGCTGCTGTGTCATTTTCTAAGTCAGTTGTCTACACTCAGATGGAGTTGGCCAAGAAGGCTGCAGAAGAAGCAACTGACGAGAAAGCAAGTTTTTTGGCCAACATGTCACATGAAATCAGAACTCCCTTCAACTCTCTATTCGCTTGCTCCATCTTTTTGTTGGACACCCAGTTGAACAGTATCCAAAAAGAGTATGTTGAGACTATCAAAGATTCGGCTTTGGTTACGCTTAATATCATTGACGGTATTCTTGCTTTCACTAAGATTGAACATGGGTCTTTCACTTTAGAAAACGAAGTATTTTCAATCAATGATACAATCGAGGGCGCAATTCTGTTTTCGAGCGAGCAAACGGAGTCTGATGATTTGGAATTTGCTTATTTCAACAAGTGCCCACAAATTGAGAAAATAAAAGGGGATCCCACGAGAATTCGGCAGATCATTATCAATTTGGTCGGTAATGCTTTGAAGTTTACGTCAAAGGGCTACGTCAAAGTGATCCTTGATGCGAGAGCTATCACAGACTCTAGATATGAATTGAAAATTATCGTGGAGGACACAGGTATCGGGATCCCTGAAGATTCCAGGTCGAAAGTCTTTGGCGCGTTTGCTCAGGTAGATGGCTCGTCGAGGCGAGTGTATGGTGGTTCCGGTTTGGGTCTCGCAATCTCTAACAAGCTCGCTGAAATCATGAATGGAAGAATCACTTTTACAAGCGAGGAAGGCGTGGGCTCAGTGTTCTGCTTCACCTGCCCATTTGAGGTGGTTTTGAACGACGAAAACTCGAAAGTTGATCATCGCGATGTGGCTATCGTTTCTAAAACCAAGTGGAAGAGACTTGCCCTTAAAGAAGTTTTGGAGTACTATGGGGCCACAGTGGCGTTGTTTGATTACATCGATGATTTGGTTAGAGGTTCACAGGAGTTCGAGATTTTGATAATTGACAAGAACATGTTGACAGAGGACATAAAGCTCCGTTCATCATTGAACTGGAAACGCTCTCTGATCTATGTTTTGACTCGTTTTGGCCTGATGCTCTCTGACCAAAGATTAAAGGACATTGAGGCCGACAGCTTGATTTTCTCACCCGTCAAGAGAAAGTCAGTGAGACAACTTCTTGAAAATAGCTTTGATTGGAAGGCAATACCCGAAAAACTAGCCAGAACTATTCAAAAAACAATCGGCTCAGATGGATCAATAGCAGCGAAATTAGATTCGTTGAGATTAGAGACTGAAGGTGTAAGACCCTTGACAATTTTGATCGCGGAAGACAATCCAGTCAACCTTAAAGTCGCTCTGCAGCATCTCAAGAAGCTAGGCTATATTGCTGATCATGCGAAAGATGGTGTCGAAGTTCTTGAAAAGTGTGAGGAGAAATTAAAGGAAGGGAAGAAATATGATGTAATCTTTATGGACATACAGATGCCAAAAAAAGATGGGATTCATGCTACCATGGATTTGAGAACTTCGTTCACAGAAAGAGGGCATGCAGAATTTTTGCCTCAAATAATAGCATTGACAGCGAACGTTGCAGGAGAGGAAAGGAACACCTGCTTAGAATGTGGAATGATCGATTTTGTCACAAAGCCCATTTTACCTGAGAAGCTAAAGTCAGCCTTGCTTAAGGTCATATCTAACTTGGATGGAGGCAAACCAGCTTTGTGAAGCTTTGATCTCAGAACGATAAATTATAGATGATAAACGAAACTACAGACTTACTTAATCACAAAAGTGACTAACTCTTCTTCTTCTTTACCTTTAAGTTATCTTTTATTCGTCTAGTCACGAGCCTACTCTTATCCTCAACTTTCAAACAGGTCAATAGAAACAAGTTCCGTCGCGACGATGTGCGCAGAGTAAAGAACTTAACTAACAGCGCTTCACGATTGCGATTTGCTTTGGTAAAGCTTGATCCTTTCTTCTTTCCAGGCGGCATAAGTCTTTCTGTAAGCCTCCCATTCCTCTGGCTTAGGAGCGTAAGAGGCTTTCTCCTCCTTTGTCAATTGTTTCCACTTCTCTGCAGCAAGCTTAGATGACCCCGCAAAGTCATCGGATGGCTTCCAAACAGATCTTGTGAAATTAGCGTAAGCAGGAGTCGGAGAAGCAGGCTTAGGGGTGTAAATCTTCAAATTCTCAGCGTTCAATTTCTCTGCCTTTCGCGCGTAGAGCTCCTTTTCACTTTCAGTCAATTGAGTCCACTCCTGACTTGCCTCGACGAGAGAACCAATCGCCTTAAAGTTCTCCTTGACGAAGATGTTCAATGGAGAGAGCTTCTTGTATGGCCTGAGAGCTTTTTCCTCGCGTCTTTTTTCGGACGCACGAGTCTTCTTGGCCTTTTCGTCTGCCTCCATTTTCTTGTGTTTAGCTTGCAACCGCAGCAAAACCAGCTTCTCCTTCTTGAGCTCCTTCTTGAGATCCTTCTCCAAGGCCGTAAGCGCAGGGGACGCTGGCTTTTTAGGCTTGGCAGCGGTAGTTTTTAAAGCCAAAACTGGTGCCAGGATGAAAGCTCTTGCTTGAAAGGCCACGAGCCTCGAGGCATTGAGACGTGTAACTTGGAACATTTTGTTATGATATAAGATTCTTCATGGTTTGTTTTGTTCCGCCCAAAACACTCCGAGGGCAATGTTTGCGTCTGCGGCGGATTGGTAACGGAACGACCTTGAGTAGCGCGATTCCATTTCAGGCTTGTCGCCGGGTCCTTATTGACCTCTGTCTAAATTGGAAGCCAGCACTCGACACCTACATGTACATAGTTTTTGGGAACACTTTCTTTTGCTCCCAATCTGAGCACAAATACAGGTCTTTCAAACGGCAAGATTGACCAATAATAAGTCGCAGACAAAATCTGTTCGTTTTACCCCGGTGCGGTCGTTTATTCGCACTCTGCTAGTCTGCAAGATCAAGTGACATTTGCCGCGTCCACGGCCTTGATGCGGCTCATTGACCAACCGGCTTTTGCTCCATTTAGCTGGTACGACGCTTATTCCAGATTAACACCGCAGCAGAAATATCTTTCGTCGAGCTTGACTCTGTAATTTTCTCTTTGCAATTTCCCGTCATAGTGACAAATTTTTCACTACAGACGTCGAGATTAGCATGCTAGAGTTTCTGTGAGATCTTCCAAAAGAAGGAACACTGTTTCATTTATCTAGTTGTTGATACAAGAAGTCCTGGCGAGGTGGGTGGCTTCCTGAAAAAGATAGGCCCGTCGCTTTCCTGCGAACATGCGGCTGACGATGCACGGGCCGCGGGGTCCAGGACACGCTAGTCCGACCCGCTAGCGGTTCGGTGCCGCTAAACCGCTGGGTCGTCCCGGCGAGCCGGGCAGGAGTTAAATTGGATAAAATGCGGAGGGAGCCCTACATCGTTCGGTCTGGAATTTCTTCGCTTACTTTTTGATTATTACTCATACTTTTAAAAAAAATGGCACCTGTTTTGAAAAACAAAAAGCTTTTCGAAGCAAAGCCTTTCATCAATGGTCAGTGGTACGACTCCAAATCGAAAAAGACGTTCAAGGTATACGATCCTGCCACCGAGGAGGTCATCGTGGAGCTTCCGGACCAGGCCCCAGAGGAGATCGATGAGGCCATAGCAATCACGAGCAAAGCCTTTGCATCATACAAGCACACAAGTCCAGGAGAACGCTCGAAATGGCTAAGAAACTTGTACAATTTAATGATCGAAAACTTGGATGATTTGGCTGCAATCATTACATGGGAGAATGGTAAATGCTTGACTGATGCCATGGGCGAAGTGAAATATGCTGCATCTTACTTCGAGTGGTTTGCTGAAGAAGCGAAGAGGAACTACGGACATACTATCCAACCCTCAAACTACAACAACAAAGTAATCACTTATAAGCAACCTGTGGGTCCCGTTGGATTGCTCTGTCCATTCAACTTTCCGTCAGCCATGGGTGCACGGAAGGCAGCTCCAGCCTTCGCCGTGGGATGTCCCTGTATATTGAAGCCAGACGGGCAAACGCCATTGTCATCTTTGGCTCTTGCTTATTTAGCAGATCAAGCAGGGTTTCCAAAGGGTGTCTTTAACGTTGTATTGGTAAGTGTCGAGTCTACGCCAGCTTGCGGGTTCAAAATATGCGAGTCTCCACTCATCAAGAAGGTCTCTTTTACTGGCTCCACTCCTGTCGGGAAGTTATTGTATAAACAATCTGCTCTGACTTTGAAAAAAATGTCCATGGAATTGGGAGGAAACGCGCCCGTGATCGTTTTCAACGACGCGAGACTTGACTTGGCTGTGGATCAGGCTATCGCATCTAAATTCCGTTCCTTGGGCCAAACTTGTGTGTGCGCCAACAGAATTTATGTTCAGTCCTCAGTGTATGACGACTTTGTTGAGGCCTTCGCTGAGAAAGTCCGCCTGTTCAAGATCGGGAACGGCTTTGAGAAGGGTGTCACGCATGGCTGTTTGATCAACACAAAGGCTATCGACAAAGTCGAGGAACACGTGAAAGACGCCATCTCGAAAGGTGCCGAGGTCGTTGTGGAAGGCGGTGCTCTCAAGGAGTTGGGCAAGCATTTCTACGCCCCCTACGTGTTGAAAAACGTCTCCAACGAGATGAAGGTCGTTCACGAAGAGACTTTTGGTCCATTGGCAGCCATTGTGAAGTTCGAGACCAAAAAAGAGGTCATTCAACACTGCAACGATACACCATATGGATTGGCAGCTTACGTCTTCTCCGAAAGTCTAAACACGGTCTACACAGTTTCCGAAGCTTTGGAAGTCGGAATGGTAAGTGTCAATACAGGACTATTCACCGATGCCAGCATGCCTTTTGGAGGAATCAAAGAGTCCGGGTTTGGTCGTGAAGGGTCTCTATACGGCATGGACGACTACACTGTCGTGAAGTCCATTACTCTCGGTAATGTCTACGACTAGTCCTCGGACGCTTTATGCATGCAATTTTATAGCAGACTCTGCCATGTAACATTCCACGTGGAACCAGACTATGGACCAGTACGCTCTCGCAAGGTATGGCGTACAGACAACACTTATATAGTGGGGAAATTTTTTAAATTGTATGAATCTGATTGTCCTTGCTGAAATATCGTGATCAATCCTCCCGAAAAGAAAAAAAAAACCATCCGTAGGTATAAGGCGTTCACGTGACTTATTTACAGAGTCTGACTGGCTCCAATTCCGTTATCCTCCTGCTCGTGCCCGCAGCTTATCCACAGTTCCACTGACCTCCTGCCGCATACACTCTCACTACAATCTGGAAGCCCATCTAGCTCCAGCTGGAAGACATTTAAGCAATCCACGAAATGGAAAACATCGATCAGATAAATCTGCCTTTGGATGGATATTACCTCATAGATAAAAATGGTACGTACTGTGAGACCCCAGAAGCGTATCGCCTTCTGAGAGTGATTCCAGAGAGTCCACTAACCTCCAGCCTCATACAATGCACCGAACCCGACTCCACTAGATAATTTGCTAGCTATGTACGATCTAGAACTGATAGCTAGCTCATTGGAGAGAACCAAGCCTGATGGCTCGAAAGGAGTGAAGCTCAGAAAATCATTTAAAAATCATATTCAAGATTTGAAGGGTAAACACCAAATTCCAGCATCCAAACGGATAAATGGCCAGTTATTGGACCCAGAGCTAGCCAAGCAACCCGACGTAATAACGGAATTCAACCCTGAGTTATTGAATTCAGCCTTGAAGTTCGACAAGACTCCTATAAACGGAATTCCGGGCTTTTCTCCGGCCGATTTGGCCTTGAGTGACCAGGCCAGCTCAACTAGAGGTGATGATAATGGCGAAACTGACGAGGCGAAGAGAAAACGGAAAAAGAAGCAAATAACCAGTGGCGACTATAAGCGTCAACATTCTTGAGAATCGTGCATAATTCTTGATAGTAATTAATCTAATTACAAGATGTCTGGACTAAGCGGTTTAGCTGGTAACGCCTCACCCAATGCTTATTCCTCTTCATCTTGCGAGTTCTAAATATTCCGAGCTTTCTTCACTGAGTCATTCTTTTTTGCTTCTGTCTCAGATTTGTGTGACGGTGACGATGATCGGGCTCTGGCAAGCTCCAATCTTTTTTTGTGTCGCCGAAGATTTTTCAGCCTTGAGGTAAATTTGTTTTTCAAAAGACTTCCGGAATGACCGAGCAACGCTTTGATGACGATAGATTTGAAATAATCAACAACTTCCAAAAGCGACAAGATTTTTTTCTCGATTTCCCACAGTGGCAAAACTAAATGAAAATATGTGACATTGAACCATTTCTTGATCCCGTTTTTCATCCGTAATGAAATCATGACCTCAAACAGCTGGGAAGTCATTTTTGTGATACTAAGGTATTTTTTAGATCTCAGAATCATGGAATTTACATCTTGATCAAGGTCCATTTTGGAACTGGTTGCGAGCGACGAATCTTTGCTTCTTGTCTTTGCTTCCGATCCTCTACTTGAGTTCAGATCTGACTTGACTCGGTCATGTTCTTCATCATTACTTGAGTCGTCATCCTCTGCCTCGGCTTTTTCTTCTTTTTTGTTGGTGTGGGTTTGTGCTCGGTCGGCAATTTTCAAGACAGGACTTTCATTCAAGTCATTCTCCTCGTTTTGACGGAAAATAAATTTCATTAACAGCCTTCCAGTTTGTTCGTCAATTCTAACTATCAACGGAAGTGAGCTGAAATGAAAGTCATCAATGATCTTGATACCTCCAATGGACCGATTCATTGACCAGTCGATTGCAATCAAATGATTTTCTCGTGGAGATCCCATTGGTTCTAAGAATTTTTTGAAGTATGAATTGGGTAAGCGAGTGACACCATCAACACACCTTATTTCGATTCGATTATCATTAGATCCGTCGTCTTTCACAGTTCGTCTGTAGACTCCGTGATCGATGCTTAAATCAAGAATTTGACTCCTGTCATCATTCAACATGTGTAGAATGATCTCATCTGCGGCGATTCGCCAGTCTTGCATAACACGCGACAACGAATCTGTAATCAAGTCTCCCGAAAAGAGGGTTTGCTGCATCAAAACGATTTCAGTCTCGAGAGATGCCTTATTATTTTTCAATAGTAAGTAATCGTTCAATTCTTCATTGTCGAGGTGGCCGATTTCTCGAAAGTTGTAGTTTTTGATTAGCTCTCTCGTGATATCGACATATTCAAACAATTTCATGAGCCTATTCCGAAGCGCTCGGGAGTCCTGGAAGTCAATTGAAAAATTGAGTTTCAGAACCTTCTCCCTAAGTTCGGCCGCCATGGGTTCCATATATAGAATAAGACCCAATATGGTTGCATAGAGAGTGAAATACTGCTTCGAGGTACAGTTGATCGCGATTCGGGGAACGTCCACACTCAATTTATTGGCTCCATTTTCAGGCAAATTCAGTGAACCTTCACCAGCATCATCTTCGCTCGAGCCCTCCAATTGCTCGATGCTTGAGCTCAGAGCGATTACTTGATTGAATGCCAGCATAAGCGACATATGTTCCACAAGCACATTTTCTCGAGACGCTAGTTCGTGATTCTTGCACGTTTCAATGCCCAAAAATGGAGGCCACCGGGTCTTGCTTCCATAGGGACTCATCTCAAAAGCGAATCGTTTCTTGTTTACGTCATCTGCATCAATAACCATGACATTGGCGTTGTGCAAAATGACGCCGTAACGTTTCTCTAAAACTTGAGAATTATTTAGGTTTTGTGCGTCTTTGTTCATGACAACGGAAACGATTTTGGACTCCAAAGATGGAGCTGTAATCATTACGACGGAATTCTTGAGCTCCTCAGTATGTAGTTGAATTTGCGGCGAGATGATCTCGATTTTATAATCTTCCACAATTTTTTCAAGCCCCTTGACCAGACGGATTATCTCATCAAAGTTTTCGAATCTTTGCTGCGAATTTTGGATCTTCTTGTTGGCTTCTTCGACTGCCCTCTTTCGAGTAACCAGCTCAGAAACAGAGGTCACAAGAGACGACCCATCATTGAGGGTATTTTGTCTTTCGATGATCCCTTCTAGGAAACCCATGAACTCAAAAGATAAAAACTTTCTGTGAATGCTGCTCAAATTGACAAAATGAATGTATTTCATGAGCTGATTTCGCACAGGCTCATTCCATTTTAAGAACATGGAAACAAGTATAAATCTGTTGTGAAACTTCTCTTTTTTGTTTGTTGCAAGGCTCGCAATGCTGTCCTTGCAGGGAGAAGTTCTCCTTTCTGACTTACAAGCTTCGATCAACTTGTCTAACACTTTTATTCTCCCCAAGATCGAATCGGCCGTGTCATTCACATTTTGCAGGGAGAATTTTGACAATTCGTTCTTCCTCCGCTCATAAAGCTCGATTTGAGAAGAGTGGTATTCAGTATTGTTCAAGATGCAAGTATGCGTGTTTTCTTCCAAGAATTCTTTCAGACCTTTGTCCTCAGTCGTATCTCTCACATAAGCAAATGTTTCTGAGTAGAGTAAAGGAAAGATCTTTGCAGATTTAACAGCACCTATAAATGGGCCGAAACATTCTTCGTAGTCTCTCTTATCAAACCATTCCCTATCGTTGTCGAAAATTTCAAGAAAGTTTTTGGGCAGTTTGAAGGATTCCAGTTTCTTTTGATTGTAAACGTTGTGGAAAAATTTGGCCTCCGCAGTTCTCAAATCAATTTTGTTGAGTAAAACTTGGCCTAAATTGAATTTCATTTTCATGACTTTCTTGTGTCGGGACAAGTCTTCATGAACATCTACGACTTCCTCTTTTCTTTGATGGAGGTCAACTAGGAACTGCTCCACTTTTGCTCGGATACCAACACATTCGTATTCATCACTTGCCATGTTTACCTCTTCCTTTTGAAAGACATGACTGATGAACAAATTACTGACATCAAAGAGAAACTTATTCGTGAAAAGATGCTTTGAAAACTTTTGGGACTTCTTTATCTCTTGAAAAAGTTTACCTTTTCGAATTGGAAGCATCATGTTTCCCTGAAAGATCGTCCACCAGGAAAAAAATTGCTTGAAGACTCTAGGGGTTAAGTGAATAGTGTTATAGCTGTCTTTAGTATGAGCTTTAAGTGATATGGCCATGTGAAGTCTGTCACTTCTGAAACCTTTATATGAATCATGATTTTTTCCCGTAAACGCCGGATTAAAGAGTTCAATTTCATAATGCGGTTTCCCGCTGTTAGTAAGTTCTTTTCTGTTAGCCTCGAGGCGCTGAAGGAGGAATCCAACAGTAAAGTCAACCCCTCCGCTCAACTCAACAACTTTTTTCTCACACAAATTTGAGTTTTCGATGGACTCGGCGGATGAGATTTCATTCAAATAATAGCCATGACAAGAGTTGACAAATTTCTTGAGACCGGGAAAATATGTAGGCTTAGAACTGTCCCTGGTCCAGCAGACTAATGGGTTTGCGAGGTAATTCGGAATATACCAAGAGAGCTTATCTGCCAGGATTTCAAAAAATCTCAATGCATCATCATGCTTATTTACATTCCAGACCACCGAATCTTTAAAACTCAAGACAAAACCATTCGAATCGCCAAAGAGGTCATAGGGGTCTCTGCCCCCTTTAAAGGCAACCTCGATACTCGCGAACTGGCCGGTTTCAATCGAGAGGTTCCCATGAACTATCAATCTTAGTTTGTCCCAAAATCCTAGTTTTGGAGATGGATCCACTGGAGGTTTCGAAAATTGGTCAACTGTCAACATGATCTGCTGTATTCCGGGCTGAAACGACAGACCCCAAACAAATCTTGATGGCAATCTAGAGTCAAATACAACATTCATATCCGTGTATAGCTTCACAGTAGATAACGACTTTTCAATAATAAGTTTGTCGAACGAGTTAGGCTGAAGAGAAGACTTGTCGGTGGCCTCAGTGAGTTGTACCTTTATTTCCCTGAGATGTTCTTGTTCGAGAATGAGGGACTCACACATAATTAAATGGCCTCGCATGTTAAGCGCTCTGCCGTTGCCTTCTGCATCTCTTGCGTGTGGTAAATATAGAAGTGGCAAAGGATAATCTCTCATAAGTATCTTAAGCTCTTCCACCTTCAAATCCATGTATGTTGGAATCATTAGACTGTATTTGGTGTCTTTGGGTACGCCTTGCCCATGCCGATGAATGAAGTCTGATATGTCGTCGAGCGGGAACTGAGGCTTCAAGAGACAACACTGAACACCCATCAACGTCACACTCAATAGAGGTGCGTGAAGGGAATAAGCCTTGATTCTATCATACTCAAACTCGGGAATCTCAGTCTCACTGCCAAACAAATAGTGCTCATTTTGCAGAATCTCCTTTCTCAATGAGTCTTTGTAAATTCTGACTTTTCTGACCCACAGTCTTTCAAAATACTTTTGAAGCGAAGCAAGCTCGGAATGATAAGTTCCATCCACTGAATTTTTGCGTTCATGTTGTTGCTCTAATACACTCAAATGCTCTAAACGCTTGCGTTGCTCAACTAAACCCAATTGATAGATCATATTTAACTCGCTATCAAACGGATCATCTTCAATTAAAAAAGATATTTTTGTGGCGTTTAAATGTATACCAGGAGGCACGAGAGGATTTGATTCCTTTGGAGACACTTTTGTTACCTTCTCTTGACTTTTGAAACAACTTGCTAAATGCTTTGCAATCTTAGCAAACGCAGATAGATTGTCAAACAATTTATAGACAACGAAACCATGAGGCTGTATGATTCTTATAGAATTGGTCTCCAAAGTGACAAAGTGGTCTTGCAAAGAATCTCCGATTCGCATGCTCAAAGAATCGACGCACAAGAATCGATCCCAATGATGTGCTAGAGTGGAAGAAATTACCATTACTCTTGCAAAACGGTTGAAAACGGATATCATGCCATCGATACTCTCAATTTGTAAATCGTAGTTGTGCAAACGCATTTTGAAGTCATTTGAGAGAGCCAATATGACATCAATCTTTTCAACCTTTATGATTGATTTTAAACGATCCAAGAACTGTGTCCCATTATTAGAGGATTTCAAAATTGGATTGAGCGTCCGAGTGCTCTTTCTGATTCTTTTGTGTAGTTGTTTTAAGGGTGTCACAATTGTTTGAGTGATGAGGTAAGCCAGCCCAAAGGCTGCAAATAATTTGTGTCTGTCTAGATTGATGTGAATATTTTTGATATCATTTTCTTGTACAAGTCCGTTTGTGGAATCTTCTGAAACAGAGGTAAGTCTGTGAGTCAATGACGGTATAGACACCACAGGAGAATGTTTGGATTCGTTAAGGAAGTTCAATTTGAGATTTTCCATGCGCAAAAAAATGGACCAGTGCGTTTCTGCCAAAGCGTCCCCAGCAAGGGTGTTCAGCGAGGAAGACCTTTGTGACGAAGATACCATAGAAGACGCATAACTTGGTTGCACAGCATTTGAATCCTCAAGACTAATTGCGAGAGCCGCAATTTGTAGGCTCAATATACTCTCAGTGTCAGCAAACCGTTGTTCGTTTGTGTAAGAAAGTTCTGAAATGTAGTTTGGTGGAAGCAAAGGCGAAGCAGAACCTAGCTGTAGTCGGATTTCCTCAAACTTCAAGTCAAAAGAGACAAACCAAGAAGGCAAAGACTTGAAAAGGACGGAACTCGTATCGTCAGCATTGCCTTGATTTGGCAACTCATTCTTCTGTGATTGCAACTTGTGAGCTTCTAGAATCTTTTGATCATATTGCACGTTGATCGAGCCAGATTTGAAGTTTTGCGCTATGCTTGAAGTTGTCTCACTGATGAGGTCGTGAAGACCATTCAAAACATCGGGCTTGCTCAAATTGACAAATGCTGCATTCATGCGGACTTTCGTCATGAGCTTGAGATCTTGGAAAAGGCGAAATTTCAATTTTGCGTCTGACAAACCACATATTTCCTCGTTGAAAATTTCATGAGTCGTTTTTGTATCAAACTTTTCACTAAACGTGACATTAGGATGAATGAGTTGACACTCAGCGTCGTAATCATGATTTTCGGTGGTCAGGATATGTAGTACCATCAAAGAATAGGAAAGCATGAGCAATTGGACCTTATGCTCCAAAGGTTTGTGGACCCGTAGCAATACTCTTGGTTGTTCGACCGTCAATTTCACATCAATTGGAGGGTAGTACTCCTTGAGAAGAAGAATATACTTATCAAAGATCAGAGATTTACCAGAACGATTAGGTTGACTTAGCTTTGGTTTCATCAGCGGACCCTCAGTGATAACTTGTTCAGCCACTCTCGTTTCATCCCCAGTATCATCATCACTGTCTGAGCTAGACGGAGCCTCTGTGTTCGCAGATTCTTTCGCACGCTTGTCTAATTTTCTCAAGGTCATGATCTTCCTCCATACGGTATAATTAAATGCTAAAATCGCGAGTTGATGATGGTCAAGGTCCAACATGGGACTATTGCCTGACAGGAAGAACTCTAAAACGCAGTTCTTGAAGCCACGGCCATTTATTAGATGACTTGCAGCATTTGTTTTGAATGTGAAACTGAGGTTTGGAATTGAAAGACACTCATTATTGGTCAAGCATAAGGACGGAGCACCCTGCGATGCAGATTTAGATTCAAACCCTGCTTTAATGAGCAGTGAAGAAAATGTGACATGTAGCGGCAAATCTCGAAAAGGGTTGAAGTGGATTTCGTATCCTGCGGAAGTGGGTAATAGTCTTTCAAAGTGGATTGATACTGTATCGGTCGATGTGTACAAAGTGTCGCAAGCAGACGCCAGCTCGAAATACTCAGATAGGCTACAATCAGACGATACAGGGATTAATGGTATACCTCTTGTACAGAAGTAAGCAATATTAATTGAGCATTCTTTGAAACACGGTGAAAGCTTTTTGTATAAGTTCATCCTTGCCTTCATTTCGGAGTCCAGTATCTGGCGTTCAGGCTTCGGGTTTTGTGTGGGAGCGGACTCAGGAGACAACATCATATTTTTGATGATGTCAAATGCATTGAACTCTACCTCATCAAAGTAAAGCCTTGTTGCCACATTCGATATCAATCCAGTAGAGCTGTCTACTGACAAAGCGAACGACACAGTGGAAGTGCCCAAGTTTAAGAGATTTGCCTCCGAGATCGATGATTTGAGCTTTCCGCATGCAGATATTATGGAAAGTTGCAAGCTGATATCGTAAATCTCGGGAGTCTTGGTCAAAGTCTGAGATGTGAGGAGAAACAGAATCGACTTTGCGTCTGCTGTGAAGTTTTCTTGATCAACTTTCGTGTACTTAAATTCGATATCGACTCTCTTTACGAAGTAAAGAACTGATTTCACCAAATATTCAAGGATTGCGGAGGACGGGTAGAGTGACAATTGACTCCCTGATATGTCTTTCCGTCCTGTGTTAGGCGCATTGGATTGTGAGCGTGACGGTAGAGCAATGTGAAGATCGGAGATGACAAGTTTCCTGGTGTTACCCCAGAGCCTGAGTCGAACAGAAGAGGCGGAAATTCTGATTTTCCGATGGAAGTTCACATTGTTGATCAGCACACCATTGTTGATAGACAAGTAGCCCACATAAAGGCCGCTGACCAGGTAGATAATGAGCCATGCTACTCTCCACCAAACGAGAAGGACGAGCACTCGCACAATGTGCACGTTCACAGGCAAAAAGTCCATCTGATTAGAAGCTTTGCAAGGTGATCTAACAAGGTTAGCGCAATTCTTTTTTTTCTTTTGGAGTACAGTAATGTGAAGGTTTGGTCAAATGGTGGGCTCCGCTACGACAAATGGGGCATGCAGCTGAGGCAGAATGCATACACACTCGGTTGCGAGCTGCTTTCTATTTATGGCTGAGCTACTTTTTGACACGGGTGGAGAAGCAAGGGAGCTCTCGCAATTGAAAAAAAAAACGTAGGCTGGCACATGATCATCAACAAGGTGTTTCGCCTTTCCTTGGTTTTATCGTGAACTGTTATCAAAAACAAGAGCTTTGCGCAGCAACAAACCGCAACTCTGAAGTTGCGTAAGTAAAGATTACTTACAGAGGCACATTGTTGGTATGTATATGACAAGAATGAGGCGAGACGCCCCAGATCTGCTCGGGGCCCAGTCTCGCAGAACAAACTCGTAGCGCACTACGAACAAAAAAAGTATTTGGTCTACTCAGAAAGTAGAGATTTTCCGTAGTCGAATTTGAGCGGCTTTTCAAACTGGGTCCAATCTCTCTTGTTCTTACGCTGGCTAACACTAAATACACTAATGCAAGCTGGTTGGCAGCAGTATTGGAGGTGGAGATACGGCAGGCTTGATTATTTCCGCGCGGCGGTGCCGCTTCGGTACATACAATCGGTGGTTCAGCTAAAGGACGTTGAGGCTGGTGACATGAAGCGAGTCTGATACCAAGCCTATCAAAAAACTGAAGCCAAATGCATAAATCACGTCGAACAAATTTTGTTCCTCAAGTCCGGCAAAACCCCATTTTCAAATTTCAGGCTAGTAAAGGACTCTGGCCAAAACCCGCTCTAGTGTGTTTAGTTGAATTGTGAACGAAAGGTGCAGCAAATAAAGATTAATTGATGGTCGAAAAATGAAACGTTAAGAACAGGAAAGAGGAGAGCTTCGCAAGTATGTGAGATTTTGTCCTTCAGCACCATTGTTGGAATTTACGATCGAACGGACCTCACGGTTTTTTCGTCGCTATTGTCCTGCAACTTCTACGTAGCTTTCAAACTGGAACAACCGAGCCCGCTCTCCGGCTCTACATCAAGCTTCGGACGTAGACCCATAAACTCCAAGTTGCTGCATGCCATTACATTCTTGGAGCATGTTGCTTCTGCAATCAGCGTGTTTAACATAGACGACGTGATATGTACTTCTTTCTACACCTTTGACAATCAATTTACAGAGCCCAATACAGACCTCACTTAAGCTTTCCCAGATGAACAGCCATTTTTTTCGCGCACGTGATCCACAACAGGGCTACCGCCCTCGATCATAAGCGAGGTTTTCCTGTACATTGCAGCCACTTCCCTCCCGCAGGCCTCTGCGAAAATTTTTAGCCAGTTCAATCTCGTTCAGACCTTTTTCATACTTATCAACGATCACTGTCAAGAGTATGTTCGAATAAAACTAATGTGAATCGGGAGATCTAGCTCAAAGAGAGGATACAATACTTTCCCTATTGATACCACTCATATGTTGCTCTATTTGGGCGCTCTGCAATGATATCTTGTATCCATTGCTCTTCCTCGAAACCATCTACCCATACATAAGGGCTTTACTCCCCTCCGAGGAGACTCGAAACGCACACAAGAGAGCAGAGCCTTTTTCACTGTCCAAACTCGAAATTTCATTTACTAACGAACCAGTGGCTACTCCAAAGATTGTCAAGAAGTACACCAAGAAGTTCAAGAGACACCACTCTGACAGATACCACAGAGTTGCTGAGAACTGGAGAAAGCAAAAGGGTATTGACTCATGTGTCAGAAGAAGATTCAGAGGAACCATTCCTCAACCAAACATTGGTTACGGTTCCAATAAGAAGACCAAGTACATGAACCCATCTGGCTACAGAGTCTATCTTGTGAGAAACGTCAACGACTTGGACGTTTTGTTGATGCACACCAAGACCTACGCTGCTGAGATTGCTCACAACGTCTCTTCTAAGAACAGAGTCGAGATTGTCTCTAAGGCCAAGTCTCTCGGTGTTAAGGTTACCAACCCTAAGGGTAGAGTTTCTTTGGAAGCTTAAGTGTACACAATTCAAAATATATTGGGTTTCCTCTAACGAATACATATAATCATTGTCAGTTTGTGCCTGTAGCTGGATTCTATCCTTTCTTTACGAAAGCTTGACAAAGTAGCTGTCCTGGTTAGTGTGGATTTGAAAATGCACCTGGAGATGTTAGGTCTGCAACAATTTGGGTACTCTCCGAAATGTCTGGCACGGATATCTCTGTGAATCAGGTCGTTCTGATTTACTTTGCTTGATTCGTGTATTCGTAATTATGTGTAATAAACACCTTTGGTTTTTCTCTCTGATGCAACTTCACCGGCGAATTGACTCTGCAATTAACGTCTAGAAAAATTTCCTCCCATGAAAGCATTGCTCACATCCAAGTGATGATGCTTTTTGATCTTGTATCCTAGTTCACAGGCACCATTTGGATCTAGCCGCAAATTACAACTTTCGTGAAGCGGTTCTTCGTGCAAAAAATCCACGGCTTTGCATTTCTCAGCCTCGCGTGCATCTGAGCTGTGACTGGACTCATTCAACTTCTCGGTTGAATCGAAACCTTCCCCGTTCGACTGCTTTTCCTCATCGTTTTCAGCCACGCTCCTTGAATCTGTTGAATTTTGTTCACCGGTTGTCTCACAATTAGTGAGAATTTCCTTGACTGGCTCCAAAGGCAAAGATGAGACATTTTTATCATTCCTGGATTCCACGTCTTTTGGTCTTATCGGAGGAGAATGCTCACCTCCATTTCCGAAGTCAAGCATAGACTTAGGCTTGGTGAAAGACCCATTTGACGACGTCAGATACATGGAAAGTTCACTATTTGTGCGGAGAGGTTTTTCATCGGGCCCAAGGGTCAAAGGAATACCGGTCAACAGCGAATTTGAATGGATAGATGAAACTTCATGATCAAGGCCGTTTTCTTTTTGAGGAACTCCAGCCAAGTCAAGCATGCTCCTCACTGGTGTATGGGGAGCATTGTGATCCAGATCCTCTCGATGATATGATGAAATAGTGTTTTTTCTAGATGGAGCCCTCGAGTTGTGATGCGAGTTTGATGCCGATGAAAGAACAAACGGGTTAATTTGTTGATCCGGATGTTCGTAGATGCACATTTCAAGGCCACTGAACCAAGGATCTTGGAATAACAAATTCAAGTCATAACGGTATTGGGTAGATGGGTCGCAGAGCTTCCAGGCAACTCTGGCGGCTCCAGAAGACTGAAATTGAGCGGCCCACTTGAACTCAGAACCTGGCCCCTTGTTAAAGTCTGTGTTATGCTTGAATGATGGATTGTCGGATGAGTACCTGTCTCTGCTGAATTTGTAATCCCTAAAATGAACATCACTCGTACACGACTGTTGAAATGGAACTCCGGAGTAAACAATGCAAAAGAGTAGCATCCCTAATCCCCAGTGGTCCATCTTGAATGGATCGTAAGCGTTTTTCTTGAGTTCACTAGTAGACAAGTCCTTCAAGTGCATGACTTCAGGCGGAGAGTAAGGCGGGGAGCCAACGTATGCAGTTGAAAGCTTCACTGGACTATCGAAATTGCCAGGTTCTTCATGGCCATAATCACTCACTCCAAAATCGCAAAGCTTCGCAACGCCATGAACATCAAGTAAAACATTCTCTGGTTTCAAGTCACGATGAACGATATCGTTGTCGTGAAGAAATTTTAGGCCATAAGCAATTTGTTTGAAAATGCAGTATCGCTCGGTGAGCGAAGTTCTCTTCCACCCCGGCTTGACAATGGTGTTAAACAAGTCTCCCCCCTCACAATATTCCATGATCATGCCCCATCCCCTGCTGATATTTGCCTGTGACTGAAGTCGCAACAAGGCAATCGTAGAGACACAGTGCCGCAGCTTCGAGAGTTTCTGACTGATAATATATTCCTTGGCAGCACGACGGTAAAATTCTTCGTCGGATTCCTTTGAGAAAAGACTCAAGCGTTTCAAAGCGTAATGCTTCTTCTTGTTCGACGAAAGTGTCACCTTGCGCACATCGCTTGAGCCCCCGTCACCAATTGTTCGATCAATGTTTTCGAACTGAAAGTCTTCCAAGAAATTGACATGCTCTTCTTGCAATTCTTTGGGTAGGTAATCATTCGGATTGGCTACGGGATTGGCTACCGTGCGCCCACCTTGGTCTGGACCACCCTTCAAGTAGAACAGAGCCAGGTGCTGTACGTTGGAATTCAGCTTGTTCAAGCCGAAAGGGTTATAAACGATCTTTTCGTGATTCGAGAGCTTTCTGTTCGGGGCAGGGTTTGGCATTGGTCTATCAAAGTGCGTCAAAGTCTCTGCCCTCCTCACTGAGCCTCGAGAAGAGTTGCCCCGCAGGAGCATCACATTAGTATCGTTCCTCTTAGACGTATTGATTGGAGAATGTTGAGACGACTTCAAGGGTGGGGTATGAATGGATTTGTCTCTTTTGAGTGAGGACTGACTTGAGCTTCTCGAAAGTGGAGGGCTCTTCATATGACGGCCCGGCTCCGGATGGCCCTTCTCCTTGTGAAATAATTTCGACAAGTTTAGATGGGAGCGGGACGGCGAGTCTGACTCTGAGCTCCCTTCCTTTTTGAAGATGTTTTTGAGATGGTGGTGACGGTGATGTTCCATTTTTGAGAAGGTCCTTTTCCAAAGTGTCGCAACGGGAAGGTCAAGTGCTGTCGATGAGGAATAAAAATGATGCGGAAACGCTGGGGATTTGATTGTTTGTCAGCTTGAAAGCCCGGTCAGCTAGGATGCGTGGGCAGCTGAAATAAGTAGTCAAGTGAGCGAGAGAGTAAAAAAATAAATAAACAAAAACGGAATTGAATCGGCGTAGAAGTCGTGGCTTTCCTTCAAGCAAATGTAGTACTTTGCGTTAATGCTGGTGCACGTTCTGATGTATAGTGATTCAGATTTTCGATAGGCCCGAGTTGCTCCTCCGCTAAATAAGCACCCTGTGCAGGAGCACTCCACTAATGTAATTTAACTGGCCTGCGTGCTCTTCGCGGGTACTTCGGTTATCTTCGAGAATGGTGGCATGCATCCCGAGTACACTCGGGGCACAATGCCCAGGGTTCGTCACATTCGTGCCAGCCCCTATACGAACAAACGCTTTTGGTGCTGAGAGCGGGGAAATTGAAAAAGCTTTTGGAATTACGAGATTGCTGAAATCTCCATTTCTCAATATGCCTTTTTTTTTTTTTTTTCGCTCATGTTGGTGTATATTTAGCCCCTCTTTCACCCAAATTCTCACCCCACTCCACCGCAGGGTCTTGTACCTGTTGAGCACCCAGGTTTCCTGTATTTCAGCCTCATGATTGTCGAGGGCCGAACTGCAAGAATATTAAGCAGGTACAAGTTAGGAGGAACTTCTGGCATAATATACGAAGAAAATGACACTCTGAATTCTCTTTTCCCTTGTAACAGTTCTTTTTACGGCCACGCTTTTGATATTGTTTTCGAGAGGGGCTTGCAAGCGGCAAAGGCCGGAAATAATGGTATTAGCCTAGAGTAGTTTGGCATTGAGACTCGAAGCCCAAGTGGAATTCATGCATTAAAAAATAGAGCGTTCGGGCGGCAATCAGGAAATTTCTCCTTGCTTTATTTCGTGAGCGCAGCTCAAGCAGCCAATCGGCAAAGAAAAATTGAGAACTGATTACGCAATGAAGACTTTTGAAACTATTATATTTCGATGGATTAGCTAGATATTACATAGAAGAAGGTGATTTGAAGATTTCTCGCTCCTTATATAAGAGTCAAAACGCAAAGCCCCATGATCTACGGGAAGCAAATCCAGCGTCTATTGTAAACATGGAGTCTTGTTTTTTTCTCAAGAAAACATTACTTTCATTAATTAAACGCTTTCATCGTCAGATGGCTTTTGATTTCTTTTGATGCGGAAAAAACGAATCCCTCCACTCTCGGCGTCGTTCTTCTCGGCGAGGTTAGCTCTGGTGAAAGAAGAGTCATCACCCATGGGAGCCTGGTCATTTCTACCCTCGGAGGCGTAAGCGCCATTGTCGTAGCCCTTAGTTTCGTTGACTCTTTCGATGTGCTTCTTGTAAGAGTTGGTGATGTTGGAAGCGCAGGTGATAAAGAAAACCAAGAGCATACATGCAACAGCAGCCCAGGTGATACCCAAAAGCTTCACACCCACGTGAGCCAGCACACCTTGGTCAGAGAATGCATTTCTAGCCAAGACGAGGACGGCGGTTTGGAAAGCAGCAGCACCAGAAACGAAGAAAAGGCCAATGACAACCAAAATGACGAGAACCTTGTCAACAACGCTGAAGCAGAAACTCAACATAGAAATGAGAAAAGCGAAGCCAGTGAACGCAAGAGCCAACAAGAAGAAAGCAAAGGCGAATCTCGACAAGTAGTAGTAGGTGTCTCTGTTGTCCACAAAGTCGGATGGAACACCATTAGAAGTTCCAAAGTTGTCAACAGGAGAGATCGGGTAAGCTGGGCCGTTCCGGCAAGTACCGAAGTCACTGTAGTCGCACACACCCCAAAAAGTCCACGCGGACTGGTCGTAAGCATTCGAGATAGAAGAAGTGTCAGCCCTGACCCAGTAGAAACGGTTGAATGGGAAATGGTCAGTGGACCCAGATAAGACCAAAAATATCAACAAGAGGGTGGCGCCTGCCAAAAGGATGAGGTTCAAAGATGCAGTGATAAGCTTCATTTTATTTTGAATGTTTTATCTTTTTTGTTGTGTTACAGCCGCCGAATGAGGGGATGTTAGCAATTGGATTTAATTGACTCAAACAAAATCAACAAGGACTATGAATTACCTAATTGAGCAATTGAGCTGACGAGTCAATATTAACCTCTGATCAAAAAACGAGGCTTGTTTGGTTAAGCGATTAATTAACAAGTGTATGAGCAAGGAGCGAAAAAAAAACGAAAACGAGGGAATGGGCCGGGTGTTATGTAACAAATTTAAGGGCAGTGAAGATGCTTAGCACGCTAATTTGGGAATGACTTGCCTACTGCATATACTGCACTTAGGCCCATATGCTCACTCTTCTCTTCCTGGCGCTTGCCTATGCTTGCTAAGCAAATGACGTCTTGGTCTTTGCTTGACAAGAGTCATATTTTTTTTACGGCAACGTGAGCCTAAAAATAGCTTAATTTCTTTTCAATTCTTTCAAGTGAATGTGTATTTTGTTTTGCGTCTTGAATCTTTTGATCGACTTTTTGGACCACTAATTAGTGTCAGGCCAAAAAGGTTGCTCAGCCATTGTGCACTCTCTGTGTTTGATTTATGTCCCAAATTGTCTTGGTTGTCTCAACATGTGCGCCATCTTACCCAACTAGGAAGGCAAACATAGCAGGATGTACGGGCTTCAAATGTTTTCTTATGTTGTTGCGCGAAAGAAAAGCAATTTCTCCACCACACAGTATACCTATTAACTTCATGCATTGGCTTCGCCGCTTAATTGCTTGCGTTTGAGGAAGAACTCGATGAACATCGGCCAACACATTGTGTAGCTGAAGCCTTGTTCGTCCATGATGTGTCTCTGCTTTCAGTATCTTCGTAGCTGTGTACATGAAACACCTCGCGTTTGCCACTTAGTATTTGCTGCTAGTGCCAAACTCGAAACGTCGTCCGATACAATCAATGTGTGACGTGTGTTTACCCGCAATACCTGAGAATGCCCTCGGCATCGGGCTGCATGCGAAGAGTTCCACACGGCTACGCTCGTAATTTTCTCATGTATAATGATTTCACTTTTGCGTCCGTTCAAGTGTCAAAAACCACATAATTACAGCGAATCTCATTTGGTCACAATTGATAAAAACAACTTACTTTTCTTGATCTGTGTAGATTACTCAGCATCGTCATCATCTCCCCACTTTGTACACCAGCCGTACCACGTTCGTTCCAAACATTTCTTTGGGACTTCCGTAGACGTACTTGAACTGCGGGTCAGCGAAGTCAGTGAGAAGCAATGAGATGTACTTGAGAATCCACAGAATGAAGTTTGCGTTTTGGAAGGCGGGAGATGTGGTTTGAATGGATTGGGGAACTTGGGCTCGTCAGGCTCGTTGTCGTCATTACTTGTGAATCTCCAGTTGAAGCAGTCTTTACATGGAGGTTGTTCCTCGCAGGGAGCTGTTTCGTTGTAGGCCATAATTATGTCATCGATGACGGTGTGAATTCTGTGGTTGAGCAAATTCACGTGCCACCCCTTGTCAGTGACAACATCATAGACACAGAGCTGCCCTGTGTGGCAGGCTGTCTCCATTGCATATCCTGCCACAGAACACGACGATGACGCGCCGTTGCAAACTCCCATAAATATGGGGTCTGCAGTGTTTCCGATGTGCCATATATATTCTAGGTGTTTTGGGATTCCAGGAGGTTTTGGAAGGTGTAATCTGGTACTTGCCAACATTTCCCCAGGAGCCTCAAAGGCAACGACGGGGAGGCCATATGTTCGACCCAAAAGCGATGCCAATGCACCACCTAAGGAATGGCCCGTGACCCAAATATCTGTGGTTTCTGGTGGATATAGCTCGGTTACGTTCCGAAACAAATCTAAAGTGGCCTGATAGTATCTGTCTTGGCGAAGAAGTTCAGATTCGAGACAGTCTTGGTTGCACGTATACGTCTTCTCGTAACAGTCACACACAGTCGCCCACATGTATCCCACGCGAGCACAACAGCACAGAAATAGTAAATTGTCATTTGTCTTGTCATTAGTCGAAGTTTCATCGCTGCCTCCTCCCGGGAGAAACGCTCCTGAAGTTCCTTTGATGCCTATGACCACCGTCTTGGAATCGTTACTAACAAATACGTGCCCCCGCAAACCATTTTCGAGCCAGCCGAAATTTACGTCTGCGTTGTCCTCATCCGGCATCCAGGGGTCGCCTACATCGACCCAGTCCAGTTTGTTTTTGTCTTTCTCATTTTGCGGTAGTTTAACGTAGGCATTCGAAGAAATCGTAGCCAAAGACACAAGCGTGTCCTTGTCCATGACATCAGGCACTCTTATATCTGACTCAGGATCCCACTCCAAACCAACTTGATTGAGAATCTTGGGATTTCCCTTGACTTTCAAGGCATACTGTAAGTATGAGTCAAGAAAATTGGGGGTAAGACGCTCGGTGAGACGCACTACCTTCGCCCTGGATTGTCTTTCCCTGATAGGTAGTTGGACAGTCCAAGGATTTTGGCCTCTTTTGGACTTCGGCCAATCCCCCGATGAGAGGACATTGTCGAGATTGTCCTCTTGTGATTCTGACGATGGTTGAAGATTGGAGTCCTCGGTAGACAGAAGAAAAGCCTCATTGTTCAGTAAAAATTGTGGGGTAACATCTAGGCGACGATGTACGCGGTGCAAATCTCCAACGCCATGGTGAAATATGTGTTTTAGCTGGAAATTCTGGTCAAAAGATTCCGGGGTTTCTTGCACACCGTGCGCTTTGTAATCAGAGAGGTTCTTTAATGGTGGCGATTGAGGAGCTTCCGAGGTCGGGTTGAACGTTAAATGCAATGAAACTTTGTAGAGCAACAATGTAATCGGCAATATTAAAACAGCAGCGTATCTTAGTCCGCAAGATTTTCTTTTGCTTATCATTCCGTCGAGCGGGTCTTTCTCTCGAAGCATTTTCAAGCAATGAATCAATCAGCCTAACGTAACTATTGATCGCGATTAGAGAGTTGAGCGTGACAATCCTTATCGCAGTGCAGGCACAGAGTGCGATGTTGAGGTGAATACTTCAAGTGGCTTTTCATACCCAAAAATTTGGAGATGAATGTGAAAGTGAAATCTCTGATAAATTGGACTTATAAAGAAAAAACTTCTCAGAGAGCACTTCGACAAATAATCCAAAGACGGAATGCTCGTCAAACGTGAATTTTGCAATGACACCACCGATTCATAGAGTATACTGAGTGGGCGTTTCCCTTAGTCACTGGCTATGAACGCATCATCGATAAATCAGTGCTTCGAAAAAAAAAAAAAAAGCAGGAATGTAGAGGAAATAATATTGAGATTAAATGACATTTTAAAAATTCTTGAAATGAGATTTTATAGAGTTTTGCGAATGTGAAAGCTACAAGTACTGGACGTCGAAGTCAGAAACAACATCTTTGTCTAAAGTCTTCGCCAGTTGTATCAAACGAACATCTTGAACAACCTTCGGATCCTTTCCAATTTTGGCCTTCTCCTCTGCATAGGATATAGTCAATATACGAGCAAGTTTCGCTAAAACCTGGCCTAAAATACTCGGGGTAAGCTTGCACTTATTTTCGTAATAGGCGTGTGTGATCAATGCAGTGAAGACATCTCCGCATCCACTGAATCGGCAATCAATGATCGGAATCGGTAGGCTAAAAATCTTAGTCTCTGTGTCCAGGGTAAATCCAACACCGAACATTGCACCGTCCACGATAACAGACAGGAGCACAACGTTCGGGACACTGTATTTCTCATGAAATACAGTAAGTGCTTTTTTCACGCTATCCCAGCTACCCATTTTGACTCCCGTCAAGAGCTCCAACTCAAACTGATTGGGGGTAGCCAAATCGACGAGACCCAATGTCAAAAACTTAATATGAGCCTCTACAATTTCCGGTGGAACGTAAAGCTTACCGTTATCACCCAAAACAGGGTCCACCACTAAAACTGGTCTATTTTTCTCGTCTTTGGATCTCACTAGAGGCATAATCTCTTGATATACGGTCGACATGACTTGCGCATCGGGACAGTAGCCCACCAAAATTAGTTTGTATTCTAATTGCAAGTCCATTATGTTTCGCAAGCCGTCAAAGATGTTTTTTATCATGGAGGGTTCCGTTTTTTGTCCTTTAAATTGGCCGTATCCTGGGTGATTCAGAAATTCTGTGGTATGTATAGCGTCCACATTCCAACCGTAATACTGGAGAGGGAAAACGACAGCTCTATTGCCTACATAGCCGTGTGAAACATTAGACAGGATCGATAGTGCCGATTTTTGCATTCCAGCAATGTGAGGTTATGTCAACCAAGCTTTTTCACTAGAGATCGTACACTTTTGAACCTGTACCAAGAGAATAGCCAATTCTTTTGATAAGAGATTGGTGGTCGGATCACGTGATGTTTATTTTCACTTTTCCAGATCATCGTTACTTAGAATGCCTCGGTGGCCTTCTTCAGCGTGCGGTACGGGTGCACGATCTCTCACTATATTCTCAGCTATTGTTCACTGCTAACACAGATCTCTCGAATACCGGTCAATTCAATGGCAGCGAAAAACTTTGCCGAAATCGATACTGGTTTCCCGATATACGGTCTTCGTTTTATCAACAACCATACGTTGTTGGCATGCGGCGGTGGTGGTGAGGGAAATAATGGAATCCCCAACAAGGTCACTGCCGTAAGGTGCAGCTTCACTGTTTCGGACAAAAGCAGAAGGCTACAAAAATTTAGAGAGATCACGTTGCCCTCGAATGAGGATTCGCCTATGTGCGTTGAGTTTTGCAATAGTTCCACTGACGATAACAGTCGGTACCTGATCTTTGTTGGGTGTAATCAATCGACTGAATTAATAAAGTCTATGAACATTAACAACAACTTGAGAAAATACACTTACACTGACGACGAACACTTACAATTTCTGGATGCAGTTCAATTCGATGATAATTTACTGGTGGAATCAATTGGGGAATATCCCAAGATGGTTCACTTGTCACCCGATGCATCTATTGGAGGTATAATGACCTCCAGAATTCCTTCTGAGATTTTTATATTCGATCCAGATTCACTTGAATTGAGATTACGTTTCAAGCCGTCATCTCCTTCTGAAATCAAGGACTTTCACTTGAACCCAAGTGATGCAGGGCAGACTTTAACCTACGTGACTGCGTCTTTCATCGAAACAATCTCAACAAACTCCGGCATTTTAATCAGCTCTTCATCATCCGCTGACAAGAAAACGGCGAAAACTTTGGGCAAATACTTCTTTTCTAAAGTGCGCTATGTCAATGATTCAAAAGTCATAATCACGGCGGCATTGCGGAACGGAAGAGGTGCTGCTGTGCTCGAGTACCGCACTGACACGAGAAAGGTCACAATGGAAAAACTAATTTCGAGTAAAATGAAAGGAATTGTTGCTATTGACGTCTCGCGTTCCTCTAACCTTTTTGCAGTGGCAGGAAACGATTTCTCGGTCTCTTTACTCAACCTCTCTACTTTCAAGGTTGTCAAAACGTACACGAAATTGCATAAGTTTGCGGTCACATGTTTGAGCTTCTCGCCAGACGGCAAAAAATTAGCTACAGGGAGCGCCTCCAATACCCTCAACGTGCTTTTGGTGATGCCGTCAAAGGGCGGATTTTTATTGTTTGTGTTCTCCCTTTTCCGCTTCATTTTTTTTGCAGTCTTGATCGCTATTTTTGCTTTTTTTGTTCAGCAAGCTCATGTAAATGGTGAACTTGACCAGTGCATTGAGATTTTCAAGACATATGGGGCAAAAGCTCTTGTTCATGCTCAGCATTATCAAAAAGTGGGCCTTGACTTATCTCAAAGGTATGGAAAAGAATACTATGAGTTAAGCCAACATTATGGAAAGATTGGGTTTAATCTAGCTAAGGAGCAAACGCTCCATGGCTTGGACTTCTTGAAAAAGCAGGTTGATAAACGCACAGCCGCTACCAAAGAGGGGCAGACAGTGGTGCAAGAGTCTTCGATTTTGCCGGACTGGGTTTCCGAGAATACCGAGAGAACATCAACTGTTCAGTCTGACATGGTCAAAGAAATTACAAGAGACGTTCACGAACTTACAAAAGTCCCTGGTGGATTAGACACCCTGTCCATCATCAGCCAGGCAATCGATATTTCAATCTTAGGTACAGCCGCCCAAAGCGAAGCCCCTCAATCCTCAAGCATGGAGCTCCCCTCCAACCAAGCAGACAAGAACGGCGCTGTCGATAATGTCCCAGATAGTGACTACATGTCCTCAACTACTAGTGAGTTTGATGAGTCAGTTGCCATTGAATCCTATGCTACCAACTCGAGCACCAATTCAAATGATTTGTCTGACTCTTTGACGTCCCCCTCGTCTCAATTTGTTGTCAGTCAGATGAGCAGTGATCAAATTGAGCAAGCATCCACCATCAAGACAGAAACGGAAGAGGCTCAAGTCTCGAAGGAACCTTACTTCATTGAACGGAACTCTTCGGGAACTGAGAAAGCTAATTTTGAGAACCCCAACGATAATAAAAAAGATGCTACGACAGGCGAAAACTATGGACCTACTCTAGGAAACAATTCAAGAGTAGAAGGTGCGTGGGATGGGGGACGTGAAGAGGCTCATCAATCAGCCCCTTTACTTTCTTTAAACACCATCTCTGAATCGATTGAGCCGGTGGAACAAGAAACTTCTAACCTTTCAAATTCAAGTGACCTAGATGAGAATACGCCGATTCGGAGCGATTTTGTCAAGAGTGTCACTGAGATAGAGCATGTCCTGGTGGCGGCTGGCGCAACTTCTTCCCCAACCTCAGAGTCTGCTAAATCAACTGCACACGCAGAAAACGAGAAGTCTGAGATCCAAGAGGAGATTGAGCTTGTCGAGGCAAAACTGGCTCCCAAGTTTGACAACTTACAAGAGCAAACCAAGACGGACCCAAATCAGTTCAAGCCTCACATCCACAGCGAGTCGGACATAACTTCGGTAAAGGAAACGTTGAATATGGACTCTCCCGCCGCTAACTCAGAATCTGTTATTGAAAAAGTTCTGGAATCTTCTTCTAGTGCGCTAACGGACAATGCGTCTGTTGATTCCAAAGAGAGCACCCTTTTAACGGAAGAATCGTTTTTTGACTCTTCCGAAAGTGCGGAAGAGTTTGTGAACAACGTGGGTCATGTTATTGCTGATGAGATAGAAGTTGAAAGCACGCTGTCTGCGTCAAGCAATAGCAGCCCGGATTACTCTGCTGAGCCCAAGCTTGAGGCATCTGATCCAGCAACACCCCTTTCTGAACTTCAGACATCAACATCCACGATTTTCGAATCAGCCCCCATGCTTGCTGGCAGCATAAAAGACGAGGCTTTAAAATTACAAGCTTCTCAACTCGAAGATACTCTTGAGCAGAATAAGCACCTGACTGACAACCTGGAAGCTAATGAGAGCTTCCAAGAGTTAAAATTAGAACCATCTTCCATTGAAGCGAGCGGAGTGGATCTTGCGCAAACAGCTGAAGCGATCATCGAAGAGCTGGCTGCACCGGAGCCTGAGCCTGTCGCTGATGATTATTCAAGGCTTGTCGAAACTCTAGATGTGACCTCAGATTATTTATCTATTGATGTCGCAAGTCATGCTGCCGAAACTCCGCAAGAAGTATCCACTCCCACGAGCGATCTTCCTGATGTCGTTCCCACAGAGTACTCTAACTTGCATCTTGAAGTCGACGTGAAAGACACTGTTGGCTTTCAGGCAAATACTTTGAAAGAAACACAAGCTGATCACGATGAATTGTGACCTTGATACCCATCAAGTAAACGAGTACGAAAGCCCTTGGAGTTATTTAAACTTGCATAAACTCCCACGCCCTTCTAGTCATCAAATACCAAAATAATAAAGTCTTTTCCAAAAGCAAGTAAGTAAACCAAAAAATAAATTGAAGAAGATGAGATTTTAGTTCTTCGCGAAACTATGGAGAATTTTTTCAGATGTACAATTTTGCTTACTTTGGGCTCTTTCACCGCCCCCAGAGGCTCTTATCGCCTTTTTCTTTCTTCGCGGCCATCACATTGGTTGCTTGGAAGACGAAATGTCTAACCTCAGTAGAGCTTTACATTACGTGCAGGTGCGGCTCTTCATCATCGTCAGTACTCCTTCCAAAGCTCATAGGTGAGTCCCAACAAAAAACTTTACCATGTCCGAGTTTGAGCCTTCAGATTGGAAAAGAACAAACATCCCCAAACTCTCTCAGCTAGATTCCCTTCAGCGATGCTTGATCTGTAAAGATTTCCTAAAAGCTCCCGTGATCACGTCTTGCAATCACACATTCTGCTCACAATGTATAAGACAACACTTGATGAGCGTGAGCCGATGCCCGCTTTGCAAAGTCGAGCAATTTGAAAGCAACTTGAAACGTGTCATTCTATTAGAGGAGATTGTTCTATGTTTTCAGGCCCTCAGAGATGACCTAATTTCCATTGTGACGTCGCAGAGAGAAGGCTCCGCTGAGGCTCAAGCTGTAGAGGAATCGCGTTCCTCGAGTGCAACCAGAGGTGTCGAAGTCATAGAGGTATCTGACGAAGTCATGGGTCTGGGCTCAAATTCTGTGCCCATGAAAGAGCAGGACCTCGAGCCCGGGTATGTACATTGTCCAGTGTGTGGAGAAGTGATGAAGGAAGAGCACGTGCAAGGAAGCCACTTAGACTATTGCCTCAATGGTAAACTCGACCCAAAGCTCATAGCAAAGAACCCAATAGTGAAGCGGAAAAACAATGATGTTACCCTGTTTTTCCAGGGCCAGAAACGGCAAAAACAGGCTGCTAATAGTATTGACCATGAAAAATTCTACTTCAAGCAGGGAAACGAACATCATCATGATATCAAAAGAATACCGAAGATCGATTTTGCATCATTATCTACAGCAAAGGTAAAAGAAAAGTTAGCAGCTCTCAAACTTTCCGTTCTGGGTGCGAGAACTGAACTAGAATGGAGATACAATCAGTATTATCTTCTTTATCAGTCTAATTTGGACTCAAATCATCCGCTTTCGGAGATGGAGCTCAGGCAGAAGCTTAAGCAGTCGGAGCTCTCTCACCTGGCTTTTCCTGCTCTTGCCGCTTCCAAAACAATTTATGGAGATTCGCTCAGTCGAAAATGCATATCAAACAAAGATTTTCCTGTCAAAGCCTGGCTTGACTATTATAAAGATGATTTTAGGCTTCTTGTGAGACAAGCCCGTAAATCACGAAAGCAACAGATCTTGATCAAAGACGAGAACGACTCAGGTTCACAAAGTGAACGTTTGGCGAGAATAATCGATTCCCCTTGTGGTTCCGAAATGTCTTGTCCCAAGCCAGAAAGCGATGGCGAAACATTCGAAAACCTCAAGGAGCCTCAAACAGCCACAGTCAGTGAGCACAATGCAGTCGAGAATCTCAAAGCCCAAAGTGACGTATTTGATTATACCAAGTCTACTTTATTCGCACCGGAATAATATTCCGTATATCAGCGCACTACATCTCTATTCTGGGGCATATTTTGCGTGCATGTACTGCACATCCCCATCGATGCATCCTATGTCACGAAAGTGAGATCGTCCTAGCCGGAAGAACATACCAGGCCTCATATCCTCTTCTCCAGCGTGACATAGACATTCACAATAACTACAGCATGAATGGAGATGGTCTTTATTTAACTACATATGAAACTGCACTCGCTGTTGTCGCCACATCGATGAAAAAAGCGAGGCTACTGCTCGATACTTTAATCATCAACTCTTTCATTGGTGGCATATTATTCACATCTGGTGGTATGCTACATGTCATGGTTCAATCTGAATCCCCTCAACTCCTCCAGTCCAGTCCAGGTATCGTTCATTTGCTTCAGGGCTTTCTTTACCCAATCGGACTTTTTTATGTCGTGATAATGGGGGTAGACTTATTTAATTCAAATATCTTATTTTTCTCAGTCGGCCTCGCTCGTGGTGCAGTGTCAATTCTAGATCTCATAATCTCCTGGATTGTTAGTTGGTGGTTTAATTTGGTAGGGAACATTTTTGTTTGTTACATTGTGTGTCATTATTCCTCAATCTCATCCCTGGACTTGTGGGTGACTGGTTCTGTGAAGATTCTTGATCAAAAACTCGAATCGAATTTTGCGCAAACACTCCTCAAGGCCATGACAGGGAACTATTTTGTCTGTCTTGCGATTTATTTGCAACTCATGGCCAAACCTATTCATGTAAAGTTTCTCTTAATGCTATTACCCATCTTCACTTTTGTCAGCTTAGGATTCACACACTCTGTTGCAGATATGTTTATGATCATCATTGGATTGATAAATGGCGCTCATACAAGTGTTGCGGCCGTCGCATGGAGACTCTTTTTACCAGGAGCCATTGGGAACATAATAGGAGGTGTTTTCTTCTCTCTATCTATTCCTTGGTATTTGCATATTGTTGTTGTTGAGAGAGACCAGAAGAAGTTGCATTTACCAAGGTACGATATGAGAGATCAGCAACCAGAAATCAATCAGGACTCCAGAGTTGTACGTGTTGGGGAGGAGGAACTGGTTGAAGATGGTGAGATTGAGGGCGGACTAGAAAATGAAGTACATGAAAAGCTCGCTGATGAAAATGGGGATAATCTGGATGCTACTTCACTTCATTCTCCAAGCATGACAAGTCGTAAGAGATTTTCGATAAGACGTTCTCCTTCAAACGTTTTTCCTGTTTATGGAATGGGCCCTCCTGGTGAAAGAGAACGCTCCATAGCTTCAGGCTTTACAGGTGAATCCAGCAAAGATGCTGCTGTTCCGCGAGAGTCTGATTTGAGTAGGCAAAATACCAGTGCCACGTTCATGGGAGAGACGCTTTGGAGAACTCTCAGTCGAACTCAAAGCAAGAGAGACATCGAAGCTAAAAGACTTTCCCGAGACGCTCCATCTAGCTCTCCCTTTCCGACTAGCAGATACATGGTTGCCCCATCACCACAGAGCACTAATGAAGGCAACGGTTACTTCTTGCGAAATAAGAACAACAGTGCGATCCCGCAGAGGCCGCGTCTTCCCAGCACTGCTCCCTCAGGAATTCCCCCTGAGGCAATTTTGGAACATTCGTCTCATGAAACTACACCATTCCCGAGCGAATCCGCAATTGACGTGAAAGCCTATGACCCCGCAGATCATGTCTAGTAAAATCCCAAAAATTGGCATATTTCCTTCCTCAATTCTTTCATTAGTCTAGAACCTTGATATAGAATCAATCTTGCGTGGTTTCGTAATAGTCTAGGGTACTTTCAACTCTAAAAGCTTTATGAAAAAACACTCTTCAATCTAAGAAAAAAATGATCTGGACGAGACCGGAATCGAACCGATGACCTTCTGCTTGCAAGGCAGACGCGCTACCAACTACGCCACACGCCCGTAACACATACTGCTTATCAAATAGGTCTAATATATATAGTTTACATTCTTCTTGAGGCAATTGTTGCCGACAGTTTTTGCTGAATTTGAATTTTATCTCAACTTTAAGATACACAATCAATTTTGAATCTCAATAAAACAATTCCGAGCACTGTAGCCTGAAATAAACATATTCCTGCATACATCCTTAGATGAGCATCTCTTAATTTTCCTTTCCTTTCCAAGATCAAACGACTCACCGCCATTTTCAAAGACCAAACATGGAAAAGTCTGCTGCCGCCGCGTACGTCGATGATACATCTCTGTGGAACTGTTTCGGGATTGATGCTCGAATCTTGCAAGCCGTAGATCATTTGGGCTTCAAATATCCCACATTGATCCAATCCAGCGCATTACCTCTTGCCTTAGAAGATAAACGAGATATTATTGCAAAATCCAGCACAGGCTCGGGTAAAACTGCGGCATATTGTATACCTATTTTACAAAACATTTTGACCTCTGAGGAAGAGGGCAACTGTGTGAAGAGTATCATCTTGGTTCCGACCAAGGAGCTTTCTAATCAGGTCACTCAATTCATCGAGAAACTTTTGGTCTATTGCAATCACAAAGTAACCTCAGTGAACTTGTCTTCTAATGTCTCTGACGCTGTTCTCAACACTTTGTTGACAGCGGAGCCCGACATTGTCGTTTCTACGCCTTCGAAATTGGTTCAAATATTGCAGCTGAATGTGAACAGCAACTTGATTAATTTGAGTAAAGTCAAAAGTTTGGTCATTGACGAAGTTGATTTAGTATTATCCTATGGCTATATGGAAGACTTACAGCAGCTTGAAACATACTTGCCCATAAAAACAAATTTACAGACATATCTAATGTCCGCCACTATCAATGAGGATTTAGAAGAGTTAAAGACGCGTTTCTGTTCTAGGCCCGCAGTCTTGAAGTTAAACGAGGAAAACTTGTTGAAGTCAAACTTGGTTCAATACTACGCTCGCACAACTGAGTTTGATAAATTTTTATTGGCATATGTTATCTTCAAGTTGCGTTTGATTCAGGGGAAAACTTTGATTTTCGTAAACACAATCGATCGTGGATACAGGTTGAAATTGTTTTTAGAACAATTTGGAGTTCGCTGCTGTATTTTGAACAGTGAGTTGCCAGTCAATTCGAGAATACACATAGTTGACGAGTTCAACAAAAGCGTTTACAACTTGTTGATTGCCACAGATGAGACGAATGATTCTACGAACGAAACAAATGAAGAGGCAGAAGAAGAGAAGATTACCGGGCCTGCGGAAGACAGTCTGGTAAATGATAGTATCAAAGAGGAGGATGACAAGCAAAAGTCCAAGCAAGGATCGAAGGAAAGTAAGAAGAAACTGAAGGCCGCCAGGGACAAAGAATACGGAGTTTCTAGAGGAGTGGACTTCCACAATGTGGCTTGTGTTCTCAATTTCGACATGCCCACAACCTCGCGCGCTTATGTCCATCGAGTTGGCAGAACTGCAAGAGCAGGAAAAGCTGGTATGGCCTTGTCGTTCATCGTGCCGGAGAAAGAGGTGGGGAAACACAAAGTTGCTGGTGTTAGCACTTCCAAAAAAGATGAAAAGGTTATGAAAAGAGTCGAAAAACAACAATCAAAGAACGGGTTTGATGTCAAACCTTATCAATTCGACATGAAACAAGTCGAAGGATTCCGTTACAGAGCCGAGGACGCTTTCAAGGCTGTCACCTCTGTGAATATCAGGGAAGCCAGGGTACTGGAGTTGAAGAACGAGTTGATCAACAGTGATAAATTGAAGAGGTTCTTCGAAGAAAATCCTCAAGACTTGGCTTCTTTGAGACATGACAAAGAACTCCATCCTTCACGGATACAGTCACAATTGAAGAGAGTTCCAGAGTATTTGCTCCCAGAGAGTGCAAGAAAGCGGAAGCAAAATGATTTGGGATTCGTTCCTTTCAGGAAAAATAAAGTGCACAAGAGGAAGAGAAAGACGGGCAAAAGGGCAGACCCGCTCAAAGCGGCTTATAAGGCATGAGCATTCACTCTTATTGCTACAAACGCTATTTGAAAGCGAAACTTCCGAGTAAATATTTTGTATATTAGGCAGAACTCCTTAATTATCATCTGTGTGGGCGTGAATAACAGTAAGCTAGCTCAATCTACTTAGAACAAGGTTCCAGACGAAGCTGGCGAGGCAATTGAGAAAGAACATCAATTGTGGGGGCACTAGCACAAACATGGATGTCGATATGAATGGCCAGTAGCAATAGCTATACCGTAAAGATTTCATAAACGTGGACTGCGAGTTCAGGCCAAAAATGCTGTCGTTCTCCCATAAGCTGGAGAGAATAGTGTACATTAGCTGGAACAACGGAGCTCCAATTGTTTGATCTATGAGTATCTGGTAAGCCACGTTGTCCACGCGGCTAACCAATACGTCAATCCAGAGTGCAGTGAAACATCCATTGATACAGCCCCAAACGATGAACTTCAAAAGTCGATTTGTGGAAATCTTTTGTCTGAAAAATTGAATTAGCGACTGTGCCAATGCTGCGGACGATGCACCCAAGACGGTTGGAGCCAAAAGCGGGAATCTCTCTGCAATTCTATCGTACGAATAAAGTATCTGAAACCCAACGATAAGCTCCAAGAGCAAGTACACATAGGCCCTTCTTGGCCGGTGGAATTTTGTGGCCTCCTCGACGTCTAGGAATGGCTTATTGCGCAAGTCTTGTAGCTCGATGCTGCTGGCCATGTGTGTCTGTCCTATGTGAAAATCTATGGATGATTTGCTGATCAAAGAGCATACGTGTGTGTAGAAACGCTTGATTCCGCGACATGAGACGACAGATATCCTGTCTGTGGTACGTCCGTATTTTCATGCATGGAAGACCTTAGGCATATACAAGTTCTGTTCTTTAGTAAAATTGAATTGAATGGGGATGAAAAAACAATCAAATTTAATTGAAACAAACGAAGCGGCCTCTCGTAATTCAACTTTGTGTCTCTTTTATTTTACCATGCCCCTGCAAGTTCAAGTTTCGTGCGTCATCCTCTAAAAGTGATTGTACCTTTCTTCTAGTCAAGCTACCATTCGATTGTCGCTTATTGTTTGAAAAATGAATGCGCCATAACGTATCTGCCTCGGTTAGATTGATTAATTAAATTCTACTACCCCAGAACTAGCTACTTTTGCCGAGCGGAAGTAAAAGTGCCCATCACTGCATGTTAGTCATTAGATTTTCCTTCCAGTTCGTGCTGGCGTTCAGCCCCAACTTTAATTCAGCTCCCTTTTCGAGTGCATTCTCGAATCTCTCCACTTCTTCACTTATTCTTATTGTCGTTAAAATCTTCTCGGACTTCCCCGGAGGCAAAGAGAAAAGAGCCGCTGAGCAAGGGACAAATATATAGACAAAACACAGTCTCTCGGCCTTTATCCGAGGCTCGAGACTTCTTTTCTCCGTAATTTTCTTCCAACATGTTGATTATTAATGGCACGAATTGATATGTACCAGATCGGAGCAATGGCACAATTATTTCCCCTTTTTCAATATTCATTTAGGTCCCATGCGTTTGGGAGAAAGGCCGAGCGTTATGACAACTACCTACGGTCAGAAATGTTTGCTAAGAAGAAAGCTTGTCGTGCCAATTTGTGACTACTCCAGTGTGTCTTCGTAAAAGGCCGTTCTTGCGATATTCCAAAGTCGACATGGCGATGGCTCTCTGATCACAAACTACCGCGTCTCCCAGCCATGTGGTCTTCGCATGTACGAAGCCATGAAAATACCATAGGCCAGAACACTCTTGGACCTACTACATCACATAAAGCCCTGTACTATTTCCGCTTTACGAAGAATACCTTGGTTTCAGATCTTGATATCTGGACAAATTGCTGACCACAGATATTCGCAAACAACGAATTGCGATTCTATCGTAGAACCTTAAAGCAGTTTCCAACGCGATGTGCGAAAAGTTCCATCGTGTTCCGCGAGCTTGCGAATCCGTTCCAATAGAGAAGAACATAACCTGTGGCTTGAAGCCTAGCAAAGCAGAGCACTTCCCAAAATAAATTTTCCTAATGGTTGTTCACAACCCAAATAACTGGTATGTTTGATGCCTTAGCTCGCTGATCTCACCTTCAAAGCGTTTATGCTAACATCTCAGGCATTGGGTCGACAAAAACTGTCTTCCATGGACCAAGGAGTACATGGACGAAAATGTCAAAAACACCACGTTCGAGAACGACGCTTTCAAATTTGTGTTGACTGGTGTGGACACGATTTCGGGTGACTGTGATGTTACTCAAAGAAAAGGTAAGGTCTTGTGCATTTATGATATGAAGCTTCTGTTCAATGTCGAGGGTGTAAAGAAGGACGAAGAGAAGAATTTAATGGGGACCATCTCGATTGATGAATTCGTACATGATCAGGATGAGGATGAGTATTTGTTTGAGGTTACATCTGATCATTCTTCAGATATAAAACAATTGCTCGTGCCTATTCTTCGGACAAAGCTCATGAGATTTCAGCTGGATCTTATCCTGGCGCATGGAAGAGACGTGCAAGACACCACTTTGTGATTAATCTACTAAATTAAAATCCTGCTGATGTCTTAAAATTCAGTCGTTCATTCGTAAAAACGTAGATTTACCAAGATTAGCGCTATCTTAATCAACAACCATCAAATCCTTCTGGTACTCCTTTCGCATGTCTCGAACCCTCCCGGTGGTTGAGGTAAATTTCGATTTCGCCGTAAGTATTCTGATCTCTTCCGATGCTGTACCAAGGTATGAGGCCCTGTTCTATCGTCTTGATAATCTTGTAGACATCCTTGTTTTCGTATGGAAGTCCTGTGGCCGGATCGAAGTAACGAGCTTCTCTTCCTGATATGAGACATAATTTCTTGTTGCCATTCGGCAAGTAGAGTCCAGATGGTGCCTCTGTACGAATTTGGATTTCAGTCGCCTCTTCTTTTTGTACATCCTCTTCTTCTTCCTCGAATGTCTCCTTCACACCAAGGCGCGGTAGCCTTCTGAGTGCCTCGAAGATTGCATCGTCTTCTGTAATCTCTGTGACTGATTTCAATAAGTCATTTTCTTCTTCTTCTTTGGGCGCAGCGTACGGATTGTCCAGTCTAATACTGCTTTTGAGAATAGTTTTCACATCCTTGAATCTTCTAGAGGCTCCAAGGTTTGCCTCGCTTCCGAATAAAATTGTCTTGATTTTCGGCTCCGAGAGATACGGATAGTGATCCTCGTCAAAATTTACGAGTATTATGTGGTTTCTGCTCACTCGTTGAACGGGCCCTTCGTAAATAAAGCCTTCTTTACTAGCCCTGTACGACAATTTAGTTTCGGAACCTTCGTCTGGTTCAGCTGCCTCATCCGAGTTCGCTTCCGATTGTGGATCCGCGATAACTCCCTCAGAATCAGCAAATGTCACCTTTTTTTCGTCCGCAGTGGCTTGTTCTGTGTGTGAATCTTCTTCGAGAGTGGCTGTTACCTCGTTTCCGGACTCGATTGTTCCCAATTTTGGCGTCCCGAGCTCTTGTTCGGGCTGTATACTCTCTGACTCACTCAGTCTCGCCCCCAATAACTGGTTGTCTTCTTCTTCCTTCCCAAGTTTTGACTCTTGTGAATTCTTCAATGACTTAGTATGAATGTTAACTTCCTCTTCAGGCTGCGAGACACGTATTTCTTCCACCTCCTCCATTTTCTTTTGTCCGCTAATAGGTTGTTCATCCTCATTGTTCTTGCCGAGGTTTGAAGCTTTGGCTAGGTCCTCCGCCACGTCAGTTGGCCCCTCGGCTGAAATTTGTGTTTCAGATTTGTCAAGCGGAATGTCTGACTCATCGTTGTCATTTTCTTCTCTATTTTCAAAGTTCATGTCCTTGGGAACATCTTCGGTAACATCGACATTTTCAAACTCCTTATATCTCTCTTCTTTAGCAATTTTTCTCGATTCACGCTCTTCCTCAAGCTCACGTCTCCATTTCTCCTCTTGTTCTGCGAGAAAACGTCTCTTCTCCTCGCGCTCTCTTTCAATTTTTAGTCTTTCAACAGCTTCTCTCTCTTCTTTTATTCTTTTATCCTCCATTTCCTTCTTGTAGTACGGCAACTCTTCATCAATGTCTCCAGGGCGTGGATCCTCGGGTATCTCTGAACCTGTCTTTCTTCTTCGACCCCTCTTTTTTTTGTCGAAGAGGTCTTGGACATGTCTTGCATCTTCAATTTCGTCAAGGGGCGCAACAAAAGTCTCTCTTGATAGAAGCCGTATCACGTTACGAAGCTTGGGCCGCCTTTGCTGGAATAACAACTTTTGATGTTCTTTCTTGACAACCTCTTGCTCGAGAAAGCTATGTAGCGATATCACATTTTCTTTTTCCGTCTCCACGGCCTGCGCAAGTCTTTCTTCTTGAGTGAGTTCCACTTCATCAACTCTGACTACAGGCGTGTGTGCTGCGCGTCTTGTCTCATCTTCCTTCAATTTTCGAACCAACATCTCCTTATTTTTCATTGCAGACTTTCTCGAAGATGCTCTTCGATCAATGTTGAGGAGCGATTCGGAATGCTTTGTCTTCGATTTGGGCTTGGGCTTCGCGACGGAAAGCTTGGGCTTTTTGATCGCGGGAATGATTGAACTAGCTTTCTTTTTTCTCTTTTTCTCTTTTTCAGTTTTCTGTAGTTCTCTCTCTCCTTCACTGTCATCATTCTCGGAAGCTGAGAGATCGGAGTCTGAGAGCATTTCGTCGGAGTTCACCATCAGTTCTGTATCTGAAGTCTTGCTCTCCTTTCTTGAATCCTCGTCATCCAGGTTGGCTTCAGCCATGCTTTCGACATCCTCGCTTCCATTCTTTACTTCTTCTTCTTCATTATCCAGACCTGATTCGCTGGCACCCGACTCCTCGAACTCCTCGTCATTTTCATCTTCTTGAAACAATAACTGCACATTTTCATCGTCCTCTGAATACACGATATTGGATACGCCAGCGGCTTGCTCCTCTATGTCAATGAGCTGCCTGAGACGAGACCCAGCATTTGGCCTTCTAGCTCTGGTAGCAACTAAACTGTCCGGGTCTGACATTTGGATGGGGCTTTAGAAAACACTGAAGAAGCTCGTGATAGTGCTTGGTGTAGAATTGTCGCGGCAGTTGCAGCTGAGAAGAAGAGCCGGGATTGAGCCTGGTGCACTCACAACCAATGCACATTCCGATAAAGTCCCGCCTCTTCTAAAAGTGGCTTAACAGAATCACCTCCTTCGTGTTGTTTGCTTATCGAATGAATAGCATGTTCCCTTCTTTTTGCTCTTTCATCGGAATTGAATCTTTTTACGTCATGCTGCGTTGGCTTCAGGGTAGAAAAACTCTCAGACTTTTTAGGTAAATTCTCAGCTGACTCTCGAAATAACAATGATGAATTCAAACCAAAAAAATCAAAAAAATCAAGCTCATTTTCGTAAAATCCTAGGAATCAAAAATCCACAAAAATCTGATAATCCCACAACTCTCGACTATATGTTTCCATAGATACAGTGTTACCTGCCCGATAATATGACCACTCGTGGATTTTGAGTATCAATGCACGAGGTACCTGCATGAATTGATTATTGATCACCACAACTTCTTTCTGATGATAAGACGGGCGCTTCAGACAACTCAACAAGTGAAAGCATGGCGGAGATTCAATGTGTCGTATCTACTCAAGCATGATATTAGCAAAGCGACATTTGCTTCCAAAGACGAGGTGTCTCATTTTAATTCCCTCGCCTCTAGCTGGTGGGATGTGGACGGCCCACAGAGAATTCTTCACAAGATGAATTTGCTTCGAATGGATTACATTAACGAAGTAATCAAGAACAACATCAAGTTGAATGCTGGGGCTACGACTCCAGATGACGAAGTTTACATCGCTCCCTACAACTTAGATCTACTCCCCAGATCAATCAAAGAGAGAATATTACAGGAGCAGGACGAGAAAAGAGCTGAGATCTTTGCTGAAAATCCTCTTAAAGTTTTAGATGTTGGTTGTGGAGGAGGCATACTCTCTGAATCCTTGGCCAGATTAAACTATGTTGATTCTGTGAAAGGCATTGACTTGTCGGCTGATGTCTTGGAAGCTGCCAAGGTTCACATGAAAAACGACCCAGACCTCACAGACGTCTTGCTGTACGAATACCAGGCAATAGAAGACTTACCCAAAGGGGAAAAGTACGACATTATCACTGTATTTGAAATGCTTGAGCACGTACAATTCCCTGCTCAGATATTGTCTGAGGTTTTCGATCGATTGGGACCTGGCGGATTTGTGTTTTTATCTACCATCAACAGAGATCTCATAAGTTGGTTTACTACAATCTTCATGGGTGAGCATGTTTTGGGTATTGTACCTGTCGGTACACATTCGTTGAAGAAGTACATCAACGAAAGTGAGATACGTCAGTGGTTGCTTTCCAGCAAGTACAGGGAAAACCTTAAGATCGTTGATTCACGGGGCTGTATTTACTTACCTGCTTGCGGCTGGAAATTCACGGGCAATGCTGAGATTGGGAATTACTTCATGGCCATCCAAAAGACAAGATAGGTCTCTTATGCTGAATTGTTTGTAAATACTAATGATTATGTACAAATCCGGGGGTAATACTACACGCAAAGCATCACGATAAAGCAAAGAGATATGGTAAACTTGATCACAATTAATACCTCTATACAATGCAAGATTACTTTCTAGCATACTCTTCTCACCGTCATAAATCGATGTCAACCGCTTACTGAGATGCGCACTGCACACCTGGGCCTTGAGCTCCCTCCTCCTCGTCAGAATCGTAGGCATCACGTCTACCACCAGATTGATGCATTCTTGGGTCGACCGCAGTCAAGTCACATTCGTCAACTTCAGCGCCCTTTGGAATGGTGTATTTGGTTCTTGGTGGCAAGATGGACTCCAACTGTTGCAACTTCTCTTCCGAGGCAAATTGACTTTCTGGGAACTTAACAGAAAACTTGATGAACAAGTGGCCCTTGTCACTGTTTCTGTAGACTGGCATACCTTGTTTCTCGATCACACGCAAGGATCCCGGTGAGATCACTTCACCTGGAAGAACATGGAACTTGATGTAGTCTCCAGAGATATGCTTGAATGAGACATCTCCACCAGCCAATGCTGTCAACAAATCGATTTCACACTCGTGATACAAGTCGTTACCCTTTCTGGTAAACTTGTCATGTGGTTTCTCGTCAACGACAAAAACAACGTCACCGGGGGTGACGCCTGGCTCTTGGTCACCCTCGCCAGCAAAGACAATTCTTTGCCCATCTTTCATTCCCGGGTCGATGTGAACCTGTAAAATTTTGCGCTCAGCCAGAGTCTTCTTACCCCTACAAGCGGTACATCTGTCCTTGGCATCACAAATGTCACCACTCCCTTGACAGGTGTCACAAGTTGTTTGGAATCTTTGAATCATAGGACCCATCTGTCTGGTAACAAACTTCATACCCGAACCGTGACATGAGCTACATTGCTTGATCTTTCCCTCCTTACCACCACGACCATCACACAGCTTACACAACACAGTTTTGTTCAACGCCAATTTGGCGGTTCTGCCCTTGTACAACTCCTCCAAAGTGCATGAGATGGTGTGCTTGATGTCTTTGCCTCTGGAGGGGCCTCTGGAAGCGCCTCCGCCCATACCACCAAATCCGCCTCCGAAGAACTGAGAGAAAATGTCATCTGCGCCCATTCCACCCATACCACCTGGGCCACCGCCACTCAAACCTTCGACACCGTAAGAGTCGTAAACCTCTCTCTTCTGGTCATCCGAAAGAACTTCGTACGCCTGGGACAACTCCTTGAACTTTTCTGCTGCTTCCGGGGATGGATTCTTATCTGGGTGATATTTCAAGGCTGCCTTTCTGTAAGCTTTCTTCAACTCGTTCTCATTGGCCTGAGGCGAAACACCCAAAAGATCGTAGAATTTAGTGTCTTTCACCATTACGCTTGATCTTGTTTTGTAAAGAAGTTATAATAAATATTGGTTGGAGAGCCGACTTTAGTTATACTTCAAGACACAGGATTTCAACGCTTATGAAGAAGAGATTTTTCGTTTCGCACCGCTTTGTGGAACATTCCACCATTTTCGCGTGCACGTGATACGATGAGACCCTCTTTAGTTATACTGTTCAACGAAATTCTTATCAGGCATAGTAGCGAAGGCAACTGATCTTGATTCCAAAAAGTAAATCTATGCTAGATGATAAGACCAAAGTCTCAGACGCCCTCTGAGCGCTACCACAGCTGTTTCTTACATCGACACCTTTGAGATACCTCTTACTCGCGTAAAGACACTCGACTATATGCCTTTCACTTAATTGAATTAAAGTTTTCTTAGACTAGCTCAAAAACGTCCATCTTCAATAGATTCAAAACAGCGATTGATCGATATTCCGCTATAAATTTGAGGGCGAAATGACTTGTCCTAATTTCTGTGTTTACAGTCCTGGGTGTAAGGTGACGCGCTGCGCCTGCTTATGTGGTGCTTGAACGATATTCAATTTGCAGTTTCGCAAGCAGTCTTAACCAGCGTGCTCAACAACTTCGGAAACCAACTTACCATTTTTGACCGTGTGGGTCAACTGTTCAGGAACTGGAATCTCTACAAAGTCTTCACCCTCGAGAACATTGATATTCAAAGCAGTGGTGTTTGAGCTAATCACTTGCGATTCTGCGTCAACGCTTTCCTGCGATAAGTAAATGCTACCCTCCTCGCATTTATCCACACTGATCAATGGAACCACACCGGTGACCTGAACACCAAATTTGAATGACTTGATAACATCAACACCGGAGATCAAGGAGTCAACAACCACACCAGTTTTTGTCGTCTCCGAGATCGACACGGCATTACCCTTCCCTTTGATCTGAATGGTAACTCCGCTTGTCTTTCCAATAAACACGGACTGCGTCTTCTCAACCTCAACAACAATGGGCTCGCTGGCGTCTGCCGTTGTAAAGTTTTCGATGATCCATTTTGATCCGTCGACAAGCTCTTTGCGAGCAGGCTTCCGTTTTGGAATATTTGATTTGGTAGATAAAGCTGTAGGTTTCTTTGGTGGCGTAGGCTTTCTTTGGATGGAGGCCTGCTTTCTCAATTCGGGATTTTTGTGGGTCATTTGCGACTTTTCAACCTTCTTTAGTCCAGCAGTCACATTTGATCCCTTGTTTAAGTCCGCAAACACTGCACTAAGGCCACCGGTTTTTGCAGAGTCAGATGGCTCATCAAATATATTGGCAGGTGGGGGAGGTGGAGGTGGAGGTGGGGGAGCACCGCCAGAGGCTCTTGTGGTAGGAACTGCGTTCTTGTTCTCGACAACTGGGCCCGATTTTTCGGCAGACAAAGTCTCTTTCAAAAGCCGGCCCTTAGGATTCCATGAAGGCCCAGTAGTATGATACTCTTTGACATACGCACGCAACGCATCAAATAACGCGTAGAACAAGTTGACCCACGCAACATGAATAGTATCTTTGTCCTTGAAGTCCTTAATGACTCTATTTGCCCAGAACTGAGCACTGTCTTTAAACTCAGAGATGAGAGAAACGGGGGTTTCACTGACAATCCACCCGAGAACAGGCGCTCCATCACTCAACGTGCTCAAATGGTTGAAGTATTCTGAACGACGATTTGCATCTTTGGCGGCATTGATAGCACCGATTTTCTCATTGATTGGCTGTAAAGCCTCCATAAAGGCTGGCTCAGCAAGATCTGGCTTCTTGGTTTGAGAGACAAGAGTCAAAAATCTAGTTTGCTCGACAAAAGCGTCTTTGAAATTGCCAACAACGTCCCCCACTACCGGATCAATCTTGCGTGAAACCTCAACGAATGGCTCGACATGATTTTTGACAAGGTCTTCGAACTTGCTCACGAACTTCACTTTTTGCGAAGATTCGAACGCAGAAGAGCTGGGCTGAGATGTCGAGCCAACTTCAGATTGGTCCTTGACACCTTCACTTCCGGCCTCCTTAGTTGTGGTGCTTGCCTTATATGACTCTTCTTGAAAATGAGTTATACCCTCCAAGCGAGACGTAGCATTCTCTAAGCGCTTGAGAATGTTTACTATATTGTAGCCTTGAACATTGAATTGATTTTCTTCCAGCATGGTGCTTATTGCCTATGCTATAGGAGCTCCAGGTTTGGTGTATGTCTCAATGATAAGTTGCCCGCGACACGTGACGAAAGTCGCCAGACTCGGCTTTCCCGGGCTGGCGATCGCCCTGCCTTAAACATTGACAGTCCTAAAATGAGCACTGGCAACATCGTACAATTGAGCTTCGAAGTAGACAAGATACTAGCTTAGCATTCAAGACTTTTCAAAAGTCACCTGAAAATGAAGCTTAATTGAAGTGGGTCGCGAGCCATCAAGAGCTAAGTTTTAGAGCCTAGATAAAGAATGTCTCAAAAGAACACGTAGAAAGAAGAGATACTTGCAGTGTAGAATCTCTCATCAAAAAAAAAGCCACATATTGAGACACTTATTTCTACTAAAATGGCTGTAGTTGTGAATGGGTTGCACAGAGCTTAAGAAAAGGTGGCTACGGGTAATAGATCAATGAGGATATTCGCTAATTAACAAGGCCCTTAGGCTCGCAGCAAAATTCCATGAAGCCACGCACGCTGAAACCAAGTCGAACATCGCATGCGAATGTATATATAACATCAGAGTGATACACGGGACAGGTTGGCAACAAACATTCAATCAACTCCGTCATCGCTCGTACGAAAGAAAAGTTGGGTCACCCACCACAATGACTAACGAAGAGCCAAAACTCCTTCCTCAGAAGGTACACTTTTTACGTGAATCGATGGCTCCGAAAGGCGCGGAGCCATTCTACGACAACTACCAGGAGGGAGTGCCCATCGCAATTGACTTCGGCTCAGATTCAGTGCGAGCAGGCTTGACAAATGCATCCAAACCCTGCAATGTATTCCCCAACATAGTCGCCAAGCACAGAGACCGGAAATCAAGCAATACACTCACCTTGGTGGGAAGTGACATCTACAGAGAGTCTGTGCATTTCCCCACTCTCAGAACAGGAGCGAAATCTCCATTTGATAGTCTGATGATCACCAATTGGGATTATGTGGAAAGTATACTTGACTACTCTTTAGAGCACCTCAGTATAACGTCGAATAATGGAGGTCTCAATAATCCTGTCATTATGACGGAACCCGCCGCAGCTCCGTTCAGTCATAGAAAGGGTATGTACGAGATGCTCTTCGAAGCATATCTGGCACCCAAAGTCGCTCTCGGAATTGACTCATTGTTCTCATTTTATGCCAATTCTAAGAAGAAGGACGGTTTGGTGGTGAGCGTCGGGAACAACCTGACTCACATAATACCAGTTCTAGAAGGAAGGGGCATACTCACCAATTGCAAGCGTATTGATTGGGGTGGCGAACAAGAGCTGCAGTTTTTACAAAAAGCATTGGCTCTCAAGTACCCGTATTTTCCAACCAGACTCACCAATGACCATACAAAGAATATCATACATGATCATGGGTATGTGGCTCTAGACTACGCCTCAGAATTGGGTACAATTTTGGATATGGAAAACTTGGAAGATAAGGATGTTGTTATCCAAGTTCCTGTCGATATTGCCCCTGAGAAAGCTAAAAAAACCGAAGAAGAGCTTGCTCGACAAGCAGAAAAGCGCAGAGAACAGGGCAAGCGGCTTCAAGAACAAGCACAGAAGAAGAGAATGGAGACTCTCATACAAAAGGAGAAAGAACACGAATATTACACGAATCTCAGGGAGACAATCTTGTCTTTGAGCAAAAACGAGGCCGAGCGCCGTGTAGTCGCCGAGGAGTTTGAGAGTGTATCGGACTTGCACAAATACATTGCAAACTTGGAAAAAGCTATCAAAAGGTCCAGATCTCTGGAGACCGAAGAGCCCGAGGAGGACATTGAACCTGCCACTGCTTGGCCATTGGCTGAGATACCAGATTCTGATTTGAACGATGAAGAAATTAAAGAAAAAAGAAGACAGAAACTTCTTAAGAGTAATTACGAGGCTAGAATGCGCATTCAAGAAGAGAAGAAACGAGAGGAGGAGGAAAGACAACTTTATTTGAAAGAGCAAGAAGAATGGAGGAAGCGCGACTTGGAAGGTTGGTGCAATTCCAAGAGACTCGAGTTGGCTCAAAACATCTCGGAGTTCAAATTAAGACTCAAGGCGATGGATGCTATGAAGGACCGTAAGTCCATGGCAGCCCAGCAAAGAATGAAGAACATTGCGGACTTGGCCAGCGATCAGGCCTCTGGCTCTGCTGCCAAGAAACGTCGTCGCAATGGCCCAAGTGCTACTATCGATAATGACCCGAATGACACTTTTGGAACAAATGATGCAGATTGGAATGCCTACCGTGATATCAGTAACGCCAGTTTAGAAGAGGAGCAAGAAGCTACCAGTACTGAAATCACTAGGATCGAACAGGAGTTGTTGGACTTCGACCCAGACTTCCACACGGAAGACACATTCGCAGCCTCCGAGAAATTTGACTGGAAGAACCTGGTTTTACACAAGTTCATTCACGGCCCCCGGCCAAATCTTACACTCACGATGCAGGCTGAGGGGCATGACCCAGAAGAGTTGATGAGAGATCCCGAAATCATTCGCCGTAACCACCAATTGCATATCAATGTTGAGCGAATTCGTGTTCCAGAGATTTATTTTCAGCCACAAATTGCGGGTCTTGATCAAGCCGGGATCCTGGAAATTCTACAAAATATGCTCTTGCGCAATTTCGATGGCAATTTTGAAATTGGAGGTCAACTGAGGGCGATGATGGAAAACATATTCTTGACAGGAGGAGGAACACTACTTCCAAACCTCGCTGAGCGCTTAAAGTCGGAGGTAACTAGCTTTTTACCTACTGGGGCCCCTCTCAACGTCTTTAGAGCAGAAGATCCACTTTTGGATGCTTGGACAGGCATGCAGAAATGGTCCGACTCCTCAGAGGCAAAGGAAAGCTACGTCACTCAAAAAGAGTACGCGGAATATGGACCCGAATATATTAAAGAGCATGGTCTCGGCAATGTTAGTCTTCGTGATCTATAATCTGAAAATTTTACACAATAGATCTATTTTATCTGTGAATGCGATACTATAATACACTACTTCTTAGCATGAGGATTGATTCCCTTTCTCTTCATGCTTCTCTTGATAGATTTGTCAATCAACTCCAGATCCTCCTCGTTGTCAAACTCGGCAAAATCACCGTGAATAATTCCTTCATCCTCAGCCTCAGCCCTGGCCAAAGATTCCTTCTCCTTTGCTCCAGATTTGGTAATGTCATGAGGAGAAGGAGCGATTTTCTTGAATTTAGCGACATAAAATCCATCGACGTTATATGTGTGAGGATAGTAGCGTCTTGTCAAGGAAATGCTTGGGTTGAAATGCTTTCCTCTGAAGGAAGTGAAACCTTCCTTTCCGATTTGCAAGCCCGACTCCACAAGCTTGACGTTCGGTCTTTTTCTTAATGCATAGTCAACAACAGCTTCGTTTTCCTCCACAGCAACGGAACATGTAGAGTAAACGATGACACCACCACTTGATGAGTGTGCATTGACAGAGTCAATGGCACTCAACAATAACTGTTTTTGCAAGTGGGGTATTTGGACAAAGTCTTTTTCAGTACGAGACACCTTGACAGACTCATCCTTTGCAATAACACCCGTACCGGAACAAGGAGCATCTAACAATACCCTGTCAAACCCGCCAATTACCTTCGGAAATTCACGAGCGTCGTAGTGACAGACGATGGTGTTCTTACAACCTAAACGTTGGATATTGGCAATCAAAGACTTTGTTCTTGCCTTGTTGGCATCATTGGCGAATATACATCCAGTATTCTTCATCAATGCAGAGATATAAGTTGTCTTACCACCAGGCGCTGCTGCCATATCCAAGACACGTTCATTTTCTTTTGGATCCAAAGCCATGACTGGCAAGAACGAGGAAGCAGCTTGCAAAATGTAATGTCCGGCCAAATATTCTGGCGTTGCACCAATAGGTACCTGTGAGTCGAAGATTTGTAAGCCAACTTTTGTCCAAGCACCAATTGGCTGCAAGTTCACACCACGGTTAACAAGAGTCTGGGCCAAGTCTCTTCTTCTGGTTTTCAAAGTGTTGGTTCTGACTGTCGTTGGTCTGGCAACCTCGTTGGCTTCGAAGAACTCTATAGCCTCCGAAGGGGAGAAAAGGTTGAAAAGCTTGTCTGCCAAGAATTCTGAGTAGCCAAAGTATTCGCAAATATCTCTGAGAAGTCGGGTGGTGTAGTCTGCTCGTGATTTCCCTTCTTCCGCCAACTCCTTAAAATTTTCCAAGACTTTCACAATTTCAAGCATACGCGTCCTGACGCTAGTGATATCGACTGGATGTTCAGCAATTTCGGCTTCTTCTTCTTTAGTTGGCAAGACCTTGGCTCTTGGCTGAGGCGCACCTTGAACTAACTCCAACTCTGCCTCTTCTGCCTCCAACTCGTCTTCCTCATCAAGCTTTTTAGAGAACGCTTCCATGTTTTCGGCATTGAGATCTTCCAACTCATCGTTGTCCTCGTCATCGGAGAACATAGGACGAGCTCTGCCTTCCTCATCAGAGTCTTCGAATTCGTCGTTTGCAGCTTCGAGATCCTCGGCATCAAACTCGTCGTCTTCCGGAAGAGAGTCATCATTGTCATCATCGAAGAGCGATTTTTTGGCAGAAGCTAATTGCTCGTAGTCAACTTCAGGAAGATCCTTGGGCGTTTCTTCCTCATCTTTTCTGGCTTTTTTGACAGGCTTCTTGCTTCTCTTATCACCCTCATCGCTTCTTTTTCTTTTATCTCTATGCTGAGACTTCTGAGGGTACTTGTTCTTTCTATCCAAGAATTCGTCCAACGAGGGTGGAACTCCCTGTTTATTTTTGGCCCTTCTTCCCATCGTCTAGCTTGATATAACTTGATGTAACTGGAGGAAAAGTTGCGATGAGCATTGAAAATTCGCATCTCACAAAATATGGAGGTGAGCGAAAAAAAAAAAAAAAAAGCCCTGCTAAAGCCAATCACAACGACAGAAGTACACGCCAAAATACAAAATTTCCTTGATTCAGTAGGTTTGAAGAAATCGTTTATACGTTTTCCTCAATCCACAAATTTGGCATCTCGCCAATTATTTATCCTCTGTTTCATCTAAAAATTTTTGGCGTTCTCACACTTCTATCCCAAGACATCGTACGGGACGGAGATCTTTAACATTGGCGCAGAAAAATAATCTCTCATAACTCTCTACATACCAAGAAAAGTTTCCAATATTTCAGCAATCCTATACTCATAATGGATTTGAACAAAAGCCATCTGATAATCGTTGCCAATCAGCATGTTCTCATCAGATTGCCATCTGAAGGATTAAAAATCGCATATATGAGGGAGGACGGGTCCATTAGCTTGGGCAAATTTGGAGCATTCAAGGTCAGCAGTATATTAGGATATCCATTTGGAACGACTTTCGAGATCATAGAAGACCAAGTCGCCGTTCCCATCAAGTCATTGACAAGTGTGGAAGAAGTGCTAGAAAATGAGATCGATGACGAGGAGCTTACGAAGGACCAAGTGACTAAATTTTTTGATGTCAGTGCCGAGTCCAACCAAGACATCATCAACATTGGCTCCAAAATTCAAAAGTTGGACAACAAGCAGATCGATGATCTCAAAAAGTCTGGAGCGTCTTCCGATATAGGCCAAAAAATCATAGAGCAGATTATCGCTGGCCATTCTGCTTTTGACAAAAAGACCCTTTTTTCCCAGCAGAAATACTTGCGTCGTAAACAGCAGAAGTTTTTGCGTCGTTTCCAGATCGAATACTTGGGTCTGTCTCAGCTTTTACAGTACTACATCGACAAAGATATACAGAGGGTCAGAGACATGAGTGAAGAGACTTTGGGAATGCTACTTAGTCATGCTAATGTCCGCCCGGGAGGGAGTTACTTGCTCGTTGACGATACTTCAGGTGTGGTGACATATGCTATGCTAGAAAGAATGCAAGGAAAAGGAAGCATTCTTCTTATACACGAGAACGAACATGCAAATTTGGCAGCCTTGCGTCATTCAGACTATTCTGATGAATTTCAGAAGAAAATGATTAAAACATTGAGTTGGCTCCAATTTGCCGAACCAGAAAACGAAAAGATTGACTGGGAAGAGCTTTCGCAGGAAGAGATAGAAGAGATGAAGCCCACGAAGAAACTTCAATATCACAGAAGGCTGAAGAGAGCAGCAGAGATCAATGAGGCATTGGATTTGGTTACTGCAAACAATTTTGATGCATTTATTTCCGTTTCGACGCTCAATATCCCATCATTTTTGCCTCTAGTTGTCCCTCGTGTTGGTGGATCACGCCCCATAGTATTCTACAGTCCTTACAAGGAAGCTCTTTTGGAGACTCAGCATGAGCTTTCGAGCGATAAAAGAGTCTTGGCTCCATCGATCTACGAGACTAAAGCTAGAATCTATCAAACTATTCAAGGCCGTTTGCATCCACTCATGACCCTGCGAGGTTACGGAGGCTACATTCTAAGCGGAACCAGAGTGTTTCCTGCTGATGGCCACATTCAGGCCGTGGGTAAAGGAACGAGAAAAAAGCCAAGGCAAGAACCGACGGCAACACCTGAGGAGAAAATGAGAGCTTTGTCAGAAACGCCGCAGGAGAGCAACGACATTGTGATGCAAGAGTGATCTGAGAAAAGCTCAAGAAAGTTACATGCGAGAAGACCTGGCTCTACGTCAGGTAGGGTTGAATTCAAGAAATGCATTAACATTGAGAAAAAGGAGAGTTAGTCTAGTTCCCTATCATCCATACCGTCATCAAAAGTGTACATATCCTCCATTGACCACGTTACACAAGAAAGACATCAGGGACCCGTCCCTCCACGCTATAAGGCACCTCAAATTGTTTGCCAGATCTATATATCTACCGCAAGACCAGCCCTTCGAGAGCTTTTCAGCCGTATAAATAACCTGGTCTTCGTAGCCGAGCTCAAATATCAAGCCCTGTGCCTGTAGTGGTAGCACGACTTTGTCTATGAGAGCTTCGTAAAATTCCAAGTGACCAACTAAGGCTTCTCTTGGTTCGTAAAGCTTCACAGACATTTCAGGCCCATTCAAAGCCACGGGCTTACTGTAATCCTCCTCAGGGATATAAGGCGGATTAGATGTCACGAGATCGACACTCGGTAGTTCATCTGTGACCTTGAAATCGAGTAGATCCTCTTTCCAAAACTCAACTTCTAAACCGCTTTGTTCCCTATTACGTAGAGAGATCCGTATAGCCTCTTCGCTGAAATCAAATGCCCGCACCTGAGCCTTCGGGATCAAAGACTTGAGCAAGAGAGGAATACATCCACTTCCTGTGCATGCGTCGAGAATTGAAACAGTCCTCCTTGATGAGGAATTGAAGGCCTCGGCCGTTTTGGTAACCCATTCCTCAGTTTCCCATCTAGGTATTAGGACATTCCTTTCACAAACAATCTCTAGCGGACCAAATGGCTGGGTCCCTAAAATATATTGAAGAGGCTCTAGCTTAGATCGTCTTGCGATGGCCTCTGACCATCTCGTCCGAGGAAGTTCCTTTTGTATCCAGCGTAGCTCCGCTTTCGCCAACTCCATAGAGTTGGTTGCTTTCAAAAGAGGCGCCAACATGGGGCTGTAAGAGCGTGCTTCTTTAATCATTTTATTGGATATTCGTGGCATGATTTGAGTACTGGGACAGATTTGTGGGGTGAGTACGTGGGGTGAATATGTTCGCATTCGATGTGCTGATCTCACGCGAGGGAAGTATTTCTGCTTCTAAAGTAATATTTTTAGAGTTAGTCTTGATTTAAATCACGGCATAAAAATGGAAACTTCAACGACTTTCTCTTTCAACAAATTACAAAATTTGGGGCACCTCAGAGTCTCGGATATGGGTGAGTAGTATTACGAGTGTACCATTATTTTTCGTCATTAGTTGTTCTATATATTTACAAGCTCACAATCCCTTTCTGACATAGTACATGTAAGATCTCTCGTGAACGTGGTCTGGGAATGGAGAGATCACTTCCGAGTGGTCTGGCCTTGCCACGGGGTCATTCAAGTAAATTGCATGGCATGTCTCGAATGACACCTCGATGTGGTGGGGCAAGATGGCGAAGGCTCCAATGAACGGCCTTGGAGTCCATGGTGTGAAAAATGGCTGCGATGGGTCTTGACGGCCAAACAAGCCTTGCTGCCATGGCAAGTCTACCTTGGCATTAGATTCGTCCTCTAGCACCGCTTCCTTTTCTAAGGGAGCGATGGATTTCAAAGACTTCCCAAAATTCGACGAGAATGGAATGGTCTTGGCGTCTTCCGGCAACTTCAGCTTCTCGGCGTTACGACGAACTCTTTCCAACTGCTGATTCACAATTTCGCTGAGAATCTTCTTCACATTAGAGGCTTCCTTGGCAGCTTCGGGAGAGCTAAATTCTGTGCTCTTCGTGGTGATAAACTTCAGGCAGGCTTCAAGTGGATGCGTGCCTACCAACTCGTGACCCGATTTCTTCAAAATCTTGTATGCCTCGAGGCATTTCTCCAGATCAGTCTTGTTAGATGAGACGAGCGAGAGAAATTGCTCTGGTATAAGTTCCTCAATCTCCTTCCCAGCGGCAACGTCTAAAATCTTATTCAAGAACACTTCTCTGGTGGTGTGCTTTTGCGATTTAAGCATCTCGGATTCGATGGTTGCATTGAACTTCTTGACGGTGTCAATCTTAGATTCTTTATTGGACTTGTCCAATGTATTCAAAGATGCAGGCTTGATCTGCTTTAAATCCCACACATCTTTTGGATTCTGCTTGACAGCGTTCACATATTTGTTCCACACAGCTATCTGCTTGTTATCAACTTTCACCGCTTCCTCGACGCTAGGCTTCACTCTGCCCATTGCGAGCATGACTTTCTCGGGAGCAACACAGAAAACATCTCCGCTCTTCAAGGGGAACGCAGGATGTCTAATGGTAACTCCATTTACCTGAACAGATCCGCTTCTTATAAATTCTCTCGCTTGCCTGACAGAAGACGCAAACATAGAGCGAAATAATGCAAATTCGAGTCTTTTCTCTAGCACGGCAAAAGTCTGTAAGCTCATAGGGGTAGGAGACACTTCCACACCCTTCAAAGATGCATCTAGCTGAGCAACTGATTCCAAGTTAGGCAGAAAAAGAGTTTTCCACCTGCTCTCTGTCAAGTGCTCTCCGTGATAAGCTCTGGTTTCTCTCTTGGCTTTCCATTTTTGCTGAAATAACGTCAAACCCTGATACTTGATGGGCTGTTTCTTATACAAATTGAACAAGTTGTATTTGTTCATTGACGCACGCACACGGCCTCTCGCCGTGGAGAACAAGTTTGACGCTTTCCTGGGCATTTCTTGACTGGCGACGTAAGGTCATACAGAGGCTTGGGGCTCTGAAAAAAGTACCCGAAAAAGTCGTGCGAAGGCGAACTTGATTCGGATCGAGTGAGCTATAGGACTAGATCGAACGTCGAAGGAAAGTCAAGAAGCCAGTACTTCACTGGTTTTGTGAACCACAATCTGAATTGCGGTGCCAATTTTTTATACAATTGCTTTCCGTGTTTGTTGTACTTCTCCTTGATAATTTGAAACTAAATTGCTCCGTGGCTGCGTAGTAACAAAGAATGTGCGATCTGCTCAGTCCTGACACGATGGGTGCAACAGTCTCGTGACTGTAAGCCACGGGAGCACCATATAGTCATTCATCCACATTCTACAGCTTCTTAATGTTCCGACTGACAATGCGAAAAAGGATTGGAGGCTTACTTGAAATTAAATGACTCAAGACCAGATCCCGAAAAAATGCGTGCTGATGGTCCTTCTCGATTATGATCATTCCCAGATATCGATATATCTAATCTTCCGCGAGGCTGCCGGTGGTTTTCCAGCCACATCACCGAACAAGGCCAGTTTCTCACCTTGGCGCAGATTGCACACAACAATATAGACAAACATAGCGTGAGCCAGGCAACAATATCCACAAAAGTTTCAGGAATGAGTATGGCCAGCAAGAGGGTATGGAGCACAGAGCAAGAAATCAACTTGTTCAGTCTCGTATGTGACTTCAAGCCTGCTGGAGCGGAAAAGGACCACAACATCACGCAAATTCTAATACGCATCAATGAGAACATCAATAAAGATGAAATGTTCACAGTAGAGCAGGTCTGGGCCAAATTGAGAGACCTTTTCGATCTAGATAAAGTAGAAAATATTGAGAAGGATTTGGGAGAACAGTTGACACATGCGAGGGAGAAGAGAGAGGAACGACCACGCGCAAATGCCAGGACCAAATCAAGAGACAGATCTACAAGAGAGTCGACCGCCGAGCAATCGGATACAACTGAAGCTGCCGAAAAAAGACAGGTCATGAACATGGCCGAAAATAGCAAAGAGCCTCCTGAATTATATTCATCTGAATTGAGCGACGTGGAGGGAGAAGAGACTGAGCTAGAGAAACTACAGGAGAAAGAGCCGCCGGTACCACCCAAGGAGAAGACCGGGAAGAGAGGGCGACCCAAAAAAATTGCAAGAAAGACGCTTGTTAAAGAGACCCCAAGCATAACTCCAAGAAAGAGAACGCGGTCAATCGTCAAGGATACAGATGATGAAAACGCTCCAAAACGACACCAGCTGGCTTCTCAAACAACAAGACGGAAAAAGAGGTCAGATAATACCCCTGAGACTGATCCAGCTCCTGTGAAACCTTCGCCGACAGAAGAACACGCTAATGAAACACAAGAAGAAGACAACGCCAAAACAGAGAATACAGAACCGGGTGTGAATGCCGATCAGCAGCCCAAGAACACACAAGGAGCAACTGAGGAGACAAAAGTCAATATTGCGAAGAGTGTTGACAGCACAGAAGAAGAGCCAAAAACCAGAAGGTCTAAGAGGCAGGCGGTACGGAGGAGCACTAGAAATAAGTGAGGTGACTCGTGAATGTATCAAACTCGTTCACATTTTCCAAGGCTCAGCGAACAGAGCAAAGTGTACTATTCAGGGAATCATTTTAATAATGATCAGTTTATATAAGCGGCAGCAGAGAATTTATTCTCTGCGAATTTGCCCAACTTGCCCAGTACAACACATGCAACCTCCACCATGGGAGTCATCGTCCGAGTCAAGTTCTTCGGAATCTATTTCCGCAAGTTGCTGATCCAAAAGCTTGACATCGATCTTTGATTTTGTCGAGTTCTCTGTTTCCGGCGTGGCTTCGTAATTTGGAGATTGGTTTGCGATTCGGGAGTCGGACATTGTTGTTGGACTTTTCACATAGATCAGATCACTCGCCTTCTCAATATGAAGTGCGTAGATACATGTGCACTACAAACAAATTTACTTAACTTTAAAACTTAAAATTTATTAATGCATCCGTGAAAAAAAAAGAAACTATAATCGTAAAATGACATCATAACATAATGACGAAAGCAGAGGGCTGGGGTTAAAGCTACTTAAGACAAAAGACCCCAGGCCTTGCCTAAAAAGGTGGTAGGAACATCTTCGTTCCACACAGCTTCCTCGATTTCTCTGACTCCGGTGTCGATATCGATCTCGTCTAGAGGAATGATCAAAGACCTCATGGTGAAGGCATTTTTGTTCAATCCGTTAAAGTAGAAGTGAGCCACCACCCAAACGAAGATGTACAAAATGACGGAGATATATGCCGTGAAGAATGACGATGCGGTGAGACCATAGAAACAACTGAACCCTTGAACAAACACCAACATGAAGCCCAAGATGAAGGCATAGTACGCTGACCATGGCATCCAAGCAGCCTTGAATGGCAAAGTGTCTCTGCTGATGCCCCTGGATCTCAAAACATTCATGAATCTAATGTGAGAAAATGAAATGTTCACCCAAGTGATTAATCCGGCAACAGCAGTGATATTCAACAACCAGTCGAAGACGATATTTCCTCCGTTCGAGAGGACCATGTAACCCAAGGAGCCCAAAGCTGCAGTGAAGAGAACTGCGATGTATGGGATACCATGTTTAGTAACTTTAAGGAAGAATTTAGGGGCAACGCCTGATTGTGCCAAGCCGTACAAGATTCTTGAGCCCGAGTACACGTTGGAATTTGCAGCAGAAATAACAGCAAGGAGAATGACAGCATTGAAGATGTCAGCCAAGACAGGGGTTCCTGAGTTTTGAATAGCAATGATGAAAGGAGAGGAAGCAGCAAAGGAAGCGTCACTGTCCAACTTTGGGTCATTGTATGGGATCAACAAACCCATGAAAAAGATAGACAAAATGTAGAAGATAACAATTCTCCAAATGACTTTCTTGATGGCAGCAGGAACAGTTTTTCTTGGGTTAGCAGACTCACCACAAGAGACACCCACCAATTCCACACCTTGGAAAGTGAACAAAGCAGAAATCAAAGAGTTCAACCAGTTCAAAAATCTACTGGTGTTAATGTTGTGAACATACTCAGCAAATGAACCTCCATCACCCCAGGGACCGGGGTTACGCCAGTATCTGAAGCCGACAGGACCTGTCTTGCCAGCACCACAAACCATACACAATGCATAGATTAACCAGCCGACGACGGCAATGATCTTGACGGAGGCAACCCAGAATTCAATTTCACCGTAGAATCTAACAGGAATCATGTTCAAACATGTGATGATGACCCAAAATATGGAAATCCAGGCGGCCAATGGCACAGTATCTGTCCAGTACTGAATGACCTGACCAACAACAGATATTTCCAAAGAAAATGTGATAGCCCAAGAGAACCAGTACATCCATCCATTGGCGCAACCTAGGGCCGGGGATCCAAACCGGGCAGCAAATTGTGTGAATGAACCAGAGCATGGAATGTAAGTGGCCATTTCACCTAGCGACTGGGTGATAGAGTATGCTAAGGTAGTGATAAAAAGGTATGAAATGAGTGCCATCACGGGGCCAGCAGCGATTGGGCCTTTGGTCGAGATAAAGAGACCAGTGCCGATAGTGCCACCAAGGGCAATCATGGAAATGTGTCTTGCTTTCAAGTTTCTTTGGACTTCATTCACCTCGGGCTGAAGTTCCGAAATTGAATCATCTCCACGTACGTAACGAACATCCTTTGTGGAGCCCACAGACTTTTCGGCGTCAGACATGGGCAACGTCTATTGATGTAAAGAAGAAATGCAGAAATTCAGCGACAATATCACGACGAAAAAAGCACCAAATGAAGAATAAACAAGGTAAAGAACACCAAAGATAAATGGGGTATCTAAAAGTCAGCTCCCCCCAATTGATATGCAAGAGAATGAGGTATTCCAGGAAGACGATTGGCTTATTAATAAATCGGAAAACGGGAATTCGAGACTGGGGTATGGCTTATATATAAATGCACAGTCATGCTTTTAGTCAGAGCTCTCTTCTTATCGGAGTGAGCACCGTGCTGCAAGAGGTGTGCAGTATGCGAGATGAAAAAATTTGTTTGTTTCCTCGCCTGCAAGTATATTAGCGCCATGTGGAGGATAATGCCGCGAAAAGCTGACAAAATGCCGTCTTTAGTTAGTAGAAGTGCCGTCTTCTGCTGCATAATGCCGTACGTCAATTCCGATGTGGGAAATGGTGTACGCCTCTTCTGGAGGTCATCGGTGCTACCTGCGCTTAGTGAATGGCGAGCCACAATTTTCGATTTCTGCTTCCATTGACGGTCAATTCTTATCGGGGTAATTCACATATATTCATTTTGGGACATCCAAGATGCGCAGTTGCATTTAGCGGAATTTAAATTTTATCTTATCAGGACATCTGATCCACGATATACTTACTCCACCTCATCTTGCATTTGACTCCGTGCTAGCTGAGGGACAGGTAAGCTCTTTTGCTTTTTTGTTTTCGTTCTTCATGCACCGTGCCGCATTCTTCCCTCGGCCCGCTGAATTTTCGGATGCTAGGCGAAAAAAAGAAATTAAAGGTCCACCGGGAGAACGTAAAAAAGGAAAATGTGTAGAACAACAAAAAATCTTCATGCTGGAAGGCTTCGAAATAAGCTTCGTAGAAACTGTAGCTAACACAAAGCTTCACGACGAAGGAATCTGGTGAATGTGGGGAAATTTGAAAACGGATTTTGAGAGCGACGAAGCGACCAGGGGTTTTCTAGGTATCCGTTTCTGGCATGAGGAGTGATTCTGGCATAAGTTCTAGGCAACGCCGCATCAGGCAAATTTCTCGGACCGTTATTGGCACGACAAGGATCAGGGGTCGTATCACGTGGTACAAACTCGTATTCTGCGCCATGCTGACTCGACTCAAGTTGGGGAATGGTCCTTAGTCCGCGCCCGCAGTCTCCCCTGCCTCTTACTCCATCCCTGCAATACTTCTCAACACTGAGCAATTCGAAGTAATGATGCTTTAGGATTTGGGCTTTTGAGTGCGTGTCAAGCTAAACATCTTGTTGGTGCTCTTCACTTTTGTCTATTCTTCATTCTTTTTCCGTGGATGTCTTCCCTCCATCATTACATTTCTCCTAGCTCTCTCCCAGGCTTCAATAAAAAGTACACGCAAAGCCAGCAAAACGACTTACATGCAAAAAAAAAAGTACACATGCCGCTGCTTAAAAAACAGTCCCGGGCTTTGTGGATTCATTTGGCAACGCCTAGCTGTCTCGTTCATACGTATTAACGCCTCTATAGTAGTCGAGAAGGGTTTCGTACCCCGACAATTATCTTAGGCAGGTATACTTGCCAGAGCCACAGTAGATGGGAGAGCCATACTAGAAATGGATTCAAGTCACTTTGTGGTGTAGAGAGCGGAGCGTGGCTTTCTGCGTAGCGATTCTCTCCATAGCTTGCACGGCCAAGCTTTCCTCCTCTGATTTGCTTGTGTCCCGTGTGCGGACCATTCTAACGTGATCTCTTTTGATAAACTCTTGAAACGTGTGCTATGTTATATCAAATGGTGTGCGATTTGACCACCGGAAGCAGGTAGGCTGCATAATTCTTACACCATTTCTGCCAACACAAAGCGAGTCATGATCCCTCCAAAAGGTAGGAATTGAATCGCTGGTCTCATTGTTGAAACACTTTTATTAATACAAAGAATAAAGAACGAGACGAATTGCTAGTTGAAAAGAACAAATTGTCCACGGCCAGACACAACACTGAGAGTACATCCATCTTTGTTGTCCCCGGAAGCGTTTGTGTAGGCGCCACCCTCGTAGGCGCAAGTACCAACGGTGATGCCACCGGACTCGCCGACAATTTTCACGTTGAAGTTGGCTGGATCCACATTGTTAGGATTCTTGATCAAAGAAAGGTACGAAACTCCGGAATCGTATCCAGCGCCGAAGTTCAATGGTGCCCAGTTGCCCACCCCTGAACCGGCGGATCCCCAGAGACAGCCATCTGTCCAGCTAACACCGGCGTTGTTGACGTAGTACTGCGCTGACGTCTTTCCGCCGCTGTATGTGCGGTAATAAGTCTCTTGGTTAACAACAGTAAGAATAGACGATCCTCCAGCAGAAACGACTGTTGGGATCACCATGTTCTCCGTACCAGGATAGTCGGTTCTGCAAATAGCGACAGAGTCAGAGAGCTCACTCACCACAACTGCTGAATCTAAACCCCATTCACACAAGAAGTTAGTGTCGGTGTTTGTTCTGTACAAAAAGCCGTTCTTGCAAAGTAATCCACCAACAGACACACCGTTGGAGGGTTGGTCAGATGGCCATTGAGTCTTGGACATACCCAGCTGGCAAGCATAAGAGCAGTAGGCTCCCTCATTACAGCTTCCGCCTGTCGAGGTGTCGGAATGGTAGATACCAGAGTAGCCGCCGAATCCTAAGTGATCAAGATTAAGGATGCCTTGGCCTGTGGCACCAGGGAAGCTGCTGCAAGGGATTGTTCCATCGACAAACTCGGTGGTTGGATTTTCGAAAGCACTCAAGTCGCCAGCTATCGAGTCAGCGCCAACAGATGATGTAGAACCGGAAGTAGAGCCTGAAGAGGAGGTCGTGGCGGGCTTGCTGTCAGCCTTCAGAGTGGTCTCAGCCTGGGTTGAAGCAGTGTAGGTAGGAGAGCTAGAAGCGGTTTTGTAGGATGAGGGAGATTGCGTAGGTTGGGCAGCTTGGGTGGAGAGATCAGCTTGAGTTGATGGGACGGCTTGAGTTGATTGAGCAGCTTGAGTCGATTGAGGTGCCGCATCAGCTGGTGCAGTTTCCTTCGAGACTACGGCGAGAGTGGAGGGCTTCACCTGACTTTTCCCATTGACAGTGACAGTGATAATTGCGGTTTCGGTAACGTAGGCTCTTTTGTGCCTGTGATGAAGATGATGTTCTATAGTCGCACAATCTTCACCGTCTCTCTTGACTGCGGGAGCAGATGCAGCCAAAGAAGCGATGGCCAATGTCAAAGCGTAAAATGATGTAATTTTCAATCTCATTACTGCCGGCAGTTAGTATAAATTATTCAAAATCGAGAATCAATTGCAAGACTCACTATTAAATGGAAGTGACCAGCGTTTGATAGGCACCTGAGCGGTGAACGCGACAAACGCGACTAAGGAAAACAAAAACTGCATGGCGCGCGCCACGGCTCACATCCTGCACAAAAAATGCGAGCTGCTGGTGCATGTTACGTATTTGAAGCCGGCTGGTGGTTGGTAAGGAACCGAAAAGAGCAACAGCGCTAGCAAAGAAACACAATCTTGCCGGCGCCTACTGGAATGGCCACACCCTTACTAGAAACACTTGCCAACTCAACAAAGGCACGTAAGCAGCTGCCATAAGTCAGTGGCGATACGCCAAAAATTGGAGTTTTGAGAGCTGAAATAGGAAAAGAACAATCAGTCCCCAAACGCGGTGTAGACAATTCCAAACGCATGTAAAACAAAGGATGCAGCCACAAAAACAGGTGTGCTTCAAAACCTCGACACCGTGACTCAGGTGGTCCAAAAGCTGAACTCATAAGAGCTTTTTTTTATCTTGAAATCGTTTTAGGCGCGTTGGGGTCACAAAGAGCTCGTGCCAATTACCGTGGAGACTTAAATCGAGAAGTGAAACACATACCTAAAAAAATAAAGGAGGGTCAAAAGTTGGAACAAGTAAAGGAATTGAGCTTTTGGAAGATAAGGAATGACAGGTTAAACCGGGACTTTTATTTTGAACAGATGAAGGCTTTCTTGGAGCAAAAAAATGGAAAACCTTGGAAACAGGGGGAATGCACCATGTTTTTATGTTTCATCATTTGGCTGGATGGCGTCACACCAAGACAATAGAGTGCGGGCTTTGCCGCGTGGTATGCACTCCCGCTAAGTGGTGTGCTGGTGATATCGCGAAGATGGTGAGGAGCGTCGTAGATGACATCTTGCAGCTTAGACGGAAAAGGCAATATTCTAGATGAGCAATTTCATCTGTTATCCTAGTTTCGAACAGCAAAGAACGGGCGCCTCACAGTGATGTGAGCAGTCAGCCCTCTCATCACCTGAGACGACCAATGGTCTTTCAATTGTAGTATTCCATAAAAGATAAACGAGAGCGTTTTCCCAGCGGTGTTGTTTTTTTTTTCTTGGTTTTTCAGACACCTGTGTCTGCCGATTAGCTGATTTTTCAGTAGTAAGGTTACGAAACGGCCAACCCCACATGCCCGCGTCGAGCCATTAGCCGAAGCGTGTATTGTTTTGAGTGAGCTATACTCTACTCAAGACAAGCCAATCTCAGAACGGGTCAAATAAGGAAAACAAGAAGGAATAATGGGGCTTGCAAACTTTCCACATCGCACACGTTTGCGAGTACAACCCATGCTAAAAAGACAACAACCGCCTTGAGACACCTCTGTGACAGACGCTTCAATCGTATGAAATCACTTCTGGAGGATAGCCTTTAGGAGAAGTTGTTTTTGCTCAAATAATCTTTGCGACAACGTCAACATAGCGGCTGCGGAACGCCCTCGGTGAGCGGTGGGGCTTTGCTGTCAGTGTCTTTAACCGCTCTCGCGACGCAGATGGAAACCAGAAACTGGAAATTTGTTACAATGAAGGCTGCTTGCTCAACAAGCTGAACCGGCGTTCTTCGCCTTTTTTTTTTTCTTTTTTTGGTTCGAAGAACAAAGAAATGAGTTCATCTCCTGATACACTACCCTAAATCCAGTTAGGTGCAAGTACATTGACGTTTCATGCAGCCCAACCAGCTGACTGAATTTCAATATGATTCGCGCCCGTACACCTAGAAATCCAGAAGCTCATCTCGGCTGCAACACAAGAGGGTGGTCATTCGAAAAAAAGTCACAATGACTGACTGCAAAATAGAAGAGAATTCTTCAATGGTGAACTCAAATGATAAGACTGGGGCGGATGAGCTGAGTTATGCAGATTTCCCCGCTAGCGCCGACTTAATGGGGGATTCTCCGAAAGAGCCGAGCACTGATGCTGGTGCCTCGCCTGTTGAAAAACTCAAAAGTCTGGAAGAAACCACAAACGACGTAAAAAACACTGAATTAGATACTATCTTACACCCTTTAGGCAACACCGAGGAAGAATCCAACAACTGCAAGGATGGGGAGAAAAAAAGTCATTACCACGATTTGGATACAACAGCTAACGACCAAGCTGCATCTGAATCGCAATCGGAGGCAGTTGACTTGGGTACCTCTCAGGAATCCGACAAACCAGACGTCCACGAGGAGAAAGTCCCGAACCTCTTGTCGGGATCGACTTTTCAAGAAAAAATTGACTCATTCTCGGACGACGAAATAAAAATTGATACAAACGGCGATTCAAGTTCCGATTCAGATCTGGACTCTGAGAGCAGCTCATCTTCGGAAAGTGAATCTTCAAGCGAGTCTTCAGACGGCTCGGAATCAAAATCAGATACCGAAAACGAAATCGATGAAGCACCACGGGTCAAAAATAAGAAACGAGAGACGATTGACGAATTGGAGGAGGAAGATGAGGCCATCGCTGGACCTATTTTGTCCAAGAATGAGGTTGCTGACGAGAAGGCTAACAGTCTACCGGCTGATTACACAGTTCCAGAGAATGCTCCACTAGAATATATTGGGGACATATCCGCATTGGTCGAGAATAGTGCCATCATCAAAGCTAATGTTTCAGGGGAATTCAGGATTTTAAAAGATGACACTATTCTTTGCTTCGAAGACAGAGAGTTATTGGGACCCCTCTTCGAAACTTTTGGGCGTTTGCAGGCACCTAACTACCGTGTCAAATTCAACTCGGAGGAAGACTTCAAAAAAGTCAAGGATAGAAAGGGCAGTAAGGTATATTATGTTGTTCCTGAGTCGCAGTTTATTTACACGGATGCAATCAAGAAGCTCAGAGGAACAGACGCCAGCAACTGCCACGACGAAGAGATTCCCGAAGAAGAGCAAGAATACTCTGACGATGAGCAGGAATTGGCTGCTAAGCAAGAAAAGACGCGCAAGAGGAAGCAAAAGAAGCAAGAAAACGGGGATGTTGCACCGAAGAAAAAGCCGGCTGTATCAAAGCCAGAAAACAGTTTTGTGTCCTATGGCTTTGCTCAGAGGCAAACCGAAGCACCTCCTAGCTTGACGAGCCAGTATCTGCAACTCCACCATCATAATCCTGCCTTGCATGGAGCTCCTTATCATCACCCTGCTCACAGTTCGCCAAGTAATTATGGTGTAACCTACAATCAAGCCCCAAGCAACGTTTATGGACAACCGATTCGCAGTCAGGCGTACCCAGGAGAGTACCATGTTCAACAACCATATGTGCAGCAGCAGCAGCAGCAGTCTTACACACCCACTAACCAATACGGACAATACCCACAATCATATCAGAACGCTTATGGTCAGCCCTACAACCCTGCGCTTCTTACCCAAGCACAGCAAGCACTACAATTAGAGCACCCCCAATACGGTCAATACTCGGGCGGCGTTTCGGATTTGCAACAGCCAGCAAACCCGCTGTACTACGGTCAAGGCTATCAACTGCAAGCCTTGCCTCAAGTGTATCCGGGGCAGCAATATGCTGCGAGTTTCCAGCTGCCCTATCCTCCAACACAGCCGCAATTACAAAGTGGTGACCAGCATCAAAAATCTTTTCAAAAAGAGGTACTCCATGAACTTGATGGAGCAAATGTCGGGACGCCAAACGGCGCTTTACAGCAACTACAGCAAATGGTGAGCGAAAAACTCACAAAAGAAAAGCAGGACAATTGCAAGTGAACTACGTGGAGTTCTCTGCTAGCTGCTCTCCTGATTCACCCCAATTGATGTTATAACCGTATGTATTAAAAACGTTCTTAGGTAATTGTGCTGTTCCTTTTTTTTTTGTCTGCGCTCATTCGAGCTAAGTGAAACAGGCCAAAGTTGACAGTAGAGTGCGACGAACGGCAAATTAATCATTCAGTGACCACAAGTGCTAGTATCAAGCCAAATTTCGCTTACATGAAAGACAATGCTCTCTTTGCATGTGTAAGTGCTGATTTGGGAAACCCTGCAAGTTCGGCAACCTCGATTGCATATGACTTCTCACTAATACCAGGTTCAAGCATGTGCTCAAATATGTGTTTACCGTCAGAACTTTTCACAGCCTGAGTTCGGTAAAAACGAATTTTGTTTTGCTTGATGTTGTCTTTGTCTAGCAAGCTTTTGAGCTCGATGCCAAAATGAGTTGCAAACAATGTGCGGCACTTGTTCACCTCCAACAAATGAAGAAGAGTGGCGTAAGCGATGGCAAGGCCCTCTTTCCCACTGGTACCTCTTCCAATCTCGTCGACAATGGCCAACGAGCGGCTTGTGGCATTTTTTAAAATGTTGCTGGTCTCGATCATCTCCACCATGAAGGTGCTCAAGTCACTGAATAGGTCGTCAGAAGCACCTACTCTTGCAAACAAGCGGTCGACAATGTAAATATTGGCTCTTTTGGCAGGGACAAAGCAACCTATTTGTGCTAAAATCACGATGAGAGCGTTCTGTCTGAGAAACGTACTTTTGCCTCCCATATTGGGCCCTGAAATGACCCACAAAGTTCCATCACTCCCAAGCTTGGTATCATTAGCTATAAATGATCTCCCATTTTCTTTCAAGCTGGATTCCACCACAGCATGCCGCCCCTCTATTACTGAGAGAAGCTTGGTGGCTGCAAATTTGGGTCGAGACCATGAGTTCTCACGTGCCAATGCACCGAAGGAGGATGTGACATCTATGAAGTCCGCACATCGACTGGCTGATCTGATGGTAGATATGTGTGATAGAACTTCCAGGCTAAGGTTTTCGATGATAACCTTTTCAAGGTCTAGGATCGTCTGGCTTAAATGTTTCTTGTGTTCGATGACATCAGACCACTGCGCTGTCTTGATAACAATGCAACCTTTTCTCTTTTCCCTTATATCTGCGTTGATCTCAGTCGTTAATCGCATTGCAATCTCATTGAGATACTTGGCTCTGCATTTCACAAAAATTGCATCTGAATGTCTACCAGATTGCTCTCGGTGACTCACAGATGCTTTTGAGTCGATTTCTGTTGATACTCTTTCAATGTCACTCATAACGTCGGATTCCTTTTCTCTGAACTTGTGCAAATCTATATGATGACGTGCGAGGTCTTCATTGTAATTCTTGTTGACTGAGAACACAATTGACGACTCTGCTGAGTGACTCAAGGTATTACTCTCTGGCATATCTTGCTGATCGATTTCTGGATCCCGGTTGAGCAGGACCTTGGAATCTTCGACAAGTTTGTTAGAATTCAGATCGTCTTCGATGCTTATCGTGTTGAAAATCTTTTCGGACACACCGGCTGGTATTTCGAATCCCCTCACAAAATTCTTAACTAGAATCGACTCTTTCTCTTCGAGCGAAACCGAGGCTTTCTCCATCATCGTCCGGAGTTGTTCCAATTGAGCAAGCCCGGCCGCAATGTTCTGTAGATGAGTCACTGCAGATCCAGATCGTAGGGCGAGTTTTTGAAGCGATCTCACTGAGTCTCCTATAAATCCCAATTGCCTCGTCGTTTCATTCGTCAATAAAACGTTGTTTTTGAACAAAGATACGAATTCAAACCTCTTCTCGAGCTTTTTGTCGTCGAGAATAGGCAGCAATACCCATTGCGAGAGTAGACGAGAGCCTGAAGCAGTTTTTGTTCTCTTTATTGTGTTGAGCAAAGACCCAACAACGGATAAAGAGCCAAAAGTGGAGCGACCCGTTAGCTCAAGCGCATCTCTTGTGCGTGAATCCATGGTCAAATAGTTGGTATTTACGTATCTAGAGGGCTGCTCCAAGACTAACTTTCGTTCGGGCAAATTCACATTAGCGTACGAAAGTACCAAGTTCATGGCAGCCTCTTCACGTACAGTGAAATCTTCTAATAGTTTTCTTGTCGATAATATGTCTTTCTGGAAATGCATCTTGAAATCTTTGTAAGTCGTTTTGTGGTACCGAACGAAATACTTCTTCAAGTCCGCCATGTGCAAGAAATGATCGGAGTCTTTCTCTGAAATATGGTACTCTTTGGGAAGAATGACTTCACTGGGACTGATTCTTCTTAGATCTCCCGCTAGTTCACCTAAAGTTGACTGCTGAACGTAAAATTCGCCGACAGAAATGTCCACCCACAGTATACCAACCGGCAGATCTAGATCAGGAACGGTCCCGGGCTTAAAACTTGGAGAAAGTGCCACCAAGTAGTTATTTTTTGAGTAGTTCATGAACGACTCGTCGACCAATGTTCCGGGAGATACAATTCTAGAGATTTTTCTATGTTTGAGATCAGTGTCGCTTCTAATATTGTCGTACTGGTCAACAATAGCAACGTTCATTTGCAAATCATGAACAAGGATTTTAACAAATTTCTGCAATTGGTGGAGCGGGAATCCGGCCATAGGAATACTCATGCTCACAGTCTTCCGAAAAGCGACTTTTATACCAAGCTTGGGCCCCAATGCAGAGGCTTGTTCAAAGTATAACTCGTAAAATCCTCCCACCTGAATCAAACAAACACACCCTTTGTTCTCATCGATGAGTTTTCTAGTGGCAGAGTAAAGCGGACTCAATGCTGTTTCTTTTGATTTGCCTCCTTGGTCCCAACTTAGATCTCCAGGGTCAAATTCTGTACTAGCGCTTTTGTGTGAGAGAATTTCGGGATCAGGCAAAGACTCTGCATGATAAGAAAGCCCCAGCGTGCTTTCGATTTTCGAGAAAACTTCAGCATGTGCTTTTTTGCTGGTTTTTGTTAACCACCTTCTTGATAGAAGTCCCCGGTTTGGTCTGCGATTTTGTCCATAACGAAGTGTGGGTCGGATACCATGGTTCCGCCCGGTGCTTTCAACAAGAGTCCGCCCATACACTTTGGCCTGTCTGCACAAAAGCATGACACAAAAAGGATAGGTGAAAGCCGATTGCTCGTCTCGAGGTAGGTCTTTAATTCTTTTGGATCTACATAAACTGATGGCGTGGTGAGCTGACTCGCGGCTTCACGCGTCTGCAATCTGCGATCTATGGACGTGTTTTGAGGTCGTCTCAGGAATTATATAGGTCACGAAAAAAATCTCTGAAGGCGAGAGCGAGAGGTAGAAATGTCGAATGACGGAAGGCACACAATCAGTTTGGATCGTTATTAGTATTATTATTATTGCTAAGATCAAAGCCAGGGATTGCAAAATACGCTACGAGACTAATAAGGTCGCGCAGGTGAATTGTGGGCCCGAGACAATGTATCATAATTCGCGAAACTATCTTGCCTGGATTCAGGAATCCATTCACCTCATTCACTCGATCTCCGAGGTATGACCGGGAGAAGTTAAAGCAAGGTCAACTCACTTATTGCTAAGATAGTTCGAAATCAAAAACAAACTAGATTTCCCTTATGACAAGTCCTTCTTTCAAAAAGCAATTATTCGATCGCATGCTTAATTCAAGTAGCCCTTGCACCCAGGTGCTCCACAGAGACAACGAATTCTCTCTTCGTCATTTGTCTCCCTTTCGAACTTATAGTCGTAAGTAAGCTCTTCATTAGCTTCGATGTCTTTAAGTGCATAAATGACAATTCTTCTTTTACCATCAACTTTAATGATTTTGGCTGTACAGCTCGGATTGCAGCAATGGTTGATGAACCGCGCAATGCCTCCTTTCTTCGTGGCATCTATGACTATATTCTCGTCAATACGGAACAAGTAAGATGACCCGATACCTGTTCTAAGGTAGCTCTTCTCGCGATGCTCTGCAACTTGCTGCCGAATGCTTTCTCCCACATACTCGATGATCATTTCTTTGGCTGCAATGGGCTCCAAAGCATATAACCCCCAGTTGTGAATAGCGGAACGTGCAAAAGACACAGGCTTCTTCCTTTTGTTCAATGCATTAAGGTTCAAAATATCAGATTCAGAACTTAAGATTTGCTTTTGCGCACTGATATCAGCGGCAAACCTCCTGTTGTTAGCTCTATTGACACGCGAGCTTTGCACATTGTTATTTGCATTGTTGGTGTTTCCGCTGGCGGCATTATTCTCTTCAGAGTCGTTATGAATAGTTTTAAGCGGCTTGTGAATTTTTCTTCTGTGAGGCAAATATTCAATTTTATCTGCGTCGGCAATTTTTCTGTATCCCTGGCTTTTGAAGGAGCCGGTGTCGCATTCCAAACGCACCGAAAGAAGACCAATGGACTCTTCCTCTGAAACAATTGCATTTGAAGATGCTTGGTTCTGCTTCCACGCCCAGTACTCTGGGTGCTCAATGACAGAGGGTTCAGTACTTGAAAGTACCTTGCGTGCCAAAGCAAGATCTTCATCATCCTTGATGATTTGCTTGAATCTGGCCAAATCAAAGATGCTTCCCGCTTGAAGCTCATCTTCTTCGTATGCAAGCTCAGGAAACAGAGATTCAGTTGGCTCGAATCTCAGATCAATCTCAGACACGGAATCTTCCTTTAAGTCAGAAACAAGTTGTTCTTCCTCAATATCCTCGTCCTCTTCGACGTCCATGTCCATTTCCTCGTCGGAGCTTTCATCATACAAGAGACTTTGTCTGAGTTTGGAAGTTTTTTGTTTCTTGTGTGGTTCCTCTTCATGAGGTGTTGGAGGAGATTCGAGCTCTCTTTTCGAGACGGGTATCGGTGTTGCACCTCTACTAGAATCCTCTTCATCGGATTCTTCAGAATCATTGTTATCATAGTTCAACGCATGTTGCATAGGAAATAAACTTCTTCGTTTCACTTTGTTATTGGCGAAGGACCCAAGCTTCTTAGAGAAGCTTGGCAAGCTCATAACATAATTATTGTCGGGGCCCTTGTTGACACCAGATGAAACTAGATTATGGTGGGGGGCCGTGAAAGCAAGTTCGTTGTTGGATCTCGAAGCTTCAAGTGCTTTCTGTCTCTGCAGCTCCTTTTCTTTCTCTTGCTCTTTGAGCACACTGACTAATTCAGGATAATCGTTGGGGTTTAATAAATCGAGGATAAGAGGGGCAATAATGCGCTCCCTGATATCTTTGCTCAAGAAGGTCTGGAAATCTTTGATCAACAAATTTACCGCCTCATCGACCTCATTGTTGCCGGCATTCGCCGACGCCGAGCTATGGGTGACATTCTCTTTGTAATTTTCAGGAACGCACATCTCCATATACATTTTGAATTCGAAAAATCGAAGACCGTCTTCATTAACGAAACAACGATGACATTCTTTCAAAGAGTTGAATACAACGTAAAACCCAGTACGGTCAAGCAAAACACGCGTCCAGTCGTATTTTGTTAAAATTTTCTTGACATCCTGGGTTGAGATCTTCGTTGTGGGCACATACCTCTGGCTGATAAATAAGAACGGCCTTTCCTTAATATATTTGACCAAATCAGAAGGTATATAAACGCCTTTCACGACTTTGTTTTTGTGTTTAAAAGATAGTGTCGTGGTGTTCGCTAGATCTTTTAGTGGATCTGACTCCACTGGTTCACTTGGCTTTTCAGGTGGCGGAGGAAGAGCCGCTTTTTTTTCCTCCTCAGCTTCCTTCTTCTTCTTGGTCTCCAAACGCCGTTTCTCCTCCTTCTCCCGCGTGATATGGTCGCTTCTCAATCGTGTTTGAGCAAGTTTTATTTTGACATTGAGAAGCTTATCATCGGCATCATTGAGGGCAATTTTGAGTTCCACGCCATCTATCTTTTGAGCTTCAGATCTCACCTTCTTCAAGAAGCTTTTCGCAAGCTGCAGGGATTTTTCCAAAGATCCTTGAAAAGATAACGTTGCGATACCCAATGGCACGGCGTTCATTGGATCGTTTATAAACTTAATGGACCTCACCGGGTTCCCAAAAGACTCGAAGAAGTTGAGAAGGTAGACTTCACTAATAGATGCGGGTAAATCCCAGGCGACCAACTCAGATTGTGGGGGAGATCCCAAGGAATCCTTATCGAACGTGAAACGGACTTTCGGAAGTTGCTTGAATGGCATCTTATTTGAGGTTTTGTGTGGTTTTGAAATGTACTGGTGAAGACCCATTTTTAGTCTGGGGTCGGTGGTGTGACCTTGTGATTCAGTTGGCTGGAAATGGAGTTTGCGATTCTTTGTCTTTCTCTCACTCTTGCTCAATGTCTTATCCAACTCAGGGTCATAGATTACCTTATAATTCTTCAGAACATCGATTGAAGACGAAAGCTGTCGCAGCGATAAGTAACTCTGATTATGCATCTGAAGATCAAATTTTGAATCGTCAGGGTTAATACCAGTTTGGGGGTCTGTTCCACCCATCTGAACACCCTTACTGTCCGCATCATCCGAGAGAGATGAGATAGAACGCGAGGGCGAGTTCTGGGAAACGAAAGATTTCAGTTCTGTGCGACGTTCACCCCGTCTGGGCGGCCTTCCACTGAACGTTGTGCTGGATCTGGGGCCTCTGGGTATGATCGGGTCAACATCTGGACCATTTGTCTTGAAAAATTTATCCTCCCTCGAGCCGGATCGGCGGGGCGGACCCGGTTTTGAGGAGCCGTGTGGTTTGGGCCCAGAGACATACCTCCTTCCTCCTCTGCTTCGTTGAAAAGACATGGTCAGCGAGTAGCTCCAAGCCGTTTATGCGTACGAGAAAACAGACAAGAAATTTCAGTGAAAAATACTCTATGTTCCTCTTCCTGCACAGTAACGGAGGTATAGCCTTAACAAAGTGAAGTAAAAAACAAACCTACCCAAGGTTTACCTGAAAGATAAAGGAGCAGACTGTTGATGCTGCGAAGAGATTTTGGCAGTTTCTCGTGTGAAAGCTTGTAAGACTTTAACGAGAGTTGTGCTTCGCGTCCTGCAATGGTGTGTATGAAGCACGAGACCAATACTTACCTACCTGTCTCGGAACCTTCTGATAAGTGAAGCAAGTGCACTTAGAATTTTGAGGCAGTAAACAAAACTGTGGCTCATCTCGGTTTTGGGTATATTTTACGGCTTTGATGATTCTTCAGTCACGATCTTACTATCAATATCCGATATTATGCTGAGACCGTTCCGACTCGGGGTGCTAAGCGCAAAGGCTTGTGAGTATTCTCTGCGAACAGTGGCTTGAAAAGCGGGAGAGTGTAAATTGGGAGCGTGAGCCAATCAAATAAAGAAAAAAAAATCGGGACAAAACACGATTACAAGCCGAAGGGTATCGAATCAACTTCCGTGATGACTGCATTATGCTAAAAAAATGTTTAATATCTCCCTACTTTGTTCTGATGTGCTTCAATGGACCTGGCGAGTGAGCAAAGTTCATAGCGTACTCCTTCTTTCTGAAATGCCTTTTCTTGGGCTCTTGCACGTAGAAAGACCAGCCTTGTCCTTCTGCGAATCTGATGGCTGAATCCTTGGTGTCAAACGTCATTATCGTTCCTTGCATGTAGTCAGCACTTCCTTGGTAACCAATCAAGTCGTTTTCCCATCTGTTCCCTTTGCCCAACACGTCCCAGTTCAATTTCCAAAACTTTCCGTTGTGGTGTCCCGATTGTGTGGCTGGCTTAGAATCCTTGTAGATTCTGACGACTCTTTCCGTGGTTAATTCCCTTGGGGCTCCAGAGATGATTTCTTTCGGTTTGTATTGTGCCTCGTCGTAGATAGCAGGCTGTTGTTTCAAGGCTGAAGTAGTACTGAGCTGACGAACTGGTACCGAAGATCTAAGAATACCTCTTGACAACATCTTACTTCCGTGTGGTCCCAAGCTTATAGTGATATTATCTTGTCAGAAGATGATTTACTCAGGCTCTGGTTGGCCAAACCTGTAGTGCGAAGACCGGTGCACGGGTGTTCCATAGGATAAGTGGTAAAAAGCTTAGGAGTAGTCATGGCAAATGAACTCCAGCAGAAGTTTTTTTTTTTGGATCTGGATAGACTTAAGAGTGCTCGTGGGGTAGCAGTTGGATAGAAAAAAAAGAAACCTTTAGTGGTGTTTTGAAAGAGTTGGTTGTGTCATGCTGTTTTGTCTCCCGGCCATCCTAATGAGGGCCTCACAAGAAGGCCTCAAATGAAGGTTCAGTAGGACTTCTATCTCACTTTTTGGTGCGCGCATTCATCCAGCCTTCGCTTCGTGTTATCGTGCTTCGGAGTAGTGTCAAAAGCCCTCGAATCTAAGTAATTTATTTAGAAGTTCAAACCCCAATTATCGATTCAGACTTCTTTCTTCTGGTGAGTCTCAAATAGTCTTATCTAATTAATGAGCAAACTCCAGCTATATGAGTCGTTGAAGGACATTCTTCCCACATTCGCTGGGGATTATCCACCAGCTCTCCTCTCTTTCATTGAATCGATATATCAGTTGAGCTTACAGAAACTTCCAACACTTCCCCATAAAGCCGACGTGGCCAGGTATCATTTGTGTGCCTTCTTGGCGGTGGAAAGGTATCAACAGAAATTCTCCCTACCGACGCCAGCTCTGCAGAGAATACCCGTGCAGCCCAAGTTGCTCAACAAACTTCTTGATGATATCCAAGATAAGGTTATATCCTTGATGTCATCGCCGACATCGACGCCCAAGAAGCTTGTTACAGCTGATTTGCTGCCAATGAAACGTCCACATACTCCTACTGTGGGATCTCCTTTGAAGAAGATTCAAAAGCTACTGGATGTGCAGGACGATACCAATTACTTCGCCATGAAGTCGCCATTCAATCCAGACGGACAGACACTTCCGCTGCTCCGAGACAAGGCATCACCATTCAATACGACTCCAAAGTCGCTGGCGTCAAGCCCCTCCAGAAGCCCGCTTAAAACTCCCAGATCGTCACCCTTAAAGAGCGCAGGATTCTCTTCGCCTTACTCACCTCGATACATTCGGCACTTGACTATGCCTGATTTTATCTCATTTGCCAATAACTTCTACATCCCTGCATCAGTAACGCCGCTGCTCTTGGAAACTTTCATGATAGAAAAGTACAAATTTGTGAAGAAAAATGAGTGGTTGTTGGCGTGCGGCTTGATCCATGCTGCGTACGTGAGAATTAACGACAAACTCTTGAAAAACACAATTGGCAAAAAAACCGAATTTCAGGATCAGCTTTTTCAGTACCAAAAAGGCGGTCTCATGAAGGCGAACATGCTTGAATGGATAAATAGAATTGAGGAGTCCATCAAGGGTCAGCCGTGGGTCTTAGATCTAGAATTGAAGTACGTTCATAATGATTGGACGGCGGAAGACACCACGCGTGAGAAAGAAATACAAGCAAAGCTTGGCAGGGGCTGGGATTTAGTTCAGGGGCTTGGCTACATGATAAATCCCTCTGTCATGTTTGACAAGCCCTCACAGGTCGAATACTACAGTGTTTGGACCAGGAGGGTGCGCGAAAAGGTTAAGTTGGTAGAGAGCTCAAAAACGCCTGCGAAAGACTAGAGAAGAAAACGTGAAATGTAATTTTGACATGCTGACATGAAAGTTGTTCCTGAGTTTGAAATTATCGAAAATGCAGGTTTATTGTCACCTCCGCTCACTCACGCTGTCCCATTCGTGTATATTAGAGAGACATGATAGCTCACATCGTGCAGGACTCTCATTTTTTCATAGCTGTCCGAGATGGCGGTCGTTTTAGAGCTCACGAGACTAGATCGTCGAGACTTTCGAGCATTCAGTCATTTTAAGGCCAACTCCTTTTCCAAAATTTACTCAAAACTTGCTCGCGGTTTCCTAAAAGAAGTGCATTTTATTAGCTTATCAAGAACTTTGTTTTTAATTGAAAAGCAAAGGAACTACACTATTTGCAGTGGAATCGATATCTACTTCATTAGAGCTTTTACTTAGTATTCTCACGTCTGAAGCAGAACCTATACAAACCCACCACTAAATTCTCAAAGCTATGTTTGCGAAGAGAAAAGCCTCCAATGGCAGTGAGGACCGTCCGCATAAAAAGCAAGTTCCGGTGGCGTCCGAAAGCGAGCTGGACGACTATGTCGATGAGGTCGAGTCCACTTATCCAATTTTTGATGTGGCCGCAGGCAACAACACCATGTGGAGCGGGACCATTACGAAGGTCATAAAAAGTGTGGTTTCCGTGCATTTTTCCAATATCACAAATTTTGATACCGAGGTCTGTCTAACTAGTGAAGCCACGGGATTCGTGGTTGATGCCACGCGAGGCCTCATTCTCACAAATCGTCATGTTGTCGGGCCAGGTCCCTTCTGTGGTTATGCTGTTTTTGACAATCATGAAGAGGCCGTTGTAAAGCCGGTTTACAGAGACCCCATCCACGATTTTGGCTTTTTGCAATTCAATCCAGCTGACATCAAACACATGGTCGTTTCAGAGCTCGAGTTGAGACCAGATTTGGCTCAAGTGGGCACTGAAATCAGAGTTGTTGGTAATGATGCTGGAGAAAAGTTGTCAATTTTGGCCGGTTTCATTTCTCGTTTGGACAGGAACGCTCCTTTTTACGGTTCCATGACCTATAACGATTTCAACACTGAGTATATCCAGGCTGCTGCTAGTGCATCTGGTGGATCCTCGGGATCGCCTGTTGTCAATGAAAATGGACAGGCGGTCGCATTACAAGCAGGAGGCTCTACCGAGGCGTCTACAGACTTTTTCCTTCCGGTATCGCGTCCTTTAAGAGCATTAAAATGCATACAAGAGGGTACGCTAGTGACAAGAGGTGACATTCAAGTAGAATGGTTGTTACGCCCATTCGACGAGTGCCGCAGATTAGGCTTGACACCGGAGTCCGAAGCACGTGCAAGGGAACTTTTCCCAGATAAGTCCGGGCTTTTAGTGTGTGATATTGTCCTACCACAAGGTCCTGCGGATGGTCTCATTAAAGAAGGTGACACTTTGATCTCCATAAATGGGGAGCACATTTCCACATTTATAAAGGTAGATGTCATCTTGGACGAGAATGTGGGAAAGGAGTTGGAATTTGTGATTCAGCGTGGGGGAAAGGAGTTGACACAGAAGATCACCATCGGTGACTTGCACGCGATCACTCCAAGCAGATATGTTGACGTTGCTGGTGCATCTTTCAACGAACTTTCATACCAACTTGCCAGATGCTACTGCATTCCTGTTAGGGGTGTGTATGTCAATGATGCCTCCGGTACGTTTGACTTCAATGGACAAGACAAGAACGGATGGATGCTTGACAAAATCAATGACAAGCCAACACCAGACTTAGATACATTCATCGAGGTGATGAAAACCATTCCTGACCGCGAAAAAGTGACTGCGTCGTTTCGCCATTTGTCAGACTTGCATACGAAGAACACTATGGTCGTTTATATTGAGAGACATTGGCAGTCGGAGTTTCGCGTGGCCACGAGAAATGATTCCACGGGTCTCTGGGACTTCAAATCGTTGCAGGACGAGCCATTGCCTGCAATTGAAAATAAACCCCAAAAGGCCAGATTTGTCGATATTCCGACTCTAGGTGAGGAAAGAGCTGCTTGTTCCAAGCTTTCCAGATCATTTGTGCAAGTCAGATCATTTTGTCCAATTGCCATCGATGGATTCCCATACAGAAAGAATGTTGGACATGGTGTGGTGATTGACTCCAAAACTGGCTATGTGTTGGTTTCACGTCGGTTTGTTCCCCATGACGTGTGTGACATTTATCTCATTTTTGCAGATGCGGTGGATATACCTGGAAAAGTCGTGTTTTTGCATCCAAACCTAAACTATGCTATTGTCAAATACGACACGTCATTAGTGGAGGCTGACATTCGCAGTCCAAAGTTTGCATCCTCTCCATTGAAAAGAGGGGAAAAGTCTTTCTTCATCGGTTATAACTACAGATACAGAATCGTCACCGATGAAGTTTGCGCGAGTTCCGTGGCCTCGCTCAACATTAATTCGAGCAATATCAGCCCTAGATATAGAGCTACCAATTTGGAAGGTGTGTTGCTCGACAGTAAGATTGCTCAAGAATGTGATACTGGAATTCTTGTGGATAATGACGGCACTTTGAGGGCTTTTTGGCTCACCTTCCTTGGTGAACAAACAGACAGAATGACCGATGTGATGTATAGAGTCGCCTTGGATGTCACAGACGTCAATACCGTGATAGATCTGCTCAAGCAAAATGAACTTCCTCGCTCATTGTGTATTTTGGATGCGGAGTTTGCAACCATCACCGTGTTCCTGGCCAGAGCCAGGGGTGTTCCACAGGAATGGATTGATAGATTTGAACAGGAAAGTACTGACGATGTGAAATTTTTATCGGTTCTAAGACTTTCGGCGCCTTCTTCCGAAGACGAGATCTCGCCGTTGAAGTTTTCGGATGTTTTGCTTACCGTGAATGACGAGTTAGTCACAGGAATGCGAGACTTGAGGCCCATGTACAATAACAAAGAGTTAAACTTCAAGATCGTTAGAGAGATGGAAGTCATGGATGTTGTGGTGCCAACTGTGGAAACAAACAGTATCAACACATCGAGAGTGTTGTTTTGGTGCGGAGCCCTTATTCAAGATCCTCATCATGGAGTACGTCAACTAATGGAGAAAATTCCATCTCGTGTATACGTGGCCAGAAAGAGTGCTGGGGGTCCGATGGCACAATACGGAATTCTGACGTGTGTTTTCATCACACATGTGAATGATCAGGAAACAAAAGATTTAGAGGCATTCGTCAACATAACCAGCTCTATTCCAGATAACACGTATGTGAAGTTGCGTCTTGTATCCTACGATCACGTTCCGGGAGCAGTATCCATCAAAACAAATTATCACTACTTTCCTACGCAAGAGTTGAGAGTGAATAAAGACAATGGTGAATGGGTTGAAGTGGAGCACAAATAGAATGTTTATAGAGGTATACAAGCAGAACCACAGAGTATTTGATTCGGTTCTTTCTTTTTGTCGAACAATCTCTTTGCAGAAAGCTCTTCCAAACAATATATTAACTGTTCAATTAGTATGTACACATGCCGAGAATCTCGATCAGTTTGCTGTTTTACTTGCCGATCAGATCGGACGTCCAAGAGGCGACAGTCGGAACACCACCATGCTGCCTATTTTTCTATATTTATTTTCCTCTTCTTGTCATCCTCTTTTTTTTTCTTTTCTCCATAGTCTTCTTATTTTTTTTCTCTGAGATAATCAAGCTTTGACTCTTGATCACTAAGCATTAAGATGTACTCAAAACCCCAAGGCCTTTTTCACCTTCTTCAAATGTAAGCCCTTGTTTGTAACCGGGACATACGAATCTAGATGATTGATGGCATGGGAGCTGAAGTTACCGTTGCCGTGGTTCCTGCCAGCCTGCTTTCTCTTATATCCGTTCCCGGTCTTAATGAACCTCTTGGCCATGGCCTTACATGTCTTCGTCTTCGTTCTTGTTTGTATGAGAAGACTGACCAATGGTCGTTGGCCAAAAGCAATCCTGCTAGCTGTGCCGAAGAATCCGTTCATATTACTCTTGGTCTTAATGTAGACTCCAGTTCTTCTATGGAGAGAAGAATTTTTGGACCGGAGTGCGCGCTCGTACTGACTGGAGCTGCACAGCAGACGCAACAAGAGGCGAAATTGACTGCTCGAGATTAACAGCAAGATGCTCGATAAAATTAGTGCTCAAAGCTTAAAGCTCGTTGAATTCCTTTGAGTGAGCCTGAACCCATTCGAGTTTATTTGTCTTTTTATTATTTTGTTTTGTATTTCCTTGCATTCGTCTTTTATCAACAGTTGGCTATCTCGTCTTCGTCTGGATGTTAGCCCTTCCGCTAGATCTGCTCAGCAGATTCAGCGAAGTATCGCGGTGCATCAAAAACATGGTACCGATGGCCACGCACACCGTCACCCTTGAAAAGTTGTGGCATCCTCAATTCTGGTTCAACTTCACTTTCGTCAATAAAGTGATTGCCGTATATGAAATCGTCACCTTGACATTTTTGCTCTTCCGTCAAAAACTTGAACTTGGCAATTTGTAACTCGGTGTCGGTAATTGTTGAGCGAGAGATCCTTGCGTAGGCAACCTTTTTGAGTTCTCGAAATAAGATGTACTCACACCATCGGTCCCAGTCCGTACTGTCAATATCATGTACTCGGGACTTGGCACTCACATATGTGTTGTAGTTGCCGTTGAGAGGCTCGGTGACCAAGTAACTTAGAAGAATTAGTGGTCTTGTGGAATTTGCCATTAACTCTTCCACACCTAGACTTTGCAAACGGCGGTCTTCTACATCTTCCTCTTGCCCCGAGTGGAAAACTACCACATCAACCAATTCTCCGTAAATGTCCAATGTCGCAAGGATAGCGGGAGCGAGCTCCCCCATCGGCGATGGAAGAAGATGATGGGACGAAGTAATGATGGGGAATTTCGACAACAAAGCAGCACCCCAAGTATGCTTATTAGGTCCGGGTCCGTAATCCACATACATGCCCAAATCATTTGCAATTTTCTGTGTGAAGTCTCTGTTGCCTCCGATCAAGCGTTCAGTATCTGTCTCAAGCAAGCCCACGATATCAACTTCAGCTTCCAATAGAAGGTCTCTCATACGCGTTTCACTAGACCACATATCGTTATCCAACCCAAAATGCACACACCAAATTCCAGCAGTAAACGATTTAGAGCTTGGGTTGTATGGCACATTCGGTGCATTAGGATACCTCTTGATTAGAATCGTAACAGACAAGGCAAGTAGAACAGTAAGTATCTTGGTAGCTTGACTCAAAATTTGAGAACCCCTCACTTCCAACCTTGTGATTTTGGATGCCCTTTTACGAAGCCCATAGTTGAATATACCAAGAGCGAGAAGTCCCACGGAAGCGGCCAAAACCAAATCTGTTCTTTCCCTTAGCAAAGGTCCACCTGGGACAAAGGCGTAAGCCACAATCCAAATACTGGCCAACGAGATAAGAATGCTGACAAAAAAGGAGCAGAAAAAAAGTCCGGCAACATTATACCCTGCAGTGGCCTGGCCTATTAAAGGACCAAGCGACGCGATATAGAAGCAAAGTCCCAAAGAGCCTGCAAATCCTATCCAGCCATTAAATGCATACAATATGTAGGCAGATGCAAATGAGGATAGCATGTAAATAGGCGACTGGAAGGTATTTGGATGAAGCTCAATGGATGCTACGATTCCCCCTGCAAAAGCTGCAAAGTGCAATAAAGCACCTGTCAATGGAGTCGGGCCACGGACTGGATATCCTTCCCAGTTCCAATAAATGAGAGTGGAGGAGTCACCTAAGTATGCTTGTAGACAAAAAAGGTAGGCACCAAGCCCCAACGAGGCTAAGATGATTGAGCCACCCTTCCTCTCGATCACATGTGCTTCAACCTTTGAGGCACGGGAAAGCAAGGCTGAGGCCAAACCGACAAAAATGAAATACTCGTTATACCCACCATTGGTGCTATTCATAATGGGCCAAGCTGGGTTATTTGAGAAGGACGAAAATTTTGCGACCGACGTTCCCATCAAACCAATTAAAAGCGAAATCCATAAGGAGGTAAATTTCTTGGGAGATTGAGTGAACGCATTGAGATCTGTAGACAAAGCAATCACACCAAAGCCAGTTCCTGCTGTAATGAGAGCGAGTCTTTGCTCCGGAACCTCGAATTTAAATGATCCAAGACCAAGAAGCACCGTCAAGGTCTTTGCAATTTGAGGGTAAGACTTGAAAAGAGATCCGAAAGGAGGTATCGCAATGAGAACCGGGGCGAGAAACATCACTGTAATCACTGCTTCGTATCCAGAGATTCCCATATGCCATAAGGGAAAGTACCACACGCACACAAGAAGCGAGGTGAGCACCGACCAAAACATAAAGGAGTTGATGGTGTTAACGAGAAACTCCAGAAATGTGAAGTCATCCAACGCAGCTGGTCTGGTTGCGCTCTTTGTAATGTCGTTCTTCGTTTCCGAAGTTCTACTTTGGTGCAACTCGATGCCGGTGGACTTGAGCGTGATTTCGATTTTTTCGAAATCCACAACAGACCAAGTGTCGAAGCCCACGTCGAGCAAAATCAAGGCCCACTCAAAGTAAGCGTAGATTGAATAAGCTCCAGCTCTCACGTGTACTTTGTGTTGAATAAACCAGTATACCAAAGGCACAAGTGTTCCAAAGAATGCCATGGCAGTGAGTGCCCTGCCTGCTCTAGCTGTAGACTTCTTAGGGCTTAAAACGGTGACGGTGATTGTCCACGGTATTGTCAAGAGAATGTAGCTAATCATCGAGATATCATGCCAGTCGTGGTCGTCAGTAGAAGTCACGTAGACCCAGCCTCCACAAGTGAATGTTCGTAAAACACCAGAAACTAAAAGAATGTAGCTGGCGATTGGCTTAGAAGACTCGAGCGAAAGGAGGAAATTGATGAAGATCAAAATAAACCTTGGCCCCGAGGTGCACGCAATAAGCACCTGAAAGAATGACCTTTCTGGATATCTATCGCCAATCGTCGCAGAGACGCTGGGGAACCATTCGTCAGGATACCCATAGGAAGAGTTCTGGACGATCTTGTCATAATGGAGCCAACAACCAACGGCAAGAGCAGTCAAGAATGCCGAATACGCAAAGAATGCGTGTGCATACGCAATGTATGAGCCATTGACCGTAAGCACGTTCGTCTTCGCCATGATGAAGAGGGGTGTGGCAACAATCCAGGGGGAGATTGGAACCGACTAAAAGCTATAGGTTCTTGAAAGAAGTATGCCGGGGTGCACAGGTTTGTGGGGTGAAAGCCGGTGGATGTGAGCGCAGCCTTGAGTAGAAAAGAACACGCAGTTAATTTTGTAATTTTTGATAAATCAGATGCTCATCTTTGCTGATAAGATCTCGAAAAGCTTTGTAGATCCAATGCATCGAATTTTTTCAATCGTCTGCAATGTTTGCTCTGCTCAGGACTATGCACGTAGTTGTAATCTACATCTCCATTATGCCAACGAGTATCACTGGTCGCGAGTCGTGCGCGCACCCACTGAATGAACCAGTAAAAACTCACCTTTTCGTAACTAGAGCTTTAACCTCCCGAAACTATCGAGCAATGAGTATGTCCAGAGCAGATGATCCAAAATACATTGCTTATGACTTGAATGATCAAAGTTCTTTTTCACATCATTTACTAACATACAGCCTCCTACGAAAACCACAAAAGGGCCGAGTTGGTCTCCTTTGATGACATTGACTACGAGGACCTCTCTCAGGTCCAAAAGGCTAGAACTTCCATGATGAAGGAACAGTGGATCAGAAATGAGGAGTTGCGGGTCGCTCATGATGCCTTAAGCAAGTGTAAGTTGTACCACGGTGTGGATGCTCAACAGAACTGCAGGCCATTGATCATGAAATATTTGAAGATGCTCGAGACTTATCCATTGCAAGGCTACTTGGGCTACCAGAAAAACGACCCATCGCAATAACTGTACAATAGATTTTATTATTTTCATATATATTTGGCTGGTCATCGTCACCAGAACGGCATCGCTACATAGGCAACAATACACAATTTGAGAAACCAACGGTCATGGTGTAGGGGTCGTATAAATTGTCGATGCGATCTCGATTTGAATGGCTCATGAGTGATTTTCACAGCACTGCTTCCGGGCCTACATCTTATTTTGATCTATCTTGCAGCTTCACCGCCATGTTACGGAAAAGCTTTCGAACGGAATTCGGCATTGGTATTCTCCATAAAGACTCAATTTAGGGAAAATATTCACTCGCATATAAAGTCGCTTTCCGTCTTGACTACAAAACTGGAAATATTCAATCAACTTTGCTTGTATCTCGTTCGATTCAAGCATGAGCGTGGCATAGTGAGGATGGGAGAGATCGGTGGAGCAAATGAAATAAACGTGGAGAGACTTTGAAGTAATTGTATCAAACAGCAATGTGAGCGAACGCGATGTATTTGGTTCAAGCATTAATTCAGAGGCATTACTGTGACTCGAAGCACCAGTCACATTGGGTAACTGTAACCTGAATTTGAAAAAAAAAATAGAACAGAAGAAGGACGAGACTCTCCCGTAGGTCTTGATGTAAGTTCACAAAATACCAATGAAGGAACGAAGGTGTAAACATTAATCATGAAACCACAGATATAAATTATCAGACGTGAAAAGCCCAGGACCAAGCTTCCTTGTTTGATCGATCTCAGGCCAAGTATCCAACACTATAAGTTTTGAGTATCATTTTCGAATTACCTTCGTTTGCACTTTTGAGGTATTCGCTTTCGACTTCAACTCTCGGGTTCTCAATCTGCGAGCACGGTTGCAGTCGCTCGGCCCAAGCGCACCAGACCACAGTCCACCTAGAATATACGGGCAAGTTGCGTTCAACTAATGCCAACACCAAGACTTCAAAAGAGAGGTTTTGTTGTTTGTTAAAAGGAGCCAAAGTTTTTTCAATTGTAGCCAGGTGGATCATTTGGCTTTACTCAAAGCCAACCAATTTCTCATGTATTCATGGACTGGTCTCACCTCTTCAAATATCTACGTCACGTGTGACTTTCCGCGCCATAGCCAATCAAATCGTATCCTCACCTCGGGTTCCGAACGACCACCTCAGAAAAACCTTCAGATTTCACGCACACCGTCCTTTGTCAAACAGCCAACAACACACAATTGCAAGATGTTTCGCTTAGGTGCTGCTGCTCAAGTTGCCCGTGCTGGCGCAAGGTATGTGATGTTTCAAGATCTGCTTACATCTCAACCACAGATTTCCGGTTTTGGCTCGTCTCAATACTGCTCAGAAAGAACCACGGTCCATCTATCATTCGACGAAAGGATATCATGAGCTAGACTCGAGCCCTAGAAGAGATGGGATAATGATAAGTCCCCGGCAGATATCCGGCTAATCTGTTTTTCGCCTTTAATTGCTATATTGTAGTACTAACTTCTTCGCAGAAACTATGCCACTTTGAGAGAAATTGAAATGCGTCTTAAGTCCATTAAGAACATCGAGAAAATCACCAAGACCATGAAGATTGTTGCTTCTACCAGATTAAGCAAGGCACAAAGAGCCATGCAAGCCTCCAGAGTGTTCAACGAGTCTGACACAGAGTTCTTCAAGAACGCCGAGCCAGAAGAGACTACATCTGAAAAGACCTTATTAATTGTCGTTTCCTCAGACAAAGGTTTGTGTGGCTCCATTCACACCCAGATCTCCAAGGCCGCTAGAAGAAGAATTGAAGAGTTGAACGGCAATGTTGACGTGATCACCATTGGCGAAAAGGCAAAGGTGCAATTGAACAGAACTCACTCCGACAAGTTGAAGTTGGCTTTTAGTGGTGTCGGTAAGGCCGAGCCAACCTTCCACGAGGTATCCTTAATCGCTGACGAGATCGCCACCTTGGGCAAATACGAGAACACTGAAATCTTGTACAACAAGTTTGTCACTGGTGTGTCTTTCGAGCCATCCAAATTCTCCGTTTTTGCTGCTGACGCCATTGAGAAGGCTCCAGGTTTGAGCAAGTACGAGTTGGAAAATGAGGAGACCCCTGAGACTTTGTCCGAATTTTCATTGGCCAACTCTCTCTTAACAGCCCAGGCTGAAGGTTACGCCTCCGAAGTCTCTGCCAGAAGAAATGCCATGGACAATGCCTCTAAGAATGCCGGTGACATGATCACTGCAAACTCCATTTTGTACAACAGAACCAGACAAGCTGTCATTACCAACGAGTTGGTCGATATCATCACAGGTGCTGCTTCTTTGGACTAAGCCCGCTGAGTTCCCAGAACGAATCATCCATCTTACACCTGAAACCGGGGACATAATCCTCGTTTTAGTATGTCATCAAATCAAAAACAATAAAAAGAGCTAGAAAAGCGCACGCTTATCATTTGCGATCATGCTATTACTCAAACTATTTATAGTTGTACCGTCTTAATCTCTTTTCGCTGCGCCATAAATTTTGCGAATCAAGATTAGTGCCGTAGTCACCCCAACCGCACCGCAGCTGACCCCCACGGCAGTGGAAACAAGTGCCATGTAGGCAAAGTAGATTATGATGCTGACGAGATCACCTATCTGCAAATTGTAAAGGAAGTAGTAAATGGAGTAACCAAAGACATACCATCCAAGGCTAGAGCCAACCCTAAAGCAAAGCCATTGCCAGTTTGGGTTGTTATACACGGTCAAGGAAATGTAGGTGGCAACAATTGCGGACTCAGCAACAACAACTAAGAGGAGAATAGTGGTCAAAAGAAGGAAGCCATACATGTAGTAGAATGTCGTCTTCTCTAGCCACACCGAGTTGAAAATGAATAAAAGGTCAACGTAGACTATGCCAAAGGGTATTAGTCCAAATGCTAAAATGCTGATGATCGGACTCATGATGAAAGAACGACGGCTTTCAAACGGCCCCTCGCGTTTTTGAGGAACGTAAGACTCCACAAAGAATGATCTTGTGCTGAACTCAAATCTGTTACCAAAAGCTCCACCGATAATACCAAGAGGAAGCTCGACGATGGCGAAAAGTAAAAGAATTATAATGATAGTGCCAAAAGGAAGAGCATTTGAGGACTCTTTGGCCCACACAAAAATATTAATGAACAAGACAGCCGAACATATAGTAAGTGGGAACATGCCGGCAAAAGCGCAAGACAAAATGCGGCTTTTTGATGCCTTGTAAACCGTGTTGGGCAGCTCATTGGACAAAAGTTTATGAAATATGATTCCAAGGAACGCGGAAACAAATCCCGAGGCGAGAAGAATTATGACGGAACACGAAAAGAAAGCGCCTTGATGATTATTGAAAAACTTGTTGGATGAAGAACTCAGTCCTAGACCTAGTTTGTTATTGATGGCGAAGATAAACACGACACTTATCATGGCGACAAGACACTGTATACCGCTAGCACACAATGTGCTCAAAAACGCCACTTGCATAGGCGCTCTCATCACCACGTGCACTAAGTTTTTCCACAGGCCATTGCCCATCTTAATTTGTGTATCTGCATTAGTGAGGGGAATTGAAGATTCTGTTTGCAAGTCTGATTTCAAAAGCCTGAACATGACGACTGCGACCACCATAGAGACAAGGCACGCAAGTACCACGGAATTAACCAAGGATAGCAAATGAATCTGACTGCTTGCAATCGAACTATCATTGTCATAATACAAGTCCCACCTGTTGTTGTAAGTAACAAAATTGTCTTCCCTCCAGTAAACTGAATAGGTGTACGGAATGTGAAATCTTTGCTCGACCAACTTTCCCTTGGCATCTTTAGGAATATTTAAAGGCAAGTTTCTAAAGTTCTTCGAGGAACTTGGGCATTCATTACCATTGACGCTCTTGGGATAGATTTCGAACCCAACAATAGCATAAAGTCCAGATTTCTCTTTGTGATAACGAATGACGATCGTCACATGGTTATACAAGTAGGTGGTTTCTCCACTCACAAACCCCAAGGGAAATCCTGCTGCATAATACTTGGAACCGTGATTTGCGCTGGTGAATGTTGTTGCACCAGGTAGGCCATCGAGACTCCAATGCACAACGTAGCCGTTTCGGATCAAATGATCTGCTCTCGCGACTCCACTGGCAGAAGTATACATGTCGCAAAGTTGAGTACAAGGTTGATCTATGCCAAAGCTAAGGTCGTACAAGGACTCCCAAAACCTGTCTCCCTTCAATACTTCTCCCAACAGCAATGTTTTCGCCTTTTGACGTTTATCATAGCAGACAAATGGCAAGTCGTGATATCGAAAAGGTAACTGGGTGTGGTCGCTCTCGATCTTATTAAATAGGAGCTCAACTTGCTCTCCTTCCGCATACTTTCTTGGTGAGAAAACCTCGAGTGCCAGCAGAAACGTGAGGCAGAATAGTACCACAGCATGTAGAAACATAGTGTGATTTAAAAGAGAAGAACTCTTTAGTTTGTAGAACTAGTCGTGTTATTGAAAAAGCCATCATTTGTACAGGACCATCGATCTTCGCAGTCTTCGAGAAACCGAATAAACTTTCGTTTCAAGTAGCCGTATATCCAAATAAACATTGCTTTGACGATCTTGGCCTGCTAGAATTCTGGTTTCCGCCGGAATTAGCTATATTGACAAGTTTCAGATTGTCTGGAAGACTTGCCGCTCCTCCTAGCCGTCTAAAAAGTTCGACTTGTGTGCACAAAGAAACACTTTTTATGCAGGCACATTAGACGGGCTTGTGACACGACTTCCTTTATTTGAACGTGGCATCATCGAACTGGAATCGCGTTTGACAGAATTATTAGCCATTGTCAAAACCATAATAAAAATGAGACCATCAGAGCTCTGAAATTTAAACTCGACTGTAAGGGGAGCAGCATTCCTCGTGATGAGAGTCCGGCTCTTGATTACTGTCATGCTCAAATAGATCATTTACTGATCTTTAAGTGTTTCCATAGCCTCACGAATCAAGTAGTTCCCTTTAGGATCCAAATTCAACGCGATTGTGAATTCTCTTATAGCCAGAAATTTATCCTTTTGGATGTTGTATAACTGCCCGAGTAAAAAATGCACAGATGCTTCATTTGGAGCAAGCTCTTTGACCATTTCAAACTGTTCAAGAGCTCGAGAATATTGCTGCATTGCAAACAATAATTGAGCCTTCTTGAAAATTGGCAAGGCACTCAAAGGTTGTAATTTATTGGCCAACTCGTATTGGCGAAGAGCTAGTGTCTTTTTTCCCAATTTTTCCAAAACCATTCCAACGCAGCATATCAAAATAATGTTAATTGGGTTTATGGCTACTGCCTTTTTGAAGTGATAATCGGCCTTTTGATATTCTCCCAAATTGATGTAGACCATTCCAATACCATAGAATGCATTGTAGTGTCTTGGGTCGAGTAGAATGCTATATCTAAAACATTCAAGCGCTTTTTCGTAATTGTCATTGCTGAAATACTCATGGCCCCTGAGAGTATAAGCGTACGTAAACTTTGGATCAATCGCAAGTGACTTATTGAAACACCGTATTGCCTCGTCTGCTTCCCTTGTAAGAGAAAATAGGTTACCCATGACACACCATGTGATAGCCAGACTGTCATCGATATCGTGGAGCTCATTTGCCAAGTATGTTAGCTCGACTTTCTTATGTAAATGCCAAAGAAGCGTGGAGTAGTATTCCATATCCTCTAGCCTCGTGCGGTCTTGCTGCCGCAATTTCACAAAATACTTCTTTGATTGCTTATAATTGACAATCTCGTAATGTAGTCTTCCAAGCTTAGAAAGCACCCACGGAGTGGTTTGCTCATTGTCCGGGAGAGACTGCAATATGCGAATGGCTTTGTAGCAGTCATATTTCAGGAATGACTTGAACAGTTTGGCGAAGACGCAATAAAGTTGCCGAAGATAAGAGTCTGCTGCTTCCACATCTTTCGACACAGCTGGACGGGAGTAGTTGACAGGCAAAAGAAGCCCTGAAGAAGCTGATCTTTTCGCACCACGTGAGTTGTCTGAGTTGGTCAAGTCAGGCCTTCTCTTTACGTATGAAAACGATTTAGACGTGGGAGTTTTGTTGTCTCCGAACCGAGAGAGTGGCGCAAGAAGCCCGGATCGCGAGTGTTCTTCGGGTCCATGTGTCCGTCTCAATGGAGCATCGGGCACCCCAGTCATGGTGATATGCGGAGTGGAAATTTCCAGGACAGCATTCTTCTGCCGAGGAGTGGTGGAGAAGGGATTGGGTACTCCTAAAGAGTCCGATTTTTCCAGTGACTTGGGCTCCGAATGAAAATTGCGTGGGAAAAAACTAGCAGAAGCATCGCTTTGAGTAGTGTTTGTCGAAGCTTCTCCACGCGTGATAGGCGTAATATGAGAAGGGTATTTATACATAGTCTTGACTGACAACTCAGCCCCTGACTTAGCCAATTCTTGGAAAGCTTCGAAGTCGAAGGCATTGTAACGGAGAGCCTGTTGGTAGTTTATAATGCTATTCTTGGTGTCGCTTAGGGCTTTGTAAAGGTCCCCCAACAAGTGGTATATCGCAGACGACTCAGGGTTGATCGAGCGAGAAAATTCGTAGTTGTGTCTCGCCGAAGGCAGATGAAAATCCGGCAGCAGCAGCAGCCAGTCGCTTGCTATTGAAAAATTCGTCGGATGAGTCTTGTACGGTGGAACTTTGTTGTAACTGTGCTCCTCGAGCACAGAATCATTGTCGTCAGGTTTGTGGGCACTGTCATTGTATAAGTGAGCGAGTTTCACTAGCCTGTAAACTCCTTCCTTGTATTTCAGAAGGTGCAAACACAGACGAGCAAAGATGTAGGCACATCCCAAGTGGTTTATACCGTTTTCAAATGCTTCGCTACTCCTGTTGAACGCCGTCTTGTATTTTCCCTGGCGATATAGTGTGAGAGCGTACAAGTACACGGAATTCGGGTCGTCTGGCGCAATTGCTACAAGCCGCTCTGCAGCGAACTCAGCATTTTTCAAATTGAACGTGTCGAGTGAATGGATCACTATTGATCGAATATGCTGTACAATATAAGAGGCATCGATATCCATGATGGTCAGTGAACAAAGAACGAGCTACTTTGTGAAAATGAGGCCCTTGATAGATAGCCTTATAATTTGCCAATCTAACTCAAGAAAATAAAATGAGTAAATAGCAACAGACCAGTCTCGCGAAAGAGAAGTAGGATATAAAAAGCACGATCAATTTTTTTTTAAGGAAAAACCGCTCTCGAGCTTCTGTAGTACGCTGCAATGATAAGTTGTTGATGTAAACGTCTGTGGAGTGTAGTGCGCAGTGAAGAGTTTATCTGGCAGTCCACTCACTCGAGAGTCTACAATGACAAAACGCTCAAGTCACGATTCTGAATTTGAGGTAAAAATAATACAAAATCGAGAGAAAAAAAAGTACCGGGTCTTAAGACCGAGCAGACAGACGCATACTTACATGAACAAACCCTATTTTAAATCAAAGGATTTGATAATTATTGATATAAGCCTTTCGCATGCCTTTACCTAACATCCAGGTGCAACTTCGCAGCAGCAAAAAAGTTTCACTCACGTCCACAGCCAGTGCCTGATACTTGTGTCAGGAAAAACGCTGACTTAAATTCTTCTTCATTTTTCTTTACTTCTTTTTGGACTTAATCACAAATGACCCGTCGCTTGTGTAGGCCATCAATTTCTCGCTTGAAGACCTTTTCTTTGTTCCATCTTGAACCTTGGATGATGTTGACCCAGGTGTTGTAACTGAGTCACGGTCTCCGGAGTTGTCCCTAGCGAGTGTGCCCTTTGAAGATCCAAGGCCCTCTGTGCTCTCGAAGTAATCACTTCTTCCACCTGCTGACGCCTGGGGAGTACTTGAAGTGGACGAAAACTGAGGCATTTTGGGGCTCGACGATCCATTTGGCTTAGGAGTTAATAAGCCGGATGCCAAGAGATAAGGCGATGCAAATCCACCAGAACTCAAGGAAGCCTGTGGCGTTGAAGGTGTGCGATGGCTCTTCACTTGTGTGTCTAAGGTTAACTTTGGTTGCTTCGATTTTCCAGGCAATGCCGTGTTGCTTGAAGACAATGTGTTTTCATCCATGGATCCAATTACGGGAGAAGGCTCTCCCGACGAAGCACTATCATTGTGCACATACGAGGGCGTAGTCTCAATTTCTGGTTCGCCAACTCTCACAAAGCCCCTTGCTCTGAGTTCCTCATCCTTAAGTTTTGTTTCTTCACGAGCTTTGGTTAACAACTCCTGAGCCTTGGCTAGCGTCACAGTTGGAGTATTGCAACTACTCACGACCGGGACCGAGTCGTCAATATCAATGGTGGCGGTCATTAATGCTTTCAACCACCCTCTCATCTCCTCCTGAGTCTCGACGGCAAAATAGTGAGTTTTTGGCTGGGTGAAAGTCAAGCCTTTCTTAAAACCGGGAGCAGGTGGAACAAGCTTGAAGCAATATCTGCCAAATCCAGTCAGTGATGCATAAAGGGCAATGTATTTATCGTTCGAGTTATTGCCGTCTCCCTCAGTGCTAATGGGCAATACTTTGTGGGCAGTAATATCAATCAAGCCCTTCTCCCGTCGGTCACGCAAAGAAGTGTAGTATGATAGTCTCGTTCCATGAAGTGTGAAGTAACGCGACCTCCAACCCAAAGAGTTTCCTGACTTTTTTGCCATCCATCCACTGAAATTGGACGATTTGATAGCATCGTCGGGATTGATTTCTCTGATCCCTTCAGTGAAAGCCAGGGTTTTCAGTTTTTTCAGCACAGTCAAGTTTCTAAAATTTTGAGTGGAAACCGAACGTAAACCCTTCAACTTACCTTGAGGATTATCCAGTTTTGGGTCTATTGGTTTTGCTGGTGGTCCTGCTCTTGACTTCTTTGGGGAAATACTGCCATCTTCGATATCCAAGTCGTCACCAATAATTGTGAGATCTCCATCTTGGAAAAACTTCGAGGCACGTTTCTGGTTTTGGAACTTCTCCACATCAATGACGGGTTCGTCGTTGTTACCAGACAAAAACAGAAACACGGATGAATGCCTCCTGTGAGCGCCCAATCCGGATGATCCTCGTCTATGATGACTATTTACTGGATTTTCATAAATGGATGAAGCTGGGCGCAGAAGCCCAAGAGGGTTTGTCTTTTCCCTCACTGCATATGGGTTTGGGCTCGAGTTCATGGTATGCTGATGCATTGTCGGGGAACCCCCAAATTTATAGTTGGAGCTCATGGAATTTTGCAGAGGAGGCTCGGGCGCTTTTCTTGGAGACAAGAATGTAGTGGTGTTGGGACTATCGAGGATGTCGCCGACGTTGAGATTATCCAATGACTGAGATCTTGTTCGCTGGTGGTATCTTGAGGAGCTTCTCGAGATATCAGATCCCTTCCTCGTGGCGATATCGTTTGTGACACTTATAGATGGACCTTTTAAGTCAGCCGAAGGAAGTAATTGCGTCGAAAAGTGCTTTAACGCCTTCTTCTCTAGTCTAGATGAGCTCTTATCGTTATCCAATGCATCATTAGCCTGTGAGTCATCTGAGTTATTGAATGGTGCTGAAGACAGAGGGGTTATCTGAGAATCTCTCGGAGCCAGTTGTTGCGACTGGGAATTGATCCTGCTCGAGATTTGCTTTAACTTCTCGATTTCTTTAAAAATTTCAAAGCGGGTTCCGAACGAATCAATTTCCAACTCTTTTAAGTGAGGCAAATCGAGCTGGAAGAGAATCTCTCCTGTTATTTTATGACGAGCAAATTTTCCGGCGATACTCATATCGAAACCAAGAACAATGGCAAAGTACGAAGATACTTGCTTTGGTGTCCACGCACTTGCTTTTATGGGGTTTAGGTCCTGGGTCAAAGACAGAGAGCTAGGGTTGCGCAGATGCCCCGAGGTCGCACTGCTTTTATGGGTCAACGATGGGTCTAAAGAAGACGTCTGAAGTTCTTGTAAAGCTTTGTCGATTTCGTTGATGGTGGATTGTTTGTCATTCAAAGGTTTCGTCGGGGCAGGACCTGACGGCACCCTGGAGGCGCTGGAATTTGACGTTGCGCTGCTTCCTGTAAGCACTCGGCGGGACCGAGACCGTAAAAGAGTCGGAGCTTTCAGGTCCAACGGAGCTTCGGCCTTTGTGAAAGATTTGGGGAAGAGGCCGACAGCGTTAGACACAGAATTGCGGCCCATGTACCAGCCGTCGTTGTACTCTGAATCATCGGCCAAGATCTCGATTCTGTCGCCGGGCTGAAGCGACAACTCGTCTCCCAAACGGGCATTAAATTGCTTGATGCAAACAAAAATTGTCTCCAGAGACAGACTCATATTCGATGCTTCGCAAATGTTATTCGTTGGTACGGATATTAGGTAGGCTTTGAGTTTTGATGAAGGTACCAAGAGACGCAAAAGTAGAGCTTCCGCTTACTTTTTATTTATCGGAGAAGAAGCTTCTTGTAAGGACGCTGTACTGTCGCCTTTTGACTTGCCGCTGTAAGCAGATATGGCGAGCGATTATATGTCTTTTGGCGATACACTGTTTCCTCGTAGTTTCACGAGAAGGTGACAACGCGTTAAATAAGAACTTCAGGATTCGAAAAATGCTAAGCGAGAAGTTTGTGTGAGATTCAACAGTAAATCAGCAAATGCGAGTTACTAAAGAATATTTCTCAAGTCCAGACGGCGTCAAATGCGGAAAAGGTTTTAGCTGTTCAATAAATGGTTGAAAAAGAAAAAGAAAACAATTTCGATAATGAAAAGCGTAAGCCGTAGCCTGCACAGGATGCCCTTAGTCCAGTAATGGCCACCGAAACCTGAAAGGGCAAGTTTAAAAGCCCACTTTTCGCAAATTACTTCGCTCTTAACTACTCGATTTATTTCTTGGGGTGAAGGGGCCCCAAATGCAGAGAACCTAAGGGTAGACTTTTAATTTTTTTGCTTTTATTAACGATCCTTATCTCTCAATTCTTCAGTATAAAGGCCTCAAAGGAAGACCATCGGTCTCGCTCGCTGGGTATTGTTGCATAATCGTCGCGAGGGCCATACAATGCAAGGAATGTGGCGCAACCAAACAACTCCAGCGGCAAACCACGGCCCGCCGCGAAAAGAGAAGAGAGGCTTTCACCTGATACAGCTTGTGTGGACAATTCAGTTTTAGTTTTTTTTTTTTGCTTGTTTTTTCCTATATTTTTTTTTTCCGTCCTTCCATTCTTTTTCGGCCTCAATCTTCCGCGGCACGCGCAAGGGTCTAGACTCACCGACCGATGGAACAGCACGTGATGTGCACCCAGGGCCCAAGTGCGGAAGAAAATGGAAAACAGCACGATGGTAAAGTGCCCCACACGCCGTGAGCCTGTGTGCAGATCTGAGGTTTCGTCGCGACCGCTAATCACACCATGTTCTCAATTCGCAAGACTCAAAAGGAGCGACAAACCATTTGTACATGGCGAATCGAATTCAGGATTTGGAGAACTGGTCCGATCCTGGGGCCCTAGAAGTGCACTGGCTCTTGTTGTTGTCTGAAGAATTTGGTATCTCGATGCGGTATTATCTCGTGTCTTGGCCTCCTGCCAGATAAACGCAGTTTATCAGGCTCAAGAAACCAGCCGTACTACGAAACCTACGACGTCGTGGATACGTGAGAAAGAACAGAAAAAAAAACAGGACATTGTTTCTTCTTCCAAAAACTCTACTTTGTGTGTTTGTCGCAACTCATTCAATGTCATTCATTATCATTCTCTGTCAGAGAATTGTCATCTATAGCCTATAGACAAAATGGGGACTCTTGTCACCCAATTCCAAGAAGTCTTCTTGCGAATATTGAAGGTAGACGCCTTTAGCCAAATTGGCTCTTCTCTTTTTGTTGCAAATCCTGTAGCCTAATATGGCTATCATCATAAAAACTAGTCCCATGACAATAAAGCCAAGCTCCAAAGAGTGGCCTAAAATGAAGCGAGGCAGGTCCTGCGACCGGTAAAAATTGGATGCGAACGCCCCAGCGAAGTTGCCAATGCCGATTTGAAAAGCCATGCCAACCGCTCTCTTGTAAGATCCCGACAAGTTGTTCGAAAACCATACCACAACCAAGGGGAAAGCTGGGTAAATTCCAACCGCTATAATGTAGCATGCTCCGTATATTACACGTGGGTTATCTCTAGGATCTATGCACACGCAAACAAGATACCCTGCTGCCATACACGCATAGTTGAAAAGCAAGAATGGTGACCGAAGACCAACTCGATCGGATAACCAAGCTTGGGCTATGCTGTAGAAAGCTGCAACGATGTAAATTGGCACACTCATGAGTTGTGCTTTGGTACTAGTGAACCCCAATGTCTTAATAATTGTTGGGGTGAAGAGACTGACTCCGTAAAGCGGCACACAGACCCCATAATATACCATGAGCATGCACCATGATTGCCAATCTTTGAAAACAGCGAGCACCCATTTCTTGTCGTTTTTATTCGTCTCACCTAAATTTACCGGAGCAGTCGGGTTTTCAGAGGAGTCTACCTGTCTCGCTTTTGAATTAGAGGAAAATTTCACCCTTTTTACAACAAATTCCCGTTCTCTTTCGGTCAAGAAGGTGCAATCAGATGGATACAAAGGGAAGTAAAACCATGCACCGACTGCTGCAACGAAAGTGAGAAGCCCTTCCAAAATGAAGATCCATCTCCATCCTTCGTAATTCCCTACACCGTCCATTTTTGAGATGGCCGCAGCCAAAAGACCAGAAAACGCACCTGCCATTGATGCAGCTGAAAAGAAAATCGCCTCTCTCACCAAAATCTCATTTTTCTTGTAATACATTGACAAAAAGTAAGATATACCAGGAAACAAGGAAGCCTCAAAAATACCCAAGAGCGCGCGTGTGGCCATAAGCTGGTGAAAGTTTCTCACCGTGCCCATTAGAGTCATTACAACGGACCATAAAGCCATGGTAAGAGGGATGAATATTTTCGGTTTCACATACCGCAAGATCATGTTGCAGGGAATTTCCATCAGTGCATAAAAGATGAAAAAGATGGTAAGACATAAGTTGTATTGCATACCCACAAGGTTCAAGGACTCGCCTAGACCCTCAATCTTTGCGTTCCCAATATTGCCTCTGTCCAAGAAACTCAAAAGGTATAGAATCGTAAACAAAGGAATGATTCGCAAGTCAATTTTGCGGAGTAGTTTTTTCTCATCGATATCTGGAGAGAATCCAGTCTGATTATCAGGAGTAGAGGAAATATTCAAGTGTAAGATAGAGGGTTTCTCATCCATTTTGTTTGTGCTCTAGGTTCAGTAGTTCTCATGACAGCCAAATGTGGAGACAAGCTTCTCTTATATATGGCGAAAAAGTCAGATTTGGCCCAAGCCCGATTTGAGGAAGTCAAACATCACCAAAACGAGATCGTAATTGGCGGGACTCTGCAGCGCAATCCATTGTTGAGGTAGAAGCGTGCATCTGATAACAAGGAGTTAAGGTAGTGGTACATTGCATGCGCTGAGCTAATTTCATCTATGTGGAATTTGTCATGTTCCCTTTACCCCGTCATCTAAGGCTATGGCAGCGAAAGCTAATTGTCAACATAGCCCAGCCATATGAACACTCGTATCAATTTCATCTGAGACACCGGAGTCATGCTTGGGTTGTTTCTGCTGTATTGAACCTTGCAACTAATGACGCTAGGCCATGGAGTAAATCGACTAATGTTGATCGAATCTGAGGGTGCTTTGGAGATATGTCCCTACATGGGCCCCACAAAGCATGTGGTCATCAATGATCGCTTTGAACCTTCCCAATGGTCTAGCTCGCACCTGAAATTTCACCTGGGACAAGTTAATTCTGGCAACTGAATGTAGTACATGCTGCGCAATTGCACATTATTGGTTCCCTTGCAGAGTGCTCTGCCTTTTTTAATGCGATGTTGTCTGTGGTTCAACGGAAAGAAATATTCCCAACGAAAGTACTCGCCTCCCAATACATGCCGATGCGGAGCTCTATCGATAATTTATAAGTGGTACCAAAGGCAATCTTTTACAACGCATTCAAAGCAAGCGGATGTGCTTTCTCAGGACTTCGCAAAATGCCATGTAAGACCGCTCCTCAAAGGTTCCCCAACTTTATTTTGAACAAAAATAATGCTCAAGACCATTGTTTGCATTATTGCGCAGGATACTCCCAAGGAATCAAGATAGGGATCTGTCACTGGCCAACACAAAGAGAGCCCAAGAATTTCTCGCGTGACCCAAATCTAAATAAAGCCATTCTTGCTATCATTCGCTTTGTATTAAAGCTTATGGAAGACCATCCATTTGTTGGCTTGGTATAGAGATCACTGCGCAGAGCACACTCCCTGTGTAGCTCTCCCTGTATGCCAATCTCATCATCTGGGGCAAGTGTGGAAGGTTCGGGAAGACAATGCAAGGGTGAAAAAAGCACTCAAAAGAGAAAAAAAATAATGAACAATTTACACAGAATGACAGAAAAAAGGCATTGAGGGACATAGAACAAAAAAAAACAAAACAAAAGAGAAATGCTAGATTTTTAACATTTTTGTTTCGATGCTATTTTCCATCTCACCAATAATACTGGAGTGCCCGAAGCGAGCTCCTTGACTATTTTGCATTCTTGAATTCGAAAAATTCCTTACTCGAGTCTGCTGGGCTCTGGGTCAAAAGCTGACTAGGCTTTCCAATGACTTTCGCTCCGACTTGTGTTGTCAAACCCTAGACCCTTAGTAGTGTCTTGTCCTGGCCTAATCTGCGCCTTATCGTCCTGCCCCGCATTAGCTCGGCCCTGAACCCCGCCGCTGCCATCTGTCCGAGCCGCACGCGGGACAGTGGCACCCTCTCCTGGCCTCGGATTTACTACGGGTCTCTCAGGCTGGGATTTTGGTGTGCCAGCGCGACTGCTAATCTTACCTCATGGAGCTTCATTTTACTTGGGTGTCCCGGGTATTAGGCGATCAGAATATAGACAAAAAAGAGAAACGAGCTTTAACCCGATAAGTGAAAAATTGAAAATATATTGCAAAAACTTCAGTCCTGGTATTTGTTTCAATCCATAATTTCTTTTGCCTGTGCCGGTCTCATCAATCTCAAGGCAATTAACCCCTTTGTCTCACTCGCCTCCATACCATTATACAGTGAGATCCGTTTTTTGATACACGCGAGTATCATCGAACAATCATTTAATTGTTAAATTCTTCCTTCTTGATTTTCCTTATCACAATATATCCAAGACTCACAAACTGCTTCTGCCGTTTTTCATGCCGCTCCCAATTTCGGAAGATTGGTCTGATAGCCAAGGAACATCTGCCAGTCCTCGCAGCCAGAGGAGACCAATTCGGCCTTTACCAGCCACTACTTCGGACAATTTGAATCGTTTCAACGAGGCTCTGGCGCATATCATTGCTCTTGATGCCCAGTTTCCGCCCGGCGCTTACTTCCCAGACTTCGGCTCAATTGGTGACATGCCCAGCTACAACGTCGTGTCTTCCCATGAGAGCGACTCTGATGAATTGGGCTCAAGCTTTAGCGAAGGTCTGTCGTTCGCAGAAGATTACCCTGTGGCTAGTGCTCTTGCCGATTTTCGTCGCCGTTTTAATGAGCATACATTTCATGATAACGATGATGATGTCTCGAGACTTTTGCCTGAAGTAGTAAATGACGATTTTTCGTCTGGGGATAGCGACGAATCACACGTGCTCATGGAAGATTCAAACGAAGATGAGAGAGAAGAATCCGGTCCTGAGTTTGAGAACATCCCTGACGAGAGTGCCATGAATGAAGACATGATAGATGCGCACGAGGATTCCGAAGGTCTAAGTTCTAGCTCTGAAATTCCGGCTCTGCCAAGAGTCTCTTCTATCACGCGCAGGCTACTTCTATCTTCCGCCCGTCAAAACACGACGAATCAAAATACGCTCATTGATTTGCGGCCCACGCGCCATTCGAGACAAGTTTTGGGCCTGAACCCAATTTCGGATGGAGTTCCCCTCAGACGTCAGAATGCAATAAGGCGGGTAGGCTCCTCACTGCCCACCGGCTTTCTCGGAGACGACATAACGTTGTTCAAAGAAAGCTTGAAGAGTGTTTTGCATGCAATAAAAAAACATGATCCTTCCTTTGGCGCATCTCCCCTCTTTGTTAATCATCATACATGGCGTAATAAGCTTGATCCAGTCTTGCAATATCGTTGTCCACACCGTGACGCCTTTTCCCTAGGGGAAGATATGAACTATATTCTTTTCGCTCGGCAAAACAATAGGCTTTGGCAGGAAAAACTCAGTGAAGCAAAAGAAGAACCAAGCATAAAAACAAAAACCGGGGAAAAAAATTTAAAACGAAAGTGTTCTTTTGAGTCAAGCGCAAATAAAAAGATGAAGAAGAAAGAAGCTCAAAAGTACCTGCAAACGAGGGAAGCCAGTCGTTTGGCTCACACTTTGGGTGAGTCGATCTGCGTGAATCATTTGTTGAATGTCGATAAAGATCGAATATTGAACGGCTTTCCTTCCTCTTTTTTAAGGAGCGGATCAACATTCAATGTGGTTTTGGAACCGGATTCTCAGCCATGGCGTGATATTTTGGAACTAACTTTCTCCGAAGTTTGTCAAGAAAATTCCTGTCTCAATGGCTTCTTTCAATCTGCAAAGACTAATGACAGCGAGGATTTGTGTCTTGTAAGGAAATTTATGACTATCCTAGCGAGTGATACTCGCATGGATGACGGTAAGTTACTTTGTGAAGCTTTGAATGAAATGTTCATAGCACTTTGGTCTCTCCGAAAAACTCCAGATTCAAAGAGAATCGATACGCAAATAAAAATACCATTTTATGGAGCATTGATCGACTTCAAGGAGAAGGACTTGCGTTTTCTCGAAGAAAAGCAGGTTCAAGTTGGCCTGAGTCAGCGGGTGCAAAATGACAGGGTCAGGTTTCAGTTGGGTGAGTGGCTCAAAATCAGACCATTTACTCATCTCTCGGAAACTTTTTTCATGGATCAACTCCGTTTTGCTATAAGATGTTTAAGGAGTTTTCCAAAAATTCCCAAAAAGCATCAAGTAGCAGTCTATGATTTTTGCCAAAAATTGATTGACGAGAGCTGGTTGCTAACGAGAAATTTCGGACTGATTCGACTGGCAAATATCCCAATGATTGAAAAGAGTTTTGCTCAATCTGAGCGAGAGTCAAAAAGTGAATTACGGCAGGGAAAATGCCCTCGGCTAGCCGAATCATCGTTTGCACGTAAATGGAATAGCGAGATTTGCGACAAACTCGGAGAATATGTCAGCTGTGCTGACTCGTGTTTGCTTAATTTGCAGCTAAATTATATTTTATTTACAGTCGAAGTGGACATATACGCTGCGATGAACCTGATGCTCCGCATTATTTCGAATCTTTCACCCATGGATTTGGACCAGCCCCTTCTCAAAAGCATGCAGAATCATTGCAAAGAAGGAGAGATTGCCCCTGAAGCAAAACGATCGATTTTGATCTGCTCACTAGATAGGAAGACTGGTCGTCTCGAATTATTGAAAGCTCGATCCGAGATTGATTTCAAAGTTCCGGTTCCCCGCCGAAGATACTTCTCTTTTCGGGAGCACTTTTCCTCTCTATCACGCTCGAACGGTGATCCAGCTAGAGGTTTCTCAAATCTTGCCAACAGTTCCCTGCACCACCAAGACAGGGCAGCATCCTCCTATGCTTCAATAAAAAGAGGGACATGTACCATGTATGGAACGCCTAAGAAGGGCTGCCCAGTTGCCAGCTTTTGGAAGGACGAAGAAGGCCAATTAAATTTTAATTGATCTCACCATAGACCCCACCCCTTTTTCCCGTTCAATCTATCTTGCTTTTTTTTTGCGAAAAAGTCTTTTGAGCATTCTCTGTACGCGTCGAAGAATTCTTGGCATACTGCTTTGTCCTCTTGATTCCGCAAGACACAATTGATCGAAGCCTGACGGCTCTCCTCGCACGGATCATAGTATTTCGAGGGGTCCTTGTTGGCCCATCTATACTTGTGGCGATGATTTTTAGGCTCATCGGGGTAGAACTTGAATTCCTCAGGGCCCCCTTGGGTGAAGTCTACTTTTTCTTTCTCTGTTATGACTTTATCGGATGCCAACAGCGATGCATTGTTGTTTTTGGACATCTTGTTTTCAACACATAAGAATCAGGAGCAAAATTGAGGCTCATTTTGACTCAAACCGCACGTGATCTGGAAAATTAAGTGGAGGAGCGAAGTTGATTTAAAGGATGAAGAAAAATTCAAGGAAATTGAGTTTGAAGTCTATATGTTCAATTGTAGGGCTTTGGTAATTTACAAATCGAAATCTACCATCTGCCACCTGGGCCTCCTTGGCCATAACCACCTGGGCCGCCTGGACCTCCAAATCCCTCACCCTCCCCTCTTCTTCCATGTTCGCGTCTATCGTTTCTTCCAAAGTCGTTTCTACCGTAGTCATTTCGACCGTAGTCGCCATTGCCGCCTGGAGGACCATAGTTGTCTTGTCTACCCCCATGTTTTCCTTCATGTCTATCTCCGCCACCAAAGAAGCCTTGCCCATTTTCATGTCTTTTCTCGATTTTGTCTTCGATCTTGTTGGCTGCAACTGCACCAAATATACCACCAGCAATCTTCCCGAGTGTAGAGTGATTACCACCAAGCTTTCCACCACCGTACGCACCAGCGGCACCACCAACAACAGTAGAAATAAATCCTCTCTCCCCGTCCTCACCGCTTTGTTGTTGCTGGTTACCAGATGGGTAGTTTTGTTGATAGTTGTCGGTTCTGTCACCTTGCTGACCAGAAGAGTAAAATTCGTTTGCAGACATTGTTGAAGCTTTCTTATTGTTGATTATCAGAGTTCAGATCTTCAGCTTTAGTCGGTAGGAGGCAGGCGGGACCGCAATTTATATCAAATCAAGAGGAAGTTAAAAATAAAGGAGACCTCGTGGAAGGTTCAGCATATAGAACCGGGTGGACGTCATTAGGCATGTGGCAGAGCCTGTTCGCAGCACTACTGGGTGATTCGGGCTTTGCCGTCACGGTACATTCCAAGGTGTATGCCGTAACCCGCGAAAACTCGGTCACGTTTCAATACAATGCAAAATAAGCCTCCAGAGCACCTCGCTGTGTTTGGCGTAAGAATGTTTCCATCCCGGGTGTCCGTTTCGGCCGAATCGAAGCAGCGAATTCAGTAGATTTTCAGTAAGACTCTCGGTGCCGTTTTTTTTTTGCTCCTGGCTCGCGCGGTGTTGTTGCAGCCCCCCAATTGGATATTTATACTGTCTTTTGTGTTTCAACGATTATTACAAGATATTTTTCAGTGATGCCACTGCCAGACTCTGCCTTAGCACTTCTGCCTGGCTGGTCTTGACAACCAGCAAAGCCATAAACCGTGTTTGAGTCCCATCCAACCCTATGCCCGTACCTCTGATTCCGAAAATTTACTAGTACGTGCAAGACCACAGGGAACAAACGCCGCGAGAGTGATTTTTCGTTGTAGGTCTCATTGGTTTCTAACAAGCTTTCAATTTATCTTCTATACGGACTCTGTGGCGCGGGTGCGTCAGATCCGCCGTAATCGAGGCGTAGCTCAAGTTCGTCTATTCACCTGTTTGCTATGTATTTCCGCGCACCAAGCGCGGTCCCAGATCCGCGATTTGAAATCATCGCCTCATCGCAACTGGGGCTCTCGGCTTCTCTGATTCAATCTAACATACAGGCTTGCACAAGAAAGTTGTCCTAGTCTTATAATTGTAATGTCCTCCAAGCCAGTAGAGTATCTACCGGAGCTGGATTCCACACAGTGTCAAAGATGTAAAGATCTTCCTGCCGTGTTGGTTTCGAGAAAGGAGAACTTTTGTGCTAAATGCTTTATATGGTTCATGAGAGGCAAACAGAGAAAGCAAATGCTTGATGACCGATACAAGGTGAAATACGGGGCTGTTGCTGAGCGGTTGGGGGTTCAAAAAGTCTTGCTTCCAGTATCATTTGGCGTTTCTTCTCTCGTGTTGCTCGACATGATCGCATCCTTACTCCAGGAACAAAACTTGACTCACAAGGGCAAGCAAGGTTTTGAATTAGTTGTGGTTCATTTGAAAGAGGATGGGGAATCGAAGCACGATAACTTCCAACAGCTCGCAGCAAAGTATGCTCCGGTTACAATCAAATACTTGGAGGTCGATTTGGATCTGTATCCCGTGGATTCTCGGATGAATCTCACCGTGAGTCCTGAATTTGATGTTGTCGCGGACCCCAATGTTGACAACACAGAGTCAATTTCTAAACTTCTAGAGAAAGTTGCCAGTCGCTCGCTGAAAGCAGATGTGCTCAGCCTCGTCTACGAGGAAATCTTCAGTACCATTGCCGTTAGGGAGCAATGCCAGACGCTTTTGTACGGTCACAGCATGACGCGATTGGCAAATGAAGTGATAGCATTGACAGTGAAAGGCAGGGGCCTGAGGATACATGAGGCAGTTGCTGACCGTACCGCATCATATGACAACAAGGAGATTCATGTCATATTCCCGCTCAGAGAAATTTTGTTCGCTGAAGTAAAGGCGGTGTTAAAGCTTAGCAAAAATCTCTCCGATTATTCCATCGTCCGTGCAAACCTGGGCCCAAAGCTCGTTAAAAACATGACAGTACATGACCTCACCACGCAGTATTTTGATGGCCTAGATGCTACTGGCTACGCATCTACAGCATCGACAGTGGTGAAAACTGCCGAAAAACTAGGTGGACCAAAAAATGAAGCTGTGAACATGTGTCGGGTTTGCGGTACAGCAATACATCACGATCCTCGCACATGGCTCAGAAATATCACCGTGAATACCGCTGCACCTTTGAAGACCGACGAGGAAAGAGAATATGCCAAGGAGTATCTGACACATGTCCCAGAAAAAGTCAGCGGGCATGATATAACGGTCTGTTATGGATGTACTGTGACGATGGCCGGCGCTGGTGAGAGTTTCACGTGGCCCGTTCGTGCAACAAAGGAGGAAATCTTAGACGAGTTTATATTGAGCGATGCATATGAAGATGATACATGATGTTGAGGAAACTGAGGGAGGTTATAAACGAGATATCAGTAGAGTACCAAAAGCAGCAATTGCCGAATTTAAGTCCCGAGTTCATCTGATGATTATCACTGGATGATTTGAAAATAAATAATGCTGTCCTGAGTGTTGTCTTGCTTAGTTTGACTGGATAATGGGTGCGAAAACGGGAATAGGTGCTGCAGCAGAAGACGAAAGAAGAACGTTTACAAAGCGAAACAGAAGAAAAGTTGTGTGAAAATTTTGTACATCTTGTTTCATTGAATGAAAAAATTCCCTGAAACTACCCTCCATTTGGTCCCGCCTTTCTTCTGCTACTCGAGGCTCTCACGCATTTGGAAGCGGCCCGCACTAGCCTCTTCACCTACAGTACAGTTTGTTATGTGCGATTATTGTGAATATACCGTGAAACAGAGTCTATCATAGAGCCCACCATCCCCACCCGCTTTGACATCAATGTACTCGTCGACATCAGTTTCCATACATTCCTACTCGCCTTGGCGAAAGCAAAGCGGATGGACGAAACGCGTTCACGAATCAAATTTATCCCCTCTAAACCAAAACTCTCCGGTTGCCCACACATCTGCTCTCCATACATTGGCACAAGTAACACATGAGGTTCCACCTGAGGCAATTCAGTATGCGCCGCCTCTTTCTGCCTATTCGTCAGAGCACTGCGGTCTGAGTGTCTCGTTCACTGAGTACAATCGGGCACTACAGATGATGTCGTTCACGGGTGTGAAAGATATCCCTGTATTATCTCCTCAAGTTCTGAAAAGACTAAACAATCTACGTAGAATCAGGGCTACGGGATATGACACACTTGCGCCCATTGGCATCAACAAGACCATGAGAGAGCTTGATGAGGAGACACATTTCGATGATGATGATAACGATGCCCCCGGAGTCCAGGCAGAAAATCTGATGGCGGCAAACACGAGTCATGGTGATGATCCCCTGGTCCTGGCTTTGCGAGGTGACGCCAATTTTTCGTCCTCTTCTGCCGCGAATGTATCCGCACAGGGACAACCAGCGCTTGTAAGTAATGTGTTTCCGGAAACCGATTTAGATGCGCGAGTCCCCGACGCTGATGCCAGTGAAGTATCGGTGAGCGAATCGCTCTCGGTGTCAGACTCAGACACTCCGGATGCGTTCATGGCCGAGGATGTCGAGTACCAGTACGACCACAGTCTTTTTCATGATTCTGCAGTGGGCCAAGCAAGTCTTTCTGATTCCCATGGTTCATTCTCTACTGGCACTGTGCTTTCAACTGCGAACTTGGCTACGGTGCCCACTACGTCCACTTTGGCGACGCCTACTTCTAATCTTAGAGTCTGCGACGATTCGGATGTGGACATGACTCTTGAGTGATAAAGCATAGCTTGCGTTGTTAATAAGTTTGTTGTAAATTTGCTAACTGCTATGCCATCATGTCCTTTTCATTGAGTCCACTTTCGCTGTTTGCAAATGCAAGGCCGGAATCATCCATTTTCCACACGAGCATCTGGAACCCTTCCAGCTATACCCGCCAACTTTGGCTTCGCATTTTGGACAACAAAGTTTTCCCTCCATGTCTTGCTTCTCCAACTCCATGCTCATCCATGACATCGGCTCATCTATGAAATAATGCGAGCATGTTTTCGAGGCGTCTATGGCAGATATGATTCTTCTTGAATTGGGCGCAGTCTTTATAAATTGGGATTGACGCGATTCGGAGTCTGGCACCTCGTGGTACTCAATGTCTGCATCCGTCGCTAGCACCGTCCGGCATCTTTTGCATCTGAGATTGAGGCCGCAGTCACTTTGCGACCCTGTGGCAGAGGTTTCGATGTTATGCTCAAGGTTTTGCCATAGTCCTTGTTGGCGTAATTGGCCCCCAGACGGATCAAGCTTTAGGCTGTTTGATATAAGAAAGTTTTTGTAAGACCTGCTGCTTTTATCGACCTCACAACCCATCTCTTTGAAGATATGGAGCTGTTCAACGAAACCTGAGTTTGGCTGCGCTGTGGGCACTTTTCGCTTCACCGCATGCATAGCTTGATCGAAGCTGAGATTGTACTTGTGCATCAAGTATGCCAACACGATAGTGACCGATCTGGACTGTCCCTGGGCGCAATGTATAAGAACGGACCCTTGGTGTTTTTTGGAACTTTCAGAGTCCTTAAAAAGAACATTGTCGATAAAACGCATAGCTCCGGAAAGGTGCTCAAGAATATTGGTGGTTTCTTCGTCAGTAACTTCTATTTGATGATGCTGATAATTTTGTGATATATAATCTGGTACAACACCATGGACTACCGAAAGAACAGATGAGATTTGAAAATTCGTTTTGAAATCAACGCCATTATTTACAGGCTCTATTGACAGAAGAAAGATTCCTCCAAGGATTCTATGAACCTCGTGTGACATCTTATACGGATTGGAAGATCTGGAGGTGATGGATCATGAGAAATGCCCTTTGGCTGTAACAGAAATGTATTGTGTGCCGGACACACTGGACTAGCTCTTCTCGCTTCAAAGACTTGAAATGAGCAAAACAATTAAGCAAGAAGATTGATCCATTCAGGCCGGAAAAAATCCCGGACTTAAGCTCGCATCTAGAAAAAATTGAGAAGAAAAATTAATATTGCTGTCTTGAAGTGATACTGTATTGAGGCTGTATAAATTACAAGATGCCCTTCTTTAAGTTGGAGATGTTCTCGCGTGCAATAGAAAATGCGGAACGGTTGAAGATGTCGTCAATTTCTTCCAAGGTCTTATCTTTGGTTTCAGGCATGAAACAGACTTGGTAGATCAAACCAAGGAAGGCGATACCTCCGTAGAAGCCAAGAGTCAAACCGGTGTATGTGAAAGCGTTGGACATCTTGGTGAAGTTGTAAGTGACGGTGAAGGACCACAAGTAAAGGAAAGTGGAGCAGATGGTCATTCCCAAAGATCTGGTTCTCAAGTCAAAGGACTCGGAAGGAATCACCCAGGTTAAAGTCGAGTAAGATCCGAAGAACAAGAAGTAAACGATGAGACCCGTCAAGTAAACACCCTCAGAAGCCGCTTTTTGGGTGACAGGATTGAAACGGTATCCAACACCGACAAGGATCAATCCGATGAGAAAGCCGACAAGATTGTAACCCCATACTCTTCTTCCAAAACGATCCATCCACAAAATGGCTGGAATGGTACCAATGAGCAAAGAGCCTCCTCCCACAAGGGACATGAAAACAGAGTCTTTCTCGTTGAAGCCAATTGCACCCATCAAAGTCGACATGTAGTACATGACAGCGTTAACACCGGTCAATTGACCCAAAGTGATCATGATGACGGAGTAAGTAAGGGCTCTTCTGTTTCTGGCAATTGTGAATAATTCACCCCAGCTGGAGAACAATGATTCCTGGGAACGTCTTTCTCTTTCCTGATAGGCTGCTTGTCTCATTTCCAAGAATTCCAACTTCGCGCTTTCGTCGTTGATGTCTCTCAATCTCTTCCAGACGTCATAAGCCATGCCGTTTCTGCCCTTGTGGACCAACCAACGAGGCGACTCGGGCAAGAAGAACAAACCACCAAACAAAATAGTTGAGAAAAGTAAAGAAGAACCAACCATGAACCTCCAGCCACCGTTGACACTATAGAACATAGCCGCGACGGCATAGCCTAAAACCTCACCTAAGGCAATGTTGAATTGGTACATGGACACGATGCTTCCGCGGACATTGGCGGGAACAGACTCGGAAATGTAAATACCCACACAGCCACCTTCAATACCAACACCAACACCAAGAATGAATCTACCAGCGTACATCATGTGGTGGTCTCTGGCGCCAGCGCACAAAGCAGACCCGATGGTGTACCAAATACAAGAAATAATCAATGAGGATTTTCTTCCGAACCATTCGTTAAGAGGAGTCATTATCATGGATCCAGCCATGGCTCCCAATGGCATAAGCGAGGATACCAAGGAGGCTTCACGTTCTGACAAATTCAAGGCTTTGTTCATACCGATAGATGCACCGGAAATAATGGACTGGTCCAAACCAGACAACAAACCAGCGGCAGCGGCAAATCCTCCCAAGAGCCAAACCATGTGGTTTTTATTTTGAAACTTGAGTTTGTATTCGAGCGACAAAATTCTGTCCACAAATGACGGCTTTTCATTGACTCGAGAGGCCTCGATCTCCAATTCCTCGAATTCTTTGTCGAAATCGAAATTGTGTCTGAGAGCCTCCTGGTCGACTTTCTCGATATCGTCGTATTTGACATCATGCGAAAGAGATTCAGTGGAGGAAATCTTCCCCTCTTGTCCTTCAAATATACTCATGATCTAGGATTTTGGTTGTGAGGACGGTAAAGATATAACAAATCTTAAAATTTAGCTGAGTAAGAGAAAATCCAGCTATTTATAGTATCTGGAATTGCCGTCGTCGGCGGGGATCAATTTTACGAAATTGTCATCGAGCAAGGCGTCTTATGCATGTACATGCTCGGAGCTGAAATTCTTGCGGTTTGTATGCAGTTTGTGTGGAGAGCTCCAGTGGGGTCGCTCATGAAATCGAAGCGGTGATGCACAAGAATGGCGCTCTGTGCCTGAGAGTTACGCAAACATTCCGGAGATAAAGCCCCAGATAAAGATTTCTTTTTCTTGACGGCTGGAAATGTTTCTGCTCGTATAAGCCACACACTTAGAGCTGTTTTGATTGAATTTTCATCACTCAGAATAAATGACAGATCTTATAAAAAAGCAGAATTGATAAAATCCGGAGTGAAATCAAATGCGGGGTTTTCGTAATAAAGGCGAAGCAAGGGAATCTCTAGACGCCACAAATTTTCCGATCCTTTTTTTTAATCCGGACATGCATATTCGCCCATTCGCGCGTAGAGTTTGATGTTGCTCAGAGGGTAACCAAACTTTGAAGGGTTTTGGTGGTAAACAATATTGAATAAACCTGCATTCTTTATTTGTGCTGTAGCTGGAATTAATCAAATGAAGGCCGGGAGATAGTTCAACCATTTTGATCGAAACTATCACAATTTGGTCATCGGCCAATAGCCAGGTGCCCCCACATCTCATGACGAAGGACAACCCCCAACAGCCTGTTCTGTATAGTCGTGTACGCAGGCAACCTCCGCAAGTGTGCATTCAGTATGCACATAGGTACGGTTTTATCATCTCCTAAGATGTATGCACACATTCCATGAAACAATAACGGCCGAAGCAATCCCCCAATTTTTAATCAGATCTACCGATGCCTGCTTCACGCATACTTCATGTGTTTCGTTCGCCCCCAACCGCAGCCTGTACACCGAATTTTGTTGAGAATTCTGCAGAAAGGTGCTTTTTGAGCGCCAGGAACCGGTTTCCATACAGTCTTCCACAATACGAACACACGAGTGGCGCGTCACGGAGCACCAGGTGTGATCGATGGAAGTAATTGGGGCGGACAGCCGCTCGTCGGTGTCTGCCCGCGTCAGCCTTGCGTAGAGCTAGCGCACCTGTGACACTGGTTTGAAACTCGACATCGAAAATATCTTGATCTGAATTACTGGACAATTCTTCAAGCTCCACTGCTTTTCCCAAAGTGTTCAATTCAACGAAGAAAGGCGTTGTGAAAGAGTTATAATGTTTTTTGTTTTTCATCTGAGGCAGATAGAAATCTTTTGTGATGACGTGAACGTGCAAATTGGCCAATGATGGCGTAGCATGGATGCCCGCTTTCACGAAGGTATTTTTAAATTGATTCTTCTTTGACTCTTGATCCACAATAAAGCCCTCCAGTACTAACTCCTCCACGATTGTATTTTTTGCTTGCTCCACAACTCGGGAGATTTTATCATGTAACTCGGGGTCCTGTAGTGCCTCCAGCGGATGTATGTGGGTCACTTTAGGGTCTCGTGGAAGAACAAGGAAGTGGCGAAGTGCCTTTGGGTAGGCGTCTCTAATTGTGACAAACTCCTGCGTATGAGCAACTACCTGGGGGCTTTTTGGATTGTCGATATATGTTTGTAAAGCATGGCGGAAACTCATGGCTTGCCTCTGTTGGCTGGTTCACTGACTTGTCGCGTTGCACTTGTCTGTCTCGCTCCATCTACAGGACTTGGGCTCATAGCTGATGTCGAAAGAGATGAGAATAGTCAAGAGTTTATGAACTTTGTTTGATTATAGCTAGATTATATACAGATGAGAATTCTCATGGACAGCAAATTCAGTCATAGATCTTCTGTCTGTTCGATTGGGGTGCTGCTCACGTTTTTCGCTTTGTTGGCACACCAGCAGGCTTCTTGACTCCGCTTGCAGGCCCCAAATCCGCTTCCTTCGCTTCTTCCGTGCCGGCGGATTCTCTTCCAGTCTCTTTGGCCAATTCCTCGTTGTCCTTGAGCTTGACGTTTTTCAACTCATTCACAAACCAGATCACAGCCGCATATAAAAAGGACGCTATAACAAAAAGATTGATGAAATGGATGGATCCAGAGTAAAAGATGAGAAAGAGCAACGATAAAAGAAGCATGATGAAAGACGCATGTGTGGCCTTCATGAGCGCAGGGGAAGTTCCTGGCGTGAAGACAGACTCCCAAAGCTCCACAAAAAAAGACATCTGGATTCTTGGATTCTTATAGCTTCAGGTACAATTTCCATTAGTCGTGCGTTACATTAGAGCTGACATGCATCCGTACCTCCCTTTGATTGTGGACACAGAGAAACACCAAATTCATTTCATGAAGAATTTTTTAAATGTGTTAGAGGCTAGTATCAATTAGGATTTCGGGAAATAGCCACTTTTCGCTCCCACCAATATTTACAATTTCAAGCTATTAGCGGCCAATAAGTCAACCGAACCGTCTTTGACAAAGGTCACGTGAGTCGTGCCCGATCCAACGATCGTAGCTAAACTTACAGCTAAAATCCCCGGCCCCACATATACCTCGAGATTATCAAGAAGCAAAAATGTTCCCTCCAGAGGATCTGTTCATAAGCGATGAAGAGGTGGAATATTGGTATGTACAAACGCACAATCATATCGTGACAAATGATTGTCCCATATTTATATCATAAGTTTATCGACTAACACTGAATAGCCCATTATGTGTGGAGGAAATGGATATATCCGACAAAAACTTCAAGCCATGTCCTTGTGGCTATCAAATCTGTCAATTCTGCTACAACAACATTCGGCAGAATCCTGAACTAAACGGTAGATGTCCAGGCTGTAGAAGACTCTATGACGATGAAAGTGTGGAGTATAAAACCTTGACTGCCGAAGAGTATAAATCCCAGCAGCTCAAAAAAGAAAGAAGAGAACGGGAGAAGAAGCAGAAGGAAAAGGAAAAAAAGGAGCTGGAAATCGCAAGCAAAAAGCATTTGGCGGGACTCCGAGTCGTGCAGAAAAATTTGGTTTACGTCACTGGCTTAAATCCACCTTGCCCCTCGGAAGACTTGCATTCTGTATTGCGCTCAGATAAATATTTTGGGCAATACGGAAAGATCCTGAAAATTGTCATAAATCGCAAGTCGCCCTCTGGCCATTCAACTCTGGGCCTGAACCAGGGTATTGTCGTTTATGTCACGTTCACCAGGAAGGATGATGCGTTGAGATGCATCAATGAGCTCGACGGCTCTTTGTGCGATGGAAGAGTGTTACGAGCAGCACACGGCACCACAAAGTACTGTCTGTCCTACTTGAGAGGCCACCCGTGTCCAAATCCAAACTGCATGTTTTTGCATGAACCTGGTGAAGAGGCTGACTCGTACACAAGAAAAGATTTGTCGACACATCAGGGTATAAAGATGGGCATGAGTGGACTGCGCAATGGAAGCGCCACAAATTTGCATAGCTTTCATTTCAGCGAGGACGACAACCAACTGGATGACGAAAGAGGTTATACATCCACGTCCCATGCCGTGCCTTCCAATGCGACTCCTGTGACTAACCATGCTGCTCCTGTTCTTCCAGCAACAGCTCATTGGGCCAAGACTCTGACCAACTCCGATTCTGCCAGCGCATCGCCATCAGTGGCCAATGCTGTCTTAGCTAACGCAGCAGCTTTTCCAACTTTGGGTGAAATTTTCAAGGAACAGAAGGCCCAGAAGAAAGATTCTAAGAAGTCAAAGAACAAGTCAAACAAGGATGGTGGAATATTGCTTGATGACGTTGGCCTTGACGACAACTCTGTGCTCCAATATGTGGACGATTGCAGTGAGAGATTACGTGCCTTATCAGACTCCAATCAGAAACTTAAAGTGCATTTTGACAACTTGACCGACGCATCACATATCGCGCCCTTCTTCCATTTTGATGAGAGCTTCAGTAAACCACAAAGCTCGTCTTTGACCGAGGAAAAGGTCTTGGCCATTCATGTCATAGAGAAATTTTTGTTGCGGCCCATGAAAAAATATCATTTGGCATACCTGAATCAACCACTGAATCAGCAGCTGCAGTTTTTACAGCAGCAAGTGCACATGCAGCAGCAGCAGCAGCAGCAGCAGCAGCAACAACAACAACAACAACTGACTCACTCTCAAGCACAAACGGCTCAAGGACAAGGACAAGGACAAGGGCAATACCAGGGGAGAGCCCCGCTCACTGGGCAAAGGTTACCCTTCAACAAAATGCAAGAAAGCACCTCGTCACAACAGCAGCAGCAGCAAATGCTCATGATGCAACTTCAGCAACAAAATTTGAAAGGGGCACAAACACCACTGCTGGCACCAAAACAGCTTAGTGCTCAGCCAAATCAAGCACCTCAGCTCGCGTCACACCTTAACGCCTTAAGAATGAGCGAGAGAAGTAAAACTTCGACTCCTCCACCACCAGGCCTTTTTGCCAAAAGCCAAGATACAATGCCTTATCAACATAGCTCGCAAGGCCCGCCTTCATCAAGTTCGCAGTTGTTAACCCAGTTGATGAGCGGGAAGAAGTAAATGAAAGAACTTTGTAAATACATAAATGACTCCAAGAAAAGTGGTCCTTTTAGCATCTATAATTATACACACAGATTGAAAAAGAAAAAAATTACATTGCGTATAAATGCCTTGGAAAAAAAGGATTCATAGCGCTCAAACTTGAAACCTGTTACTTTGATCAGATCAAATATACATCTTATTCGAGAACAACTAACTTTTGTCAATTATCTCGTTGAGAAGACGGCACTGCGATTCGTCAAACATGTCCAACTCCATCATGCGAACAATTTTGGTCTTCAATGTCTCAGACGGAATATGAGTCTTGTGTTCTCGGAGAAGTCTCACTCGTATGTATTTTATCGCATTTGATCGGACAACTTTCAAATGCGGAGTTATCGTGTCGGGAGGTATGCTGTTTGCATATTCAACCGTTGACATAATACACTTTGTCTTGTCGAAATCCCAAAATTCTGACAATTGATTCGGTTTGAATTTTTCCGCATAAAACCAATCCGGCCGCGCTTCCGCTGCCATCTTCAAAAGAGTATTGTCGAGGTCACTTAAATTGGATGAATGGTCATGTGATGTTGACGGCTGCGATAAGATCAAGGAAAGGTTGCCGAGTGAAGCCTCATTTTCGTGCGGTAGTCGTTTTCTTACTTCATTTAAAAACTCTTCGCTCTTGGATTTTTCAAGTACCCGCTCGTACCCAATTCTGACGTGAGTTTTCAAACGTATGTATTCCATCATTGCCAAGGCCTTGTTCGGGGTTTCCGCAGGAATCAAGCAAAAACCATCAACCAAAGCTTTAAAAAGTTTCGGTGTCCAAAACTCAATTTGTGCGGGAGCTTCAGGGGCTTTTGCCGTCTCATCACTTGAAGACTGTGACGCCACAGTTACAGGTGCAGAAGGAGGCGACATGTTCTTACTGTTCAAGAATGACGACCTCTTGCGGTAGGCATGCTTCTTCTTAAAGAACTCGACCTCATCATGGTAATTAGAGGACGGCTCTCCTTGCTTTCCGTAAACTCGACGATGAAGAAGAAATAAATAATACCTGCCTTTTATGTCCCAATCCTCAAGCTGCAAGCGGGAAGCTCGAGCAAATTGAATTCGCATATCGGCCCAAGGCACAGTGACGTACTGAATTCTTTTTTCGTAGAACTGAGTGGCCACCAGATGAAATGTTTGGATGTAGTAGCCGTAATTATCCATGGTGGTCTCCGTCAACCCATAATGCAGGCGAAGAGTTTCAGCCTCATCAAACCGAATCTTGACTTTATACTTCTCTTCCAAAGCGACCTGGATTGCTTTAGCGGGTGTGAGTGGCTGGTTAGCAGCTGCGTTCACAATGCAGCGAACATATTCTTTACTCCAAGTTGAAAACTGAGCAAAAGAACTGTTGTCCGGATTAGTTCTTTTCGATGTCAATGGTACTTTTGAGACCTGAAGAGAGCCCTTATCGGTCTTGTCGGGTGAGGTTTTATCGATATATTCTGTCGTCTGAGAGCTGAATATTTGAGGTCCCTTTTCCATCAGCTTCGTATTAATGAGATCGGGTTTGGAAACTAAAATGGGATTCTCTTTTGGAGTTGATTCAATCGGATCTTGACCGTGAGCATCACGAAGAGCCGCTGTAAGCGGTTTGTATGACCTTAAAGGCTCCACGGGCTTGACAGAAGCTTGCAGACTAGCAGTTACGTTTGATTCCAGTGTTTGTTGCTGCGGTTCACGAAGTTTTGAATGCAGGGGTTGCTTTTGATCGCTGACCTTAGATTTTGCATCTTCGGAATTTGCATCAGGCAGGATCCTTGGCCTTTTAAGCATTGGTGTATTTTGATGTTTTGTATCAGATGAATTCTTCAGTTGCGTGCTCACAGGCGCATAAGCCGCGGTAGACAAAAGCTTCTCGGGATGTGTGAGAGGAGGGCCAAGAGCTCTTAAATCGTTGATCACCAGTACTTTTGAAACCTTTTCCAGGATTTTCAGAGTTTCAGACAGTTTTGTTGTATCAGTTGTCGGCAACATCTTAGTGGTTTCGCCCACGGGAATAGACTTTCGAAAAGTGTTTTTCGTGCCGCCACCCACACCGTTTGTGAGATGCATCGCGTTGGAATTGGCGATTTCAGGCATCGTTGTGGTTGCCAAAGCAATTGGAGGGGGGTCTGATTGCGCTATCAATTCAGGGTACGATTTTTGTTGACGGGCCTTCTCCCTTGTAGCAGCTACCTCATTTGTTTCTGTCGCGGTATCGCTTACATTAATGTATTCAGCACCGACACTGGCTTTTCTTTTGGGCCCTCCCGACCCTGCTAAAGCCCCTTCCCTGAGCGAGCGTTCCGTATTGTCAGCCACAGAATTTGGGTCCAAGTTGGCTAGGATCTTATCCACTATGCTCTTCAAGCTATCAGGTCTTGCGGAGGATGACATCATCAGGTGAGCGATCTTACCGCCTTCTCTGGCACTGTCCTTCAACAGTCTTCGGATAACTTGCAAACCACCGAACTGGGCGCACAAAGTACCTATGGGAAGTTTAGCCTCAATTTTAGGCATTAAGTCGCTAAATGATTCGAATGGTTGTCTGTCCTTCGAAGCCCATTGGCACTTTGAAACTTCGTAGTATGACCTGATTGCATGGTATGAGTAGCACAATTGGTCAAACTCGTATAATGCCTCGAAGTTTTCTCTAGACTCGAGGTCTCGGTCTTCCGCACTAGCTTTTAGGCTGAGGTATTGCGACTGAAGAACGTTTCGTTCATTTAAATAACTTCGTAGCTTTTTCTCCAATGCTCCATTCATTAATCGGAACTGTATTTTCTGTTTTCGCGATAAAAATTATTGTAATCAAAAAAACAAGGGTTCAATGTCCCAAACTTCACGCTCAAACGCTCGGAAGGCAGTAGGAGACCAAATGTAGTCTCTTCTGTTTTTTCTGCCACTTTTTTTTTCCTTCCCTTCCACGCTGGGGCCAGCGCCGCGCTCTTTACGCCATGCGCCCAGTTATTCGTGTTATTAAAAAGGCCAGTCACTCGCTACTTATTGTCAAATTACTGCACTTTTATTTATCCCCGGATCTGGCATCTCACTCTTCGCTACGCCATATATCACTTCAAGCAAAATAAAATTAGAGGTTTTGTTCTAATACATCTTCGTACCAGGTACCCACTGTCATCGTGCGTCTTTACTTGGCCCCAATTTTTCGACCATCCCGGCGCGGGCTGAAGTTCGGTGGCCCCAACCGCTCCAGTGAATGGACGAATCACAATAGCCGTTTTCTCCTCGTTCTCAAAAGGGTAACCCCCCGAGACTGAACCTCGACCATTGATTGAAACGATCCGAGAGAATAGAAAAAAAAATATCTCAACTTCGCTCCCTCAAAACCAAATGACATTTTACCAGCGATGAAGTAAACGACCATTCACAGAACATGCTCTCGCTGCCCTGACTCCCGGTGAATCACTGCGCTCCTCCCAATTTCTGAAGTAGTCTGCATACAATGTGCGCGTGAACCTGTTTTTTCGGTTCTTTTACGTATTTACTGAACAACTTAACTATGCAAAAGTCATTTTCACGCCTCCTGGGCTAAAAAAACTGTGCAACAAGAATAAAAGGTTCAAAATTTTGCAGCCATTTTTTTCTTTTCATCTATATCTTTTGCAGGCGCAACACGGGCCCTCTGCACCTGTAACCAGATATAAAGCATGAGATTGTGAAATCGCAAGAAGTAAAAAAAAAGTCTATTCCGCATGTTATATGTTCTATGACCCTATTTACATGACATGACTGCTGTGCACTTTCCACAGAGCCCATTTTGAGTCTCCGCAGTGTATTTCCAACATCTGGGGCACTTGCAAGCTGACGAAGCTTCCACCACACCTAAAATATTCCCTTGAGAAAGCTCAACTTCAAACGAATGGCCTGGGTCGGCACTGGGCAATTCGTCGGTAGGCTTGAAAAGGTTGACCCCCGAAACCAAAAAGTAGTCATCCAAGAATCCCTGATGACTTTTCAAAACCTTGGCAAGCTTCTCTCCTAGAGCAATTGAAATTTTTGCTTCGAGCTTATTTTTGAACTTCCCATCAAGTCTGAGACTTTCAAAAGTTTTGGAAAGCGATTCACGAATTGCCCAAATGATCTGCATCTCTTCCTCTATTTCGGGATTGTGGTATCTTTCTGACACTGCGTAGAAACTCCAAGGAGCCATGAAAGGAGACGTGGCTCCGGCTGGCTTGAGCTGATCGTCGAAAACATCCCAAATCTCTTGAGCAAGAAGAGGCTGGATGGGCGCGAGAAGACCCACGTATGTTTTCAAAGTTTGTAACAACACTGTTTGAACACCCCTTCTTCGCATAGACTCCTTTGCATCAGTGTAAAGGCAATCTTTGCAAATATCAAAATAGATTGCACTCAACTCACTGGACATATGTGCATTGATCTCCCTCACTATCTTCGCGTAATTGTGGCTTTTGTAGGCTGCGGTGATGGATTGCTCCAACTTGTACAAGCGAGAAAGAGCCCATTTATCGAGAGAGCTGAGTTGTTCATAGTTGGAGGGTGTTTCAAAATCTTGCAAATTGCCAAGAATGAACTTAAATGTTACTCTGAGCTTCTTCACATTTTCCAACACCCTTCTTAAGACTTCCGAACTCACGCTCACGTCTTGAGTGTAATTGGACGAAGCAGCCCAAAGCCGTAACCCGTCAATTCCAAGTATGGGAGTATTGGAATGTTTGCCCCCTGAAATCACTTCCGAAGGCAAAATGACGTTTCCTTTTGACTTAGACATCTTGTCGTTTTCTTTATCCAAGATAAATCCGTGGGTGATGATCTTTTTGTATGGAGCTATCGCCTGGAAAGTTTCTCCATCACCTGAAGCTATGATCTTGTTGAGAAGAGAGGATTGAAACCACCCACGATGCTGGTCACTTCCCTCGATGTATACATCAGCCAAATGTTTCTTGCAATCTTTACCTTCTAGATTCTTGGTCAAGATTGACCATGAGGTACCTGAGTCAAACCACACATCCATGGTATCTTTTCCTTTGTAATACAAGGAGCCATCGATATGTTGTGGGAGCCATCTGGATATATTGTCCTCATTAACAAACCATTCGTCAGTACCGAGCTCGCCAAGCCTTTTGACAATTGCTTCAACAATTTCTATGTCCTCTAAAGGTTCGTGAGTTTCTTTATGGTATACGATTGGCAAGGGTACACCCCAAGCTCTCTGTCTCGAAATACACCATTCATTCCTATTCTTCACGAAAGCTGAGAGTCTATTTCTGCCGCTCTCAGGAACGAAAGCAACATCCTCCAACAGTTTCAACGCAGTATCTTTGATTCTGTCAACGTTGACAAACCATTGTGGAGTGGCTCTTTGAATAACAGGATTGTTAGACTTCCAGTCATACGGGTATGAGTGCTTGTATTTATTTGTGCCCTTGTACAACATCTTATTCTCTTCAAGAATTCCGATAACTCTGCTTATGGTTGCTTCAGACTGAATATGTTTGTCTGAAAGCTCGTGAAATCCCACGGGGATATTGTTCTGAATATAGTGGCCTTTTCCGTTTACAGCAGAGGCAATAGCAAGACCATGTTTTTTTCCTATTATATAGTCTTCCATACCATGAGCAGGGGCATTGTGGACAATTCCCGTACCTGCTGATGCAGTGACGTGATCACCATGAAGGACTGGGTATGATTCACCTGCTTTGGAACTTCTACTTTCGTAAAATAATCCTTCAAGCTCAGCGCCACTCACCACATCATTTGTTTTCGAAAACTTGGAGTCAAGTTTGAGAATCGAGTTCACAAGCTCCTCTGCCACCAAAACTTTTCTTCCACTCTCCGAATCCTTGAGTGTTGTGTACATGATATTTCGGTTGATACAAATGGCCTTGTTGGCGGGAATCGTCCAAGGTGTGGAAGTCCAAATCAAGAGGCTAACATTGCCCCCAAGTCTTGAAACAATCTCTGACTTTTTAAGTGGGAACATGACATAAATGCTCACAGACTCGTGATCAGGATTGTAGCGCAACTCTGCCTCTGCCAACGCAGTTTGATTTTCGCAACCCCACCATACCGGTTTTAGCTGTCTTGACAAAAGACCGTTTCTTGTTAGTTTAAGAAAAATCTCAAGCTGGGCCTTTTCATACTGGTTAGACATGGTCATGTAGATATCGTCCAAATTGGACATGATCGCAAAATCGTTAAATTGAGACTTCTGTTTTTCAATCATGCTCCGAGCAAGCCCCTTGCATCGCCTTCGGATTTCCACAGCATCAAGATTCTCATCATTTCCAACCGCTTTTTTCTCTATGGGGAGACCATGGCAGTCCCAGCCTGGAACATAATTTACCCTTGAGTCATTGTGTATCAATTCGAACCTGTTGATGATGTCTTTTAAAATCTTGTTGAGCGAATGGCCCAAGTGTAAGTCTCCATTGGCATACGGGGGCCCATCGTGCAACACAAAATCCTTCTTGAAATCCCTCCTACTTTTCTGCCAAAGATACAAATCTCTCCCTGTCTTTTGTAGAAGGTTCTGTCGTTCCTCAGCGTTTGGCAATTTCGGCGTGAAGGCGGTTCGGGGTAGCAATAACGTCTTCGAATACAGCTGGGATTTCTCCGCTGCGTGTCTTGTGAATTGTAGCGAAAAACGCCGAAGAGGATACATAAACTCTCTACACCAATTTCTAAATGGTAGATCGACAAAATTCTCTTGCTGCACTGTGAAAAGTTACAGATTTATTATGGGTGTACGGGTGTCATGAGTGCAGGCTGAACCTAAGCGGTCGGGAAAGATGTATGGAGCATTTCAATTTATCGTTAAATACATCATCGGCAAATAAACTTATGTACCAGTAAATAAATAGACATGAGGGAACGGATCGAATTATTCGCAGTTCTAGTTTTTACCAATGGACTTCACCAACTCGATGTATTTTTCAGTAGAGAAGGACTTTGGTCTCTCAATTGGCAAGCCGAGGCCACGGTCGAGAATCAATTGAGGCAAGACACCGAAGGCTCTGGAGACACCAAATAAAACGGTGTAGAAGGACTCTTCGGTCAATCCGTAGTATTGCAACAAGACACCAGAGTGGGAGTCCACATTAGGCCATGGGTTCTTGGTCTTACCGTGCTTGGTCAAGACACCTGGAGCGACCTCGTAGATGTTAGAAACCAACTTGAACAACTCATAGTCTGGCATGTGCTTCAAAGCAAACTCTCTTTGAGCAGTGTAACGAGGGTCAGTCTTTCTCAAAACAGCGTGGCCGTAACCTGGAACGACTCTTCCAGAGTTGAGGGTATCCCACAAGTACTTCTCAATGGCGTCTTTGGAGTGGTCACCGTTCAAGTCATCTCTCAACTTGAACAACCATTCCAAAACCTCTTGGTTAGCTCTGCCGTGCAAAGGACCGGCCAAACCATTCAAACCTGCGGAGAGGGATAAAAATGGAGAGGACAACGCGGAGCCGACCAAGTGGGTTGTGTGTGCGGAAACGTTACCACCTTCGTGGTCAGAGTGGATAGTCAAGTACAATCTCATCAACTCCAAGAACTCCTTGTTCTCACCGTAGCCGAGCAAAGTGGCCAAGTTGGCACCATAGTCCAAGTCCTTGGAAATGTCTCCAGCCAATTTACCATCGTGGAAAACGTTTCTGTATATTCTAGCAGCAATGTTTGGCAACTTAGCCAACAATTCAATAGAATCTTCGTAAGTGTACTTCCAATAGTCAGCCTTTGGAGCACCCTTAGCGTAAGCCTTAGCGAATTGAGATTCAGATTCCAAAGCAGTGACGGCAATGGAGAATTGGGCCATTGGGTGCAAGTGGGATGGGGAGCGGTCAATCAACTCCTCAACGTGCTTTGGCAAAGCAGATCTAGCGGCCAACTCCTCGGATAAAGCCTTGGTTTGGGCATCAGATGGAATTTCACCAGTCAACAACAACCAGAACAAAGCTTCTGGCAAAGGTTCGCTTCCACCTGGGGCCTTTGGCAATTCCTTTTGAATGTCTGGGATAGTTCTGCCTCTAAAACGAATACCCTCGATTGGGTCCAAGACAGAACCTTCCCAGACAAGACCCTTGATACCACGCATACCACCGTAGGCTTGTTCTAAAAGAACTTCACCAATAACCTAGAAGTTGTTAGTATACGGCATTCGTGCAATTTTTTAGTAGTATTGCATATCGTCGCGTTTGCGTCGTGCGTATCGCGTCATGCTTCCTCGGCGAATAAAGTCCGAGCCGAAATTTCAGCACCGACAAGAATTCAATGAAACTTATGAAGCAATCGAGTGAGTGCTATGGTTTTTATCTGTGTTCTCTTCCAATCTAAGGGCTGCAAATCGGGCTTGCAGAAGTCGTTGGCTATGCAGAAGACAATGTGATCTGGGTGACGCCAATTGCGCTTGTGTGGGGAAACAACAAAGAAATACTAAAAAGAATGAAAGTGTATTAACATACGGTTTTGCCATGCTCTTTTTTCAATTGCTTGACTTCTTCGGCCTTTTCTGGCAAGATCTCGGCTAAACGAGCTTTCAAGGTCTTGATTGTTAGTATTCAATGCGATGTGGCATGATTTTTCTGTAATTTAGTTGGTGACATACTGGCTCAGTAGCGTAGGTTCTGATGCCTAAGGATCTTCTCAAAGCAGAACGCTGGAATGAACGAACAGCAGACATTTTTGGGTATTGAATTGATAAGAATAGAGATTGTTTATCTGAATTCGAAGGAAAAAATTTTGAAGCAAATCGAGGGTCGGGGAATTTTATTTTATATAACGACGGCGGGCCCGGAATGGGAAGGAATTACGTAAAAATCTGCACACGCATTCCTCGGAAGTGAGCCCAGCCAATAGAATGCGCGCTTGTCAACCCGCTCCGTCACTGATCGCACTCAAATTTTTCACCCCGGATTTGACCGTGTCTTGCCGAAGAACCGAGAACACCTTTTGTTCTATTCCTCTTGTTGTCGGTATAACGACTCCAAGGCTCCGCCATACTTGGGCTGGTTTTACCTCATCGATTGGCCCCCTTTCAATCCCATCTTTCGCCCGGGATGGTCCGATTGTGTGCGAGGACCTTTTTTGGTTCTGCAGGATGTCTGACCCCAGATTTCGGACTTGGCGAATTACAGCGCCCCACTAACATCGCGCTCCTGTGAAAAAAACTACGGTAAAAATCACTCACAGTCGGCCCGTCAGCCCCTCGAGCTCAGCACCACGACAGACCACTCACCACTCCGAACAAATCGCCTGAACTTCTAAATACGAGAGAATGTGTATGGCCTCGTGAGATTAATCTTTGCTGTTCGTATGCATCTCCCAAACAATTTCCTTTTAGGTGAGAGTCTGCAAATTGCTGTTCCCACGAGCCCAATCACCCATCTCGTCTGTGTGAACTTTTTATAGTTGTTTTTTTCTTTCGTTTGGGTGGACTCGGCTAATCCTATCTTGCCAACTGACTAAAATTGCTCCGAGGAAAACATCGTGTCTCGCTGGCCTAGCGTTCTGCATTTGAGTAGCTCTCGCTGCATTGCTATTTCATTTTTCTATCGGTGTCGTTTCACTCCTCACGCGAGGGCGAATATCGTGTCAGATCGTTTGCTCGAAATCTTGCTGGTTCGCTCTGGAAGCCATTGTGCCGTTGCTCCAGAGGCTGGACGAGCCTGCTGAAAAAATGTAAACTTATATTACATGTTATGGTCAAATGTGTGAAAATTTAGGATACCAAACGAAAACAGCCGTGCAGTTCGCGGTCCCGGCTCTCATTTTTGAATGTGCTCGTATTCTTCGGCCCATGATTATCATACGGCTCGTGCTGAAATAGTCACTTCCCGTTTGGCTCCTTCACTGAACTTATTACACTGTGAACAAAAAAAGGCAGTTTGCAATGTCTATTGTATTGTGTATCTCATGGACCACATTCGTGTTTTGTGATGTCTTTGATCTCATGCCGGCCCTGCTCTGGGCTTGGTTCTCGCGATTTGCAGATGGCCACATCGCCGCGTCTCGGGCGCACTCTTGATCAGGCCTGTAGTTCTCGAGATAGAGGATTAGAGTTTCAAATTGTGGGGCCAGTTCATCTCTTGGCGAACAACCTCCCCCACAATTTTAAGCTCCGATTCCCGGCATTACTCGGCGCTCTCGGACTTGCGAGGCTTGATTCCATTGGTTTCAATTCAGCTTCATACAAACAAAGTCACGAGTTTTACCCAATGCAACTGTCTATAGAAAATTTTGGTCATGAAGTGGTAAACCATATCTCTTTGTGTAACCCGCGAAAGTTTGTGATTCCCATTTGAAGCCCGAGTCTTGTGTCAACACATTCGAAACAATTAAATTGACTTCACAAAAGCACAGATGCCAGCCCTCACGACCGGGTAACCGCTCTCGTGTGTGCGCTTACCGAAACTGGGCACGTATAAATACCCGGTGGGGCGCATCGTCTTTCTTTCTCTGCATGGGAAATTATCTCCACATATGTGCCATGTCTAGATATAGGTGGTAAACGAATCCCATAAATTAGTTGGTTGGCATTCGTGTCCAGAGGTCTGCAGAGGTGGTGCCATAGATCAGTGTGGTACTACCTTTGATGGCGTCTAACATTCTCAAATTCCGTAGTTTTATCTTCTCACTATTCTTGGAGTTCTTGGATTAGTTTAGCAGCATCGGACCCAATACCCGAGTTGATCACTGAACATCTATCCTTGAAGTTACAGTAGTTGCACATTGACGGGTCGTCCGTGTGACTTGGTCGCCTCTGCCCATTCCAGAATTTACTAGACTGGGTGACCGACTGTTCGATCTCATGCATGGAAAATGGATAATGCATTCTGGCGATAATTTGGCGTTTCTGTGGGTTGTGATACTCCACGCAAACCGAGGATGGCTCAAATGCCTCGTATATGTTGAATGCTTGACCTGCTCTCGCAGCGACATACCGAAGTGTAAGCGGAGTATTCCAATTTGCGAAAAGAGGTGCCAAGTCAAAGTCACTCATGTCAAGCTCATCTCCATAATGATTCTCTATAAGCGACCTCAAATCCTCCTCTTTAATAAAATGAGAAAGGGAGTACCCTCCGCCCAAATGAACGTGTTTGTCAAACTTTGGGAAACCTATTGAATGACCTTTGGCTAAACGCACGAAATCCAATATAACGGTTCTAAAATTCACGACAAGCAATTCGGTGGCCAAAGCGATACTTACGGGTTCATCGGGACTTATCCCTCGTCTTGAAAGATTCTTTAAACAGCTCTCGTAAGCAAATTCAGCATCTCTGGAGAGATTGTGGAGAAAAACTGCGTAGTACATACACTGCAATTTAGCACCATTGACGGCCAGCGCCTGACTGGGAACACTGTTCAGTCGTCTCGTCTTCACATCTCTCATATGCAAAAAATGGTCTTTAGCTAGCTCTGTCATGAGGTCCTTTGATCGGGCCAACTCGGTTGTGAGATCCAATATCTCGGAGCGAGAAAACGTTGGCATTTCGTCGGAAGTGCTCTCATCCAACGAGTTCTCCAGGTGTGCATCGTCAAATGTCCTTTTGGCGTTGAAGGTATCTATCTGGACTATATCAGCTATTCCATTCACAAGAACTCCATCCTGCAACTTTTCCTCGTCGGTCACGAGTAGGCCCAGATTCAAGTCCAAAAAGCCGTGGAGAAATAATTCCCTGGCCACTTTCGTGTGACTTGCGCAAATTGAGCGAAACACAGTTTGTTCGATCCAGCTCTGAGCAAAGCGGTGCGCATCTTTTGTTCTGACGAATTCTTTCATAACCTCTTTGGGGTGCTCAGCCAACAAGGCCTTGAGTTGCGCCTTGAGTGAAATTTCATTTCGCTTTGGGTGTTCCTCAGACTCTAGTTTCGTATGATACTTTGTCCCAGCTTTCATGCTCGCCAGAGGCGGCAGTACGGGCAGGCCAGCATAAACTTCGTAGAAAGTTCTGAGCTCACACCACGCGTCTGTTAGCAATTTCGACACAGATAGTCTGGGTTGAGTGACGTAGCTGCTGTTGCCATTGACGGTAGAATGATAAGCGAAAGGGCTGGGAAGATGTTTTAGTGGAGGAACGCTGAGGAGCTCATCAGGCTGAAGACCGAATGCTTTCAACACATGCGACTCGTTCTCGTTTGCCGGCTCAATCGACTTTCTCTCATGCGGTAAAAGTGCCTTCACCATCTCCCATGTTGAAGATCGATCGGACGATGGCATCTTAATAAGCAGTCGCTGTTCCTGCAGAGGTATTCTGAATCTAATTGTTCGTGCTTCATTTGAAGACGCTGACGATAAGTCCCGCCCATGTAAGACATATCTTGTGAAGGCTTGTCTGCCACCAATCGAGAGTTTGCTATAGTAATAAATGCAATATTGGCTCATCAGTATATGAGCTATATCCAAGATAGATTATGGATTGGAGCAATTGGACAAAAAGGAAAATTCCAATCTATTCTTCTCTTAGATCTTCTCTTCTAGTCGCTTCTTGATAATTGAAAAGTGGACGGTTTCCGGGATGGAGAGTCTTTCAGTGCATCTCTTTTGAGGTCATTGTTCTTAGGCTGCATGGCTCAACCGCGTAAGCGTAGAGTATGTCTAAGAGAGGTAACAGGTTTCTGCAGGAACGGGAAATTCGGTCATCGTGAAGGTCGCTAGTTTGGACCGAAATAGCTTCAATTGCATACAACAACTTTTGACTTCAAAAACCTACGGCCATTCTATTTGTTGTATCTTGGATCTTGAACAGGTGTTTCTCAAAATCGATTTATCGTGGTGAATGGCTGCTCCCTAATATGTCGAGTTGGAAGGAAAAGAGGGTGCGAAACACGAACTAGTAGAAAATATTCTAGTCATTTATCACACGGTTCTCCGTAGTTTGTCCATGCTCGTTTTCGGTCCCGTTGATGAGGGTCAATTTTGAGGGCCATCACTGGTTTTTCACAAACAAAAGTCTCGTTTCCGCAGGCGAGTCGTTTTGGATGGCAACTCAACGTGCAGCCAGCCGGCCAAACGAGGCACAAAGCTTTTTGAATATACTGATCAAGATTGTGTACTACTTTGCTGGGCTAAATTTCCGTCAGCGTCTACTCGATTGATGTATTTGCAACACATCGTTTCTGGTTTTCGAGGTTCAAAAGCTGGCAGTGTTAAATTATTTAGTGTATGCCTCTTTTCATCTTGAGGGAGTCTCTTTTCTTCTCACTCAAGCTATACTGCAGTGAAATATTGACTCTGCTTCCATTAACGTCTTTTGTCCCAGAGTCCAAATTGAGGGAGCCGTTGCGGAGTCCAGTGACATTGGGCAGGACGTTTTCAAGAACAGTCCCTGTTGAGTTATTATTGTGACCAAAGTATTCAAAGTCTTCCGAAGCCAAAGTTGCTGAAGCAAACGGAGAATGAAGTGTCTCACTAGTATTGTTCCCGCCAAATCCAAAATTCTGTGGATTGTTATAGTATTGTTGACTAATATCGGTGTTGATTGTGAGAGGTTTTGGAAACGAACAAGTATTACCTCCCCGACTCAAAGAACGTGTTCTTGTCAACAGAGGACCATTCGTCTCGGCGTCTGAAGAGGAGCCCGCAGATCCTGGGAGGTACAAGCATGCGTTTTCCCTAGTTGTGATGGAAGGGGAGGAGCTTCCTTGAGAAATTGAGCTTTTTGAAGAACTGGGAGGAGTTTGGTAGTCCATCATCATAGAATTGAAGCCAGACGAAGTGCCCGATCCAACATTGTGGGTAAGATTGGACAGAGAGCTACCCATTCTAGTCAAAAAAGCGTGAGGGACAAAGTCATTCATCAGCTGTAATGAATCAGTGGAATCGGTAAGCTCTGGATTCATACCCAAATTGCCACCAGAACGCGCGCTAGCCAAGTTACCAACATGTAGCCAGCTCGATCCCGTAAGCGAATTGTTTCTTGTTAAAGAATGCTTGCGCAAATTTAGTGAAGAGGACCGCAGTCTTGAACCAGCAAGGAGAGCCGATTGTGAAACCTGCGCCGGTTGGTTTTGTTGATAGTTTGCGGTGTTGTGCTCGTTCAACAGTAAATTGGAAAGTGACAGCTGCCTCAATCCCAGCCCGCTGTAGATGGAGTTACCTTGATTGTTGAAGTTGCTATTAGAGGCGGAGACTGCGACTTGAATTAAAGTCATGGCAGGCACAGGATTCGAAGTGCCTTTCGGCTTTGGTGTACTTTGCGCAGAGCACAAATCCAACAATCTTTTTCGGATGAGTTGCAACACTATGGGCGTGGTGGTAGCGTTCTTCAATTGTTCATGGCTCAACATGCCTTGCGCGTCGTACACTGCTTGCACAGTACCGTTGGCTGGGTCAGAGTCCCAGATGATTTTCTGTAAGGTTTCGTTGGCAACTCGAGAAGCAATGCCCAGCGGCGGAATGTACCCCAGAAACGGTGTAGTTGTCGGTTGCAGCATGATCTGAGAATAGATGTTCATGAGGAGTTGATCAAATGACGCGGTAAACGAGACGGAATAGTTGCGAATCACTTTTGCGAACAGCAGCAGCGGCTCGTCAACGTCGGTTAAAATGTCATCACTGTCATTGTCTTGTGGATGCGAGAATAAAGACAGCTCGTTTTGCAGTCCCAGGCTAGCAAAGTTAAAATACGAGTTTCGGTTTGGAAGGTCAACGGGAGTATGGAGTGTCTGCTCCACTGGTGTAAACGGAGCGTCCGGAGGTGCTTGGAATGACTTATTCAACTTAAGAGAAAGCGTCTTTTTATTCATCATCTCCCTTTATTATCTTTGTTTTTTGCTGTCTTTTGAATTATGCTGGGGTTTCTGCCAAAGTTATCTGGTGACTCGTCAACTGTCTTGGCAACGAAGGTTACTTTGGAAGATTGGGGTAAGGTGACGTAAACAAACGGACCAGGGTGTTTCTGCCTGAAGAACGAAGCGAGTAGATTCTTTTTTCTCTTTTGGCCTTCAAGTGGAGTGTTGCAAATTAAAGTTCTGAAACGAAAATAGCAATGTAAGTGAGACGTGTCTGGAGTGCTTGCTAGAGAGACGGCGAGTGAGGGGTGCTGAAATAGTGGAGTAGTTTGTGGAAAAAAAAGAAATAAAAAAAGAGATGAAATTCGACAACAGCTAGAATCGGCAGCTTAAACTGAGTAGCTGTATGTTCTTGAAATTTTCTCGAAGACGCCAGTTGCCTGAAATAAAATCTGCGAAAAAAGCTAGTTCCAGATTTCCGAAAGGGAAAATTATATAGGAATATTAATAGAACAATAAGATCGTGCTGGCACGTCGTATAACGGCAGGGGCTTGACGCGCGCCATCTTCAATCCGATTTGGGAATAATGCTCACCGTGTCTTGGCAAGACGTGTAAGCTTTTCCACGGAAAAAGAATCCCGGCGCAGACCACAAGCGGAATATTCAAGCCGCGATGAGCGAGATACGAGCGTGAAATATCACCAGCTTGATCTCATTGTCTTGAGTTTCAGAACCCTGGACGACCTTGAAATTCTGGGCGATGACATTTAGCATCTGACATGCATTTCAGCTCTCCTGCTTTTTTTGTCTTGTGTGTCGCGTGAGGCACCACTTTTTGGGGCGGATCATTGCGGCTTTTGTATGCGAGATAAGCTTTCGAGCTTTCAGGGTCCGTCGTCCGTCTGCCACTGAGCTCGAAAAAATGGCCGAGGTTCTCTATTGGCAAAGGCCGAACCTCGATGAGAACAGTCGAAGCACAAGCCCAACGCTGAAAATGCTCTCATCAATGCAAACGAATACATGCTATGCTACGATTCTCCTTCTTTCCGCAATTATTGACTCAAGAGTACCTTGCAATAACAAAGAAAGACACAATACAAGCTAGGTCAGCTCGCTGGTTTTTTCTAGTCTGAGTAGTTACGATAATCCTCTCGGGAACTCTCGCTTCAGTAGCGTAACATTGATATTATCACGACCTGGTTGCAGATGTTAAATCTTGGGCTTCCTTTTCCACTCACTCTCCTGTCACCATTTTATGTGCGGCAAGCCACCGCTTCAAAGGCTCACTATTGATCTGTTCACTCCACAAAGTCGTAGGCGAGAAAATTATGATCCCGCGCGATTTTGCAGTCGCTCAAGATTCACAACCACAAATGTCGCCTAACTGCTTTCGTTTCTTACCGAATTTACAAGACAACAAAGCTCCTACCGGCCTCTTTTCAAATGGATATCATATCACTTTACACACTGAAAAGATTCCACCAGATTCTTGTATGCTCTTCTCTATGTGATGATGATCTTGACTACATGTGTCTTTGCTTGTCCTTGGTAGGTTTGGGACGACAGAGGGCTGCAGTGATTTTGCTTCGAGCTAAAGCAGAATCTGCCACGGACCCTCCTTTCAAAATCGCTCTTCTACGCTGTCTATATGAAATCACGGGTATTACCCAATTTTCAATAGAAGAAGAGTATTGGAAAAGTTTGTGTGATTTTGACGACATGGTGTTTCACTGCCTCAAACCGCTTCCACATCTTGCTGAAAAAGCAGATCTGGACTGCATGATGAAAAGTCTTAGTTATGGAGCTTTTTTTCATCCATCTTCTTATTCTATCTCATGCTTGCGTGACAAGAAAGCTGCGGTTACTCTCGTCCAGTCCAAGATCCGTGAAACGTTACTTTTGAAGATAATTGCAGATGGCGGCTCGACAGCATATACTAGGGAAGCCCTACAGCTGGATGAAATGAAACATGCATTTGAAGAGTCTGCAAAGATGCTTGATCTAGTTTGTGTGGATTCAGAGTCTCAGGAAGACATTTTCGAGAGTTTGGAATTGGCTAAAAACATCACGGCTATTGCCTGTTACCACCATCTACTTGGCAACTCATCAAAAGCTTTTTATTACTGCACTCGAGCAATTCAATTTGTCAATACTATCCGCTTGCAGTGTGACACTTCAGACTTGAGGGGGATCCTGGATTACGAGAAGGAGACAATAGTGATGATCGCAACGCAGCACTTGCCAGTGGATTCAGACGATGCGCTTGTCGAGAGTCTTCTCAACGAGCTCATGAATCCTGAAATGCCGAGAGTAATAGCCGGCAAAAGCTCTTCCGACCCAGAGAAATCTCCTAGTTTCCACCCAGTCACCCGTGCCACCTCCTCAAGGCAAAGCCTATTTTTTGCAAGCTGCGGCAATATCCACCGTGTAATGGCACATCAAACTTCAATAAAGCTCTCTTTTATGCATCAGGAAAGAAAATACCTGGGCAAAATCCACAATCGTGAGGATGCTCTCGAAATGACGCGGAAGTATGTTTTATCGTCAGCTTTGCAACCACTAGATAATCCCTTTCTTTATCTATATTACGAGCGGGTCATCTGGTGCCTCTTGCTCTGTGGTGGCATCGATCTTCGTGTTATATGGTTGTTCATCATGGTCAGAAATTACTACTCACACAAGCGGTTTTTCTCTCTTGTTGAAAATGATCCAGACCACTTCACATCAACATGGCCTAAGTTTGAACACGGGCTCGAGATCTTAGAACAAATCTTCGACATGTGTATTGACATCATGAAGACAGTGTCTGAAGACCTTGAGCTTTTACTGCCAACTACGCTTGATTGTGATAATCAAGTGGTCATTCTCAAGAGTTATATTCATGAGCCTCGCAATCTTCAAGAAGACGATCTACAGGATATAGACATTTCGGAGATCCCGGCTCTGGCAACTATTCCAGATGCGGATTTCCGTTACTTGATGAGTTCGAGTCAAGAAATTGCCGAGATTTGGAGCTCTACGTATATAAAATGCCACGGTCCCATTCCAAACGAAATTAGACAAGTTGCTAGATATTTCGACATATGACCAGCAGACATGAGGGTGACATCTAAGGAGAAAATGCTTAACGGTGACGCACAGCTGGCGTTCTACAAGGGTACAGCCAATCGGGTAGCCACGTCAAGAGCAAAGACCAGGGTCTCAGATTGTTTATGATGATTGTCAGCCTAATTCTTGGATTTAATTTTCGTTTCTAAGAAAAGGCGAAACGATGTAGGTAATTTATTGAATGTTGCCATTTTGCGCCTGTGCGCACCTCAACTGCTCTGACGGGCTTGGTCCCGCGACAAGTCCAAGGGCAAATGCCACCAAGGGCAACTCCAGTCCGAAAACACAAAACCTAATCAAGGCAAACTTCCAGAAGCAAAGAGAGATACTTCACAAAGCAGTCTAAACCCAATCAATCAAATTCGGGTTTTGATGGACTACGAACACTTCTTTCGACCTATTGGAATCGTCTTAGACGTCGTGGGCAACTTCCACGTGCGGGTTGGAGCGGACTTCAACGAAGACGCTGGCCAGGCTCAGCAAGGCGGCATGGATACGACAAGGCTACCGGACACTTTAGAGATTCAGCATGGGAGCCAAGCGCCATTGGTACGCTTCGTGCGGGGTTTTGGGGTTGTACCGCTTCCAGTGCTAAACTACACTCTCTTGTGGAGGAGATATAGGCCATCAGACTTGCGACAAGCTTTGTTGCGTGCAAGCGAAATAACATCTTTTGCACTTAAACGAATCCTTCGTGCGGTTCTGTATGTCATGTCAATTGTTTTTTGGCTTCGATTCGTATTGATCAGCATCTCATCATGTGGAAATATGGTGACGTTTTCGCAAAGCTTCTTTGCGGACATCTTCACCTTTTCGCTCAGAAATTACCCTTCTCTTCTACCAAGGCATTACGAGTTGGTGTCGGCTCTCAAAAACGGCAACATCACCGCAGTGGGGTTCGAGAATCCTCGCCAGTTCTTGTTTGATACCGCTGCACTCAAGATCCACGCATCATGCATCGAATACAACCAGACCATCGATTGTGAGTTCATAACAGACTCCCTCATTTTCAAATTATCTGATATCTTGGTAAAGTGCTATTCGATCTGGGACTATCTTCCGTCGTTTGCTCTCACCGCTACCACTGTCGCTCTCTACATGCTATACGCTATTGGGGCACAAATTTTGAATGTCAACATTGTTGCGTTGGTGATGTTTATTACATGGAAGAGGCAGTCTCCGCTAATAAAACTCGCCATTGAGTTATTGAAAAGTGTGTGGACAGGCTCTGCCACTAACGTCATATAACCGATACTGATGAGCTCCCCATGCCCCCACACTCCGGGGCCCTCGGCTCAGCGCACGTGACCAATTCCCCGCAAAGTTCCACGGAGTAAAGATTAGACTTCCATTTCTCGTACAGAAGTCGAGATTCCATGACTTTTATATTTATTCATGAAAGCCGCTGTTTTTAAAAAGCCGTTCTTGGTTGAGACAGTCGACAAGGAGATTCCTGCAATATCCAAGCCAACAGATGTGCTCGTGAAGGTTAAGTACTCAGGTCTTTGCGGATCTGATCTTCATTATTATAGGGGACATATCCCGCTGAAGGAGAACCACATCATGGGTCACGAGTTTGTGGGAACAGTGGTGGAAAGAGGCTCCGAAATATCTGATGAGGATTTTGCAATTGGCGATAGTGTGATTTCAACGTTCACTATTCAGTGTGGTAATTGTTGGTATTGTGAGCATGGCTACTCTGGAACGTGCGATCAAACTAACACGTTTGGAAAACCAGGCTTGGAAGGTGGCCAGGCCGAATATGTTTTAGTACCGTTTGCAAAGTCAACATTAGCGAAGAAGCCGACATCTTCACAAAAGATAGACGATTCTGTTTATGTCCTCATGGCGGACATTTTCGTCACTGGGTATTTCGGGGTAAGAAAAATTATTGATCACTTCAAAAATACCGACCCGAAATCTGTGAGTGTTTTACAAATTGGAGCTGGCCCAGTGGGCCTCTGTGCAGTGAGGATCTTAAACCACTTTGGCTTCTCAAATATTGTTGTGATGGATGGGATCGAAGATAGATTGAATCACGCGAAGCATCTTGGTGCGAATGAAACGGTCAATTTCAGAAGTGAGTCAAAAAAGTTGGAATGTTTGAAAAAGTCAATGACGGAAAAGAGAGGTTTTGATGCGGTGCTAGAGATCGTCGGGTCAACGGCAGCTTTGAAAACGGCCTTTGACAATGTAAGAAGAGGTGGATTCATCAGCTCCGTTGGGATGGGGCATGATCCCTTTCCATTCAATGCCTTAGAGGCATATGTTAAGTGCATCGCAATCAGCTTTGGTAGATGTAATGCATGGTCTCTCTTTCCTGAGGCGCTTGAAGTTTTTGAGACATTGAAAGATGATTTCATCAGTCTAATCGATGTGAAATGTCCCATTGGGGAAGCAAAGGAGTTCTATGAAAAATTTGAAAAGGGCGAGGTGAAAAAAGTTGTCTTTACCTTTCCGTAGGATTATGGATATACATCAGCTCAATAAGAAACGGATGCTCCCGGAAACATTACTAGTCAAATCACCCTATGATAAACTAAGACAGGACCATTGTGACTCTATGAAAAAAGAAGTGGACGAGACAGGAATCGAACCAGTGACCTTCTGCTTGCAAGGCAGACGCGCTACCAACTACGCCACACGCCCTTCTGATGGGTCAAAAAACTTTTTGGCTAGATCTATATAATTATTTGCTGAGCATTTTTCAAGCAACACGAAACAGAAAAATTTTGGATTTGGCAACATATGAACTCATGGATCCAAAACATCATCAACTCTTTTGTAGCCTATTTCATTTGAAATACCAAACAACTAATGCTACAGGTGCCCTTTATTTTAGTGATCCCTCCAAAAAAAAGTGTTTCGAAATTGGAACGATTGCATTTCTTGCAGCTTTCCTTAAAGCTGTTTGTATCTTTTTTATATGGATCATCAAGAAAGGTAAAAAACTTGAGTGTGGACTCTTTTCATGAAAATCTCTCAAGGAGTGTTAGATCAATGTTTATTGGCTGGGCCTAGTCACCCCAAAACTCTCGATAAATACCTTTGCCGCACTTAAGTATGTTTTTTCGCGTTCAAGCTCCTTGGCTGAAACAAAACTTGCGGCAACCACTAACACTTCGGACTGGAGAAGTAATTGTATTGATCATTTGCTTCTAATCATTGAGCCACCTTGAAAGACACTTTCGGCCCAAGCTTTTGATCAATAGCAGAGTCTGAACTGTTTCACGAGAGGGCTCAGTTAGTTGTTCTTTTTGAACAAAGCTTTCGTTTCAGATGGTCTTTGGTCGCCTTTGACGAGAAAACCATCCCGCCTTTAGAAAAAATGATCTCGATACAGAAACACAGGTGGGATACAGGCTAATTTTGGTAAGCCTACAGCATCGGCTAAAACTCATATTTCTGCTTTGAAGAAAATGTTTAGTATCTTAGCTTGCTGGGGGCAGACCAAAATTGTCGCTCTCCATTTACTAAACCTTGGCAATTCACGCTCAAATATTGCAATTTACACTTCGTGGCTTAGTTAAGTTAAACCGTCCGTTTCCGCGCGTAGAGACCCTGGAGCTAATATAGCAAGTGCTATGTAGGTAAAAAAAAATGTAGATTATCAAATTGAACAAGTTTGCTTAGTAATCCACTGTACGGAAGGGATATTGCAGAACAGAACGATTAGCAACGGATAAGCTGAGAAACATGCTTGGATGTTATCATTCTGGATCAACAATCAGAGGCCTGTTTACTATTTTTCGAGAGATTTCGTTCTAAGAGAAACATCACAGTGCCGCGTGTTCCTGACAGAGTATCTCATTCACCCTTCAAGAACAAAAAACTGTATAACCATAGAAGAGCCCTTCCGCAATGGTTTCTTCAAAAGCGAGGATGGAGTCATTCTCGGCCTCCCGGCACCGGACTGAATAGACCTGCGTGCGACTTTAACAAACTAGTCGATATAATTTCGCCGGATGCATCAAGTGGAGCAAGCTTTTCTCTTAAATTCCTAGCTCGGCAAAACACGTGCTAGCATGTAAGGCAACAAGAAATCAGGGGGATAATAGAACCTCACAATAAGGCAACTTGTCCGAGTGGTTAAGGAGAAAGATTAGAAATCTTTTGGGCTCTGCCCGCGCAGGTTCGAATCCTGCAGTTGTCGGTACTTTCTTTTTGGAAATTAGTATGGGTCTTCTTTTGGCATGGAAACCAAAAGGCCTTAAGACTCTGATTGCCTATGGTGTCCCCTAACTTAAAGTTGCTACGAAGTATACCATCAGTTTATCGGGAAATTTTCTTTTTTCGCGCACTCAAGCAAAGGCTCGGGTGGAATCTATCTCGAACTAAACAAGCCAGTGGTTTTAAAGGACGATCTGATTGCCCGGTGAAAGATAATGTCTGTATGACTCGATAAGATACCCAGAACATGATGTAGCTTTGTTTGTCTTTTGGTAGCTTGTATTTCAAATTTGAGTCACAAGTTTTTCGTCCAACACAAATAATTGTGCACTTATAATCATCAGCGAGCAAACTTGGAAGCCCGGATTCTGCCCTGAACCAATGATGGCTCCTATCTCGGATTTAATTAGAGAAAACACCTACGAAAGGTGTCAAAAATAATTGTAATAAAAGCAACTGTTTTATAATATTGTTTGGAACAACGAACAAATGGAAGAGCCCGCCCTTGTTGAGTCGCTCTGAGGCAGACTTAATTTAGCGCATCTGTTATCTTTTCCCTTCCTCTCATCGTACTTCCTCTCCAGACTGAGACGCATTCACCTACATACACAGCGAGGCGCAAAACAAAGAGAAAATTAGTTCTGAAAACCTTTAGAGCCACCCCATCCAGATTCTTAGGTCGACACAGCCACTAATCTAAGACAGTATGGGAGTTCCAGCGCTTTTCAGATGGCTTTCCAAGAAGTACCCAAAAATCATATCCCCCGTGGTGGAGCATACCGCAGACGCTGAGTATGGCAAAGTGCCCCAGTACTCGGACCCAAATCCAAATGGAGAGTTGGACAATTTATACCTAGACATGAACGGTATTGTCCACCCGTGTTCCCACCCAGAGCACAAACCGGCCCCGGAGACCGAAGATGAGATGTTTTTGGATGTCTTCAAATACACAGACCGAGTGCTTATGATGGCCAGACCAAGAAAAGTGCTAGTAATTGCAGTCGATGGTGTTGCCCCTAGAGCGAAAATGAATCAGCAGCGAGCCCGTCGTTTCCGTGCCGCACAAGAAGCCAAAATTGCTAACGAAGAAAAGGAGCAACGAATCCTCGAATGCGAAGCTCGAGGCGAGTCTATTGATGACTCCATTAAAGGTAGAAGAAAATGGGACACCAATGCGATTACTCCCGGAACTCCTTTCATGGATGGACTTGCCGCAGCACTCCGTTACTGGGTGGCATACAAATTGGCATCCGACCCTGGCTGGAGAGATCTTCAGATCATCATTAGTGATGCTACTGTCCCGGGTGAAGGTGAACATAAATTGATGAGTTTCATCAGATCTCAAAGACTGGACCCTGAGTATGACCCAAACACAAAGCATTGTATTTACGGTCTAGACGCAGATCTTATTTTTTTGGGGCTTGCCACGCACGAGCCCCATTTCAGAGTTCTCAGAGAAGACGTTTTCGCTCAGGGAAACGGCCGCATGGGGGTTTCTGCACAATTACTGATGACTGCTGAGCAGAAAGAAAGGCTAGATGAGCAAGATGCTCGCAAGCCCTTTTTGTGGCTTCATGTGAATGTCCTCAGAGAATATTTGGATGTTGAATTAAAGCAAAAAACGTCTTTCTCATGGGATTTAGAGCGCGCTATCGATGACTGGGTGTTCATGTGTTTCTTCGTCGGGAATGACTTCTTGCCTCATATGCCCGCTCTCAGCGTTCGTGACAATGGCATTGACATCTTGATCGGCTGCTGGAAACAGGTGATTCCTAGACTTCGTGACTACATAACATGCGACGGAAAACTCAACATAGAAGGTGTCGAGCAATTGTTGTCCGTTTTGTCATTTAAAGAGGACGAGATCTTCAAAAAGAGACGTGAAAATGATCTTAGATACCAAAATAATGGTAGGAAAAGAAAATTCGCTGATCAGGAAGAGCAATCTTTAAAGAAAAAGTTCATGCCTACTGTTTCCCAGGGTAAAGAAAAAGCTCCTTTGACTGCTGATTTGAACATGCCATTGATGGACACTTCGGGAAAAATGGTGGATGGTTATGCTCAACTCTCAAACAAAGACATCGTGCACAACCGTGATATTATCACCAAAGCAAACATGGCAAATGCTGATGCTGCTGCGGCTCTCAAGAAGCTTTTGGACGGAAACACAGCCGAGGTTGATAACACCGGAAAATTTGAGCAGAAGGAGACCACCAGCAAGGAGCAACAGTTGGCTAGCACTACGGAAAGAAATGAAGGCTCTGAATCAGACAACGAAGGAGACAATGTGCGAACATGGGAAGCTGGCTACAGAGACAGGTATTACAAGAACAAATTCCATGTCGAAACTGAAGAGGAGATCAATCAGATCAGGAAAGATGTGGCGAGATGCTATTTGGAAGGTATATCCTGGGTGCTCTTGTATTATTATCAGGGGTGCCCTTCTTGGCAATGGTATTACCCTTATCACTATGCCCCATTTGCTGCTGATTTCACGGACATCAAAGAGGTTGTTGGGGAGCAAGGAATCCTGTTTGATTTAGGCCAACCTTTCAGACCCTATGAACAACTCATGGCGGTCTTGCCTGCTGCGTCAGGCCACACATTACCCGAAGTGTTCAGGGGCTTGATGAATGATCCACACAGTGAGATCATAGACTTTTATCCCGAAGACTTCCAAATTGATATGAATGGCGCGAAAATGAGCTGGCAAGGAATCGCTTTGTTGCCTTTCATCGATCAAAGTCGGCTTTTAACTGCAGTCCAAGCCAAATACCCTCTATTAACAGACGCAGAGACGGAGCGAAATACCAACAAATTGGCTCAATTATACATCTCGAGCGAGAACAAAAATTACAAAAGATTCAAGAATCATTTTGATGATGACAAGGAAGTGAGTTTCAAGTCAGCAGTAAGCGGTTTGGCAGGTGCAGTCAAATCGACGGGCGACTCAGCTGCTGAAGGAGAACTAGTTTCTCCATTGAAGGAGGGTGACTTGCCGAGCGTGGAAAAGTCAGCGTTTTTGCCATCGTGGTATGAATTCCCAAAGACCACGTTAGGAAAATCGATGTTGTTGAATGGCTATATCGCTCACAACAAGGTACTCAATGATATGGATAAGTACTCAATTACCAACAGGTCAAGATACAATCCAAGATTTCAAAACACGTCCGATTACGTGAATGAGGGCCCCGCTGGAAAGCAAGACTACTTGATTTTTTCTATGCGTCCGGGAGGCTACAGGGCCTTGACAGAAGGAGGACTCGCATCAAATCAAAGACCTCTGAACAGCAGTGGTCAGTACATGAATCAGAACTCCCAGCAGAATCAAAACTACCAAAGAAGAGGTGGCCAAAACTACGGCCAACATGGACAAAATTATAATCAAGGCTACAATCAAGGCTATAACAATAATTACAACAACCACAACGCCTACAACGGTGGTAACAACTACAACAACAACTATTCGGGCAACTACAATAATGGCTACAACACCAACAACGGGTACAATCACAGCCGGTATAATAACAACGGGTACAACAGCAATGGCTACAACAATGATTACAATGGCAACAACAATTACAGCAGACAGTATGGTGGACAACAGAATTCTCAGAGGAACGAATACTACAGCAACCACCGTAATCAAGGTCAGTATAGCCAGGGCCACAGGCAAAATTATCTTCCGCCTAGGAGATAGATCCGATTGATGAACTCGCATGTGGAGGTTCGTATGTCACACCCAACAGGTTAGTCGCGACGGGCCACAGTTGTGTGGATAAGACCCATTCAGTTATCCTGCATGTCAAACAGATAGAATAAATCTGATATATATGGGCTGAAATGAGGTGTTTAAGGGCAACATGATTTCTCTCTTTTATGAGCTGTCAACCAGAACTCGAGCGGATTTGATCGAAGAGAACGGAGTAGCCCGTGCACAGCTAACGCGTGAGGAAGGCCCAATTCCAAGCAACTATCCTTTTATCAACAGAGACAACGTGGCTTTACACCAGAATGATGTGTATGTGTTGGACTCCACCAAATCAGGGCTGGAGCTTCGAACGAGAAATACTGGATTCTACGCAAGGGTTCTTGAGCCTTTATTTGATGACCTTTTCAAAGTCAAGCACACTTATCATGCAACTACGTCATCCACTTCGATAGAGGAGTTTTCCTCGACTTTAGAGAGCAGTGGCAGGCCGATCTCGATGATAATTATTGCTGGTGACACTTCCATCAGTGAATTTGTAAACTCACTATCAAAGGAACGCACAGGCGAGATCAAAATATTTGTCGTGCCTGCTGGCACTGGCAACTCTCTCGCGCTTTCGCTTGGTATCACTGATGAGGCAAAAGCAGCACAAAGGCTTTTTCTTCATACCGATAAGAATGCGTCGCCATTCCATTTGTACCAAATTAAATTTCCAGAGGGCTCTTTTCTTCTTGAGAATACGGGTCGCCGCCAGCCTATTCCAAAGTCCTTTCTATTTGTTGTTGTTGCCTCGTGGGCCTTCCATGCCTCATTGGTAGCCGATAGTGATACGGAGGAAATGAGAAAGCACGGTATAGGCAGATTTAAAGTGGCCGCTCATGAAAATTTGAGTAGGCGCCAAGAGTATAATGGTGTGGTGACGATCAATGGCAACGATGGCTTGAAAACTACTCACAAGGGTCCATTTGCATATCTTGTGATAACGCCCTCTCAGAGATTTGAGCCAGGTTTCACTATTCTGCCAAAAGGTGACATATTCAATTCCGATCTTTATGTAGTCGGTTTTCAAACGGAGAACGATGAGAGCTATATAATAGACATAATGAAGAAGGTGTACGAAGGTGGGCTTCACACGGTTGATGAAAGAGTATTTTATGATGAGGTGAACAGTCAGCTGACGATCAATTTGGTCTTGGGCCACAATGAATCTTTGGATAAAAGACGTTTTTGCATCGACGGCGCAGTAGTGATTGTGCCTGACAAAGAGGGAACTGTTATAACAGTCGGTTATCACGGTAGCAAGGTTTACGGATGGGACCTTGTCATTATCAGCTGATTGAAATGAAGGATTCAGGGAAAGAACATTTCATTCTTGCGACGCCTCTGGCGTACATCACTGAACCCCAATCCCCCCCCCCCCCCCCTGGTCCCATGAATCGGCATTTGGAGATGTAAATATACAAGTTTGAATTAATTAACATATGTGAAATACTTAGCAATCTGCACCAATGCCAAGCTTTGCAAAGATCCAGGCCTCATTTTTATGGTGGCGATGGGAAATCCCTGCCCGAAATGACATATTAGTCTCTCGACCTTTTGAAGTTTACGCTTGATGGATTGCCCTGAGAGAATGGTCTTTTCTTGTTCACATTTTCTTCATTGCTCTCATTGCTGGATGGTTGACCGGACGTCTCCTCGGCGGACGGCTCCCCGGTTTTCGCCGGAATCGAGCTCGAGCCAATTTGAGTGAACGGGTGACTCAGCTGACGATGATCTTGATTTCCCTTCGCCTGCAGCATGGGTTTCGGCTGCAAGGCTTTTTGATTTTCGTCATTCGGTTTCGATGAAGGAACCCCCTCCATTTCTCTTTCGAATTTCTCGAGCTTCCTCTTCAAGACTTTGAGTTTGAATTCATATTTCGTACCAATGGCCTTCTCTGTGCTTGTCTTCTGATCAGCCAACTTTTTCTCAAAACTTTGGTTAAGAGCACTAATTTTAGATTCATATTCCTTCTTGAGGCGCTCTTGGACCTCACCAAGATCCTGTTTGAGATGTTGCTTTTTCGTCTTCAGGAGGCGTTCTTGAACTCTTTGCTCCACAACTTTATCCATATCCTTTTCAAATTTGGTCTTCAAATCAGATGTCACCTTGTCCAATTTCTGCCTCCATTCGCCCTCAAGTTTTTCCTTAACTTGCGCGTCAGAACTGTCAGCAGAAGCAGAAGCAGAAGCGCTTGCCGTGGCGTCAGCCAATTTGGCTTGAAATACTGCGTTGGCTTCAGCTTTTTGCTTCTCGTATTCATTTTTCAAGCCGGTGATTTCCTCTGTAAACTTCTTTTCAATACTGGCTCTCTCTGCCTCAGACTGCTTCAATTGGGCTGTGAGAGCGGATGATTGATCATCATTTTCGCTGCTCGACTTCAACCTGGAAAGCTCATCCAGTTTCATCTCAACTTCCAGCTTCATCTCGTTTAACTGCTTCTCCAACTCTTTGTTCTTACTTCGATGATTAGTGAGCTTGGCAAGGAACTCGCTCTTGAGTTTTTCGAACCTCTGCCTTAACTTCTCGAGTTCCTCATTGTTGTTGGACTGATTTTTCAAACGATCGTTTTCCTCCCGTAGAAGTTTTAATTCTTGAGCTTGAACTTCAGCTTGTGTATTGATATCCTGAACAGAAACTCTCTCAGAAAGGGAGTCAATTTTCGATTGTAATTCGCTAATTTTATCAAGACAAGAGTGATTTTCTGTTCTCAAAGTACTATTACTTTCCCGCAAAATGTTCAACTGGTCCAATTGCTCCATGAGACGAGCATGATCTTTGTTTGTATCCTCGAGCTCCAATTTGACTGATTGCAACCGAGTCATCTGAGATTTGGAGGCTTTCAATTCAGCAGTGACGCTCTCGAGTTGAGCTTTGAGCTGGGCGACCTGATCAGATGCCATTGCAGCTTTAGAGTCAGCCGAGTCTTTTTCAGCGCGCAAATAGCTTATGACTTGCCTGAAGTTGTCACTAGATTGAGGATCTTCGCTTTCTGCAAATGGCTTCTGAAGTTCAATTTGAGTCAAGGCAAGATCGTATTGATATTGTAAATCTCTAAGCTTCATTTGGGCACTTTGTAATTCTTCGTTCTGTCCTGAAAGATACTCGCTCAATTGCTCTTCTTTGACTTTCAATTCTGCCTCTGTTTTTTCAAGCTTTTGTGTTATTGCCTTTAATTGATCGCTGTGTTCAGCAATAATTTGTTTTTGTTGAGTAAGTTGCAAGTTCAACAGTTCTGATTCGATCGCCTTCACCTCATAGCGCTTTTGAAGTTCATCGGAGACGGAAATTTGATTGTTCAAGTCTTGACTCATGGATGAAAGCTTCTTTTCATAGTCTGCCTTCATTTCATCGTATGATTCCGCCTTTAATGAATGTTCTTGCAATCTTGTCTGCAAATTCTGAAGTTTAGAAGAGGTTTCTAACTCATGCAGATGTAACTGATTTTCAAGATTTTCAATGTGTTCTCTCTGAAGCTTTGCCTCCCTAAGAAGGTTTAGTTTCTCGTCTTCCATCGAGCTAATTTTACCACTGGTGGCTTCTCTGAACTCATCAAATGATTCGGTTGCTTTCATGAGGGCATCTTCTGCTGACTTCGCTATGAAGCTAAACTCAGAAACCTGGGCCTCCGCTACCTTCAACGCTTCTTTGAGATCGTTATACTCTGATGCTAAAATAGGTGAGCTGTCATCAACTGAGGAATTGGCCGGTGCGAGAGAAATTTTGTGAACATTTGAGATTTTGTGACCACTCAATGTCGACTCTTTTTTGAGATTGTCGATGAGAACTTGCTTTTCGGCGATTTTACTTCGCGCATCCAACAATTTTTGACTAAGCTCATTGACTTGCTCTAATTTTGCATTTTGGGCCCTTAGAGCCATGTCTGATTGACTCGATAAAATCAGAATCCTATCCTCTTTTTCGTTTATTTTGTCTTGCAAAGCCTGATAGTTCTCCACACTTTGCGACAATTTTTTTGAAAGTTCCGCGCTTGAAAGCTCTCTTTCCTTGAGAAGAGCTTGTAAATTGAAAACAAAAGAACTGAGTTGGTCTTTGTCTGTCTTCAAGCGTTGTATCTCGTCTATCAATGAGCTTTGGAGGCTTGTCCAAACCTCCTTTTCAGTTTGAAGATTGTTTTGTACCGCCATAGACGTTGACAAGTGACGTTCAGCATCCCTCAATTCATTAGACTTTGTCACAAGGAGATCTTCCTGTTTCGCAGCTTGGTTTTTCCAAAATATGGTTTCATTCTGGGATTGCTTAATTTCCTTCCTTGCATTCTCGAGAAGCTTCTTTGAGTTTTCCAATCTGCTCTCTGAGAGTTCAGCTGAATGCTTTGCTGCAGTTGCCCTGGCTTTCAAATCTTCATTTGTCGTTTTCGACTCAATTAGACGATCATTGAGAACTCTGAGATTCGCTTCTGATTGAGATTGCATTTCCTTGAGAGTTTTCTGAACTTCCTGCAATTTCAATTTCAAGTCGGTATTAGCTTCTTGAAGTACTCTGAGATCAACTTTATTATCATCCAAAGTCACAGACCCACCGTTGAGCGACTTCATCAAATCTCTCTCCTTTGAGACAGCGTTGTACTTCAAAGTGATGCTTTCCAATTCACTCTGAAGTGTCAAGATTGCTTCCTTCGCCTCCTCAACAGCGGCAGCTTCAAATCCGTTTGGCTCCGTGTCTTTTTCTTCGAGTTGCTTACCAAGCAGTCTGACAGCGATGGTCAACTCCTCGTTTTTTTTTTGGAGTTCAACAATACTGGCAAAGCATACCAACCTTTCAGTTATTAATAGATCCGTATCAGATTCGTCATGCTTACCTCTGTTCCCGCTCTTTTCGAGAATTTGATCGATGACCTTCTTCTCGTGCGAGCTCAAAGGATTCTCGTTTCCTTCACGGATCTTGGAATGTATAAGATAGAAACATAACTGTCTTCCCAAATCTTTGGTCAATTGCTTAATGGACAGAATTTCAAGCTCATGAGATGCTAGCCTTGTTCTCAACCTGATGCACTCTTTCTCGCTCTCAATTTTTTCAATCCGAATCGACTCCATTTTCGCTAGCACATCTTTAAGAGTTTCTTCATAGTACAGAATCTGATTTCTGTAGTTTGCAATAGCAGGCTTCTTAGACTCCAACTCGGCTATGAAATGTTGTAATTGAGACGCGAGCTTTTCTTTTTGAGATTTCTCCAAGATCAACTCCTTTTTGATATGGTTGAATTCTGTATAGAGTGTTGAAAGAGATATTCCCAGGCTACTCTCTTGTAAGATTAGTTCAGCTGATGGCGCTAACTTTGGAAGTTTCGTCTCCTTATGCAATTCTGAGTCTAGTGCCTCCTCTGCCCGTCTGAGTCTCTCTTCCACCAGAGCAATCTCGTCTTCTTTTTCATTGAGTTCGCGCTGCAATGAAACAACTGAGTCTGCTGTTGATGATTTAAGATCGTCTGCGTAAGACTCTAATTGCGCGATTCTGTCATTCTTCTCTTGAAGCTGTACATTGAGAAGCTCGATCGTTTCTTCTTTGAAATCTGACTCCTTGGCAAATCGAGAGCTCAGAACCTCAAGTTTAGTCTCCAAATCGGATTTGAGATAGCTCATTTTTTCGTATCTTGCCTGAAGTTCTTTCACTTGTCCCAGCAAGCTATCCTTAAGAGTAATCAAAGTTTCATTTTGAGTCATCAAGGACGAAATTTTGGTAGAGCCTGTCAAAGAGTCAGAATCGTGCCTTTTAATAAGATCCGTGTACTTGTCTTGGACAGATTTTAGTTGAGATTCATACCAGTCCTTTTGATTTTTCGTGTAAGAGAGCTCGTTGGTTATCTTATTTAACTCAAGCTTAAGTGAGAAGTTCAGGTTAGTATAGTCGTTCAACTCACGTGTAAGCTCACTTATCTTTTGCCCTTGCTCAGCATTTGAACGCGTAAGTGCACTTAACTCCTCATTAAGCTGCGCAAGATCATGTTCTCTTGAAGTATTCCCGCTTTTTGACTCTTGAATTAAATTCTCCAATTCCTGGACTTTTTCCAATAAAATGGAGTTCTCAGATCTCAATTCAACAATCACGCCATTCTTTTTCAGTAAGTCCAGGGCACTCGTTTCATTTTCGTTGAGAAGATTTCTGTTTGTGTTGGCTAGTTTTTCCAACTTCATTTGTAATTGATCATACTTCTTCAGCTGCACTTGATTCATTTGCTCCTGATTGAGCTTGAAAAATGAAAGCTCACACTGAAGCCCCAGAAACTTTTGCGCGCGTTGAGCCACTTTCGCTATAAATTCATTATCTCCAGACAATAGACTTTGAGGATCAACATCTAGGAAAGCGGCAGCAGCTTCTATCTCAGCAAACTTGGCCGAGCCAGTCTGAGCGTTATGTTGGGAGGGACCTGCAGCGTTAGCAAACGTATCATTTGCGGTGCCATCAAAGGCATCTTCCTCTGCCTCCGCTAGATCTCCGAGCTGCATGCTGTTGTGAGTTTGAACTGGTGAACTTTTAAAAGGGCCACGTGACTGCGTGTCATCCTTGGCGACGCCAAAACTCTTCGGTGTGATTATGTGTTCAATATCTTTAAGTGGCGGGAGCAGTTTCAGAGGCGTGGCAAAAGAACGCAAGGATGTCAGATGTATGTTGGAAACGGAAGAATTGGCTTCTTGCTCGTGACGTTCATCAGCCACGTGGTTTGTTTCCATAGAGTCAGTAGCTTCGGGTTCAAGCGCCTCAAAATTATCAGAAACAGCTGGTGAAGCTTGCAGAGGCTCGTTTATATTCGTAGGCTCAATGGCGTCAGAGTTTTGACCCAAAGGCGCTGGCGAATCTCCTGGAACCAGGTGCTCGTCAGCCTGCAATGCATTGACATCATGAGGCGGTTGTTCTGACATGTCTGTGTTTTCTGGTGAAGCAGATTTCTGAGACCCCGGTGACAATGCCTTCTTGGGCAGCAAATTGGGATCCATAAGGACGTGAATTTCTCAAATTACCACCGACTGCTGTTGATGCTCAATTCTACTGCTGGTTTGAGGGCGTCTTTGAAAGACGCCATAAAGACACCCGTGCACCGTGGATCTCCTTTTCGCAGGCTGCGAAAAGATTCAAGGCCAATTCCGACCACGCGAATCCAGCACTAAAAGGGGACCATCTGTTGTTATTTGACTCACGTTTAAAGATGGCTAGACGCTGATGATGAATACATCGTACACATCCACCTGAAGTCTGAGTATCGCAGGATCCTCACGCTCAATTCGAGCTGAAACCATGTCAAGAATTTTTGTTGTTTGTTGACGGTGACTGGCTCGAGGGAATAAGTGCTATTTGACTCAGCCAACTACGCGAAAACCGTAGTTATGTTCCTGGGCACAGCAAAGGAGATGAAGGTTGAATCGCGGACGAGAAGATCATGGAGTTCAGGTGACGTGAAATTCAATCAAGTCTGGAGTTCCGTATAGTCCCAGCCGTCGCTGGCTTTCCATGGCGCTGACGCTTTGGTTCCTCCATCATGGCGCCATTCTACAGAAGATCAAATGCTTTCACTCCCGGCTGGCTCGGAGTTGAATTCTATGTTTCGCGGGGATCCAGGCGTTGCAGCGTCTAGACGTACGCGGAATTCGAGTGCTGGCACTGCGCTGAAGACTAGAGCATGAATACACCCGAACACCTGAGGTTATCGTCACTTCAGATACAGTGCGATAAGCTTGGCCATGTGTTTTGCTGAGGATGGCTCTGTGTCAATAGCATTACGAGAATGTCTCACCTGCAGCAATCCAGTCTGTGGAAAGCACACAAGGCTTTTTCTTTTTGATTTTGTAACAGTTCGCATGCAAAGCGATTAGAGAATTTTGTCCCCCTTCTGTTTCTCGGATGTGCCTTGGTAGCACTGGTCGAGCCGGGCGAGATGTGCGGATAGGGCTTGTGCCCTAAAGGCGAACTCACAACACCGGGTGTTGCAACCTCCGTGCACCTGAAAAAGTCTTCCGCGAGGCCTTCACCAAAATTTCTCACCATCTATAATCCAACTCTTTTTCACTAATCCACAGCCATGATTGAGCCATCGTTGAAAGCTTTAGCTTCCAAGTATAACTGTGAGAAGTCTATCTGCCGTAAATGTTACGCTAGATTGCCACCAAGAGCCACCAACTGCAGAAAGAGAAAGTGTGGTCACACCAACCAATTGAGACCAAAGAAGAAGTTGAAGTAATCCGTGGGCCTTCAATTGTGTGTGCCTATTGTGTGGAAGCATATCTGTGTCATAGAGCACATGTTCAGGTTATGGTTATTTAGCTTACGTTAATACACTTTCTTACGACAAATGTTGTAGAGTGTTGAGCATGTGTTATTTTGGATAGTTTGGGTTTTGCATGGTTCTTGAAGGGGCTCATCAACTGCGAGAAATGGATCATTTGTTCATCATAAAGCGGCTCCTGGATGAGAAACAAATTCGACCGTGCGTTCCCTGTTGTCCGCAGCAATGCCAACTGTAGAGATGATGAGTAACATGTTTGCATGTTTGCCACGGCACCTTGGCTAGATTGCTGGTTTGTGCGTCCTTTTAAGAGACTGTTTTCTTGAGGAGAACTGGCAAATTACTCATGTGCTCTATTATCATGAAGCATCCAAGGTTGGTTCATGTCATACGAAAGAAGGTGTGCTGAACAGTTTGAGGATGATTTCCAATCTGTCGTCGCTTAGTAGGATAAGCCGAAATACACCATTTTCCTTATTGTAGATGTAAATTCAAACACCACAAAGGCCATGTTAAGAATACTATCAAGATGTCAAAAACATTGCTTTGTGGAAGAATTTTGTCTCTAGAGACTCGCGTGTGCTCCGATATCACGCGTCCGCACCCGGGGAAGTCCTGGCCACGTCGTCATCTACGCCTGCTCACTTAGCCTCTGCTCGAAGCCTGAATTCTGGAAGGACTGTGTCAAGGACACTTAGATCAGAAGGCACACAGTATCTCCTATACAAGCAAAAAAAGACAACTCTTTAATTTCCGGTGACTTTCGCAGTCATTCTGCTTCATCCGGTGTGTCCGCACTGGGCCCACCGCTCGCAGAAAAGATTCTACAGACGGGCATTCCGCTCGAACGTGCGCGGGTGGAAATAGCGGACGTTCGCCACGCGAGGTGCTCAAGAGGCCCTCATATGTGCCGAAGTCAATTGAACCATAAACAGACACGACACCGTGAGGCTCTGTCTTAGAGAATAAAAATGAGACTTCATGGAGAGAAGCAAAAAGCGAAAGCTGGTGGTTCTCGTGATTGTTTTTATCTCCCTTTTTCAAGTGTTGCAAGGAGTTCTTAAACCGGCCCAATCTGGCAGTCGCTCCCCGGGCAGATTGCGGAACGTTCTCCGAGCAGGGCCCCCTGCCTCCTATATCTCGAGACGGGTCAATTGTGCTGTACCGCTTTGATGCTCGTCTTTGTGTTTGCCAAAAAAGCACGTTGATCAGGAGCCCAGAAGGTCGTTTATTAACGTGTTAAGCCCCCAAATTGGGGTTTCTGGTGTATGGTTCTTTTTTGTTGATCTTCTCGTAGACACAGCTCTTTTAGGCTAGGACTCGCTTCGCGGCATGGTCACGGCCGTGTTCTTTTACGCACCGAAACTTGCGTCTGCGAATTGCCCTGTGGAAGTGCTCATGAAAGGCCCTGTCTAAATTACCTTAATTCTGCAAGACTTCCTTGCCGCGTGGTTTTTTGTACAGAAGCAAAAGAACCAGGAGTACTTATAGAAAGCAAATGGAATACGCTTACCCGAATATGTTTTACAGAATCACGTGCGCTTTAAGTTTCGGGCATTGCAGTCAAACTCTCGAGGCTCTGCGTAATATTGCCTCAAGGATCTTAGGGCTCAGTGTCTCGCGCTGGTGGCCTGTGTTTTTTTTTAAGCGAGAATGACGCAAAAAAAAAGATCTTCCTCAGCCATAATTCCGTGGGCCGCCCTCACCCATTCACTCGCTCGCACGCATTTTTTCCCGTGCCACCCTGGTCTCTCAACTCGATCATTTTGAAGCAAACGTACCGGAGCCAAGGTTGTCGAAACCCCTATTAGCATCTCGTGATACTCGGCCCGCCAATATTCAATAAGGTCACGGTCTTTCCCGGGTTCAATTCGCTTCCCCCTTTCCTTTTCCCCCAGACATCATAAAGGAGCACCATTACAAATCACTTGCGCACACGCTAGAGCCCCCCACCCCCGTGCCCAACATACTATTCCTTTCCCAAGTCATATATCTTTCCGGGGAAGGTATATACTATGAACAACGAACTCTTGGACCAGACATTCATCGTGGGCCGCAACCAGGCATCTTCTCCTCGAATTGTTGGTAGTAACTTCATCAATCAAAATACATCATCAGTCCTGGCGGATCAAAAATTCTCTCCGAAGCCTTACTTACTGAACCCGGACCCAGGCCTCCCCACTCAAAAACGCCAGAATAGCATGTCGGCACACGCAAACAATCCATCTAGCAAAAGATCACATAATCCGCTTCAAATGCAACTACCTTTACAGAGCAACGTCCCGGGCGCTCAGAATTATGCCAACACGACGTCGGCGGCCAGATTAAACTCGGCTCCAGCTCGCCTATCCGTGCGTAAGGGGTCGCAGTTCGCCTCTCCCGTAGCTCTGCAAAATCCGCTCAACGTGAAAACTCCGACGCCGTCCTCAAATTACGACGTTCCCTCTAGTCCCAACGGAACCTACGCATCCGCACAAAATATATCTGATCTGTCAGCGTCTAGCCCCGTGGTGGACCTGAACAACACTGCCCAATCTCAACCGACAGGTGACCAGCAGGCTCATCTACAGCATCGCCTGTCCATACAACTTCCTTCCTCCGCTACACCGCAACAGCGTGCAATGTCCGATGAGGAACAGCAGTTAGCAAATAAGTTGAAGGAGACTTATAAGAATATCGTCAATTTTGAGGAAGTGGTCCAGAAAGGATGCATTGAATTGACCATCAAAATTAATCACAGCAATTTGACAGGTGCCAATCCCCTGATGTATGGTCGAGCTTTCCCTGATACAACCTCGCATGTGATAAACACACCATCCACCACTGAACTATCTAACGACTTGTGGACCATTTATCACCATAACATCACTCTTCTCAACAACTACCATGACTTTCTCATCACGGCTTTAAAGCCCACAGCTAACACCACCCAGTTCAAGACAGGCAGAAACATCGTTGACCTATACAAGATACCAAGGCGTATGTGGGTATATGGCATCGTCGGATACTTGGAGGTCTTGAAAAACATGATGAGCATATTTCAGGATCATGAAATCTTTCTGTGTTTCATCGCATACTGCTTCAGTGTTGTTTCAAATCTAACCGACCCTGCTTTGGAAATGGAGGGCTGGTGGTGCGAGAAGCTAGGCGACTTATCCAGAATGGCTATCGCTCTATATTCGTCCAGATTTATTGACTGGAAAGTCAGCGCAGAGTATTGGTACGCCGTCTCCATGAAAACCATGTACGGGCATGGAAAAATTTATTATCATATGTGCACTGTCCAGCAAGATAACTTGGATGCGCTTGTAAATATAGGCAAGTCTGTTAATTGTCGTGACCCTTTTGTTCCAACGCAACAATATCTTAGGTTGGTTGTCGAGAATATTTGCACTCAACGCAATATTCTATCCCTTCTCGAGCTTCCGATTATCGATTTCATCAAAATACACAAAGTACTCATGAGTATATACCCGGGTCAAAGTCGAAGCTCCAGCAACCCAGATGCATCACAGCCAATCGAGAACATTCATGACGCTCAACTACAGTACGGGATAGATTTGGTCACTAGATATGGAATCACATTTGGCTGTGATTCTCAAGGCTTTAACTTTTTCACGAGAACATTCTGTCTCCCCGGTGGATCTCAGAATAGATACGACTCAGACCCTTTCAATCTGTTCCTTCAGCAACAGCAAGAACAAGATCAAAATGCCAACACTTTAGATACAATTGAGAAAATGAATTTTTGGTTTAACAAAGGCGCGCTGTTTGCACTTTCCAATATCAATCATTTAATCGGATTTGGCGATCCGAAAAATCCATTTGCAAAACTCTTTCAACTTCCAGAGGCTTTAAGGGAACGTAAAGACAAGAAAGAAAGAAAAAAAAGATCGAAATCTCAGGGTGCGCCAGAAGATGGCTTGGACGACGTACCTTCGGTGTTGAACGCAAATGCAGCTGGCGGTGATAGCCCTCTTCTTCTTTCTTCTGACTTATCAGTCGTCGACTGGTTCTTGTGTCTCTCCCACATAAACAAATCTGTGTTGGAGTTGTCTTTCAGAATTTTAAACTATTATCTCATTGGACCCAAACAAGCTTCGACGTGTCATATCATAGTATGGCTTTATTTTCTTATTGCAGTTGGTGAAGCTACAGAGAGATTGCCGAACTCGAAAAGTATGTTTCTTTGGCTATTTCGCAAGTTCTTTCCTTGGGAGGCCCTTATCAACTACCTTAACACATTGATGACGGTTGCCACGAACAATCATGACTTAAATGCATTATGTTGCGAGTATCTCGTTAACCACCCTGATTATATCGATCACTTTAATCAGCTGGAAATCTTGCCCGAAGTTTGGAAATGCTGGGGCACTCTTTGGTTTGATGTTATCTGCCCAAAGCAGGACTATAATGACCTCGAATCGGCTGGTATACTTAATTATGACTTGTTCGACATTCCGAACTGTGGAACCTCTCCAGCCATCAATATCACTAATCAAGGCCCACAGGAAAGAAGTAAGAAGAAAGATCAGCAGGAACTCGATAACGATAAAAGACTTGTCAGAATTATTCTTTTGGCTAGACATCTTGCGGATAAGTTTGATTTTGGTCTTTTGAGAACTGCAGACGGTTTCAAGTTTGATCAAACTATTTACAAAGAAACAGAAAACAATGATCTAATAAGATCGGCGGCATCAGAAAACGCAATAGGTGTCTTTCATTTTATACGAGATGTCATGTATTCAGATGGAAGACTTACTCAAAACGATTTTATCACCCCCATCGCACCAGACAATCTCGTTGACTCTGCAAAAATGAGTGTGCTTAGCCCACAAAGAACAGATGAGCAATGGTTCAAGTTTGATTTCAAAGAAACTTGGACCCAAAATGATGATGTTTTTTTAATTGACAGAAAGCCTGACGACGAAGAATTGGAGGGGTGTGCAGACTCAGAAATAGACGAAGAGCACTCCGAATTCAGTCAACAAGTCCGTCCAAGAGCAACCAGCAACTATTTGGGTAACTTTTTACAACAGCAGGATAGTCCTGGAAACGTGCTACCACTCCACGGTAATGAGGCAGGTATGTTTGACGAATTTTACAACGCAATTAACTCGCAATACTTGACTCCACTAAGTAGAGCAGATCTTCAAATCGAAGGAGATTTGGGTGATCGGATGGATAGTGCTCTTACCTATATCACTTTGGACACCAACATTTGGTTGAAACATTGCGGTAAAATTTTCAAATGCGTTCGCAGCAAAGTGCTCAAAGTTCTGATTCCATTAATCGTGTTTCAAGAATTGAGGTCTTTGAGGAAGTCAGCTGAAGCAACCATCGCGGACGCAGCGACGAGATCTGTCATAATAATCCGAGAGTTGTATTTAGCAAGAGAAATCTTGCCTATGAGATTTGATGGAACTGTCGCAAGCGACATAAATGAAACGACGGAATTTGAGAATAATGCAAACTGGATGAGCAATGTGGACCTGACCATGCTAAACGTGGTGAATGAGCACGATGAGATCAGCAAAAAGCTTTTGAAGGGATCGAATGTACCTATCAACGGCCCAAAGCCCATTGTCTTAGACAGCAAGAGTGCAAAGCTTTTCCGGTATTGCATTTTAATCACCGATGATCGAAACATGAGATTAAGAGCAAAAACCTCAGGACTCACGAGCTTCCAGAGCAAGTGGCTCTTTGGTCAATTGGAAAACCTTCACTCCGATAAGTGTATAGATTAAATCAATATAGCATGCAAGCTCTGTTGTCTAATGGGGACAGACTTGTTGGACGATACAACACAATCCAATGCTAATGTATAAAATCTCGAGCCAATCTCCGAGCTCAATGAATTCTCAGCGGACTTCTCTACTTGCTTAAATTTGGATTTGGTGATAGCCCTTACAATTTCCTGAGCCACAATAAAAGGCAAATTCATAAAACAGAACTAAATATACATGCAAGATATGATGCGAACAAAAGTGTGTCCAGAAACCGGCCGAGTCTTCATTCAAAAGCCGTTCTATAAAAGCCAGCCCATTATTTTGCTCCAGCGAGTTTCGGATTTGCCTTCTGCTTCCATCTCGGCATAGTAACGATACTCGTGCTCTTCGATGTCATCGAGACCACTCTGAAGATCAGCATCCTCGGGCTTGATGTACTTTGATCTCTTGATGACTTTCCAAAGAATGTATACTGCGAGAGAAATGAAGATCATGACGTAGTTGTACAAGAACTTGTCAACAGACCACATACCTGGCAAGAAGCAGGTGTAGCCCAAAATCCCAACGACCATCAATAAAAAGAACGTTGCAATCATGGCGGTGTAAGGTTGGAACCACGATGTGTACGTGAACTGTGCTCTGTCAATGCCTTGGACTTTACAAGCTCTGTAGAAATGCAAGTAGGTGATACCCATGAAAAAGTAGTTAAGCAATTGCGAGCCGGTGCACAAGGACACCATATAATCCAAGACTTTCTTACCCGAGTCGCCCAATTGCAACAACGATAAGAAAGAGAAGCAGACAGAAACTGCAATACAGTAAAGCGGCACACCATTATTGGTACACTTGCTGAAAAATCTTGGCACGAAGCCCTTCACGGAAAGCGCATATAAAGTTCTTGAAGAGCAGTAGGTGTACGAGTTTCCCGCCGAGAAAGCTGAGGACAAGACAAGAGCATTGACAATATGCGGAAGCACCTGGATGTTCATATTTTGCATAGCGACCACGTATGGAGAAGAAGCTGCGTTAGAAGATTCGGCAGTCAACAACAAGTACGTGGGGTCGTTGTATGCAATCAATATACCGACAGACAAAGCTCCCCCGATAAAGAAGATTACCAAACGGTACAACACGGTTCGGAACGCAGTTGCCATGTTTTTTCTTGGGTTCTTTGCCTCACCAGCGGTCATGGAGAGGTACTCTGAGGACACAACAGTGAAACTGGCTGAAAACAAACCAGCCAAAAATCCCTGGAAACGACCAACAGCGCCTGTTCCTATATGTTCCGCGATGGGGCCACCTTCAGCTTTCCAGTATCTGAAGCCAAAAGCGTCGTGCTGAGGATTGCCTCCACACATTGTGATGAGAGTGAAGAACAAGAGCCCGATACACAAGATCAATTTACCGAGAGACAACCAAAACTCGGTCTCGCCATAAAGCCTCACGGCAAAGATATTTATGGCAGCATAGATCACAATCTGGATAACAAGCGTGATTGCCGGCGAGTAATCGTCTCTCCAAAAATGGACCATGCCATTGACTGCAGTAATCTCGAACGGAATGTACAAGCTCTGCATCAACCAAAAATTGACCGAGGCAGCACACTCAAATGCAGGATCGACAACTCTGCCAGCCATAGATAAAAATGGAGAGTCCACGGGTAAGTAGCAGACCATCTCACCAACAGAGACCGTCAACATCAAAATCACACCTGTCCAAAAGGAATAGGATAACAAAAGACCCAATGGCCCGGCGTTGACCAAACCACTGGATCCGATGGTAATGAATAGTCCCGTGCCTATACTCCCACCGATGGCGATAAGGTTGATGTGTCTGCTCTCTAAAGATCTTTTCGTGTGTCCATTGGGGTTGCTTTTCTTTTCTGAATAGGACGACTGTACGTCATTGGAGTCGTCAGCTCCGTACGTGTCGGTGACTTTAAGCGGAAAGTCCTGCGATTTCTTTTCTTCTTGCTGCGACATGATCCTTAGTGGTGATGGAAGAATATAAAAGGACCGAAAAAATCTTGTCCTCAATTATTGAAAAAGCCTCGATGGTCAAAAGTGTGGCAGTCGAAGGCGCGGGCTTGAGCTGGTCAGCCTTATCTGATATCAAATCCAGTAAAGATAAGATAGGTAGAAATTGTCCCTAAACGGAAGAGTATTCCAGGGCCGTAACTAGATAATGCAAATGAAGCGCGTGGAAAAAGAGTGGAGGAGCCGCGTGGGGGGGGGGGGTCGAGAGGAGGCGGAGGTATCAAAGGCCTTGAATTTTGCAGGAGAGTGGGCAAGGTATTCTTTTGATGATGTAGAAGAAGGATGACCTAAATGGAGAAAAATTTTTCTTTGCAAAAAGTCAAATTTTACGAGATTTTGCTTTCGACCGCCTTTTTGTCTGTTTTATACCCCAGACAGGCATTTTATGTACAAGAAAAATTTTCGACTTATTATATGCGAATGAACTACCAGTGGTGCAATTCTGCATCACCACCTGCAGTCTACGTCATCCCTGTTGTATTTCTTTTTTCCCAAAAGGCCGTTCCTGCACACATGCGTTTCCGTTCTTGGCGTGGCCCAGATGTCCTCGGCACACTCCACTAGCCGAAAATAAGCCAAGAACTTAACCCCAGTCACCCCTCTCATTCATCGTACCACTTTCCCGGTATTTAGACAGCTTCTAATGCTCAGGGTCAATTGCAGATCTGCGTGAACAAAAATAAGCGGCTCCACAAACGATGGTTATGATTACCACGTTGCCCCCGCAAAACTGCCCAAGGCGATACCGTCGTTTTGAAAAAAATGTGTTGAGGTCACTCGATTGTATACATTCCGACCTTATGTATACCGGCAGCTGGAATTCTCTTTAGCCGGAATTCTCTTTAGTTACCATGATTAAGAATTCCCTAGCGCGCCTATACTCGGTCGTCTAACGTATCTTCGTTCTTGGTGCTGGAAAGCACCGTGAAAACCAACGTTATAAGATTCACAAGCTGTTTCAACTCCACACGCATCTCCTCCTCGATACTGTCAGCCGCGGGGGCTATGCGATGATTATCAATCAAAGAATCTCTCTTCATAACTCCGAGAACAATAGAATGTGAGTATTTCATCAAGTCCTCAACTTGAACAATGCCAGGTTTGTACGAAGGGCCCAAGGACAAGAGGATCGTGGCAGTTAATTGGAAAATCGGTGTCAAAATCTCGTAGAGCGATAGGGTTTTGAGTCTCTCGCCGCCATTTCGCTTTTTCTCACGTAGAGTCAAGGGAACATCCAATGCCAACTTGATCGTGGCTTCTTTGCCAGTTCTCTCTTCACTCTCCTGAATAAGGAAGTCTAACCCTAGCTCTGCGTCGACGCCTAACAACGTGAGGCGGCGGAGAGTCGAGAAAATCTCGTTTTGAACCAATTGCGAGGCTCCAAATCTTGTCTGCCCAAGTCTGATGAAAAGGTATAAGGTGGTCTTCAATGCAGTGAGTTCATAAAAAAGTGTCTCCAAATTAATACCTGAGTCCCTTTTGTTTGGTCCACTTTCCCCACATGCAGCAATGATATCGTCTGCTCGCTTCAAAGACCTCACCAATAACGACAAAGTGTTATTTTTGGTCAACGCCTTTATAATCAAGCTCGACTTCTCCTGGCTAGACAAATGCACCAATGATTCCAAGAGAACAAGGGAAGTAATACGAGAAACCCCCTCCGAGTAAATCGAGTCGTTGCACACAACGTCAATAAATTTGGGGTCAACAGATCTCAAGATGCTCATTATCTCTTCCATCAAGCCCTCAGTCTCTAGCCCTTTTTGTACGAACTTGTTGATCAACAAATATAAATCTGACCTGAGCGTTGCAGTAGAATTTGAGCAAAGAAGCCCGTTAACGCATGTCTTGAAAAGAGCAAAAAGACCGTGCAAGCTGCTTTTCTCTAACTCTGCAGAGCCAGTGTGATCCCCAGAAGTTTCTTCAAATAGATCAAATAGGAAAAGACACAACGAGATCAATTCCTCTGCAAACAGTACATCTTGTTCGTAGTAATCATTGTTGATTTTGGGAAGAATCACCTGAAGCACTTGTGGAATGAAGTTTGTTTTCTTGGTCATCTCGTCAGAGGTGAGAACTTGCACAATCTGCACCCATGCATGTAACGTTTTGGAAAGAACAGCTTTCATCTTTTGAACGAAGAAGGCTTTTTTCAAATTTGCTTGAAGCTCTGTGACCTCTCTTCTCGCGCTGGTCTTAAACGATGACTTGGCTTCCTGATCTGGTAAAACATTGTTGGCGATTCGGCATTTCACTATAGTTAACTCATCAAACAAAGTATCATCTTTATGCGCATTCAGTCTGTCTTCAAATTCACGTACTAGGGGCTGCAAGTGGAAGTGTTTTTCAAATTGAGTAAAGTTGTAGTCCTCAGTGTTGCAAAAGTGATAGTTTAAAACATCCAAAAAGTTCAAGATTCTGGCAGTACCATCAAGGAACTCGGATCCATCAAGGAGAACCCCTATGTAATAGTCTTTGCGACTTCTGGATTCGGCATCATGAAGCTCAAGCGACAAGTACTGTAGAACCGACTTTCTAAAGCTGACAAATTCGAATAATGTATCACAACACTCATCATCTGCCACAAACAAATTTTGAATTCCATCTTGCACGTCACCATTGAATCTAGAATTGTGCCAAATAGTCATACCGTCAGTTTTTGGTTGCTCTTTAACTAATCTCATGAAAAGATCGTGTTGCCTCAAGAATTTCAAAGTGATTCTGGAAGAGTTAGAATTACGGCACAAACGAACAAAAATTTTCATGATGAGGGAAGACAACGTCGTTGGCCCAAGACTAATTTGATTATGGTACCCCTGACCATAATCAACTTCCGAGATCAAAGGGATCGAGCCAACCAACAATTCGAGCAAGCTTCGAAGCAACAAAGCAGAGTTCGAGTCGTTTGTGATTTGTAGTCTATTGGCTTTGATGTCAAATCCAAGTAGAAAGTGAGCTATCGTGATCTCGTTCGTCAGTGGTAAGTTGTCGATCAAATACCTCAAAATATTATACTTTGTCTTTAAAGACAGTGTGTGAGCCTCTAGCTGCTGAACAAACCCAAATTTTATCTTCTCAGATTCATCAATACTCTGGAAAATACTCATTAGTCTGTCGTGTTGTAATAGAGCCTTTTTGGGTATGGGAACAAAAGTCAGGGATTGTGAAATGAGCTGCAAAATTTCCAAACTCAAATTTGCAAGCTGAGTGTTGGAGTTACCCACATACAACGCAACATGCGCTACACTTAACATGTGGAATAAAAGCACTTCGTAATAGCTGCTGACTCCTTTCGTACCAACAGTGTCTGGATAGTAAACGTTGTTATATTCGAGCTGTACGGAGGAGAGCATCAAGCTCATCGAGGTGCCATATCCTGCCGTGGTGCCTTGATTAAGTTGAGAGCCTTCGAAGTTTTTCAAAACGGGTAACTTTTCGATGAAAGAGCCTTGCAATTTGAGTATGAGATTCAATGTCTCCAATGCGAGTGATACCAAAGGCTCAGAGCCTACATTCTGGCTGATATCCTCTGATCCCGTGTTTATGATCTCGAACAAAGTCTTGCTGGCCCCGGCGTCAAACAAGTAATTGAGAATGGCCAATGAATGATGGAGTCTTGAGAAGTTTTGCAATGATAAGACAGTTGGTTCACCAGACGAAACCAAGGCACTCGCGAATCGGTCCTTGAATTGCGAGAAATCCGTTAAAATGTCCTGAGATGTAGTGTCAATCAAATTCCAGTCGACTTCACGCAACGAGTACACGATGATTGAGAGAATCAGTTTTTGTAAGTCATACTTGATATCCTTAAATCTGAGGTCTGACGACTTACCAAAGACCTCAGTAATCAAGTATTCGATATACGGCCAGATTCCGATGAGCTTTTTGTGGCGATATCTTTGGCCCAAATCTGAAGGGAATGGAAGTGAAAAGGTTGTGTTTGGGTCCTCAGAGCTCCTTTCTGTCTGAAGGAGCTTTTCGGTGAGTTTTACGAAGTTCAAAACTTCTGAAATTGTTGTGAGATTGATTTGAAATCCTTTCCTCATGCTTGTGCCTCTGCTGAATGCTTTTAATTTTTGAAAGTCTGTTTTTGTAGAGGATGAGGTTGATATCGTCAAGCTTGATGTCCTACCCGTGTCCGAGGTCGCGGGACCTATGGCCTCACTCTCGATGATCGAATGACAAATCCATTTGTCGACGATTGTCCAAATTTTGCACTTTAGTTCTAAATCAGCGTCATCAGCAAATTTAGTGAGAAGATACAACACCAAGTTGATGATGGCCGTTCTATTTTCATCATGAAAGGAAACTGAAAGTAGCTTGTTTTGAGACTGGGATAGTTTAGCGGGAGTAACCAAATTATCAAGCTTTAGAAACGAGGTTATGATGGGTGAGAATTGCAAAAAAGCAGCTCGTTTGATTGCGATGGAAGACAAGTTTTCCACTACCATCGAGATGAGCATCATGAACCCCGCTATAAATACAACTGAGTCTTCTGACAATTGGATAGGCAGGGGCTTCGACTGACTTGTAGTAATCCCACTCGAAAATAACGACTCGTGTTTCTCTTGATGGAATTTTCCTTGGTCACGGAAATCCTGAACGACATTTTCTTCGAGGGCGTCGACGTAATAAGAGAGGGAGTTGACAATAGAGTCGATTGAGATTTGAGAGTAGTCTTTCTTCTTTGAAAGCCCACTGTTGAGTAAAATCTCCCAAACTTTATCACTCGAAGTCTGGCCACCATATGTCAAGCTGCCCAAAAGCAAGCAAAACGTAGCAGTGATTAGAGGCGAAGTGTTGTTTGCCAATCCCCAGCTGATAAAGCCGACGACATTACTGTTGTCATGAGACCAAAAAGCTTGACAAATACCCGCTCTGTTGCTGTAAGTGTAGGCAAAGGCCAAGTAAAAGCGTTCTAGCTCAGCCCTAGTTGCGAGCTCGTCAAGGTCGATACCATAGTCGCTCTTGGAATCAATTGAGTTTGAGTTGCTAACCCCGCTTTTGTTAAATGTTTGATCGTGTTTTAGTATGTTCTCATTTGGTGAAGTGATCAGGTCCGACTCAAGTTGCTTTCTGTTTATCGAGGAAAGCAAAAAGTCTTCTTCGTTGTCTCGAAGTGATGTTAAAATGATAGCTGAATGGTTCACAAAGTCACAAAAGAAGGAATGAAAGTATGGAGCCAAGAGCGCCTCCCGTATATTTGACGAGAGTGTTAGTGACAGATAGTCGCATAATTTAAGCAAGTTGGAGAATCCTGGTCTCGTTCTAGCAACATGTAGCAACTCCTCATTTCGAGAGTATATGAAAAGGGCTGGAGTTAAACGTGGGAAAGATGTTTGGAGTAGCGGTCTGAAATCGAAGAGTTTGCTTTGGTCAAATGTGACTTCAGTAGCAGAATTTGCGGACTCAGCAGTGTAACAAAGAAGTTGCTCCATGGTGCCGTAGTTGGTTAACCATTCAGTATATTTCAAAATGTCGCTTTCAAAATCAAATTTTTGAGATCTCGAAGCAGACTGTTTGCACCATGGGACAAAAGATATGAAGAAAATCAACTGCAAGAGTAGTTCATGAGGCCTCAATGACGACTTCGAGATATCGATCTCATCATTCAGGCTGACTTTTGAAAAGTCTGCGGAGAGAACAGAGACCAAATTCAGGTGGAACTTGTGGACCTGGTCATCCTTTAAATCCTGCAAACAGGTGATGATTCTCATCAACACTGGGAAGTAATGCAAGACAAGTGAGTCAGCATTGTCTTTGATGTTCTCATTGATGTGTGTCAAGATTGTCTTGTATGATTCGTAAGTGCCAAACTCCTGAATGTAATTGTCAAACAATGAGTAGAGGATCTGGGCTAATAGGTCGTGCAACCCAAAAAGCTGTTCCTTCGTAAACGTGATCTTGTTCACGAATTGCAAGTTGCTGACATCGCCTGTGGCGTTTTGTTTATCTATGAGATCGTTTTGGAGCGATAATAACGAGTAGATCTGTTCGAAACTCTTGAGGATCTGGGGGAAAACCTGCAGGATGCTGCCCGAATAAATCAAGTCTAATTGCTTTTCGGATATGAAAAAGCCAAGAATGTTGAGAATGTAGCTGTAGCGCTGGTAGAATTCCAAAATTCCGGCATCAACGGGGCTCGAGCCGTGAGCAAAATTTGTGCTGGAAGATTCCTGGAGTAACTCAGCTGCCGAGATCTCGTCCAAGTTTAGTTCCGACGCTAAGCTACTAGCCGCTGTGACAAATGCATTATTGAGACTGAACTCTTGGCCGTTGTGGAAAGCCACTGGCTTGCCTGTCTCCGCCGCAGCAAGAGCTGATCTGCTTTTTTCATTTCTGGCGGGGACAAGAAGAATGCTTCTCAAGTCATTCTCCAATGCTCGGCGATTGGCCGGTGAGACGGACTTGCTTAATTTGATGGAATTGTAACAATCCAAGAACACGTCTCTCGACCAAGTAAGGCGTGAGTCATGAGCTGACATAGTTGCGAGATCGGAAATGTGGTGATGTCTTGCCGAAAATGCTCAGAACTACAGTACTTAGTCTTTTTCGCAAGTCGTGAAATTTGTTTGGGCAAGGTATCACGCGGTATGTGCAGGCGGAGATGAACGAGTAGTTCATACAGTTTGAAGAGAGGGCAGAGCCAGATCAATACGAAGAGACCATGAAGGGTAGGAAACCAACGGGGAAGAATCATTTGTTGATGGAGACAAGAAGTAGTACAAGTAAAAAAGGACTAGGTAGAAAAAAAAAAAAAAAAAAAAGAAAATACCGATTTTTACAGCTCTTGAGGGCATAAATAATGTGGTCATAAAAGGCATATGGATGAGAGTAAAGAATTGAATATGTGTGGCACCTATTGCAGCAGCCCTCAATGCAAAGTGATATTCGCGCCCTCCTTCAAAGACATGGTCAAATGAGTCTGCAACATTGGAGGGTATATTTCGTCATGAGACTGAATACCCTTGAATGTTTGCAATAGGCGTACAATGACATACGATGCTTCTGTCAAGGCAAACTGCTGGCCCAAGCAAATACGTGGGCCTCCGTTGAAAGGAAGAAATGCCCAACCTAGTTTCTTTGTGGAGGGCTCTCCCCAACGCTCTGGCCTGAAAACATCCGCATCCTCACCGTAATACTGCTCGTTTCTGTGGGTAGAGTAGACTGCATAAGTTACAACGGTACCCTTTTCAATGAATATGGGTGATGCTTGATCAGGGCCGCCTCCACGAGGCAAAGTGGTGTTTCTCGTCGAAACTCTGAAATTTCTTGGAACTGAGGGATACATCCTCAATGCTTCATTAAGCACCCATTTTAAGTACTCGCATTTTTTCAAGGTTTCAAACGAAATGAGTGAAATATCAGCGCTGTCTCCTTCGCCGAATGTTTCAACAATACTTTCTCTCAAGATCTTGAAGACCCGGGGATTTCTTGCCAATTCGAAAAGCGTGAATGAGAGCAAGCCGGCTGTGGTATCTCTTGCTGCTAGCAAGATATTCAAGCATTGATCTCTCAAGATCATTGGATCCCTGGTCTCCTTGAGCAACTCGTATAAGAAAACGTAGCCACCACGTGAGTTGGCTTCAAGCTCCTTTTCTGAGGAGTTCAAAGCCTTTCTGACATAGAAATTCGTAAAGTCATGAACAATTTTGTTGCACTCCTTGAATTTTTTGGTAGACCCAAGCCAGTACAACTTTTGGAGATTTAATCTGATATTTAACATGTTCTGAGAGTAGTTGAAGGCCTCAGGAAATTCTCTTCTCAACTCTGGGTCAATTCCGCCATACGAAGAGTCCTCAGTCTTTCCCAAGCCTTCGCTCAAGGAGTCACAGGACTCTCCAAATAAAAAGTCAGTACCACTATCGACCGTGAGCTTGAAGAAAAGCGGCTGGATATCAAAAGGGCCTCCCTTGGCTTGACGAATCTGAGCAATCAATGCTTGCACACGGGGCTCCAAGGCCTCGACATGTCCGACTTGCTCCCTTGCAAATTGCGGTCTCAACATTGCTCTGGAGTGTTTCCAACCAGCACCATCTAGTGTGAAGATCCCGTCACCCAAGGTAATTCTGACACACTCATGGCGAGACCCGAGAACAAAGTCATTGAACTGCGTGGCGAGTATCGCCTTAATATTCTCTGGATCTTGAGTCAAGATTATGTCCTTGCCCACTAGTTTGAAAAATGCTGTGTGAACACCCAATTTCTTCATGTTCTGTCTGGTGTACTCTTGAGCGGTTCCTTTCTTTCCCTCGTTGAGCATATCGTACAACAAGTGGAGGCCGAAAAACCAGTCTCCGCGTCTTGGTGGCGACTGGGCCTTATACATCTTGCTGAGGACAAAATATCTTAACCTAGACACAATGGTGTAGACCATGAATGCCTCCAAGAAAACGAGATACCATGGCTGTTTCAAGATCTCAGACTTAACAATTGCTTCGATCATGATGGCGAAGATGAAAGCTGTGTATTTACGTTTCGAGCAATTTAAAACTTAGTAACAAACAAGAAGAAAATTGAAGCATTGCGATATCACTCGAGTCCCTCCATGTTTTATTGGCGAGTCTTCAGCGCAAATACATGTGAATTCTGACAGTGGGGAAATGGACTGCACGATGCCCCTGCCCCCAACTAACCAACGGCTGGTAACTAGCGAGATCCTGTGATGGCTTCTGTCGCCCAGTGATCACCTCCGTTTCTTGCAGCTCTCCGGTTTGCACATGGAACCGCGGCACGCTCTCCACGTGGGATGACTGTTGTCTTATGTAAGCACGCTAAGAATGAAAGGGGGTGTAACTGTCATGCAGACAGACATGGGGGGAGGGGGCGGTCATTTTACGGCTGTGACTTAAGACGTAGAGCGAATTTGTCTCGTATACGAAAATCATAAATATTCCTATAGTAATGCGTACTTACGTCTGTAAAATCTCTTAACCTCAAGTTAATTCTTGCCCTCAACTTTTCAAGGCTTAGGACCAACAGCCTTGACCTCAGAAGTAGCTTGGTCGGCGTACTTCTCAAAGTTTTCCACGAATTTACCAGCCAAAGACTTGATTTCCTTGTTGAAAGCAGAATCACCTGCGGTCCAGGCTTTCGTGGGATTCAAGATTTCGGCTGGCACTCCATTGCAGCTCTTTGGAATTTGCAAGTTGAAAGTTGCGAAATTCTCATATTCAACCTTCGACAAAGAGCCGTCATGGATCGCATCCAAAATAGCTCTGGTATATTTCAAGGAGCATCTTTTGCCTCCAGAAGCAGCGGAAGCACCGACCCATCCGGTGTTTAATAACCATGCATTGGCGTTGTGTTGAGAGATCTTGTCCGACAACTGTTGAGCGTACTTCATAGGATGCAACACCAAGAAAGGTTGGCCGAAACATGCAGAGAAAGTAGCTTGAGGTTCCGTGACACCCTCCTCAGTACCAGCCATCTTGGAGGTGTAACCCGAAATAAAGTGATACATGACTTGAGCATTGGACAACTTGGAAACAGGTGGCAAGACACCGCTGGCATCACATGTCAACAAGACAATATTTGTTGGGTGAACGTCTGCCAAGCATGGAATCTTGGCCGATGGGATGAAGTCAATTGGGTAAGCGCATCTAGTGTTTTCTGTGATTGAGGAGTCTTCGTAATCCACAACCTTTGTGTGCTCGTTGTAGACAACATTCTCCAAGATTGCGCCAAACTTGATAGAGTTGAAAATTTCTGGTTCCTTCTCAGCAGATAAGTCTAAACACTTGGCGTAACAGCCACCCTCAATGTTGAACACTCCATTGTCTGACCAACAGTGTTCGTCATCGCCGATCAACTTTCTGTTTGGGTCGGCCGATAACGTGGTTTTGCCAGTACCAGACAAGCCAAAGAACAATGTCACATCTCCTTTCTCATTACCTTGGTTACAAGATGAATGCAAGGTCAAGACCTTGTGTTTTATAGGCATCAAGTAGAACATAACGGTGAAAATGCCCTTTTTCATTTCACCAGCATACTCAGTACCCAAGATAACCATCTCCATAGCCTTGAAGTTGATTTCAACAGACGTGCAAGAGGTCATGCCCTTGGTATGAATATTAGCTGGGAACTGGCCAGAGTTGTAGATGGTGAAGTCCGGCTCACCAAAGTTTGCAAGTTCTTCTGGAGTTGGTCTGATCAACATATTCGTCATGAACAAAGCATGGTAAGCTCTAGCGCAGACAATTCTGACTTTAATTCTGTATCTTGGATCCCAACCAGCAAACGCGTCCACTACAAATAACTTCTCTCTGGTTCTCAAGTAGTCCAAGGCTCTGGATCTTGAGATTTTCCAAGTCAATTCGTCAACTTGTTTGTTGACTGGGCCCCACCAAATATTATGGGAGGAGCTGGCCTCGTCAACAATTCTCTTGTCCTTTGGAGATCTGCCGGTTTTTTCTCCAGAGTAAGCCATCAAGGCACCCGTGGATGAGATGGTGGTACCTTTTTCTAACAAGCCATCTTCATATAAAGTTGGTGGAGGAGCATTGTGTCTAATCAAAACGTCACTCTTAAGAGACAATTGTTGGACCAAAGGGTCTTCAACATTTTTTATTGACGAGTGTCCAGCGAAGTTTAAAGATGATTCGACAGCTGTAGGAGGAGCCATTTTTGTTTAATAAATATAGGCAAAGATTATAGTTTCCCGAAAGACAATATGGGAATTTCAGTACTATTTATACTTCCCATTGTGTTTACCATGATACCCCCGGAGCATAGGCTAGCCAGACTGAACGGCCCGGGGAAGAGGAGGCATGCGCCAGAAAACCTATGGGGAAAGTCGGGACATCACGGGACAAGTCGGAACGTGCTTTGAAGCCAGCACGTGCAGGATAATAGTGGGGTAGTTGTGCACACAGCCCGGCGTAACGTTTTTCATCCTGCTCTGTACACCAAGCCGAAGATCTCCGGGCTGCCTCGCTTCTCGTAAGGTTGAGTGTCACATCGCGTCACCGCCGAGCTGATAGCCAATCGCTGGGCCATGATATACAGCTCACGATATCGCAGCATTTACTCATGAGGCTTTTGTTTGTCTAGGGCTTCAAGGGTATTGAGTTCGGCTGTTCCTGCAGAAAACGATGGAATTCGTTACTTTTTTATGTGCTCACCCATTTGCAGTTGCCCTTTTTCAAAGTGAGTCTGGGACACCTATTTTTAAATTGATAATGTATTGGCAAGCTCAAGCCCATGGTACGTGTTTGGATCAAGTCAATGAAATTGATCTCGCTCAAAATCATTCAGCTCTGGCATTGCTGTTATTTGCTGTCTCGAGCCTCGGGTCAAGGGAAGTTTCCCAATATGGAAAATCTGGGGTAATGCGGCTTGCTCCAGCCTGTTTTTTTTTTTTTTTAAGCGCACATGCGGCACTTGCAGTTTCAGTGACGTGCTCAGGTGCTTCACTAACAAACTGCCGGGGTTGTTTTCGGAAAAAACTCGTCATAATACTCTCTGTATGACCGCCACTTCTCGAACCCTAAATCTTGGTAGCCATCGTAGGAAGTCTCATCGGCGTGGTCGATCAAGAAGCACATATTTTTGCGCGTGTTCATCGCTGTCTCAGAAAAGTTCGTGCGAAGGCTGGTAACTGCGGAGCAAATCAAACCAAACTTGAAAATCTCGGTCAAGTTCGAGTAAGACAGATCTACTAAAGGATTCACAATACCTCCTCGAAATGCGCCTTTTTCATCCAGACCATCAACCGCCTCCACTGCAGGAAACAACCCAGCTAGCCAACTTTTTGTGCTGAACACAATGATGCTACCAATAACGCTAAGATTCGTGGGCTCCAAGGCCACGATTATTTTCATCTCTTGAGCATTTCCCAAGTCCGCCCTTGACACAGCTTCATTATAGAGCTGGTAGATCTGCTGGCTCTTCTTATTTTCACTGACTCGATTTAAGAATTCTGTCAATCTAGATGGCTGTAAACATACGTCAAATCTGATTCCCACAATTGTGAGCTCTCGAAATATTTTTGTGGGAACAGTCCAATCTGCCACATTTTTTAGCACCATCACGTACTTTTTTTTTGGGAAGGCTGGTTCGCTGATCGCCCAGCCTGAATTGTTGAAAAAAGAAGTCAATTTCCCGTCATATTGAAATGCACTGTCATCGATGAACTCTACGAGCGGGAACAGACTTCCTAGACGGACATTTGTGCACAACTGCTCGACGACAAGATAACGTAAGGCTCTTGTATGAAGACATTTGCCTATCAGCTGTAGCCTTTTGGACTTGTCAACCAAGATGAAAATTATTCTTCCCAGTTTTTTGCCTTCAGGAAGCACATCAACCCAAGTCATTACTAGCCCATAGACTATATTGAGAGACGAATTTCTGACCACGAAATGCTTTTGCTGGGATTTTCCAATGTGTAGAAGCTGAAATAGACTTCTGAGAAATGAGTCATGGCTCAAATTCCGACTATTGTTCTTGCACAACTTCAAAAGCCCTTTCCAGTCCCTTGAGAAATCCATCTCGTCGACAAGCCAGACCCTCTTTGGTGGAGATGTCTTTCTTTCTTTGACTTGCGCCTTTTCGAAAGTTGGTGTGAGCAAACTCAGCAAGCGTCTTTTCTTGTACTTTTCCAAAGCAAACTTCTTTTCTCCAGGAACACACCCCTCAGCAACATGCTCACCCATAAGAACATTCGCCAATTCTTTCAAAGCTTGTTTTGTGTAGTCGAAACAGCACAAATATGCAGATCCAATGCACTTGTTGTAGAAGAAATCGTAGGGCGACAGCGTGGCCACAATCACCAATGGTTTTTCCAACTGGACTCTGCCATTTGATCCTGAAAGTGACAGTGGAGTCGCTCCACAGAGCATAGAGATGTACTTGACTATTCCAATCTGGTACATGTTCCTCAGTGCCTCAGAAGTCACCACTATCACTGCTTTAGAGTAGCCTATCAATTGTTCATGCAATGCGGTGAGACCGTTGGCAGTATACGTTGTGTGAAGCACGTTTATCTCACCTTGCTTGTCCCTCTGATGCAGGGACAAAAATCGACCAAACTCTGCAAACACCTCTTCCCCTGGGTAGAGTTCTTGTTTCTGGTCGGAGCTGTCTGGTGACATGGAGTAAATAGGTTTCAATAAAGGCGTTAGGATCAAGATGCTGTCACGCGGATTTTCTCCCACGTACTGAGAAAGAGGAAGCACACCTTCAAAGTCTCTGATGAGAGTTATACTCTTCCGATACGCTTGCTCCGCAAGCAGTTGATGCTCTTGCCATAAGCTGGGATAAGCATCCTTGAACAAAACTGAATCTATTCGGAGATCGCCCGGAAAGATTTCGTTCCAAGACGGCAATTTTTGGCGGACTTTTTGCAATCTCGTCAAAGAATTGTTTATTATTAGTTCGTCGAGTGACCCATTTGCGAGAGCTGTGCCGATAGACTCGATGGCCTCGACCTGTAGCTTGAAGTCATGACAAACCATCACAAGGTCACACCCTGCGTATAAAGCAAGCACTACACCTTGGCCCAAGCCGATCGAGTGGTACAAAGCGTCCATCTCTAAGCACTCACTGATGACAAAGCCATCAAACCCCAAATCCTCTCGTAGAAGTTTTGTTAACAATGCTGGCAGCAAACAAGCGTGTGTTTCGTCGGGAGATATCGTTGGTACACCGCACCCAGCAGCGCTCACACCGTCGAGCAAACCCTCGCGGATCAACTCCGCAAAAGGTACCAGGTTGAACCTTTTTATCTGATCTAAAGATTCGGTCATCATCGGAAGCTCGAGTAATGAATCCACCCGCGCAGTACCGATCCCGGGAAAATGCTTCCCTACTGTTATTAACCCACCGTCTCTCAACCCTTTTGCACATGCCCTTCCGTACCTGACAACTTCTTCAATGGTAGTGCCAAATGACCGGACGGAGACGAGTTGATGGGAAAGTTTAATCACAACGTCGAGAACGGGGCCCAAGATTATCAGGAAGCCGATATGGCGAAGCTCAATAGCTAGAGCACGCAGAACTTCATACACCAAGCCAGTGTCGCCCGTCGCAGCGAGGGCCATTGCGCCGGGAAATTGTGAGAGAGACTCTGAGTCGAATAGAGAGTTCAACATGCCCCCCTCTTCGTCAATTGCAAATGCCAATGGATATTCGTACCCTGCCTCATGGAACGCAATATACTGAAGATCACGTATAAGCTTGGACATCTGCAGAACAGAATGAGCGTTTTTTCTCAGAAGAATCATTGTAGAGATATTGTATTTCACAATCAAGTCAAATGCTTGCTTTGTGACAGAGGTTCCTTGAAACCCTCCGCACACGAGCAGCCCAATGGATTTTTGGTTCACGAATGACATATGGTTGAAAGCTCAAAGAGAGAAAAGGTTGCGGGCAAAGATGATATTCTGATTTGAATCTTGTGTGTTGGTCCAGGCTTCCAGCGCATCAGATAAGGGCGCTTGCAAAATCACACTTTGTCTAGGTCGTATTATTAAGATGAAGTTTTAAATGAAAATATGTCGGCAAAGCTTTCAGTTCCTGTCCGGTGCGGCCTCTGAGCATGTCTTGCAGGCTTAGGATGGGGCACTTGCTGCGGTGCGCTTTACGTTTTCAACGGGAAGGCAGTTATAGGGTAGATCCTTGGCATCGATCCAAGTTCCCTTTCAGTCGTCTAATATGCTATTTGAGCGCTGCAGCGGCTTGAGCCAGAAGCATCTGATTTTTCGCAAAGAGAGAGTAAATAAAAGAATGGCGGTTTTGGTCCTCTGGCGTCTGGACGCCCACAGGGCTTCATGCTAATAAAGACACTTCTTGTGTCACGCAACGTGACGGAGTTTGCAGCACAGGGAGGTGTGGACTCAAAACAACACCACAACTTTCAACAATTTAAGTGTTCCGAAAAGCTCGAATGAGGAACTACGCAATTCTAAAATTGATGACAATCCAGAATCTGAAAAACTACGGGTCAAATATTCTGATGAACTAACTTTACTGCTGGGGAACCTGGTGGAACCTGGCTGCGTGCACTTTAACCTGCTGCATGCTCATCATCACGACTGCTTCACTTTTCCCATAGCGGATGCCCTGATCGAAAGGGTGAATGCTCCATAATCCAGTACTATCGAACAGCACTAGGCTTTCGCACAGCAACTTAAGTATTTAAATTTACTCAGAACTCTACTAATAGTGGCACTCTTTTCGGGCAGAAAGGTTGATGAAAAGCACATTTTGAAAAAACTAAGGACAACGGCCCTGGCTCGTTGGCCGGCATGGACCGGGGAGAACAAGGACGGGCCTCACTGGAAACAAAAGGGATAGGCAAGCTGTCATGGCAAGATGCGATGGTCATTCCTTTTGATAATACTGAAAATAAAGCGCCTTGCGCGCCTCAGCAGCCCTGTCATTGTGTTTTCTGCCAACAAGTACCACTGCTACAGAGACTGCGTCACTTCCAGACTTTTGCCAGAAGGACGAAAATGCTCAGCCGAGACATTTGCTCACACGTTTTTTTTTCCATCAGCGGGTGGAAAATGCCCCTTAGACATCTCTCAGCGGGCGACTACCGCGGATTGTTGTTTCACGGCCGCTCACTCGCTATTGTCTTTTTGCCTCTATGGAATTGACTGCGATGCATTGCCTCAGATAGGTGGGACGGTGCCGAGCACTGCGCCCGTCTGATCTTGCAGGAGGCCCGTCTCCGTCTCATGACTCGGGCTCCCAATGATGAGTATACCACACGATGAATAAATATGTGGAGGTTGCAGCATGGGCATACAGAGTCCTTTCACTGTTTTCAAGAAAAAGAAGTTCGTCCTTTTGCTTGTGTATTTCAGAAAGAAAAGAATTTTGCCATTATGGTATTTTTTTAATTTTGCGGCGGAACACTGCCTGTGTTTGGGTTCCAGGCACTTTTGCCCTTTTTGATAAACTCTCACCTACCAATTACGTTTGCTGAATATCAAAAGTCACCCGAAAAATCATATAATGTCATATTCCGCAAAACTCTTCAGACTTTATTGTTGAAGCTGCCGGAGTTACCCTATTTACATAATTTCAGAAGATAACACTCCATAACGTGCCTTCATTTTGCCATTTGGCTCGTACCAACGGAACTCCTTGATCGCGCGAGTCATCAGAGGCAAAGGGCCGTCCCCGTCTGAGAGCCAACAATTGGTGTTTTAAACAAAACAAAGATAGGCGCACGAACAAAAAAAGAAACAAAAGACATGGTATGGGAATTGCGGATCTCTGGCCCATTTTGCCCCTGGATGAAAGAGTGCCGTTTCCGGTCTTCTTAACACGATTTCTCCAAAAACATGCCAGGCCTCCGCGTTTCGCCATAGACGCCTACATGTTCATGTACTGGTCCCAGGTGCCAAATGGAGAAAACCACGATTCAATGCCAGAGAGCTATGTCATCCGAAATCTCATGGCAAAACTATGGTACTTGGTGCAGAACAACATCTCGTTTGTTGTCATTTTCGACGGAAAATACAAGCCAGGAAAACTACGAAATGGGCATATTCCCGAAATCCCCGACTCGTGCTCTTACGATGAGATCTTGAACTCATTTTTGGGCGTACATAGCTCAAGTTACTCCGAAGGCCTGAGTTTGGTAGAGAATTTGAAAAAAATTCTCTCGAGGAATCGTATGGATTGGGTGCAAGCTCCTGCCGAGGCCGAGGCTGAATGCGCCTGGCTTCAAAGGCTCGGAGTGGTTGATTACGTCGTTTCTGATGACTCAGACACCTTGGTGTTTGGTGCAACTGGCGTTCTCCGCAGTTTTAATAGAGTAAAATATTACAATGAGGACCACGAGCCTGTTTTAAGCTCTACAGATTACTATGTCACCACGGTTCACATGAGTCACATCACAGAACATACAAACCTCACCAGAAACCATTTGGTGATGATCGCTGTCTTGAAAGGCGGAGACTATTCGACTGGTGCGGAAAGCATCGGTATTACCCGAGCAAAAGAGCTAGCTTTGTGTGGTACCACTATGCTTTTAAATTTGCCAAGAAAGGCCTTACAGGATTTCGGATCCTTTCCCGATTTGACAAGCATGTTCGTCGAAACTTTTCTCGATTCCGAGAAATCAAGGAGGACTCTGCCAAATCCATATTATGGGATAAAGCTGGAACTAGACAGGCTTGAGAGTTTGATGGCTTTCAACGATTTCTTCAACGAATTTTTGGTTCAAAATGGGAATAGAGTATTTGGCAGAACCACAACATTCAAAAACAGAGTCAAAATTGATGACTATTACGCAATGCTTTACTTCTTTCCATTGGTGAATACCAAAATATTCAAGTTTCTACCTCACTCCACCACTTTTGGCGAGCCCAAGCCTGTGTTCGCGGACTTGACGTCTGTGGACATTGATTCCGAAGTTTCAAGATTTAATCTAGTGATCTCATCGGAAGTTATTGGAAAGCTGGTCATTAAGCAAGGAGTTCAAAGCTTTCACCAACACATAGACATAGAGATTAACAAGATCCCGTTGCCGAGAGAACGCAAGTATAACCTAAAAGCTTTTGTTCTCAAGTTTTTAAGAGACAAGGAGTTTTGGAACCACATCCAGTTCGCGAGAATCAAAGAGCTAGAGGGTGTGCCAATGGCAGTATTACAATTCAATCGAGAGAAATTGAATGAATTTGTGTACTATACGCGAAAGGATGTAGATCTAGAGTCTGAATTTCAGGAGGACCAAGTGCTTGAAGATAACGACTCAAACAAGGAAGACGCTGCTTCTGTCACGCCTGAGCCTACAGAAGATGAAAGCAAGATGATGAGTGTGGTGATACCACTCGAGTGCATTTCATTTGTTTCGCCGGACTTTGTGAAAACGTTTAAGCGCAAAGCACAACGAAAACCAACCTTGAGAAAGAAATTGCCACCACAAAAAACAACTTTAGACAGCATTTGGCCGGGAATGCTGCCTACTTGGGGACAAGAGAAAGCAAGTGATCATTTAAATATCTCTTTAACACCCATCAAGAAAGTCAGTGAAGAGACAAGGCTGAACCTTTACTCAGCTGGGTCAGAACTCGAGCTGAATCAAACTAAAGAGTTGAAGATTGAAGATCCAAAAGTTCTAGTGCAGCATGACAAGCCGGCCTTCATCATCGGAAAACTACCCTCCTTTAGAGCTCCAGCAAGAAAGCTGCTCCGCCGGCGCAGAGGTCAAAAACATGAGCTACTTCCCGGTCAATCGACACTAACCACATTTTTACAATCGAGAAGAGGCGGGAGATCAATACAAGAGCCCCTCTTTGTTCACTCCGACGAGGAAGGTGATGAGAGAGATGATTTTTATCAAAAAATGAAGGATACGCTTGGCTTAGGGCCAGATCTCCGCAGACCGAATGCAGAAAAGGAAAATACACCCCCCAGCTCACGAGAGCTGAGCCCAACGAAGCGACATCGAAAAGAAATGGAGTTTTCAGCCGACACCTCTCCTGTGAGGGCAAAGCCTGAGACCAAAGAGCCTTGGTGATACATTCCACGGCCCCTCCTTGTTTACGTGGAAATTCCTCATTTTTTTATTTTCTATTTTTTATTTTTTTTCCTGATCCCTCGCAGTTTATCTCACCACACACATGGATTACAGAATAATATCGCGCCTGCACAACAGCTTGCTTAAATCCAGCTAAGTCACATCTTCTCTTACCGCTATTGCAAGAAAATGAGTCAATCCCAATTCAGCGAGCCTGTCAAAAGAATTTATGGCGAATCAGACTTGGTGCTGTTTCACAAGTCTCTTGCATCTCAAAGATTACACCATGTGATGGCTTTCCTCCTAGACAAAGTCACAGCAATGGAGGTTCCACCAAACCAACTTCGCCCCGCAATTGTCACAAGAAACTCAGACACACACAAAGAAAGTACGAGTCCGCTGGATGCCCACCAAGGAAGCGGATACGAAGTAAAGGGAAATGCCAAAGTACTTATTAGTATGTTAGCTTTGTTTGATGAGAAAATCGACGAAACGCCTCCTTTACAAGGGCCGAGAAGATTTGGCAACATGGCTTGTCGGGATTGGCATGCCAAGATTAATGCTCAGTCTTCAGCACTTCTCAAGCAATTGAGCAGCGACGAACAATACATCAATGAGCTCAATCATTACTTGGTCAATTCTTTCGGATCAGAGTTGAGACTCGATTATGGCTCTGGCCATGAGTTGTCGTTCATCGCGTTCATTGGAGGGCTTTTTGAGAATGGGGTTCTCGAGAAGGAAACATCTGGGCAGGTTATTCTCGCAATTTTCAGTAAGTATTACGATTTGGTCCGTCGACTAATTCTAGATTATAGTCTAGAGCCGGCGGGCTCCCATGGCGTCTGGGGCCTCGATGACCATTTCCATTTCATTTACATTCTTGGAGCGGCACAGTTCAACTCACGGCCAGAAAAAGATCGCAATCCATCTTTCCAGTATGTTCCGCCAGTCCTGCAAATTCTATCACCGCATACAATAAGCACATACAAGACATCTAATTTATACGTGAACGCTTTAGCATTTATATTCAAGCTCAAACTGGGTCCATTTCATGAGCATTCACCCGTGCTTTATGACATACGCAAGTCTGTGACTCTCTGGAGCAAGGTTCAATCAGGTCTCTTGAAAATGTACGAAGTTGAAGTGTTCGGGAAAGCTCCTGTTGTGCAACATTTTTGGTTTGGTGAGGGTTTATATCCATGGAAAGATGCCATTACCTTGAGATCTCTTCCCGTAAAACCGGCTGATGAACTTGAAACTAATTCAGGAGGGTCAAATGATAACATACCCGGTATGCTCAATGGACTACAAGGTACAAGAACAACAAGTAGTAATATTGCAATGACAGGCGCTCCATGGGCGAAAAAAAGCACACCTAGAACTTTACCGGCTCGAGGTGCTTGGGGCGTGGGGCGCAACACATGATCGAATCTCATGGAACCGATGAGCGCAAATGACAAACTATGACATCATCATCAAGAACGCCCCGCATTGAAATTGAATGTCGACCGACACAAGGGACATGTACTGCTTCCAGAACTCTTGAACCATTTATATAGACAGGCTGCATGAAATTTGTTCAGGCATGTTGGACAGTTCTTGGAGGGTAAAGAGTGATCTTGATGTAGAATAGAATAACAGATAGCGCATTCCTCGAAACCCGAAAAGTGTAAGCTGACATTTTTGTTGAAAAGTTCAATGCAATCAAATATTGAACCATTTGTTAAAGTGATCACTCTTTGAGATGCTAGCAACCAGGCTTTCCACTGATTCTCTTTCACACCCAAACGTACGGGCCCTTCCACAGAGACATTCGAAAGGGGAAATCTCTCTGGAACCTTAATCACCATTTCCATGGTCTGTTCGTCAATCACATACGTGGACCTGATCTCATTTGTGACCTTGTTGACTTTAATAGTGAGGGTCTCATCGTTTCTAGTCAACTTCTCTTTGGCTTTTTCAACATCTTCTAGCATCACAGAGATAAGGATAGGAGAAATGAAACGAATCGAAAACCTCTCCACTTGTTGCTTTAATTGAACATCACGGATTTCATTGAACCATTGCAGCGCATAAGATCCCAAAAAGTGAAAAGTCATATAACACAAGTGAGCAAGCAAAAAATGGACCTCTTCCTTCACCAGACTTCCACGTAAACCTTGCACTATGTCGTAATTTTGTACGAGAATATTTTCCGGCTTGACTTTCTCACTTTTATCAATTGGTTCATGTACAAGCTGATTGTAAAAGGATTGCTCAGATAATGGGAGAGTCTCAAAAATCGTGTTGAGCAAAAGACCGATGCTATCACCTGATTTTAACTGGTTGATATAATCGGCTTTCATAGAATAGGTTGAATCCTTGAAATGATCAAAAACAAGCACCCAACTCCACAAATACCTGAAGACTGCATGATTGTTTTTTCTCTCAAGGGCTTCCTCCAAATGGAATCCGTGGTCAGAGATGGATTGCAACAAGACAGTATTCAAGGCCGTCAAGTCGCCAACGGGACCGCTTTCCTCCGCAAGATTTGACTTTCGCATTTGAATTTCCAAAATTATATCTTGCTGGTTTTCATAGATGTACTTTTTGAGCAACGAGCATGCAATCTTTTGGGAGCCGACAATCTCAGAATTTGCAAGCATTCGATATAGCTTATCTCCATTCTCTGCAAGCACTTCCTTTGAAATGGTGGCCTTTTGTGAAGCTCTCTCAAAAAGCTCGTACACGAGGATTGCCGGCTGATGGCAGACTCTTGATTGAAGCGCTTCGCTTTGTTGAGCAACTGTCAAGCCTAAAATCTCTTCCTCGATTGAGATTTTGCTTTGCCTCCAATCTTCAAACACATCCCTGTTGATACACTTCGATAAAACGAGGAACAATTTCACCGAGAAGTATTCCAAAGCGGTAGTGTCATTACTCAATTGAGCCATGCCCAAATTGTTTAAACACAAGTCAACCGCCAAGACCCAGGTCTTATCGGGCACCCCATCGCCTACCACTTGAATAAATTGAGAAAGGAACGACGCAATAACTGTTCTCACAGCAACGAACAGATTATCGAATGCAACGTCACACTCCAACCAACTAGCAAGGTGATTCACAAGCATACCCAATTTATGACTTGGCAAGATAGTGTATTCAATATCGACATCAACAAAACTGTTAGCGAGAGAGAGCCAAATAAGACCAAGCTCAGAGATTTCAGCTGTGGACCGGAAGCCTAAAATCTCCGCAAATACAAAGTTTCTGATCCTGTCCAATTTGGTTGAAATTCCAATAAACTTCGTAGCGGAACAAAGAAGAGTGGCGAGCTTAAGCGGGTGGTTGCTGAGTTTGGTATACGCAATTTCGAGGCTGTCGAACTGTGATAGAGACATACTCTCGAATATCAGACTGAAAGCACGGACTAGTACCCTCGAAATGTAGTACTGCTTCGCAGAATAAAAACCTTTACCAGAGATTTCATCAAGTAAAGTGGTAATGTCATCATTTGCGCTTGTGCCATTGAACGCTTGCGCGATGTTCACTTCGTCGGCCCGAATGGCCATCACGTTCGACTTCTCTGACAATTTACTCAAGATCGTGACTTCCACGTCTTCACTCGGTGCGGACAAGAAACTGTAATCGCTAAGATATTCGGCGCAGATACTTCTGATTAATGTGAGGGAACTGTCGCCCGAGTCTGATACCACCGAAAACTCATTCAAGAAGGCTGCAATAGTCAACATAAATGGCGACAATTTGGTGCTTATTGGTTTCTTGATGAGATTGATATTTTGAGACAAAGGATTCGAAATCGAGAGTGCCATGAGATCAACACAGTCAAGTGCTTTGATCACTTCAATCTTTATTTTCTCTACCGGGAACATCTCCTTGTTTCTTGATAGCATGGCAGCCAAAGGCGAGAAGTCATCATCCGGTTCTAATGTCAACAATTTGTCAAAAATCACATCTCCAACGATACCTTTTTCTTCGAAAGACTCCAAAAACTTCGTTGAATGTTCTTCGCTCAAATACTCCAAAGCACATGAAATCAAAGATCTTACTGATGAGCTGTGAGAATTTGCTAGTTTGGAATATTGATCGTGGGAAACTATGCTAGCAATCAACTTATTTTGTCTTGGAAAGTTTGTTGTTGAATCCAATAGATTGTTGCATATCTCCTCGTTTTCAATAAATGCTAGCACCATATCATCTTCCAGGTCCAGTCTCTGTTTGTTTTGGGAAATCAGAATCAAATAAGCGTATGCGTCATCGATCGAATCCTTCGTCGAATTGTCTTTGAATATATTGAAGTCGCTTATGATGCCAAACAACAGGGTGAGGTAATGTGGGCACTCAACAGAAATTTTTAGGAAAAAGTCACTGATTAGCTGAGCATTGTCTAGATCATTATCGGATTCAAGCAATTTTCGAAGAAAGCTGAGTGGCAATTCGACGAATTCGTTTGAAACAAACCCAGGGAGATTCGAAACCGCCCAGTCTGCAATGACAGTACTTCGTTTGGAATGCGAAAGCGCATTGAGCAAAATGGTCAATCCCTGCTGAAATGAGCCGATGTCGTAGGTTTCCTCGAGTTTTGAAGTAATGGCCCTCACAAAAGCGTCACTATGCTGACTAGAGACTTCTTCAAGCACAAGATAGAAATTGATACAAAGTTGGACATGATTCCCATGGATTGGCACCTTTCTGATCTGCAGTTGATTTTCTGAGCCAAGAAGGCCCAATAGCTCTTCACTAAGATCTTCCAGCTTGAGAGCATAAGAGTCGAAAAATCTTGCTAGATTGACGATGCTGGAATCTATTACTTGTAGATCATCTCGTCTCATTCGAGACATTGAAATACCATCAAGTAAAGAAATGAATAAAGTTTGAGCCAAAGCTTTGAGTTCTTGATCGCCCGAGGTATGTCTGCAAAAGAGCTCAAACACATAAGTAAGGCACTGTATACCCTGATGCCTAAACGAGAAGGCATTGCGACCCCTAAGCTTTGAGTAATGAGGTAAGAGAATATTTTGAATTATGATTTTTGCGTCCTTAGCACTGGAAAAGTCAATGAAAGGAAAGTCTTCATCTGATTGAATAATGGAGCTTTCCAAAGACGTAAAAAATTCCTTCAAACAATCATAGTAGGTTGGATCAGAATTGCACGGACCCAACTTCAAAACATCTTTCAAACGTGAATAGCTTTTCAGGCCGCCGTATTGCCAAAAGCTTTTCTTTATCTTCTTTGGGCTTTGTTGCGTAAAGTTAGTAAGCGACGTGAGAGCGTTTAAAAGCGGAAGAATGATCGTGGAATATATAACGTTTGAAGACGTCTCTGAAGCGGGTGTAAGCTTGATGTTTTTGATAAACTTCTTGGATGCTATTTTGAACACGGATTTTAAATCGTTCAAACTGTAAGTAAAAGGTTTAAGATTCCTTTCACCATCAAGAGTGAAGATTTCTGAAATCAAAGCTAAGTATGATCTGAAAAGAGCGGCATTAAGATTTTCTTTTGAGGTACACGCTCCAATAATCTCCCAGAATTGATCCAGTGTTAGTATTGCATTGACTTGAACCGAAGCCGTATCATTGATGAAATATTCGTGGCTGTTTGCGAGACGAATGACTTGTAAAAACATCAATAACGCCGAGTTTACAGCTCTTTCGTACTTCAAGGCAACCTCATCAGAAGCTTCCGATCTTTCATCTGTGATGCTTGATGCTGATTCATGAATAAGTACTGCGTGGCAGTAATTGATGATTTGTTCGTGGAAAATGATCCAGATTTTATGGTTGACCTTTGTCTCGTCACCCGAAAAGCACTTGAGAAGATCTCTTCTAACAGTACTAGCGATAGACTTGTCATCAAAAAGACCCTGAAGCCAAATTGGGATGGCAGTCTTCAAGTACTTGCTAAACTCTTTCGCCCCGTACTTGTCCATGTAGGTTGCTAGGATTTGATGAGCGAGGAGCCTCACTGATTTCTGTGAATCGATTGCGAGACGTGGGTATAACTGGAGCCAACATACTAAGATGTGGTAGTCTTTAACATCGAATGATGAGTTTTCCAACATCTTGAGAAACTCGCTAAGCCGTTTCTCTTTGGTGACTGCATTTTTCTTAGCAAGATTTTTCAAAGCAATAGTGACATTGGGATCCAGAACATTATCGGAATCAATGATTGCCAAGTAAAAGAGCGAAACATGAAAGCCATTATATCCTATGTCTCCAGGTTCTTGCAATGTCATTGTCCACAATAGCAATGGTGCAAAAGATAGCGATATGGTTTTCTCGCAAGCCATGTGACTTCATCTGAAAAAAAGTGCGACGACGCCTCCCAGATGCAAAACGGCCACAGCAGCGAACACGTGAACCAGCAAACCTGAAAACAGAATGCAATTGAGCAATTGCAAAAGAGTCGAGCTGCGTGATGGCGGTCATTTATTATTCGAGTTTTTCATTGTGGGTGGAATGACGGGACCGGCAGAGTGCCCATGTTAGTTGTGGCGATCATGTATGATCAACGAAGTCGAAAAAGTTCGCGAATAGATTATCTTGATTTGTCCAGTAGGGCATATCCTCGCCTTGATCCATAATATCCGTGAAATCGCTATCCGCAAGTCTACTTTCAAAGAGCTCAGTAACAGAATCAAAAATTTCTGAAAGGGCAGGATGGTGGATTTCTTTTACCTTTTTCCTGACGAGGACCAAAGATTTTGCAGCCAACTTCCAACTCGCACAGGCATTAGACACAGTGGTATAGTACACCTTTAGATCATTGATCTTGCTTTGTGCAATCAGGTTCCCCTCTGAAATTCCTTGTAGTTGCATTAATGCAATACTCAAACCAAGGATAGATGAGTAGACGACTAGAATCGACGGAGGCGCCCCGGACTCGTTAAACTTACCGAGGCAGATCGAAAGCTCCGTGACCGCAGTATCGAGAATCTTCTGGGGAGACTGATCAAGAAAAACGTCAGTTTGCACATTCAAGAACGGCCTGTTGAGACATATCAAAACAATGTAGTAGAAAAGTTTATAATTTGCGAGGGTAGGGTTATAGTCTTGCTTCTTCAAACTCAAATCTGTCCACCGCAAAGACACCGGAAGCTTTCGGCGCCACCCGGCTAAAAACCCGTTGTATTTGGCCAATTTCATCTTGTTCAAGTAAGAAAGACTTTCGTCTGTGGACTCACCGGTATAGATGTCTGTAAGGAGAGACCCTATGCACTCGCTTAGTAGGCAGAGTGGCTCAATAGTTTGAAAAGCGTCCAAGTTGCGAACACTCTGCGGGGATTGAGTAGGTTGGAAAACGAAACCGTCTATATTCGTTGCATTCGGTAACACTTCACTGGTTGGAATGCTGGCCTCAGTCTTTCTCACAGTCACTGGACGTCCCATGATCAAGCTCACAAAATGGTCGACAATGTAACAACCCCAGTATATTCTTGACCGGACCATGACATTGATGTTTGTTATCAAAGCTTGCAGTGAGCCTCCTAAAGATGTGTTATCGAGAGTCCAATCTTTCGGGTCTAACTGGAATCCCAAGTCGTATCCCATGCGAATAGCCATGCCTGAAAGCATCCAACTCGCCGAAGCATTTCCTTCTCCAAGCTCATACAAGGAAAGGCAAAGCAAAGCTTGTAGAGTGTTAATTTGAGGGAGACAAATTCTCGTAGTCAAAATTTTATTACGGGCGGTATCAAAGAAATTCTGGGCAAGTGCTCGCAAGTCTTCTGAAGCGGAACATTTGGCCCCTAGTGCGGCAATTGCATAAACTAGCTCCTCGGAACAGTATCCCTGGCTTTTATCGGGAGTCAAGAACTCATTCAAAAAACTTTCTCGATGTATGAAAACCGTGACATCAGGATACATCCATTTGAAGAAATTCTCTAGACAAATGACAAGTTGCGACATGTTCATGAGCCCGTTATTAAAGAGCTGGGTAGGAATGGAGCGCTCAGAGACATCAACGAGATTAAGAAATGCGGATGTCGGGCCGAAAACAGAGTACTCACCTCCGCCAGACGCATCTATGGAAACGGGTATTTTCTTCTTAGCATTGGGAGGATTCTGGGGCGAGCCCGAGTCCCTCAATAATTCTCTGATCTGCTCTATCGCAGACTCGCTACTGTTCTCCTGCGTAAGTTCATATATTCTGGCTAAAGTGGACTCCATACTCGCTGAGACATCCTGGAGCTGTTTGGCCTCACTCGTTGTGAGTCTTTGAGTTCTCCGGTCTCTGTTGACTCTCTCGCAATGAAGGTTTAGTCTTAAGCAATGGCGACAAACCTCCTCTCCGTCACATTTTCTCTGGTGCGCGTTAGTATGAAAAACGGTAAACGAGCCAGATTTTTCAACTCAGAGAGACATACCTTCTTAATTCGGCAATTTATACATCTGAGTGAGTTAGTATAGAGCTAGAGTCTAGATCTTTGTACCGCATTAGTACGTACGACGTCGAACAGTGTTTTCTTTTTTCGTTAGCCATGTCGTTGGGAAGTCTGGGGTAGAGTAACAATTCGCGGAGTCTACAAGGAGATCAGTAACAAGACTTCTTCACAGTTGAAAAACGGTGCACGTGATCCTTGTTTGACTGATGGGCCTCAACGTATTTCCAGCTGGAGGTGAACAGAAAAACCAATGTTGGTTCCTCGTTGGTGATCTTGACCTTCATTTTCTTTGCCAGATCTATTATGTCAACGCGTGATCTTCATCCGACAAGAGATCTTTCTGCACAATAAAGTTATTTTCTTGATTGAAATGAACAGTACAGGTATCAAGTGTAACGACGTGGGACTGAAGCATCCACATGTTCATTCTCGTCTAGTATCTAGCACATCTCATACTATTCACAATAGAGCCGCACATTCCTTTTTTTTTTTTAGTTTGAAGTGGACAAAGTCTTCCGCGCTTAACCCAAAAGGAAAAGTGATCTCTTATCATGATATACATTACCTTTAACTCAACTTTTCTGAATTGACTGCGAGCTATCACTCGCCCGCAGCTTTCAACGATTTGTAGAAGTCTTGCACTTCTTTCGACACGCTGATAAGCCGGTGATCAAAATTATAAACCTCTAGGTGTTCTTTGTTCGTAGCTCTGGAAAGTGCCACATATACTTGGCCCTTTTCAAACGTACGCCTGAGATCAACCCGTAGACGATCGATAGATTGACCTTGTGATTTATGGATTGACATTGCCCAGGCCAAAACCAAAGGAAGCTGTTCTCTCACCAAAGACTCTGGTGCGGAGGCATTTGACACAAATGTTCTTCCCTGATCAACCGAAAATTCCTCTTTTCTCACAAGAATCAAAGTTGAGCCATCATTTGTCTTGAACCACACAACGGGCAACAATCCTACATTGCTGGATATCACAGAAGCTTCCTGCCTCAAGGACACGAGTTTTTGCTTCCAATTATCTGGAAAAGATTCGTAGATACTCCTCTGCTCATCAGAAAATGTATTTGTTCCAACTGAGCCACAAAGAAATTCTACCATCTGGATGAACTTATCCGAAGGATCAATGAAATCTGCTGGGTGAAACAGTGCGAAAAAACCAACAAATACACTTTCTGGCAAAAAGCCTATAACTTTCCCAATGGAGCCGTTCACGACCGTATTATCAGGATGATTTTTTAGATACATGACTTGCGCCCCGACCTTCAAAATCAACCTTTCCTCGCACATTAAATTCTCATACAATCTTTTCAGCTGTGGGCTACTATCGTTATCATTTGCAACGAACGTGAACAGGCTGCCTTTCAATCTCAGCAATCTGAACTCATTGGCACGCTTGACTTCATGCCTCGTCGGAAACAACTCGGTGGGCTCTATCCCGTCCGTGTAATCAACCTTTCTTTTCAACAGATGAAACATTTGCAACAGCTCTTGAGAGAATGTTCCCTCTCTTAAAGCATTGAGCATGTCAATTAATTGATTGTCGCCTTCTTGACGGAAAACTTTCCGTAGAACAATAGTGTGCCTTATGGCACTTTTCCATGATGGGCTGTTGAAGCAATACTGACTTTTTCCTTCCTTGTCCACAGGCGGGAGCTGGTAAAAATCACCTGAGCAAACAATCTGAATCCCTCCAAAAGGATTTTGATTGTTTCTTATAACTTTTGCGATTTCGTCGATTTTTGTAAAAAGCCTTCCATCGATCATCAGTATTTCGTCGATAAGTAACACACGGAGAGAACTCCACCTTTTCCTGGCTATGGGGTTCTTCTTGATTTTTTTTGCCAAATCTCCTGGGCTGCCTGTTCCTAAACCAATGCTCAAATATTTATGAATTGTCTGGCCTTGAATATTACAAGCCGCCAAGCCAGTAGAGGCAGTTACACCCACACGATACTGACCGTGCTTTGAGTATAACTCCTTTACTAGACTGCGCAAAACAACAGACTTACCGGTACCCGCAGACCCTGTAAAAAATACACTTTGGCCATCTTTAACAACGGCGTCGACGATCTCGAGCTGTGCATCACTCAAATGAACGAGACGCTTCTTCGAAGGAGAAGGCGCGTGGCTTTGTGTAAACAGGGATTTCTTTCGAGGCTTCTTTATTTTCTCGCCAAGAAAATCCAACAAACTAGATGTTCCAGCTCTCTTTAAAGAAGGTTGGGAGCTAAAGGAAGATCCCAGTGGCTCCAGGGATGCAGGTTTCCGATTTTCCTTTTCATCATCGAAATCTGAAATGACAAGAAGACTTGATTCCTGTTGGCCAACTGTGTAATTTTTTGTTGGCAGACCTGCCGCCTTACCATATAAACTATTCAAGACTGGATTGCGAAAGTTGTCAACCTCTGGAGAGACGAAGGATGTGTCTGAGCTCGCAGGCTCGTCAAAAGAAGAGCGGCTCTGGGTTTTCTGTACAAGGTTGCTCAGCGACCTAAGAGCTTTGGCGATTTTCTCTGGAGTTTTAATGCTTTTCTTGACCGGGACACTTCTATCCGCTTGGGTAGAGGAGGCCCCAGAGGCAGAGGTGGATGTCGATGCAGGGAAGAAGAAACTTGATATCAGCTTCTGCTTTGGCTGTGGTTTTCGTGGATTGTGTGAAGACATCTAAGCTTGCGATGAAAGAAGAGCAATATATACAAAAAAAAGGAAAAAGACTGAAGCGTTAAGAGTTCAACTTGACTCTAGGCGATCTTCACCAGATTTCCTCGGGCCTGAGAATCTTGGGGCCAGAAACTTGCAGGTAAACAGGGCAACGCGGTCAGGCGCGAGCGCGAGGCGTGTGGCAGGAAAAAAAACAAAAACAAAAAACACGCCTAGGGCAGAGGAGCCTTCAGGTTAAGGGCACTTTAGGGTAGGTGGGCATGGTTTCTGTCGCGGGCCCTGGGAGCAGCCAACCAGGTGGCTCAAGTGACCTTGTGCTCTTATGTTGAAAGAAGAGCATTCGGCCCCTGAAATTTAGCCTGAAAGTAAAAAGTAGATAAAAAAATCTGAACATTAAAACAATGGGGAAAAAAATAAAGGGGAACCACTTAGGTCGTTTAGTTCATTACTTCCATCTTTTTTCTTCCCTTATCATCTTCTTTTACTGAGGAGAAGACAGCATACTACACAAGATTGCCTCTGGCGCGGCCGGATTTAGGGGTGCCAAAGATCATATGGGCGATCAGTTGAGCATAGTATACCGAGAAATGAAGGCATCATAATCTTTCAGGCCGACTGACTTGAGGCTGCACGATCGTCGTCTGTAAACGTAAGAGAGAAAGAGGAAAATAGAGCGAGGGTCTGGGCGAGATTGCGCACGGCAGAAGCAAGCCTCGCGAGACGAATAATAAAATTAGTGCCAAATATTTCCTTGGCCAGAATCACCTGCCCCATCTGGGTTACCTTGGAGAAATTTGATTTTCGTTACTAAATCGGGTGATCCGATATATTTCTCTACCATTTAAGTCTCCTTCTTTTCCTCGTCTTCCTCCCTTGTCTACAAAGTTTTTATTCTTTTGAGCTCGATTTAGATCAAATTCTCTGTCCATAGACCTCTCTGTTTTCAAGACGCGGGGTCTCAGACCAGAGACTTGTTTCTCACAACCTACTTTATTGTACACAGAGGCTGATCTCGCGGGCCCACTACCCTTCCACTAAAGCTCAACCACAAACGGAACCCGACTCACCAAGACAGCAAAATGGCAGATAATCCTGCTCCCAATCCGGGCCTAGATCCTAGGTCAAGGCAAGGGAACTTTATTACAAAAGGCCTAAAAAAAATGACGGGCAAGACCACCAGATCTTCCGCGGTGCCGTCTTCGGCTTCCGATGGACCAACAACCAACCATGGCATCTCCGAATCTCCGCATACTTTTCAGAATCCAACGTGCGATCCAAACAAAGACCGCTTTCATGCCATAGGGTACGAGTCTGTGTCTGGCTCGACCGAGCCCACTCGTGTGAAATTGCTACCGCATCGCGGGCCTTCAATCATCTCTCTCGTATCCGGTTCAGGCTCTCTTTCGGCACAATCTTCTCCAAAAAGACCGTCTGTGAGCTCAGAAGAGCATTTTTCGAGAGAAGAAATCAACCAGCTGCATGGTTTCCAACTACCGTCGCTGTATCGGATGAATCTACCTTCTAACAATGCATCGGAAGTCCAGTTACAAAATCCGGGTGTAAATGGCTTGTATGCTGCATCAGTAAACGACAGCAACGCAAGTTTCAGCTCCTTAGACCCTAAGACTCCTCGCATGGCTGCTCAGATCTCCAATTCAGCTTCCCATAGCCACGAAAACTTGGTATCCGAGTCTCCAACCAATCCCATTGCTCCTTCGGTGGAATCAACTCTTCCGCCCACTCTTGAAATGAGCGTCATGGGCCTTCCATATCCTGCCTTTTCCAAGAGTATACCAGGTGAAAACCTGAAGCTAAAAAGTTTGAGCTCACAGAAAGATTTGTTGACTAGCCCCATTTTTGTTCCGTCAAGAAAGGAGCCTGCCTTAAACAATAGCCTCCAATCTTTCGAAACTGTGAACTCAAACATCAACTCAATGCCTGCGGCCAACGTCGTGGATTTTCTTTTCAAGAAATTACTATCATCTCGTGTATTCCCACAGCAATCTTTCCAAAACATATCAACTAAAAGGAAATGGGAGCTCCTTCTTAGCGAGAACGAGACTAACGTTGATTTTGACCTACAAAAGTTGACTTCGCAATTTTCGGCTTCTCTGACGCAGCTTAGACCATCGAGTCCACGTTTTATCACTCAAGAAGCTAAACCTTCTGACCTGAGTACGAAAGTTTCTTCAAAATTAACGAGAACGCTCTCCTTCAGCAGAAATGTTAGCACATCGAACGTGGGAGACCAATCCAATTCGGAAAGCGGGACACTCAGTGCCTTATCTAGAAAATTTAAGATTAAAGAAGGCTCTCCGAGCTGGTTTGTGTCACGGATTATGGCAAACAAAGTGACCCTTAGAGAATTTCGAAAATTGGTGAAGAAGTTAGAAAGTAAAGGAAGCAAGAATTGGCTTTACGAGTTCCAAGATGCGCAGGGAGAGACTGCCTTATCTGTGATACTACAGCGTGTTAACAAGAGAAGCATCAAGTCTAACGATGATATTGTCAGGGAACAACACATCTGTCATTGTCTTAAGATGCTTTTATCAAGCGATAGAAGAGAAATGGAGGAAGAATGCTCTCCTGTTGTAGTTAGCGACGACGAGCATTCAATCGCATCGAAGTCCTCATTCACGAAGTCTGACCTCTTGGTGATTGGCTCAATAATGCATTCGATTCTTTCTCCAAGTTCTACGACAAGACTTTTAGTGACTGAATTGTTAGTTTACCTTATCCACTGCTCAAGGTTCAATTATTTTCCTCATATTTTGGATGGTTTTACAACTCTCCAAGATTCTATGGGAGATTTTGTCAGATTTCAGCCCTGGCTTAACGTTTTCGAAACAGCCATTGACCAGCACTTTAATTTGACTGCTAGTCAGCGAAATGGTACAGAACTAAACTTCAAGAATTATGTGCTCACTACCTTGATATTAATCAACATGATGATTAAAAAAGGCGATCAAATGAACGATAGGGTCAACATGCGAAAGGAGTTTAGAGACTCGAGGTTGCCGATTATTTTTGACAAGCTAGGGGCGATGAAAGATGACAACATTAATCAGCAAATTCAGGAATACGAAGTAGTCGAAAATGAGGATTACTCAAAAGTCTTGAGTGGGAACCAATTGAAAGAACTCGAGGAGGAAAATGAGACGCACACTCTCGGGGATATTTATTCTAAACTCAAATTTGGGTTCGAAGACCACTTGCCTCAGACGAACATAAATTATTCCCTGGCGTCGATCAATGTCAGTTCGATTGTTAAAAGATTAACTCGATTGGAGTACTCTAAATCTCCCAGAGAGGCGCAAAAGGTTCTTATTTTGCTTGAGGCAATTCTTGATCATACGATGTCTAACTCCAATATCACTTTTGATCCAGATTCTGTGCTTTGCATGTCCGTTGAGCGACTTATGGATCGAATGGAAACTGATGAGATGGCAAGGAGAGCGGTGATGGAGACCGTCACGCTACGCAAAACCGTTGAAAAGCTTAAAGCTTTCCAGGAGGATACGTTTGTTCAAGAAAGATCAAAATTTGAGGTTAGTTCCTCGAACAATACGATACAAAATGCGCTGGATATTATAGAGCAACAAAAGTTTGAAATTCAAAGCCTCAAGAGAGAAAAAGAACAACTTGAGAGAAATTTAAAGCTAAGGAAGAAAGAACTTCCAAAAAGCGAGAAAATTTCAAAGGCTGACAATTCTTTTCCAGCCGATACTTGTGGGCGGGAGTTCAATCGATTGTCTCATGGACCATCAAATTTCGATGTTTCGAGAGGGCGAATGATGGTGGATGAGCTTGAGTTTAAGGGACCCCAAATACGTGACAATGAAAATAGCTTGGCTGTTAGAAACAAGCAGATACTTGGGTCGGATGTTGCTGAGTACTCCAACCAGCTCGAAACGGTTGGTTTGAAAGATGCAGATTACGATGGTAAAAGACGCCCGACGACTCCGCCTTTGAAACTGATTTTGGAATATGGCGAGAGTTTTTCAAGGAGACCGGTCACGAGTCCGATTGAAGTGATTTTAGCTGCAAAGAAGAATGACACATTTAGTGGTTCAACAGCTACTGTTGAACAATCCTCTATACCTCTGAAGAACCATGAAAAGATACTTCCGCCTTCAGAGCACGATTTATCGGCCAAGTCAGAAAAACCTATTCAGCAAATGAACCTCAATAACCGTGAGACTGTCCAAATAAAACGTGGACCACCATCGCCGCCTCCTTTTCCTAGTTTTCTCAAAGGAGAGACCGAGATTGTTCCAGATGCGGATAAGACAAAGGGGTCTTCACAAGTTTTAGTTCCAACAAAATCTACGATTTCTTTGGCGCCTCCCCCACCCCCTCCGCCATTGCCGCCTATGCTATCTCAAGATAAAGCAAGCATAGGCAACATGCAGATTCCACTCCCTCCACCCCCTCCACCTTTGCCTTCCATGCTAGCAAAAAGCTCGAATGAGGGAATGCCACCACCTCCTCCACCTCCTCCACCTCCTCCACCGTTGCCTCTCTTGCTTGCCGAAAACTCGCAAGCGAAAAGCAATACCACGGCACCGCCTCCACCTCCACCACCGTTCCCAAATAAGGATACTCTTGACGGTAATCTTGCTATCAACCAAGGACAAATGACGACGAAGCTTCCTGATAACGGCGGACCAAAATCTGAAATCTTCGACTTAGCCGGGGACGAGTCGAAAGACTCACTGTTGCTGGCAAAACCCATCAAACCAAAGACCAAACTTAAACAGATGCACTGGAGCAAGATCGAAAACATCGACAAAACGTTTTGGAATGATATCTCCAACAAAGAGCTCATTGATGAATTGCATCTGAAAGGTGTCTTACAAGAGTTGGAGAAGGCTTTCGTTGCAAAAGATTCTGTGGTAAAGGTGAAAACCAAAGCCCCCAATCTTCCAGCTCAAAAGTCTCAAAAAGTCTCGATACTCCCTAGAGATTTGGCTCAGCAGTTCGGTATCAATTTGCATATGTTTGGCAATTTGACAGTTGAAGAATTGATGAGTAAAGTTCTCCGATGTGATGAGTCGATCACAGAGAATGTTAGTGTTTTGGAGTTCTTCAACAGTGATGCGTTGAATGAAATCCCCGATTCCGTTACCAGAGCATTTCTACCTTATTCTAAAGATTACATGAGATCAGAGCAAAATCCGGCCAGGTCCTCAGAAAGTTTAGAAAGAGCTGATCGTATCTTCCTTGAGATATTCAACATGAGACACTACTGGAAATCGCGATCTCGCGCTTTATTGGTATTGCATTCTTTCAGGAAAGATTCAAGTGATTTGCTCCAAAAATTGGACATGATTCATCGAGGGGCTAGCTGTATCCAACAAAGCGAAAGCCTAAAGCGGGTGCTAGCCCTCATCAGATCGGTAGGGAACTTTATGAACGATTCGTCCAAACAAGCGATGGGTTTCAAGATTGACATTTTGCAAAGATTGAGGTTCATGAAGGACGAATCTAATTCAATGACATTTTTACATTATGTTGAAAAAATTGTTCGCAACAATTTCCCAGAATTCGGCTCATTCGTGGATGAATTGAGTGTATTAAACCATACACAAAAGATAGCCATCGAACAATTAGAAGCAGATTGTGAAGAGTTTAAGAGAAATATTTTGAATGTTGCCACATCCATGACTAAAGGCAATTTGAGCGAAGACAATCAATTCCATCCGGAAGATCGAATATTGGAAAGCATCAAAAACTCACTCGAACAAGCAAAGCAAAAAGTTTTTCTTGTGGATATGAGGAGAGAGCGGACAATTGCTTTGTACTGTGAAGTCATGGATTATTTTGGAGAAAATTCTTCAGACTCGAGTAGTAAGAACTCTTTTTTCGGGAAATTTTCGAATTTTGTTTCAGAGTTTAGAAAAGTGCATGCCGAAAATGTTCAGAAAGAAGAGGATGAGAGAGTCTACGAAAAGAAAAAGCAAATGATCGAACGAAAAGAAAATGCACTCAAGGAGCAGAAGAACAAAAACAATCGTCAACCCAGAAGTAAAGAGGGAAGAGGGGGTGAAAGCTCGGAGGATGATGTGCCACGGAAAAAGCTTGGAGAGGTTGCACAAGAGGAAGACTACGACGAGGAAGATGATGAAGAAGCAGGAGAATACTTGGGAAGTGGAGATGAAAAAGAGAACAGAAGCCCAGAATCCATTGATGAATTGCTTCGCAGGTTGAAATATCAATCACCAATGTTCCCCGAGCAAAAAGGGCGCCGCAGCCAAATGGGACAGTCTTACATTGGCCTGAGATCGCTTTACTCTTATTCAATAGAGAACTTCATACCACCAGAGGATGACTTGAGCCTCAGAAGAGAAAAGTCATCCAACGAATACGAGAGTGTGAAGTCATTGAGAAGAAGGATGACCACAAGAAAGAAGGTCATAAAGCAAACAAGACAAGAAAAGTCTGAGCGATTCGACGTGGTTATGCTCCGTGCACAGGCGATGTTGAGTCAACTAAGGTCCAACCCAAGCGAAAAAAACTTGAACGAGAGTGTCAAAGACGAACCTCATGCTGCTGATTTCAACTCCAACCTCCACCTGGATGAATCAGGGGCCAACAGAGACAGCAGAGCACCCAACATGCATAAGGGTGACGATCTTTCAAAAGACGAATACCTGGATTATGATTCATAATTGACAGCCGAGACTCCTGGATGAGCTGCGGTAATGCCAAATAGCATTTAGCTACAGTAAAACATGCTGTTAGTACAAGTATTGTAAGTCTTGCATGAGTGTCGTGACTTAAATCAGGCAAAGCAGCAGCGACTAGTGCAGAAATCTGTCTACATCTGTAGAACTAATAATGTCTACAAGCAGAAGGACAATCACGTTCGTTCTCCCAATTCAACGGATAAGACTGCTGCACTACAAACAGTGTGCTTGTCGTTGCAACACCAAAGTAGAGACATTGCAGCAGCAACATTAGCCCAAGAGCTCCGGGGCAACCTTTGAGACACAAGAAACAAAAGCAAAAAAACAAAAAATAAAGGAAAGAAAGAACGAAACAGCTGGGGAATGTCGTGCAGCGTCTGCGCAATCTATTCGCTCTTCGAGCCACGTTGCTAGACTGGGTCACATTCTCCCACGCCTGTTCTTTTACGGCACACAGCTCAAATGCAAATCTGACATCTGCCGACTACAACGAGCCGTGGCTTACAACCAGATTTCATTTTGTCAGAATCCTCGAAACAAGGATACTGATGAACATTGTGCAGTCAGAGTTTTCCCCGGTTCGGTGCGCAGCCAAACATTTCGTTTCGTGACCCGCACTATTCTGACTGCTTCTCGTCTGGCTCCAATCAGAGTCAGCAAGAGCATATGCAACGTTGTCTCTGAATTAGGCGGGCTGTCTTCGGTGGCATGAAAGGTTCTAGGTTTGCCGCAATTGAGTTAATGCGAGATGAGAATAAATCGGTCTGGGTTATGTCAATGCCTGAATTCAGCGTCTTCAATACGGGCAACCTGCAGCACAGAGCTTCAAAACGCCTAGGGCAATTGCCCCGCGGAAATTCCATGAGTCATTTTCGACCGGCCAAGTTGTTCCGGTGAACAAATTTTTTTTTTTCTCCCAAGCAAGCGACGATGCTACTCATCGATGTCCGGCATGCAACCTCAGTAACTACCAAGCACTCTGTAATTCTTAGAAACTAGTCTAATCTCGTAAGCTTCTGAATCACTCCTGCCCCATCATCGAATCTCTAAAAACAAAATCCTGCCCCTTCTCACTTTTTATCGCTCCACACCCACCCCAATTCTAAAATGTTAAGAAGCGCGAGGGCATGCCAGGCTGCCGTCAAAAGGTTTCATACCAACAGTCGTCTCCTCGATGCCAACATCGTGTCCGGAACGAAGTTGGCCAAGACTATCAAACAGCAGATTGCTCAAAAAGTCGTTGAGTACAACAAGGTGCAATTTCCTGCCTTGGAACTACCATTGTCCAACGCAGAGGTGAATTTTGAACAGCTTCGTTATAAGCCACAACTCACAATCATCCAAGTCGGCGACAGACCAGACTCTTCTGCCTATGTGAGGTCCAAACTAAAAGCCGCCAAATCAGCCAACATCAAATCCAACTTGTTGAAGTTTGATGCTGACTTGACCGAAGAGGCATTGCTTGAGGAAGTCGACCGGTTGAACAAGGACCCAAAAGTGCATGGAATCTTGATTCAGCTCCCATTGCCCAAGCACATCGACGAGACGTTGGTGACCAACTCCGTTTCGACAGAAAAGGACGTCGACGGTTTTGACCGTTACAACGCAGGTGAACTTTCCAAGAGAGGAGGTAACCCAATGTTCAAGCCCTGCACCCCTAATGGTATCATGGAATTAATTAGAACTACAGGAGTTCAATTGCGTGGAAAGTACGCAGTTGTAATTGGCCGTTCAGACATTGTGGGGACTCCCGTTGCCGCCATGTTGAGAAACGAGGATTGCACTGTCACAATCTGTCATCGTCATACCTTAGACTTACCATCCATTCTTCGTCAGGCTGATATTGTTGTTGCTGCAGTCGGCATTCCAGAGTTTGTCAAGGGTGACTGGATTAAGGAAGGCGCCATTGTCATCGATGTGGGAATCAACTACAAAGAAGACCCCAATGCCAAAAATGGAAAGAAGCTTGTTGGTGACGTTGACTTCGACGATGTTGTTGGAAAGGCGTCTTTCGTCACACCTGTTCCTGGCGGAGTTGGCCCCATGACCGTGGCCATGCTTTGCTCCAACGTGTATGACGCTGCCATCCACTCGTTCAAAACGGCACATGACCACAAGTTCAGGCCATTGCCTCTCAAGCCTTTGACGCCCGTGCCACTGGATATTGCAATTTCCCGTGCCCAGAAACCCAAGAAAATCACAAAGGTTGCCCAAGAACTCGGCCTTTTGGAGCGTGAGCTCGAGCCTTACGGACACTACAAAGCCAAAGTTGACCCACATCTTGTCATCGATCGCTTAGATGAGGACGTAGAGGGCTCGAAGACTGATCGTGGTCATTATGTCTTGGTGGCTGGTATTACCCCAACACCTTTAGGCGAAGGTAAGTCGACCACTACCATCGGTTTGACCCAAGCACTTGGGGCTCATTTGGGATACAACTCCATCGCCAACGTGCGTCAGCCATCTATGGGTCCGACTTTCGGTGTGAAGGGCGGAGCTGCTGGTGGTGGTTACGCGCAAGTGATTCCAATGGATGAATTCAACATGCACTTGACTGGTGACATTCACGCCATCTCTGCCGCACAAAACTTATTGTGCGCTGCTGTTGATACTCGTATGTTTCATGAGCATACAAGCAAAACAGTCAGTGGATTCTACAAGAGATTGGTGCCTGCCAAGAAAGGTGTGCGTAGGTTCACCCGTCAAATGTTGGCTCGCTTAGAGAAATTGGGAATCAATAAAACCAACCCCGACGAATTGACAAAGGAGGAAATTGAGAAGTTCGCTATGCTCAATATCGACCCTGAATCAATCACCATCAAACGTGTCGTTGACTGTAATGATCGCTTTGTCCGTGAAATCACCCTCGGCCAAGGTAAGAACGAGGCCTCGAAATACCCACCACGTGTCTCTGGATTTGACATCACGGTTGCATCCGAAATCATGGCAATCTTGGCTTTGTCTACATCTCTCAAGGATTTGAGGGAAAGAGTTGGCCGTCTTGTCGTTGGAACTCAAAAAGATACTGGTCTTGCCATTACTGCTGAGGATGTTGGCTGTGCTGGAGCCATCACTGCTCTTTTGAAAGATGCCATCAAGCCAAACATGATGCAAACCCTTGAAGGAACGCCAGTGTTTGTGCACGCCGGTCCATTCGCTAATATTTCCATTGGAGCTTCATCCGTCATTGCAGATCGTTTGGCTTTGAAATTAACCTCCCCTTCCAACGCAACAAACAATGGAAAAAAGGGTTTTGTCATCACTGAAGCCGGTTTTGACTTTACCATGGGAGGCGAGCGTTTCTTCAATATCAAGTGTCGTGCTCTGGGAATTTCCCCCGACACCGTCGTTCTTGTGGCCACTTCTAGAGCCTTGAAGTTGCACGGAGGGGCCTCCGATGTCAAGCCTGGACAGGAATTGCCTGCTGAATACACCACCGAAAACTTGGAGTATTTGCGGACAGGCTGCGCTAACATGGCCAAGCAAATTGCCAATATTAAGCAGTACAATGTACCTGTTGTGGTGGCGATCAATGAGTTTGAGACTGACACAAAGAACGAACTCCGTGTGATTCAAGAGGAAGCCCTCAAGGCAGGAGCCGATTTCGCCGTCCCATCTAATCACTGGGCCCAGGGAGGATCCGGCTCTCTACAATTGGCCGAGGCTGTCTCCAAGGCCGTTCTTCAGGCCAAGGCCACCGAGCAAACGTTCTTGTATAACGTGGAAGATTCAGTCGAAGATAAGTTGACTGCTATTGCTTCCAAGATGTATGGAGCAGCAGCCATTGAGTTGTCTCCGTTGGCTAAGAAGCAAATTGAAACCTACACTCGCCAAGGATACGACAAGTTGCCTATATGCATTGCCAAGACACAGTACTCGTTGTCTCACGACCCTAGCTTGAAAGGTGTCCCATCGGGGTTCACCGTGCCTATCAGAGAGGTGAGATGTAGTGCTGGTGCTGGTTACTTGTACGCATTGGCTGCGGAGATTATGACGATTCCCGGCTTGCCCACACATGCAGGGTACATGAATGTCGAGGTGAACGACGAAGGCGAGATCGAGGGGTTATTTTAGTATGCTTATAGAGTCATAGATAATTGAGAGAAAACATGCTACGCGATATGGGGGGCATTGGATAGCTTCAAACATTTCTTTGGCGTGACTGTTGCACTGGGTCTTTTGTATGTTTCGTGTGATCGATTTGAGGAGCTTTTGCTGTTCCAGGTGGACTTTTTTGGTACTCAGCGAGTCTACGAAAGGCCAATTGACTCGTCAGGCTTGACGGCTTGCTCGTGTGATGACTGATCGTTAAACAATCAGGCTCTCGTAATCTTCGAGCTTCAGCTGTCGGGTCCGTTTTGATCCCGCGTTCACGAGTACATGTTTAATTAAAGATTATATGTGCATGGCTTTTGTGAAATCGGTTTCCCTTCATTGTCTTTTACAGGACAGACTGTTTAAACGAACCTACGCCCAGGTCTTGTCGGAGGAAATCTCGGAATCGCCTGTCGTGAAGTCGTACGACTTGCCAAACGTACTCTTCCTATCTAAAATCTCGAGGATGACCAGTGCGACATCTTGTCTATCGACCAGTCCCACGTCTTTCTCCCCGGTCAAGAACTTGATTTTGCCCGTGCCATCTCCGTCAGTCAAGGATGAGGGTTTCAAAATTGTGAAGTCCAAGGTTTCTGTGAATTCATTGAGCAAAACTCTGTCGGCGTAGTGTTTTGCAATATAGTAATCTCTGAGAGAAGAGGCTGCGCCGAATTCTCGGTCGTGGGCGTAGATGGCACTTACCAAAATCAACCTCCTCACGTTCGCTTGAACGGCTGCCTCGTACGTCTTCACCACACCGTCTAAATCCACCTTGAGCAAATCTTTTCCTCCTGAGCCCACAGTCAATACCACCGCATCATGCCCGCGAATTGCCTTGGTGAGATCTTCCACGGAACTGTCCCCTAAATCAAGCTCTGTGGTGCCAACTTTCGCAGCTGAACTGCTAAGGCTCTTGATACTTTCTGCTTGCTTTGAGTTCCTCACGACAGCAGTAGCTTGGTATTTGCCCGTTTGAGCAAGCAACTTGATGAGTCTTTGCCCCACTTTCCCGTGGGACCCGAAAACGATAACCTTCGACATGGTTCGGGGAATTTGGTTCTATGGAGTTGAGTTCTTAAACCGTAGATTTAATCAAAAAAGATTCGAAAAGGATTGTCTCCAGTGATAATTTGCGGCATTATTCTAGCTGGCTAAACCTGGCTTCTTATACCTCTGCCGCTTCGTGACCCGCACTACTTGGTGGTTGCTCTATATCGTTTATTTTTGCTATGGTACATACCGTCCTCATCTAGAGGCGGCCAGGTGCAATTTGGTGGCATCACCTGCACTCTTGGGGCTGCGGGGGAAACGTTGCGCACTCTCGGAAGCTGCGGATGCAATACTTGGCCTTTGAGCCACACCTACAGCCGAAGCGGAGGCTTTCTTTTGCGCGAGAACAGCCGGGCTCAACGATTGATTCTGCTGGTTTTGCTGTTGCTTGTACTGCTGCATAGCCAGTACTTGCTGAGCAGTGTATGGTGGTTGGGCTCGGCTCCCGCTGCTCCCAAGTTTGCTATTGTTGGTAATGTAAGCGCTTTGAGACGTGTTTTTCCGATATGAATTGCTGGCTGAGAGCCCGGCTCCAGCTCCTCCATTGACGGTTCTGATTCCAGATCCGGAACTCTGCGTTCCATTACCTCCAGGTTGCTGTGAGCCACTTGAAACCGATTGCAATGGTGTTTGTTGTTGATTTCTCTGTAATTGATGTTGCTGTAACGCTCTAATTCTCGCTTGTTGGACGAGCGCTTGTCTTTGATGGGCACTTTCTCTCAACAAATCGTAGGATTTAGAAAGGAGCATTGAGCCAAACCTAATTGACTGAGTATCGTCGCTAATTGAGTTGAGCTTAGACGGATTCAAACTAAATGGGTCACGAACGCCTTTATCATACTCAGGGTAGTCATCATCAAATTTCCACCGCGAGTCCAAGCGACGGGTTGCGTCATTCTTGTTGTGATAAGAATCTTTCCGTTCTTGATCATCATTCTTCCCTTCAACTTCATCGTCATTGTCCGCTAAGTTAAGCCACTCGTCGATTGCATCTGTGGGCCTTGAAACGAGCCCACGTCTATCAACAAACACGCGATGGGCTCTGCCAAGCCGCTTTCGTAATCTGAAAATTGGCTCGGATGATTCGGAGACGCCACTTTCGTTATCATCCAATTTTTTGAAGCCATTGTTGTATGAGCTAAAATTATTGTTCTCGACGTTAGAAAGAAGCTGTGCAATATAGTTCGAAGAGTCATCAAGCCTTTTGTTTAAGTGATTCGTGAGTAATGATTGAAGTTGTGGAAAGCTTTTGGACGGTATAAGTTCACCACTTGCGCCACTAAAAGACTTCATCCCGGAGTATGGCTTCGCGCCATCTTCGAAAGATTTCAAAAGGTGATCATCTATCACGTTCGTTGTATTGAATTGATGGTAGTGACTCGACGCAATCGAAGAATACGGAATGTGACTAAGCTCCAAGTGCTTGTTCCCTTTGTTCGTGGAAATGTTGAAAAAGGGTTGGTGAGGATCGTATGAAATGTTGACGAAACCTTTATCGTGCTCGTTTCGCTTTTTCAATTTCTCCAGAACGGCACGTTTAATAGCTTCCGTTTTCTCATTTATCACAAATGATACCGTCACCAAGTCCATATCAGGAATCTTCGAGGGAGGCAACTTAACATATGGCTGGGTGGATGAAGCTTCTGGTTGAGGCTGACCATTGAAATTGCCAGAATCCTTCGATTGACTGAGCGATGGTGCGGATTCCTGTTGCTTCTTTTTCTCTTTTTTTAGTTTTGGGATTTCAACCTCTTCTTCTTCTTCAGCTTCGACCTTAATGATCTTCTTCCGTTTGTGGGGATAGAAAAGATGATCGTCACCCTTGATTCCAAGGGAGCGCTTAACGCTCTTGGCTTCAGATCGAAGCTTGAAAATCTCGTGGTCAGCTTCCCAATTTTCAAGCTTGAGTATTTCTCTCTTGCAGACGTTGAAGATTATATCCCGTGCACGTTTTAGTGATTTTTGCAACATCCTTATCCTTTCAGCACCCAAATTATCGGCTCTTCTTGTTTTCCTAGCCTGACGGAATTCACGTCTCCGGAAACAAACGTATGGATCATTGTCGTTGTCTTTCTCATTTGCATTGGGATCCTCGAATTTGAGTGTCGGCGTGATAGATTTCCCTTTACGAGCGATCTTTCTCTCTCTCCAGTGATTATAAATTGGTTCGCCGAAGAGCTTTAACAATCTTGGAATGGAGCGTATGCCGTTTGTCGATTGTTGATTCTTATCGAACGTGGTCACAAAAGGCTCAAACCCGAGCTCTTTGGACAATTTTTCTTTAAGAGTGGAGGTGGATATATACTTATGATCCAATCCTGTTTGAGCAATTGAAAAGTCGGAAGTAGCACTTGAATTGAATTCTTCGGCGATCAAAGATGAAAGTTCTGCGAATGAGAGTATGTTTGATGGGTCCATAGACAAAAATGGCTGACGCTCTTCGATCTTTTTTTCGAATTTATCGCAAATAGCTTCGAATTCAAGCATGGTGCATTTTCGAGAGTTTGCTGATTCAAGAGCACCATGTTCAATCTCAGTCGTCTTCTTGGTTTCTTGTTTCGCAGATGATTTTGGATAGTCCTTCATTAAAACCTCAAAAAAAAATAGCTCATCTTCCTCGTCCATGTTATACTCAACACCGAGCGTGTCTTCCACCGTCGCACTGAATTTGATGTAGGACTCCGGCTCCTCAAACACTTCATCAGAATAGTACTTTTTCGCGTCTGGCCAAGTTTTAGAAGCATCTGGGGTTGGGATATATACAGAAGAGGGTTCCTTTTCCTTATCGCTTTCTTTATTTGAACCTAGCAAAACGCGCTGAGCAGCGTTAATGACTTGTTGTAGATGAACCTCATCCTCTTCATTTTTATCGACACCTGTTTCCACGGTATGTAGATCACGAGACTGTTGAGCCGAAGTATTGAGGTGATGTAGTTGGGAAGGCTCGAGATCGTGATCTGTTGCAGATATTTCATTACCATTATAAATTGGCAAGGAGATCTTCACAGAAATTTTACGCTGACGGAATCTCGCACCAGCTGCAGCCTTCCCGGCACCGGCCGTCTTGGATGGGAGGATTGCCATTTTTCAAAAGTGCCGAAGCACCAATTGATGAGGAAAGGCTTTCCTACTAAGGATCAGTAGCCTTAGTAGAAGGTCAAAAGTCAGTTGAGTGTTCAGTGATTTCACTGCGACCGCCGGTGTGTTTTGATGTGAGCGCGCCAAACGACAAGGTAAAAATGTCGTTCTCTGCGGGTTGGTGGGCGCTTAAAACAACACAACGGAGATAACCTAGAGCAAAAGTCCCTCCAATCAGGATGATCAATCCTCAAAAATGGTGTCTATGCTGTTGCCGACTCCAAAAATGACGAAAGAGAAAAAAAAAACAGGGAGAATGCCAATGAAATGGGGACAAACCAGGGATAGCTCTTGCTTGGATTCAGGGGGTTTCTGAAGGAGAGTGCGGTAAAATTTTTCGAAAGGAGAGTATCCTTGCCGCCGACAAATGTCGCACCGTCCAGGAACGCCGGGGAAGGAAGTTCTGTCTTATATGCAAGTTTGTGGTGATGGGATTGGAGATGGGGAGAGTGAAAGACATAAGGGTCAACCCCGGTGATTGTTCTGGGAGTAAAAAAAAATGGGGCCTGGGGTTTGTTATGTTTATGGCGTGAGTATTCCAGCATGGCTCGCGGAACTCAAGATTCGTGAGAGCTTTTCATCCTTAATGGTCGCGTTCTTATTAGACTTGACATAAGTGCCAACCCGATTCATTGACTGAACCTGTTTAGCACAGAGGAATTCCACACGCAAAGCTATTCAGATCATCTCGAGATACTTTGTCATACTTGAAAACCAATGAGGTTTCAGTGGAAGCGAGTCTAAGCGACTGATAGTCCGTGATCTTTCAAGCCACGCATAGAAGCCACAACAAGCGCAAGGACGACCATTTCTTCTCCGGTAGAGACGGAAGTGTCCACAACAGATTTTCTGCCAAACGAAACGTTCTGGGAATCTCGTTTCTGCGAGGGCTGTTGCCGAAATTGGTAGCTAGTGAAAAAAGACTGGTAAAAACAAGTAAAGAAAGTAGCCATCTCAAGGCGTGCAAATTCAGCCGGTGGGTGTGCGACATGAGAATCACCAGCACGTGACGTAGTCGATAATGCAGGCGCAAATTTAGCGGGCAACGCAGGGCGCGCAAAGAGTTGCTTAGGCGAATTCTGAGGTGAAATCTTGAAACACTGAGAAGAGACTACATACGAGAATTACGATACCACAGTTTGAGAAAAGAAAAGAACACCCTTCGGCGCATGCTTCGACCTTTCGTCCAAGAGCGATTGAAAAGGCTTCCAAGTGACAACATCCACCCATAGCACAAAAAAAGCTATCTGTGAGACCCCAGTTTGTTCCTCCAATGACAGAAAAGTTTCTGTCGTCTGTCTCCACCAAATGCCCCACATTCTGCAGGAGACAAAGTTGAGATTCCGCACTGCAAGCGAGGCAAGTTCATATCCATCATCCTTGGTAATACGAGTTGTGAAACAGTCTACCAAGAAAAAAAAAAGACAGGCGGGGAAGACTTCCTGATATACTGAAAGAACTTTTCTCGTAATATCTAGAGCGATTCTAGGGCGACAAACTTCACCACGAGTAAAGTATTTGGCTCTTTGGTATCTGGTTCTCATAATTCATTTTACTTGCCCCTATTCTGCTCCGCCGCAGCTTTTCGAACCGTACAGTTGCGCCAGATATATCCCGTGAAACGGAGACATACTCTCCCGTTATAAGAAAACTGATGAAGATAGACCTTTCTCAGGGGCAGGGAAGTACATTATAGACACATGACCGAAATCCCACCTTCGTCGGAGAAAGCAACGCCATTGGCTGTTTTCCTCAACTCGGTTTGTCCCGGACTTTCTGTATTGGACGATAACACCCATTTTTCTCTCGAGCATGGCTTGGACACAGCCCAGCTAGACGCCATAGAAAACTTCAATTGGCCTTTAACGGGACTGAATGCCTCGGGGGCCCTCAAGGCACATCTCGATCACACATACTTGAACGTTTCACGACCGCCTTTCCAACATGATATCCACAGAAACATTGAGTCAACAACATACGTTCCATTGCCGCTCCACTATACAAGTCTTTTCTATAAATTAGTCACAGATGGTGGGGACCAAAAGCAGGATGGCGGCAAACACATAGGAGCTAACGTTAACCCTCTTCTGCATGACCCATTTCGCTTGGTTCACCTAAATCCAGGCTGTATCTCCTCGATGATCACTTTGCACAACCACCCGAGGTCCGCTAACCAGCACGTGTCTGACTCAAGAAACCCTTTCAACAAAATGACCAGTAGCATCAACAGGTTACTACGCATTGGTGCCTCAGACACTGGCCACGCTACTCATTGGCAGTCTCTACTATCTGAAGTAGATGCAGACGGCCAAAACTCCGCTTATCATAAAAGCCAGCCAAAGAAGTGTCTACGGGATATTCCGGTAGTCTCTTCACTCATCGATTTTGATAAGAGACTTTACACTTCACAGATAACTTCGCCCACCACATCTAAACTATTGGTTAGTGCTCACGTCAACGTTGCGAATGTCTTCGCTCTAGGCGAGAATCATGACTACGCATGTACCTCGACCATTCAATCGACCGGTCAGATATTTCCGCAGCCAATAACTTCAGTTGTGCCCTCAACACACTCCTCGGGTGCCAGCGCTACTCTGATCCACTCCCTGTCAGCGCCGTACAAGAAGGTGATCGAGCGCCCGATACTAAGAATTCAATTACACAGTCAGTTGTTGATTACGTCTTTATTGACGATTTCGAACGATATGCTCGTTGTTTTAGGTTTAAGCAATGGTGACATTTTTATGATCAATTTAGCATCCCTTACATTCCGACATTTCGACGACTTGGGTAATCACGACATCAACAATGGAGCATCGAGCTTATCTAGTACTAACGCGGTCATCTCTCTCTGCGCCTTAAATCATCCTAGTTATGATTTACTCATTGTCGCGGGTAACGCCACAGGCGAGGTTGTTATTTTAGATCCCAACGCTGGCTCCAAGAAACTGGAGGGGATGTACACCAAAAACGTCGTGGGCAGTGATCGCTTTGTCACATACTTCAAACTCTTTGATTTGAGCGGTTGGAATAAGAAAGAAGCATATACCGGGGACGATTCTTCTCCAGCATACCTTATTGGTCATTTTAAAATCAGTCACAAGCCGATCACTTCCATCGCCACCACAATATCACACGAAAGCCTGGTAAGCAATCACCACAAACCAATGATTATAGCCTTTGCCTCCGAAGATGGGTTAGTTCGCTTCATTGATCTCATAGCAACGTATGGAAAAAATTATGGCAACTCCAACAATTTCTATAGTCTGCCAATATTGACGGATATCGTGTCGAATTATTTTCAGGACGGCGTGAGAGACATAGACTTTTCGCCTGACAACAAGTTTTTTGTCTCATGTGGCAAAGGAGATCTAGTCGAGATTTTCAAGATGAGCTACTATAATGTCAGTGCACTTCTTCAAAAGAATACTGGAACTCCTTCGAATAGAGGAGGAAGATCCAGAAGCGGAACTATAAACAGCTCTAACTCTTCCAACCTATACCTGCTGCCCTCATTTCTTGGACACGTCTCGACAACAAATTCGTTGGATTTACCGAGGGTAGAGTCTTCAGAAACTTACTATGCTCCATCGATCAAAGACATTGCCATTGCAAGCAGATTGAAGGGACACATGAATATTGTGCTGAAAGTAAAATTTGTTTCAAAAGATCAATATTTTAATCCACACAATGCAACTAGTTCTGGGAACTATAATTTGATAACTTGTGGCCTCGACGGAAAGGTAAATCTTTGGGAGTTCAATAACAAAGCGCTCCCAAGGATCAAAAAAAGCCATTTCACTACTAGCACGAGAAGACTTTCGCAGCATGGAGATTCGTTACTGACCTCTCAGTTACAGTCTTTGTCCTCCCGAGGAAAATCCAACTCTACCCCAGGCACAACCAAGAATCACAAGCCAACTCGATCCTTCAATCATTCTGATGATTTCCAACTCAATACATCTTTCAGCAAATTAGGTATAAACAATCTACTCAGCTCCAACTCACAGACAACGGTGCCTCAAGAGAACTCTGGGGATCAGCTTCAGATAGTCTTCTCGCTTTACAGGTCATTATACGAGATGAGACTCAAGAAACATTACGCAAAGCAAAGAAAAGAACTTAAAACAAAGTATCCTTGCATCATTCACGGCATAGTTAACGATAAAGACTTACCCTCGATTAAAGTCCCGTTGTTGACAATGGACTTGTCTAGCCTAGTCAAGAATGGACACATATCAGGTTATCATTGCGACACAAAAGACTTTTGGGTGTATGGGAAAAGCGGGGACATCTTTAGATATAAGATAGGACTATAAACGAAGGCCAAAAGCTCTGCATAATAATATTCAAATCTGTGTATCTGTATCTAGAAAAAAATTGGTAAAACTGTCTCAAATATCCTTTCTCATAATCCACCCAGTTTTATCACTTGGTAAAAATTAGTTATGGAGTCCACCCCCATCCATTCCGAAACCTAGCTCCTCCTCTAGATGAAAAAGTTTGGGATCTTGTTTTCTCGCCAACAATGAGAATTCCTCGAATTCTTGTGGCTTAGGCATAGAGTCATAATGCAGTAAATTGTTCTCGTTGCGTAGTTGGTCAGGATCGGTGAGAAGGCCAGCACTATTCATACCAGATGTTGTAGCGGGTAACATTCCGGTGAACTGGTCATCAAAGTCGTTCCCGGGAATGCTTTTCGAATCCATCTGGAAGTGTTGTTGATGATCCTGCTGATTCTGAAACAGCTGTTGTTGTTGTTGTTGTTGCTGCTGCTGCTGCTGCTGGTACTGTTGTTGTTGTTCCTGTAAGAATTGTTGTTGTCTTTGATGCTCTTGCTGCTTTCGAAATTGAACCTGATCTATTTCTTGTTGTTGCTGTTGTTGTTGTACTTGAAGTTGGATTCTTTTTTGCTCTTGAATGGGTTTCCTCACGAATTCTCTGAAGTTTTTGACATCTTCAATAATCAATTCTTTCATGGACTCCATGTCATCGACTGGCTCAAAAGTCATGAAATCAAACTTTATCTTGCTCTCGGGTTCGTCTTGAGGATCATGCCAGACAGCCAAGTATGGGTGATTGAGGGCCTCTTCCACGGTTATTCGTTCATGAGGGTCAAACGTAAGCATTTTCTCCAACAAGTCGAGAGCCAATGGATTAGCATTTGGTAGCAATGCATTATAGTGTATCTTTCTCATTATTGGTAAGGACCTCACGTAGTTTTGTGCGCGAGGAGAGCCGATTTTTGTCAAAGCTGATTCTTTGGGGGTACCTAAAACCATCAATATCTGATTCAACTGGTCCACATAGTCCTTGCCCCGAAAAAGGGGCTTACCACCAAGAAGCTCTCCCAATATGCAACCAACCGACCATATATCTATTGCCTTGGTGTAGTTAGCGAAAGAGAGCATGATTTCTGGGGCCCTGTACCATCTTGTGGCGACGTATTCTGTCATGAAGCCCGAGTTCTGTTCCACGTCTTCTGAGAAGCCACGGGCCAACCCGAAATCACAGATTTTCAAGTCACATTCCACATTGACCAACAAATTCCCCGGCTTCAAGTCTCTGTGGAGAACGTCCGCACTGTGTATGTACTTCAAACCGCAAAGAATCTGGTAAATGAACAGCTGGTAGTGCAGATCAGTGAGAGGCTGGCCCAGGCGGATAATTTGGTGCACGTCACACTCCATAAGCTCCTCATAGAGATAGATGTCGTTGAAAGTTCCTGTCGCAGGATCAATGACAATGTCTAGATCATATAAACACGTGATATTTTTGTGACCTCTGAAAAATTGCAAAAGCTTCACCTCTCTAAGTGCTCTCTTGCATAGTATTTTTTTCGAGAAGATGTTGGTGATTTTTTTGATGGCTACCACATTTCCTCCGGTGGAACCGGTTCCATCGTCATACTGTGCGGAACACACGATTCCATATGCACCATGGCCTAGTTCCTTTGTGATCTTGAATCTTCTATCGATGACGAAGTCCTGATTGAACACCTTGTTGACCGATCTTCCGTTATAAGACATTCTCGCTTTTGAAAGTTGTGGGTGGATTTGCGTGTTAAGGACAAGATAAATCTGCACGAGGAGACGGAAACAGACAATGTGAGGTCGTCCAAGAGAAAGAATGACGGTATGTTCGCGCTGAAAGTTTCTCTTGACAGCGGATCAAAGCAACGTAGGAAAAATGCAGGATCAAATACAAGGCCGTCGCTGGAAGAAAGGCTAAGAAACAGTTTGTGTTTCGTGTAAAAAAGTGTCCCACTCACAGATCAGATCCCCTTGGTAAAGTGGGGGAAGAATAGAAACACTGAGGAACAAAAAAAAAAAAGGCGCGCCTCACTAACGTAGAGATGCACGGAGTGTTCGGGTCTTGGCTCGGCTCACCAATGAGAAAATCGCCAGAGACTAGGTCCTAATAGAGAACAAAACTCGTTCTATTATGCTCCGAGAACTTGACCTCACGGATCTCTTCCGCTCACCTATTCTAATGGTACTCTCAAATACCGATGATGAAAGAGTGTCGAAGCTGCCTGCTTTTGCGAGTGAACTGTACTGCTGCCTCGGTGATCAGGTCGAGATGCACGTGGCTTGAGATAGAGTCGAAAAGCACACTATCAAGCCTATTGAAAATGCCTCGTCTCACAACTGCTCTGGAAGGTGGTCAAGATTACGCTTTCACAACGTGAGAAAACTCGACAACTGTAATTCCCGTGAGCTGTAGCTGGCAAGCGCGTTGAATTGAAGACCGGGCTCTAACCGTTTGCTTAATTTGCTCGATCCAAAGACGTACTGGAAAGAGTTATAGTGAAGAGTGGCTTGTCGAATTTTTCTTGCCAAAAAAAGAAAGAAAACTCAAGCCTCGTCGTGTATATTTCGCGTGTTTTGTCTGTAGTAGTGTGCCCGTGAAATGGGAGGTCAGCGATGTTCACGTCTTTCCCAGTATCTGGATGAGGCGGGAGCGAGCAAAAAAGAAGGGTGTTATGCTTGTTTATACACTAGCTTTGCGAAACAGCACCTCTTAAATACATCACTTCTCGTCGAGAATTTCGACGTAAACGCAGATCTCAATTTTGCTCTATCACTAAATCTCAGGAACCAGAAATCTATTTTTAGTAGTGTAGGCTTATATGCCAGCCCCATGCGCCAAGAATAGAATTTTGTCTAAGCCCGTTAGCCTCGTGGTCAGCGGACTGCACGGTGCACGGTGTTGGTTCGGAGATATCTGAGCAGAGTGACTTGTTCAGCTCAATTTGTGAAGAGGCCCGATCTACTTAGGTATTTCCAGTGAAAGAATATGTAGGAGGCTAGCAGTTTTATCAGACCAGGCCCTCCTAGCTCAAGCAGAAGAAGCCAGCGAGATGTCATCTTCCAATTTGGATGGTCATATTAGTCATCCGGCCACCGAGCTAGCAGGACTCATGCAGTACCGTGTCCCTGACAAAGCCGTGTGCCTCACATGCAAGAAATCGTTTCAGACAGCGTGATGAATTTGGATGCACCTTATCATCTTACAAAGGCATGGTCATTAGCCAGTTTTAATTGGAAAATCCAAAGTGAGTTTTCTTCTTGGTCTGCATGAGCTGTCCAATCCTTATATCATCACGGGTTGTCTTGAGGGAATGGCCACACGGTCTATTCCTGCTTGAGCTTTCAGGAAGAACCATGTGCATAGGTCAGAGGATTCTTCCTGCGAGGGCATAGGATTTGTTGATGCGGTACTTCAACAATCGGCTAGAGGAGTAGACGGGAGTGAGTCATTGTCGTGGAGCCGATTTACTTGCAGACGTAGTGAGAAAAATTCAAAGAAAGAAAAAAAAAGAAAGCTTAGCTCGTTTTGCTTGCAAATACACCCGCCTTTCTGATCACTTCAACCTGCACATCAAATTGCCTTGAAAGATGAGAACAATGTGAGGGCGCGGAAGCGCACTACAAGGCCGACGTAAATGCATGAGAGTCTCATTCCAGCGTCATAGTTCATGCAATCGCTCAACAACCCGGCGTTCTGTAGGGGTTTAGAGTTAATATTCGTAAATGCACGAAGCCCCTCCCTCGCCATCTGCGTTGTTCTGCATGTCCCGTCGCGCCGCGCCATATGAGGGCAATCTGATCGGATATCTTTAGTTCAGTCCTCGAAGATAACATTGCACCATTTGTTTTTCTTCGTGAAGAATCGACAATACGTCAAAGCGCGCTGTGGTGATTTTTAATCTCTCATACACCAGTTTCAGATTGCCCCGTAGCGTCCTCTAGTGGAAGCAGCAAGCTTCTTGACGCAACGCGAGAGGGTCTTTGATTGCGAGCGCCAAATTCGTGGCTATCCCAGCATCTCGAAATTACATCCACTTTTTAGATCTGAGTTTCATCTGCGTGCTACTACGAATGTTTCCATTGGGAGAATGGATCCTCGTTGCAAGACTTTGATTAGAACACGACTCGCTCAACCCAGGATTGATGTTGAAAGAGAAACAGTCAAGTCGCCTGAGAGTGCCAGTTCAAGTCCCAAATGCGGTGATGGTTATCAGCTTCATCACTACAAATAGTCTCTTAGCCCTTTTCTCTGCCCAGTTTTTTCTTATTCATTGTTTTCCTTCAGCATAGGGCTTTGCCAGCCTGTCATGGGAACTTCACTGGGGGGTGCCGGGCGCGCGTACTGAGTCATGACGCAACGACATCTGAATCGCTCCGGTTACGGGAAGTTTTTCACGCTCGCGCTCGAGCCAGATCTGTCTTCACATCGAAAACAATTATGGCCGAAAAACACACAGCGAAAAAAACTCTTGCTCAAGAAGTATCTATTCTTGGGGGATTTGTCGCCGGCGGCATCGCCGCCTGTGGAGCTGTCACCTTCACAAATCCGATCGAGCTCATCAAGACAAGAATGCAACTTCAGGGAGAGCTCTCGGTGAAAAACGACGCGCCAATATTGTATAGGAACCCGTTACAGGCATCGGTGGTCATCTACAAAAATGAAGGTCTACGTGGCTTGCAACAGGGTTTGTGGTGCGGCTATGTTTACCAACTAGGGCTCAATGGATGCAGAATTGGGCTCTATGAACCAAGCAGATATTACATAACCAAAACTTTGTTTCCAGCTCAGTTTTCCGAAGAGGTTTCTCTTATCCAGCAAAATCTATTGGTGAATGTCTTGTCTGGTATCGTATCTGGCTCGGCAGGTGCTATCGTTGCAAACCCATTCTTTCTCATCAAGACAAGAATGCAGTCATACAATAAGTCTGGGGCAAATGCCAATGTGGGTCAGCAGACGTATTACAAGGGACTATTTGACGGAATTAAAACAATCTACACTCAGGAGGGTGTCAAAGGCTGGTTCCGTGGCACGGATGCAGCAGTTTTGAGAACAGGAGCTGGCTCTGCAGCGCAATTACCCGTATACAATTTGACCAAAAACTACCTTTTGGACCACGATCTAATGGCGGATGGAACCATCGGCTTACATTTCGTCTCCTCGTCCATGGCTGGCCTTGGTGTTTCGATCGTGATGAACCCATGGGATGTCGTGTTGACTAGATTGTACAACCAAAAAGGAAACTTGTATAAAGGTCCTGTTGATTGTTTCGCTAAAACGATCAAAATAGAAGGCCCCACGGCACTTTATAAAGGATTTTGGGCACAGCTTCTCAGGGTTGGGCCTCACTCCATATTGACATTGATGTTTATGGAACAATCAATGAAGTTGGTACACTCGGTAGAAACAAAATTCATTTGAACGATGATTTCATAGAATATAGACATAGATTAATAGCATTTGCGAGTTACAAAATGCAAAATAGGTTTCGGCCGGCACTGAAAAGCGTTTGATCCGCCGTTTCGTGCAGAGATATATCGACGTAAAGATGTCTCGAATAATCGCGATTCATGAAATCAATTCAAAGAATGGCGAAGTCGACGCTTCTTCTCAGCGAGCCGAAAGCTGTATCGCGATTTCGCACCATGGAAACAGAAAAGGAAAACAAAAAAAAATTAGTAAAGCCAGACACTACCTTCATCACCTTTCATGACAAAGACCAGACCAGCCGCAAGACTCATGGAGGCAAGTGCCCAGTGCTCGCATTTGGGTGCAGCTTATGGAGATTGCGTTTTGAAGTCGTACAACACTATAGCAAAAGACGCATGTCAAAAGGAATTCGCTCTTTTCAAGGATTGCGTTTTCGCCAAGATGAAGCGCAAGTGAGCTCCGGCTTAATGAATGCTTCTGTCTCCCGAAATTTGAAACGGATCCAGACAACAGAAACATACACAGACCCTTGTGCTCGAGAGTCCTACACTTCCGCCAGTCTTCGATGAGTATCTGTCGTCAAGAATAATGTTGTGTCTCTGAATTCACTCTTAGGCGTGTGGCCGATCAAATGGACTGCGCCTCGTGAATTCTACCTCTAACAAATTGCAAATGTACACTCGACCTGAACAACTTTTGCCGAAGTTTCCCATGGCAACTTACGTTGGCTCCTCGGACTTCGTCTTTGTCCTTGCCTCAGTGAAGCGACTACTGGATTGTAGGTAAGTGAATAAGACAGCAACGAAAAGACGGACTCTCTTCGTTTTTCTTACGCAAGTATTTTCAGAGATAAGTAGGAAATTTGAGTAAATAAGAACAATGACTCTTTCGATAATTAGATCAAAAAGGCATTTTGGGTGATGCTGTTGATGAGGCATGCTCAGAAAATCAGCAAAATTGTGTCCCCCTTTCGCATAGTATCTGCCCTGGGGCAGGGCTGGCGCCGCAACCTGTCGTGCCGCACCCACATGGTAAGGAAGCCTCGGCCCAAATGTGGGGAAGATCACCTCCTTAGATGAACTAGATACCTCCATGGACCATCCACAAACCATCCGCATACCCTCAGAAAACCACCCAAAGCATCGCCATGGTTCATATTTCTCGTCTATTGTCTTATACCAGGGACGACTTGCGGAAGTTTGTCACCATCTTGAAGGAATTTGTCCTTGTGTATAAAGATAACAAAGTGTCTATCAATTATCAGAGTCGCCCTGTTGTACTCTTCTTCACCACAATCATAAGCACCTTTGGTGTAGGAACCTTCTTTGCCTTAAGGTCCTTAATCCACGTATGGAGCGAATACAGGGTGAAACTTGGTCTACAGAGGCCCATACTCACCAGACTGAGCTCTACCATATTGAAAAACGGATCCAGGCAGATTTACATACCCAAGGGTAAAAACCTGACCACCAGAATCATCATCCCCAAACCTAACTTGGACCGATACGCTGCCGACAAGTACCTGTATAAGAATTTTTACCTTGAGCAGAATTTGAAGCTGCAAAAAAACATATTGAACTCGAAATTTCTCAATCAAATTGTCATCATTTGGCGAATTCTCATTCCCAGGTTCTACTCGAAAAACACCTCTTTACTCTTCTCACAGTGCTTTTTCCTCATTCTAAGAACCTGGCTCTCGCTTATAATTGCTAAGCTCGATGGGCAAATTGTGAAGAATTTGATTTCAGCAAACGGGAAGAAATTCCTGCGTGATTTGATATATTGGATCTTGATTGCGTTCCCTGCATCATATACAAATGCTGCGATCAAGTATTTGACAAACAGACTTTCTTTGGGTTTCAGAACTAATTTGATCCGCTACATTCATGACATGTATTTGGACCTGGTCATGACGTATTACAAGATCCTGTTTAATCTGGCGGATATCGAAAATATCGATCAGTATATAACGAACGACGTGACCAAATTTTGTGACTCCATATGCGGCTTATTCTCAAGCATGGGGAAACCTTTCATTGACTTGGTGTTTTTCTCTGTATATTTAAGAGACACGCTAGGAACAGGGGCTGTTGTTGGAATTTTTGCAAACTACTTCTTGACAGCATTTGTCTTGAAGCGCTTTACTCCTTCATTTGGGAAGTTGTCTTCGCAAAGAACACATCTTGAAGGCACGTACTATAATCAACACTTGAATCTAATCACAAATTCCGAGGAAGTGGCATTTTATAAAGGCTCCTTGATCGAAAAGGCCAAATTACGTGAAACGTTTGATGGCTTGATGAAGCATGTATCGAAAGAGATAAACATCTCATTCACCTACTCGGCATTGGAGGATTATGTTTTGAAATACACTTGGTCTGCCTGGGGTTACTTCTTTGCAGGGTTGCCGGTATTCTTAGAAGATTTGTGGCCAAAAACATCAACTGAGCACATTGATGAAGGTGAGGTGCCACCTTCCCTCGATTTGAAAAGAGGTCCAGTCGATGAAAACCAGAACATGCGTCAATTTATTATAAACAAAAGATTGTTGCTTTCTTTGGCTGACGCCGGTTCCAGGTTGATGTATTCAATCAAAGATATTTCGGACCTTACAGGGTACACAGACAGGGTGTTCATCCTTCTCACGAATTTGCACATGACGCATTCCCCGACGTATAGCTACCGTTCCAAGTATGGACAAAGTGACATACATGGGACCATTCAAAAAAATTACGTTGGAGGCGTTCGGTTTGAAAACATACCAGTAATTATTCCGAGCAAAGATGGTTCTGAAGGAGAGATATTGATTGACAAGCTAAACTTCCATCTCCTGAAAAACAACAATCTTTTGATATTGGGATCCAACGGCTGTGGGAAGACATCTATCGGCAGAATTATGGCTGGTTTATGGCCATTATACTATGGATTATTGTCTAAACCTAGTGATGACGATATTTTCTATTTGCCCCAAAAAACGTACTTCACAAACGGAAATTTGAGAGATCAAATCATTTACCCATCTTCTTACCATGATATGCTCGCCAGGGGATACAATGATGATCATTTGTACCACATCTTGCGGGAGGTGAAGTTGGATTATCTATTGACAAGGGAGGGGAACTTCAATGTGAAAAAAGATTGGAGAGACGTATTCAGCGGAGGAGAGAAACAAAGAATGAGTATTGCTCGAGTTTTATTCAAGAATCCAAAGTTCGTTGTTTTGGATGAATCGACAAATGCAGTGAGCACCGATGTTGAGGACTATCTTTTTGAGCTTTTGCAGAAGAAAAAAATTGCATTCATTACGTTTTCTCACAGACCGTTGTTGATGAAGTATCATGACTACGTCTTAGAGATCAAGAGCGATAAGAATGCGGATGGGTGGATATTTCACGACTTGACATCGGAAGAGAACTTGAAATCTATCGATAATGAGATTCTGGAGATTGAGTCAAAGCTAGCAAGCATCGAGGAATGGGAGAAGCGAATTCAAGAAATCGAGAAATACTTGGATGGTCATTACGATGACATTGAAGAAAAAGCCATAGATCTCAAGGAGCCGATCTCCTTCGAGATCTAGGCCGTTCTCCAATTCAACTGATGACTTCCAACGCGGTCGAGCCATTTTGGCGCGTTATCCTTGGGTGTTCCTCATAAACTGATATTTAATGTCGTTATCCTAATTTTGTTTCTTTTCGTTTTTTCGTTTATTTTCAATTCTTTTGGGGCAATTTAATATGATCAATTATCTTTTGCAATTGCAGTTGCTCGCATCCGTAGCCCCAGATCTACAGTGTTCCATCTTCAGATTGACTTTTATTCGAGCGGGGCCATTAAAAGCTGGAACGAGTTTCTCGCGATCTACTCTTCAACACGCAAGTTGGCGTATCATCCTATCTCATCAGTCAAAGTGAAGGTCTATGAGCCCATCCTTCAGTTTGTGCAATTTGCCCGCGAGAGGCGCGTCCACGTGACACGCCCAAACAACCCCTCTGAGCGTCATCAGCCTCTCGAAGAAAACGAGAAAAAAGTATAATACCTTTAGGAGGAAAAAACATACACACATAAAACCAACCTCTCTACTCCATAAAGAACTAAATCATCAGCGTGAGAGAAGTTTTGCAGAATGTCGGAACCAATCAGAAAACCCAGCGATATCTCGAAGGCGCCCACCCCGCAGAATACGCCTTCCAGTGTTGCCAACTCGTACCTCAAGCAGCAGCCCACGGTGTCCACCATCAATGAGGAGGACGAAAATGCATTGAGTAAGCAGTTGGCTAACAACCCCGCTCTTTTGTCGATGATCCAAGGAAAGTTGGGTACGTTGGTGGGACAGCAGAGCGGATACATCGAGCAGTTGCCTAAGCTTGTCAAGAAAAGAGTTTTGGGATTGAAGGCTATCCAGCAGCTGCAGATGAAGATGGAGGCTGAATTCCAAAAAGAGCTTTTGGAGTTGGAGAAGAAGTATTTCAAGAAATACGAGCCGTTGTATGAGAGAAGAAAGGCCATCATCAACGGTGAACAAGAGCCCACGGCTTCCGAAATCGAAGTTGGTGAGGAGATTGAAGCCGAGCACGAGGACGGTCAAGAGGCCGAGGGGACTGCTGGCGATAATGACGACGAACAAGGCGAAGCGGAGGAGATAAGTGGAATTCCTAACTTCTGGTTGACAGCTTTGGAGAACTTGAACACGGTGAGCGAAACCATCACTGAAAGGGACAGCGAAGTCTTGCAATACTTGAGAGATATCCGCATGGAGTACTTGCAGACTCCTGGCTTCGAGTTGATTTTTGAATTCAATCAAAACCCATACTTGAGTAACCGCGTTTTGACCAAGACGTACCATTACCAAGCCGAGTTGGGCTACTCTGGTGACTTTGTCTACGACCACGCAGATGGAAGTGAGATAAACTGGAAGTCAAAAGAACACAATGTTACAATCAACATTGAGAGAAGAAAGCAAAGGAACAAGAACACCAAGCAGACCAGAACTATCGAGAAGTTGACTCCAAGCGAATCCTTCTTCAACTTTTTTGACCCTCCAAAACCACCAAGTGCTGACTCTGACGACGAAAACCACGATGACGAAGAGAATGACGAGGATGCTGACTTGGAGGAAAGATTGGAGTTGGACTACCAATTAGGGGAGGAAATAAAAGATAGATTGATTCCACGAGCTATTGATTGGTTCACTGGGGATGCAATCGGCATCGGCTATCCAGATGATTTCGAAGGTGAAGATGAAGAATTTGACAGTGAAGAAGAAGGCGAGGATGAAGAAGATGACGACATCAACGAAAATGGGCCAAAGGAGAACCCGCCTGAGTGCAAACAGCAGTAAGTTCTGCTGACGGATCTCTGAAATTTGTCTTTCGAGCCCTCGTTGAGAAGAGAATTGATTGATTGGATTCAAATACAAAAGTTAGCTAAGTCCAAGTCTATGTCAATTAAGATGACTAATAACATAAGCAGAGACAGTTTCAATGGTAGAGCGAGAGTGGAGCTCGCAATCGCGGAGAAACCATCAGGAAGTAGGCTCCTCTTTGAACAAATCGCAAGACCGGGGTGGTGTTTCCCGTTTAGAATCAATCAAGAACTCAAAAACTCACCGCGGGTATATGAAGGCGAGGTGGTTGCACAAACCAAAATGATCAACACGCTGACTGACGAGAAAGCTTCAATTGGCGTGACCTAGATGTTCAGTTGAAAAGCAGGAAAAAATGGGAGTAGAATCAATGGAAAAGCATACGTTGGGAGTGCGGTTACCTTCAATGAACTCAAGCTATTTTTACGAAAGATTTATGTACAGCCCTTTCAACTGCCTACTGTCACTCTTGCCCAGGTGCGACAATGAGCAAGGTGTCGTTCAGAGATGGACATCACGCACAAAAGAAGTCTAAAAAGAGGAATTTTTCAATGTTGAGCTGCAATGAAATCATCGGGAGAGAAAACCCTTTGTTCGGAACAATGTGCAACAATAGGTGGTGTTGATAGTCTCCAACCCCCACTTCTTCCAGAGTTTGTCGTAGAGAAAAGCCAGGGGCAGGTGCGGATCGCAGCGTTTTTTATGTGAGGCTGCCGAGGATAGGCCGAGTCTCGCGGCCGAAAACTCAGAAGCCCGATGAAAAAAGAGTTATAGGAAGGTATGAGATGATGAGAAAAACGAAAAAATGAATACGAAAGAAAAGCCTTGGCTCATTGAATCCAGCTCACAGTGTAGGAACACCTTTGTTTGAGACTTGACCTAAGAAAAAGCGGTATTGGCAATTTTGCGTCGTTCCCGTGGGAAGCGCGCGAATATTCCCGGGAAGGTAGCGCATGCGGCATTGCAGAGGGACCTCGCATCGTCTGAGAATCACGGGAAGCCATCGCATGAACCACCTCTCAAGACTGAGGGACATCGGAAGCACAGAGCAGACGTTGGTGGATTTTTCCCTGGGCAAAGATATCGGTTTCTCAAGGGCAGAGTTTACTTCAGAAACAAAGACTAAAAGCCAACGGTTCATGAGCAACAATGAAATCGTCCCATCTAGGCCACATGCCAAGGCAAAGAGAGATGCAGGTTTCTGCATCAAAAGTTTACCTCACACAGCTTATCTAAGGATTGGGACAGAAACAGCGGTGGTTTTCACTTCCATTGTCGCGCGGAAGTGTGAACCCCTGAGAGAAATACGAAAACACGAAAAGCTTAATTGGTTTCAAAAAGAAAAAAGATAAAATGAAATCAAGAAAAAAAAACCGGAAACTGCAGCTTATGTGATCACTGAAGACGGAACAGAAAGCCGTTGACTCGGTGATTTATCGTTGCCCAACTCGAGCAAAGAATCCAATCTTCAAGGAGGGCTTGTTCTCCCCTTATCTCTTCCAGATCTCTGCCGGCATCGTTTGATGTGTATTAAGTGTCTTCAGCACGCAGACGTTCCAAACACACACGCGTAAGCCAAGCAGGTGTTACGAAATCTTCATGTGGGAGGCCGGGTTAGAAAAAGTTTAAGCCCCGGAATACGTAGAACACAGTGGACATGAGGCCAGACTCATGCAGTTTCATCTACCGACCGTCGATGTTTATCTCTTCCTTTAAATATCTCAGTATAACTTGAGCGAGCCCACGCCAGGAGATTACGAGCTCTGAGCACAACTGTTCAGTTATGTACTTTACAATGTTGACAAGTCCTTCTGATCCTGCACGACCATCCGGGAAGCTTAAGAAAAGGCACAAAGATATCTCTTGCTATGCAGTGTTTATGTGCATGCGCGCGATACTCCCTGCAGAAAGTATCTCTGTATCTACAATTGTCATGTGCAAATGTGAGGCAATACCAATTCGCTATCCCCTACTGATATAAGCCGGTAAAATTCCTTAACTTATTCACTGTTTCAGTTTATCTGTCCTGCGACACGCCCATATTTCCTTTCACTGCTTGTGGCCATTGACTTCCCCACCGCCTTCCCACATTTATTCCAAGTCCAGGTTTCGTGTCTTTTTTTTTTTTTTTTCTTAATTTTCTTATCATTCTATTAAATTATTCATCCCTTTCTTTTTTGGCTTTAAAAAAGTTTTCACAACAATCATAAACATGTCGAAGACTTTTTCTTCAAGATCATTGGACCATCTCGGCTCATATAGCCTCGTGCAATCCACGAAGTCTTACATTTTATCGTACAAGTACTTTGCTATTCTAGCAACCTACTCGATTGCTCTTATCAACTTCGCCCAGGATAATGTGGTAGCCAAGTTCCCCTTCGCTTTGGACTTGTTGAAGTTTGGTGACGACAAATTCGACGCATTGGTGCTCTCCAACGTCGATGCTATTCTCGCTTCGGACTATTACAGCAAGGCAGAAAAAGCATTTGTGTCTCTCAAGGAACACGCCGAAAATGTGTTGAATGCCTACAGAATCAAGGGTGCGCAGATGTTCTCTGCGCTTGTCATTAGAATGCAAAGCATGATTTTCCCTTACCAGGAACAAGCCTTGGCTTACGCTAAAAACGCTCAATCTGTCATTGGCGATTACAAGAAGCGTGGGGAGGATACTGTGTCTTTGTATTTGAAGCCCATCAACGACTTTGCCTCCTCCACTATTGACAGGGTGTTGCCTAAGAGCAAAAAAGTTTCCCAGGAGACAAAGGCAGGTGCTGAAACGGAATTAGCCAAATCAATCGAGATTGTCAATGACACATACGAGAGATCCAGGGACTTGATCACGTCCAAATCCAACGAGGTCACAAGTGTTGTCTTGTCTACGTACCACAAGGAATTCGACTCCGCCTCCGAAAAGAACTACTACGTTAAGGTCGCCTCCGCGTCGGTGAACACTGGCGTCGCATTGTTGAAGAATGTCAATTCGGATTACATCCAGCCATTGAAGGAGACCACCCAACATTATGTCCAGGAGACCATTACGCACACCGAGGAAAAAGCCGGGGAACTTGTTGCTGATTCCAAAAATTCTGTGGAGAACGTGAGTGTGCAGTTGAACGGTTCGCTGAATGGTAGTATTCCGGTGGTGAGTGCATCAGCCTGAATCTGCCCCATGTGATGCTGACTTAAAATTATTCTTCGCCCGCCAAATTGCATCTACTTACTTGCAAGTAGCTTTCAATTGCAGGAAGGAACGTACCCCATATTCGAGGAGTTTTCAGAGTTTTGTTATTAATAAGTGTATTGAACTGAGTTTGTCGATGTCAAGTCCAGGGCTGAAATTCGTGGCTACTGTTCTTAGCTTTCTACGCATCTTCCTATCGTGTGGGGTGTTTATAATAAATAAACTACATGCAGACTTTTTTGCTAGAAGAATGTTCTTCGCCGAGAGAGCGTTTACCAAAAAGCAGTTTCACTTGCGGAGTTGGGGTTGTCACAACCTTAGTGCCGATCTGATTGGCATAATACTGCTTAAAGTGCACTTTGGTGTCCCTCAACAGCTTGTCGTCCATACGCTCCATAAATCTCTTCCAGCGACACAACTTCGCAGCGTTCTCGTTTTTCGTGCACCACGTCAACACGCCCAAAGGCACCTGGTGCAAGGAGATAAATTCGTATCCGAAGATCAATAGGACGTTGCACCAGTTTTCATACTTGGAGCCGTTGATGTAAAGGTCGTAATCAAGTAGCAGAAGACAGTACGTTTCAGCAAACTTCAATTTCTTGAGATTAAGACTAGATGAGTCATTGTCTTGCTTGCAGCCACAGATCTTCAACCACGTCTTGAACGAGAAATTATGATCCTGGTTGAATTTCGAGGCTAAGATAAGCATGCCCAAGAACAACTTTTTGGGACAGAGCTTCACTGGCTTGCTGTTTTTGTTGACGATTTTGAAAAGGTAATAGCAGCAAATCTGCAAAGATTGTGTGGTGGTCTTGGATCTCCTCAAGAGTTCGACAATAAAGAACCTCAACTTGTGCTCCTCAAAATCTTCTTCCATCGGATAGCTCAATTTGAGCAACCTCAATGCGCAGTTGATGAGAATAGAATTGAATTGAGACTCATCCAAATGCTCATTGTAGTACTTCAAATTGTTGGGCAAATAGTGCTCCGCAGGTGTGTCTGGTGTGTCGAGATCTCTTGAAGGCAGATCAATGAGCTGCTTAGGAGAACTTGAGTATTCAGGAGTCAACATGATACCAGAGCTCCAGACTAATATAAATGTTGAGAAATGTGCGTGTGATGTTTGAGTAGCTTTTTGTTTGGGTTGTGTTATGTGTCGTTAAGATTTTCCTCCTCGATAAGCCGAAAAGCCTTAAATGGAACCAGACATTGTGGCGGACGAGAAGCAATGAGAAGAATGAAGTAAATGAGTCGGGATAATGAATTGGGGATGCACACTTAGACAGCAAGAAAACGGATGACCAGCACAAGTGTCTTTCTAAGTGTAATATTGATGGCGGTGATGACTGAATTGAAGAAAATTCGAGGAGATGTTTGATACCAGGTTGAACCTTGACCTGGAACCGACCGAGTAATTAAAATAACGACAATGGAGGAAGGATGATAAAAAAGGAGCGAGCCAGCTGCTGCTTATCAAAATGACAGATGCTTGGAAACAAAAACTCGAAGTTCTGTAGGGTAAAAAAAAAATAGGGGGAGAAGTCGAGTTTTGAGGTGGGGTATGAGATACGGAGATCTGTGAGATACAGAATGAACAAATGTGGCTCCGTGAGCCATAATATATCGCACAAGTCTCCCACACAGTGCAGTACTTCCACGAGCAAATTACTCATTGATCATCCATGCATGGGTTAGTCATGTATTCGCATGCATCACGTGAGGTCACCTTGGTCCGGTCGTCGCCGCGATTGCCACGCCCAGATACACGTAAGTTCTTGGAAGGCTGGACACTTTCACGTGGGTTTTGATAGCCAAACTGCAAAAGAAGCATGAGGATCGAGTGGTTTCCTTCTTCTTTTTCGTCTCCAAGACTCAAGCTTTTTTTTATTACTTTTTTTGGTTTTTGCTATTTTATGTGGTGATTATTTTTGTCTTGTTGCCGCCTCGCCCAGTTCCTATATGCTAGAGATGCTCGCAGCATCATCCGTCGTGACGACGCACCAACGATGCACAAGTTATATTAAGATTGTGGCAGATTTGCCATCGCAATCAAATCGCCTTAGATTCTCGCAGTAGAAAAAAAAAAGAAACGAATCTTTAAGTTTTCGACGCATAGCTCCGCAGCAAGGTTGCCGTTTTGCTCCGGGCATTTGGTCTGCGTTTGGCGTGTTTGCTCAAGTCTGGTCACACCGAAATAGTGGGCCTGATTATTACTCCAGGTCCCGTCTTTTATCGTATCAAAGCACGGAAACTCAGGTCAAGCGCATCCTTAATTTCCTTGTAGCTGACTATAATGCAGCTGTCCTCCTCTCTCGAGATCAAAAGTAATTTCTCGTCCACACCCACATCTAATTTGTTCAAGTTGACGAGAATTCTCGATAAATCAACTGCAGGTTTGCCGTATTCATCAAATGTTTGGAACAAGTAATCGCGAAACAGTTTGATGACAAAAGTATTACCGCTGGTGTCTCCCTCATTTTCGGGTCTATCAAGCACCACGTTGATCTTTGCTAATAGCCTGAAAAGGCGTCCATTCTCCACTTCAGAAAGGAGTTGGCCCTCAAAGTAATCTGCCAGATCCTGAAGTCCATCGAGAAGTCTGAGCGATGCTCGAGATAAGTGAACGGTGAAAAAATCACTCAAATCGAATTCCTCGTTGGCTTCTTGGAGCGCAGTTAATGCACTCGTCATACTGTTGCTTATAGCAGTGATTGATGATTTTTGCAAGTGTGTCATCAATGAACTTGTTGGTAGACCTCTCAAGCTGACGGGCAAGATTGTGCTGGCTAGTTCTGTCATCATTTTGCCCAACCGAGTCACATCTTCCAATTGCAGCTTCTTGATCATTTTCTCGGATTCCATCTGGCCTTTCAGATCTTCATTGGACTCGTAGTCCAAAATATCATCCACTCCCACGGCACCTAGTCTTACCCGGTTTTTGTTCGTTACCAAAACTTTGCTTAAAGAGACGGAAGACCCGGCGTGCAAACCTGCCTCGTGGATTGATAATAAAGCGCCTGTTAGCTGAACGAGGTATGACCATAGTATATCTTCAGTGATGGGCTCCAACTTGCTACCTAACTTTCTGGTAATATGCTGTTCCTGTAGTGTATTTGCCAAAGGATAGTAATCATAGGCAAGGAACAATGAAGGCTCACCATTTGTGCTGAGACTGATTGAGGTAAATGCGTCATGTAGCTTCACGACATTTGGATTTTTCAACGCTTTCCACTTTTTGACGTTTGCAAACGGGTTTTCATTGAGAATTCGGAGCCTTGCGCCTTGGTCAATCCGCCTCAAAACATAGGGAAGCCCGTCGTAGTTGGAAAGTACTTTGTAGACACAAGATGGAAGATGGTAAACATTCGAGAGCTGATCGAACGTAGAATCAATTGGCACCAATGAATGGTACACACCTACATGCTCAGGGAGAGACAGCTGAGGTAATGTCTGTAGAGTAGCCTCGTTTTTCTTCGTGAGTGTTTCTCGAAGGTTATTTGGGATGAACATTGCGTTTACGTTTGTCTCGTATGGTTTTAGAGGAGCCGCAAGTCTTGGGGGTGGGGCCGGTGCGTATAAATGATGATTTAAAGGGTAAGACAGCGTTCCCAGGCTGTGGAACATAAAATCGGTGGCACTGACAGGGTGGGTGCTCACGGATGAAGAAGCCACTGCTGGAGTTGGCGCGTTCAAGTACGGATTCTGCTGTTTCGGTGGCTGTGATGTTTGTTGCAATAATTGAGGCGAGCTGGGGAAAGCCAGCGTGTTGTTCGATGAGCTCACTTGACCATAATGGGAAGTGAAGCCGTCCGAAGTGCCAGCATTTGCCGATGAAAATGAAAAAGCGGCCTCGAAAGGGCTTGAAGGGGTAAACGATGGGGTTGATGTATTGAATTTACGTGCAGCGAACGTGTTATGAGCCGCAGTATTGCTTTCGGAATTGGAAAGCGCCGCCGAAGGTGCTGCACTCGATGAATCCATACCAGATGGCACGAAAATCGGTATCTCCTTCACTTTGGGCGATAAAGCAGCAAACTTGTTTGTCATGCTCTGTACTGAGGGCTGGAATGACGGAGTGTTCATATTAAACTTCCGTTTTGATTCTGTTGATGCAGACGCAGCCACCTTCGCCGCGGGAGATGGCGAAGAAGCAAACACTGAGCCTGAAGTAAGCGAAGTCTCGATATTGTTGTTCGAATTGGTTGTGTTTCCGGTCATAGCGGCCAGCTTCAGCGTGGAAGCAGGGAGGGTGTTTGCTGAAGTTGGCGATTGGTTATTCGCATTCTCCGAAGACGGATGAGAAAATACACAGCCCTTGTTCTCGAATTTGCAGTAGCCGTATATGAGCACATTCTTGCAAGGGATTTCCTTTGCGGAGTCGGGATTAACATTCATTCAATCGGTTTGATATCAGCGCTCTCTATGTTTGTAGTTTCTTGTATGTATCAATTCGCTTCTGGTCGTATCGGGAAGCCAACACTCGCACGGTTTCTGCACGACGAGCACGTCTCCCTACCCTACGCAATAGGACTTATCAAAGGCAGATCGGTTTTTTTTTTCTATTCAGAAGTTGTAGATAGATAGAGGTCTACTCAGCAGAACTACAACCCGTGGAATTCGTGCGCGACCATAAATCAAAGAAAGATTACATGCCACTCGGGGCATCAAATTAGAGATATGCATCTTTTTTTGTGCACCTCAATGACTCCACACAATACCTCCGCGTCCTGCACAACCGCCATACCATGAAGCCGTTTCGTACATGCCACGGAGTCCTGTTTGCCCCACATTTCAGAGTTCAATTCGGGGCTTTGCAGTCTAATTGAATAGAAACAGAATTGGAAAAGCGAATAACTTAACCTGACAAGCTCACACACCATGACACACACCATGATTCTCACCGGGGCCTCCAGAGGTATGTGAACTCTGATTTGCGTGTTGCAATTCACGTATACTAACAAAATCCAGGTATTGGGGCATCCATCGCTGAAATATACCTTGCAAAATCACCTGACCACAAGCTCGTGGCTGTTGCGAGATCCCAAGCGGCTCTTGAAGATCTTCAACAACAGTATGGCGATAGAGTGAAAGTTCTTGTGGCGGACGTTTCAGAACCGGAAACTGCGGTAAAAGCTGTTGATTTGGCGTTGGAGAATTTTGGATCCATAAACTCCGTGATAGCCAATGCAGGAGTATTAGACCCTGTTGACTCTATTGAAAATTCAGATGTTACAAAGTGGCGTAGGCTTTTTGAGATTAATTTCTTCAGTGTTGTCCAGTTGGTCCAAGCTGCCCTTCCACATTTGAAGAAATCACATGGTAAAGTGGTCGCCGTCCTGTCAGGAGCATCTACCAGTCCATACTACGGCTGGGCTGCTTATGGTGCTTCAAAGGCAGCGTTAAACCACTTCATCTCCACTCTTGTTGAGGAAAATCTCGACATCTCGGCCATTTCGGTAGCACCAGGGGTGGTCGCTACCAGCATGCAAAGAGATATCCGTGAGAAGTTCGGGAAGAATATGTCCGAAAAGAGCTTACAAAAGTTCTTGGAATTGCATAAGAACGGACAGTTGTTGCCTCCAGAAATCCCTGCTACAGTCTACACCAATTTGGCTGTGAGAGGATGGGCCAGAGAACTCAACGGGCGATACTACCGAGTCAATGATGAGGTCATCAAAAAGTATATGTCATGAAGAATTTAAATGCAATCAAGAACAAAAGATGATGTCAATGGTTTGGTTTTACCTATTTGACTACGGCCGTGGGCCTAGCAGTCAGCAAAATAGGCAAGCCCCAAAATTCATGATACCTATATCTAATTGAAACAAAAAACCTTTCTCATGATTCAAGTATCAATATCACCATGTTAGCTTTCGAAAAGAAGAAGAGTATCGAGGCATTGGCTTGTTTCTTGATTGTTCATGCCCGACAGCTCCAGTCGCGCTCTCAACAGAGCGGCGCACAGTTCCAGCCAAGACCAAATATTGTTGCGTTCAGGGCAATTCTGACATTTTCAGCTTCAAATGCCAGAGTGATACCTTGAAAGATTTCTTTGTCTTTTATTTGTAGCTTGAGAAGCACACATCTGAGATTTTATCAAAATACTCCAGTGTTTAGTAATTTTGAAGCTGGTATGAATAAACTTGATTTTCGTTCCGGCGCCTGTAACAAGTTCATTTCGCACTCTTGCAGCTCGCAAATCAGAAAACTTGTAATTCACAGCAATCTAATCTTGGGAATGGCAACTTCCCCACTACGAAAAAAGGAAAGCAGAGAAGTCAAAAACGCTGAGCGGCTATGTAAGCTTCGTGTAATCCTGAATACCATTCCCTCCGTCTATACTTTCAATTCTCAAGGGATTCAAACATTGCATTCAAAATTGGGTTGCTTTTTGCTATTTTTCCTCGGTCAGCCATTTCATTTTTCCACAAGTGCTGAGCTCGCCCACCGCAACGAAAGCTTCAGCCTCTCACCATACTTCGCAGTCATTCTGTACTGTACGTTTCCATCACCAGATCTCGTATATCAACACTTCTGAGCGTCTTTCAGAACATAGCCAAACACAGAATGCTTTCAAGAGTCAGTCTTAAACCCCAATTATCGAGGCGTCTTGTGAATATTTCCAGGGTCGCAACAAGGGTCCCTGTTCGCTTCAATTCGACCGATAACCGTGAAGGCCCCAAGGAAAAGCTAAACCTGCAAGCACCGTACGTTACTCAAACACTGGTGCTCGGGGTCATCGCTGTGATGGCCATTGGCGGTTATTTGATAAACCAATACCACCAGAGCAAAGCCCCAGACTCAATCAAGGAGACAACCAAAAACGCTGCATTCTCCCCGGAGGATGTAAAGGTCGTTTTTGTTCTTGGGGGCCCTGGTTCCGGAAAGGGAACTCAATGTGGCAAGCTTGTCGAAGAAAAGGGGTTTATTCACTTGTCTGCTGGAGACTTGTTGAGAGCCGAACAGCAAAGGCAAGGTTCCAAGTATGGTGAATTGATTGCTCAATGTATCAAGGAAGGAACCATTGTGCCCCAAGAGGTCACCGTTGCCTTGCTCAAGACAGCGATCTCTTCACATGTTCAAAAGGGAAACAAGCGCTTTCTAGTTGACGGATTCCCCAGAAAAATGGATCAGGCATTAACTTTTGAAAACAAAATTGTGAAATCGGCCTTCACGCTTTTCTTCGAATGCCCTGAGCTGGTCATGCTCGAGCGACTTTTGGAACGAGGCAAGACGAGTGGTAGAACCGATGATAACATTGAAAGTATCAAGAAAAGGTTCCGTGTCTTCATCGATACCTCGATGCCAGTTGTAAACCATTTTGAGAAACAAAATAAAGTTGTCAGAGTTCGTTGCGACGAACCAGTTGATGTTGTTTCAGGACATGTCAAGAAGGCATTAGCCGACAAAGGCATCATCTGAGATATGAAATTACAAAGCAAAATGCGAAGGATTTCATTGGCTATCCTATAAATTTATGACGCGTATTATCAAAGATTGACTTCCCAGTCGCCATTGCTCACTCTGCTATAATTCATGGACTGTAACAACTATTTACGCAAGTATTTTCTACTGCTTCAGCTCAAGATCCACGGTCTTTTGGCCCAGAAATCATCATTGATTATGTCAACATGAATTACGGCTATTGCAGCTTTCTTCCTCATTTTCTCACTCCGTTGTTTTTGCCTACTGCTCATATCTTTGTCCTCGAGTTTCCAACTCTCATACTCCCTCACAACCACTGTACCCTTCTTGTAAATCTCTGGCTCATTGTTGTAGTTGATTCCACATTTAGAAAATAGGATTTCGTTTTTGTCCTTTGCAAAAGTCCCTTTGAGCTCGGTTTCCGCGTCCTGCCGGGTCATGTTGCAATTTTGAATCAAGCCCCAAAACGCAGTATTGTACAAGTTATTGATATGACAATCAACCTGACGCCAGCTGAAATAATCCCGCACGGTTTCAGCGTTGGGGTAAATCACAGCCCGGGCATCAAATGTTGGGAGTCGCTCACTCCTGATCTGGTTATCGGCAAACTCTATGTTCCAGTGTATGACATAGTTGACGGACATAAACGAAGCAAATGTGGAGATCAACTTCATTTCCCTTCGTTCAAAAAGCTCACAATCTTTTCTCAACAAGAACAGGTACTCATCTGAGTCGCCGTATGACATCACTATATCCGGAAACTGCTCCATCATTGCCTGGGCCGTTCTATTCATCACTGCCAACGCCCTGGCATCATTGGGTTTGCTGAAACCATAGGCTTCTGAGAATTTGTGGAACCCTTTGCCATCAACACGTATAATGATGTAAGTCTGTGGGAGAAGAAAGTTCTCCCGCTCAAACTGCTTGACGTATTCGAATCTGGACTTGGCCATTAAGAAGGTTAGTGTCGCACTGTGATCACCGCAGTCATGAGGTCATCTTCTCACTACAAGATCTGTGGAAGCTCTTCGCACCCATACTTGTTAGCCGAGTTTTTCGAAACTAAGAGGGTTTAATAAACTTGAGGAAAGTGCGCCGATATATTGGCAGAAAAAAACGACTATCTACGACTAATAATAAGTGCCTAAAAATACAAAAAAAGACGGTAAGAGGCTGTTTTAAGGCTCCTGCTCAATTCGATGTTTCCCACTGAATATCGTCTCTCTTGTCAGCACTTCCGCTTCCTTAGTGCTATCTCTCTCTTCTGCACACCGTCGCACTTTTCTCGCACACGTGATCTCATCACAAAAATTTATCAAAAATCCTTCCTCGTATCAGAACTGTTCATCCCACAAGTATCACCATGGGTGCCCAATTTCGGACGCTAGAACGTGAGCAGCGGTTCCAAAACCCGCCCAAGGACAAGTCTGCTTTTCCGCTTCTTACTGAGGCTGTTGCTCCTCATATTGGTTCTTTCAATGCGTTGACCGAAGGTGCCGATGGGGGCCTTCTAAACCTCGGTGTGAAGGATATTGGCACCAAGACGATCTTCGATACGGTCGATCCTGATAGATTGGGAAACAAGTTGAGCATAAGAGTCGACTCGGTTCAGTTGGCTAAGCCTGCTGTCCCACCCACAGATAAGCTTTCTATCAACAGAAGGACCTATCCCAGTGAGTGTAGAGAGAGAATGTCGTCCTACCGTTCGAAGCTTATGATGAAAGTCTCGTGGAGTGTCAACGACGGACCAGAGGTCTCTGAGGTTCGTGACGGTGGTAATGTGCCCATAATGTTGAAATCCAACAGATGTCATTTGGAGAAAGCCTCCCCCAAGCAACTTGTTGATCTTAAGGAGGAATCTGATGAGCTCGGGGGATACTTCATTGTCAACGGTATCGAGAAATTGATTCGTATGTTGATCGTGCAGAGAAGAAACCATCCAATGGCTTTGATCCGTCCTTCGTTCGGCAACAGAGGTGCAGCTTATACCAAGTTTGGTGTCCAGATTAGATGTGTTCGTCTGGACCAAACTTCTCAAACAAATGTGTTGCATTACTTGAAAGACGGTAATGTCACATTTAGATTTTCTTGGAGAAAGAATGAATATTTAGTACCTGCAGTCATGATCTTGAAGGCTTTGATTGAGACCAGTGACCGTGACATTTTCGATGGTATCATCGCCTCAGACACCTCAAACTCATTTTTGACAGACCGTTTAGAATTGCTTTTGCGTACCTACAAAACGTACAACCTCCATTCCAAGAACGAGACTTTGGCTTACTTAGGGGACAAATTTCGTATTGTGTTTGGTGCAACTGCAGATGTCTCTGATATTGACGTTGGTAAAGAAGTCTTGCGTCGAATCGTGCTTGTTCATTTGCCAGATAACATCGACAAATTCAGAATGATTTTGTTCATGATCAGAAAGTTGTACACTCTCGTGGCTGGCGACTGTGCTCCAGACAATCCAGATGCAACTCAGCATCAAGAAGTTTTGTTGGGAGGGTTCTTATATGGTATGATCATCAAGGAAAAGATAGATGAATATTTGCAGAACATCAAGTTGCAAATCGCATCCGATATCAATCGGGGCACTAGAGTCAATTTCTCCGATAGGAGTTATATTTCCCGTGTTTTCAGCAGGGTGAACGAGAACATCGGTCAAAAGTTGCAGTATTTCTTGTCTACTGGTAATTTGGTTTCGCAGTCAGGTTTGGATTTGCAACAAGTTTCTGGTTACACAGTCGTTGCAGAAAAAATTAACTTTCATCGTTTCATTGCTCATTTTAGAATGGTTCACAGAGGTTCTTTCTTTGCTGAATTGAAAACGACAACAGTGAGAAAGTTGTTACCTGAATCCTGGGGATTTTTGTGTCCCGTCCACACTCCCGATGGATCTCCATGTGGTTTGTTGAATCACTTGTCGCATAAATGTAAAATTGCAACTGAAGCATCCGACGTTTCACAAGTTCCATTAGCTTTGGCCAAGTTGGGTGTCGCCCCAGCCCATTCTTTCGCCGCTGGTCCAGAATTGTGTTGCATACAACTAGATGGAAAGATTGTCGGGTGGACCACCCATGAGCAAGGAAAGCTTGTGGCTGATGCTTTGCGTCTATGGAAGGTCGAGGGTGGCCATGGATTGCCTCTCGATTTGGAGATTGGGTATGTTCCACCTTCTTCCAAGGGCCAATACCCTGGCTTGTACATTTTTGGTGGACACTCAAGAATGATGAGACCCACTAAGTATCTTCCACTAGGCAAAGAGGATATTGTTGGTCCATTCGAACAAGTTTACATGGACATTGCTGTTACTCCACAAGAAATTGAAAAGGGAATACATACTCACGTGGAGTGGGCCCCAACTAACATATTGTCCATTTTGGCTAACTTGACCCCGTTCTCCGACTTCAATCAATCTCCTAGAAATATGTACCAATGTCAGATGGGTAAGCAGACGATGGGAACTCCTGGTGTTGCGCTTGCACACAGATCTGACAACAAATTATACCGTTTGCAAAGTGGCCAGACCCCGATCGTGAAGGCTAATTTGTATGATGAATATGGTATGGACAACTTTCCAAATGGAACCAATGCTGTCGTGGCCGTCATTTCTTACACAGGTTACGATATGGATGACGCCATGATTATTAACAAATCTGCAGATGAGAGAGGCTTTGGCTACGGAACTGTTTACAAGGTTGAAAAAGTTGATCTTTCAATGGATAGAAGAAGAGGCGATCCAGTTACACAGCATTTCGGATTTGGCCCTGATGAATGGCCTGAATCTTGGAAAGAAAAATTGGATGATGACGGATTGCCACTCATTGGTGTGAAAGTCGAGGAAGGAGATCCAATTGCTGCATACTATGATGAGACTTTAGGTAGAACCAAGGTCAAGACATATCACTCAAGTGAATCAGCATACATCGAAGAGGTGAAGCTTCTAGGAGACGACTCTGCCGACCAAGAGGCTCAAAATCTCACGATCAAATTTAGAGTTACTAGACAACCTTTGATTGGTGACAAATTCTCTTCCAGACATGGTCAAAAAGGTGTTTGCTCACGTAAATGGCCTACAGTTGACATGCCCTTCTCAGAATCTGGCATCCAACCCGATGTTATCATTAACCCCCATGCTTTCCCCTCCCGTATGACAATTGGTATGTTCGTCGAGTCTTTAGCAGGAAAAGCTGGCGCTTTGCATGGAATGGCGCATGATGCCACACCATGGAAATTTAGCGAAAGTGATACGCCTGCGGACTATTTTGGTGAGCAGTTGAAGATTGCGGGATATAACTATCATGGGAATGAACCAATGTACTCTGGCGCCACAGGAGAGGAGCTCAGAGTTGACATCTACATTGGTGTTGTTTACTATCAGAGATTGAGACATATGGTGAACGACAAATTCCAAGTCAGATCAACTGGGCCAGTCACCTCTTTGACAATGCAACCTGTAAAAGGCCGTAAGAGAAACGGTGGAATTCGTGTTGGTGAAATGGAAAGGGATGCTTTGATTGGTCACGGAACTTCATATCTTCTCCAGGACAGATTGCTCAATTCCTCTGATTATGCTCAGACTCCAATTTGTCGGTCGTGTGGTTCCATGCTAAATACGCAAATGTCTGTCCCACGTATAGGATCCATAGCCTCTGTGAGGTGCCGTGGTTGTTCAGAGAAATTGGAGAGTTACATCAAGAAGGGCATTTTCGTCAATGAAGCTGACGTATGGGTGGATGGACATGGTGTGAAGTTTGTGGGTGGGGACAATACGACCAATGTTGCCATTCCTTTTGTTTTGAAGTACTTGGACTCTGAGTTGGCCGCCATGGGTATCAAAATGAGATTCAATGTCGAGCCAAACTTATAAAGTGCTTTTACTCTCGACGCTCAATATAAAAATTTCTGGTAGCTGAGCCAATCAGGTGAGTATGCCATTTGCTGGCAGTTTTGGTTTGATACACGTGGCAAAGAGGTGTCGCTAAACCGGTCAGAGTTGGAACAAACTAGAACTAAATTGTTATGACTAACTCACAAAACTAATTGCATATGCTCGACTCCTCATGGATCTGCGCATGAGGGCACGAGCTTCCATGATTAAATACGGGCTCTAATGGCCTTTTAAGTAAAATCACAATGAAATGAATGTTCTTGATTGATTCAACTGTATTGCCTGGCTATTCATAGTTTTAAAGCAATGTTCCACGAAGTCATTAAATTCGATACGTAGTGATATCTTTACAATCCATAACAGCGAGCTCAGCAATCGCACACCTGAAAACCCTTACTTCTTCTTCTCTCTGGACCCTTTTGGAACTCTGGCTAACCAATAGAAGAAGATGGTAAACAACATGTTGATAGCAATAAATGCGATGAAGAGACCCCAGTTTCTCCACCTCTCAGAATACAACGAGTTAACACTGGCCAAAAATGTATCAGTTGAAGAGATTTGGCAAAATTGACAATCTGAGGTAGCACTGGGGTTGCTCACATATCCACCAGCAGTCTTGATATAGTCAGCCATGTATTCTCCACATGTTTGGCCCTCAAACGGATCGAAGGAAATAAATTCTCTAGCGGAACACCGAACAACGTTTTTGGCCAAACCAGTACTCAACATTCCCTGAACCAAGTAGGTGAAAGGATTACATCTGTACATGAAAATCCAGAAGCCAGGCAACACATCCGGACCTGCCAAAACACCACAGAAGTTCAAACACATAATAAACATAAGATTTGCCAAGTTGGCTGCGTTTTCTGCCGATTCATTGAATGACCCAACAACTTGACCCAAGGTAGAAGCGTACACGAAAAACGAGGTGATGAAAAGATACATCAAGCCTCCACGCTCATGAACAGTATCTGTTGGCACCGCGTTCTCGTATAAACCGAGCGGATAATACCAGCAGAAGAAAGCCAAAGTTCCGATAGCAACTTGGAATGGAACCTCGACAGTGATCTGCGCGGTTATGAAGGCGGCCCAGCTGAAGGTTCTCGATGGCGACTCTCTAACCTCATAAATTTCCCTTTGCTTCACGTAGTAAGGCAACATCTGCTGAATCAAAGTGTTCAAAGGAATGAAAAACATGAAAATGGAAAACATTTGATTCTGCAAACCTTGGATGGAAGTTCCTGCTTTGAAAAAAGAGAAACCATTGAACAAAGCGGAGGAGCCAACCAAGAAAATCTTGGAATAGATGTAGCCCGGCAGTCTCCAATATTGCTGAAGGGCTCTCTTCGTGACGAAGTAGTACTGGGACAAAAATGGCGCGGCGTATGATGCTTGATCATTAGGCAGTTCTTCGGCGGGTATCTTTGAGAGCTCAGTTTCCATGTACTCTAACTCCTTGTGAACAGCGGCAAATTCCTCCGAATTTCTCCATACTTCGAAATAGTCTTGAGCAGCATGTGAACCAGGAGCAGCTCCAACAACTTCCAACATCCATTCCGCAGGATTGGCATTTTTGGGACAAGGATGAGCCCCGTTTTTCTCGAAGTAGTCGATTAATGTTTGAGAGTTTTTTCCCAAGTCACCAAAGTAAGCAGTTTTTCCACCCTTTTGCAAAAACAATAAACGGTCAAACTCTTGCATCAATATGGCAGAGGGCTGGTGAATGGTACACAAAATAGCTTGTCCATGATCAGCTAACTTTCTCATCAACTTGCAAATGGACCATGCTGTCTGAGAGTCCAAACCAGAAGTTGGCTCGTCCAAGAAAAGAAGCAACTTAGGCTTGGCAACCAATTCAACGGCAATAGTCAATCTCTTACGTTGCTCAACATTCAAACCTTCACCAGCAACACCGATCAAAGCATCCGCGTAAATGGTCATATCCAAAAGATCAATCACGTAATCGACATACTCATCTTTCTCCTTCTTGGAAACTTCTTTTGGCTGTCTCAAATGGGCAGAGAAGGTTAAAGCTTCACGAACTGTAGACGTTGGTAAATGGATATCTTGTTGCTGCACGTAACCAATCGTTCTTTGGAAAGAGCCATCCAATCCTTTACCGTCGACCATTCTGGTACCATCGGTAACTACACCAGTGGTAAGACGCTCAGACAAACAATTCAACAAAGTAGTTTTACCAGCACCAGAAGCTCCCATCAAAGCAGTCACTTGTCCTGGCTTGACCCAGCCATCGACTTGATTCAAAATGATCCTTTCTTCTGACTTGATCTTCACACTATAGGTCAAATTCTTCCAATGAAAGATCTTCGTCTGTTGTGAACCCTTTTCGCTTGAAGAACTGTCATATTTTCCTTTGTAGTTCTCGAGAGTTTCGCTCATGTTGAGCTTCTCGTTGGGAAGGTTGTTCTCAATGTCATTAGCGGATGCTTCTCTTGCCTTTGCCTCCTTCTTCACCTTCTTCAAAGATCCCCGTAAGTACAAGACAAGCTCACCCTTTTGCATGGCGCCCTTGTTCAACTCAGTCAACCCGATGTAAACAAACAAAAAGAAAACAATATAGGCAATGACAATACCCATGTTTCTCCACTTGTGGGAGTTGTAGTACTCATAAGCCACTGCCAAATATTCACTTCCTTGCACAACTGAGTTACCGGCCACAGACCCTGTTGCACTGCACACATTATTTATTGTTGCACCGGTATCGTATCCGGGGCCGTAAGGAATGAATTGACTGCACTGAAACTCGCGGTTGCTGAACTCGTTGACCATCAAGGACTCAAAGACATAAGATACAGGATTGACGTACTGAATCCATCTCGACCACCCCAACATACTTGGAGTTGGAATCACGAAACCAGTAAAGATCACCATTGCCAACAAGATAACGGTAGCTGGTGTCATAGCACCAGCCAATGAAGTGGACACAGCACCCAATGATCTAAACATATGGGACATTGTCAATGTACAAAGACCACAGAACATCCAGTAGAAAAAAAACCGCCCAGGGTCTCTTCTGAAGTTGACCATGAAGTAGAAGGCAAAGTTGAAAATCGTTGACATGGCGAGCTTAGTGGGCAATTCAGAGACAATTGAGGCCAAGGCGTCTGCTGATGGTCTGTACAAAGCGTATTTCTTGTGCTTTTCGACGATGGGGCGACCTTCGAACAATGACATAATTTCCAACAAAGATGCAAAGGCATTGAACAACACAGCGAAAAACATAGCAGCACCACGATAGTAGAACTTGCCAGTAGTTGAGTTAAGGTTGTAAAAAACCGACGACAAAACCAAACCCATGACACCCTGTCCGAAGATAGAGAAAATTGTGATGGAAGGATCACCCTTAATTCTCAAGAAGTTTCTGCCGATGATATATTTCACTTGCATTCCAAAGGAGACAGTGTATGGGGAACGGCTTGGCGTGTGTTTGGCTTGTCTGGCAACGTGAGCGTCATGATACTGCTCGCGAATTCCCCCGGATTCCATCTCTTGGAAGTATTCATCGATCTTGGAAGTCAAAGCAGCATATTCAGGGGAGTTGCGCCAGTACTCGGAAAACTCAACAGCAGATCTTGGAACCTTGCTCTCGAAACCCGGGCGAACGACTCTCTCCTCTGGATTAGTCAAGGATGTCAAGTAATCGGCTGTTGTCTGACGCTGAGGACACTCGAAGCCCATATTGACAAAAAACTCCTTGGCTTTGCTGGCTTTACCGAAATAAATTTGGTAACCCTCGTAAAGAACAATTGTGTTGTCGAACAAATCGTAGGCGTCCTGAGAACATTGATAGATGGCAATTAAAGGAGTAGCATCTAGGATCGCAGCAGATGTTTTCAAAGCGCGGATAAATTCGAGGGCTGTTGCCGCATCCAAACCCCTCGTTGCGTTGTCCCAGCACTGCACGTTGGCACCACACAATGAGGCCTCCGCAATAGAAACACGCTTTCTCTCACCACCAGAAACACCACGAATAAAGTCGTTACCAACATTCGTGTTACGCGTGTGAGACAATCCATATGTAGCCATGTACACGGAGGCCATGTGTTTTGCATAGTCTTCTCTGGTAACGGGCCCTCTGTTCTGAGGAGTTCTCATTCTCGCAGCAAACTCGAGGGTGTCGCCGACAGACAATTGGGGAAAATGCACATCGGACTCTGCGGAGTATACCACATCACCACGGTAATGTTTATCAATGTCGCTTGGACTTAGACCGTCGTAGGTGATCTTGGATTCTGTGCCGACGTTGAAACCGTATGTGTGGGCAGAAATGGTCTTCAACAATGTGGAGCATCCGGAACCTGGACGACCCAAAACAACAGTGAGTTCGCCGGGCTTGAAATATCCGTCCATTGTCTTCAAGATATCAAAGTAGCGGTCACTGCCTTTATTTAGAAAAGAAAGCTGGTCAACGGCTAATTTGAAAAGAGCGTTCGTCACTGTTGGCTGATAATCTGACCCAGCAGCAACACCATAAGCTCTCAAATCTCTATAAGCAAGACCCAATTTGGAAGGCTTGTAATAATCCGGGTCAGAGTCGAACAATTTACGCATGTTCTTGACCCAAAACTTCGAGTCAAAGTTATCGCTGTTTGGGTCCAAGGACTCCTCAACATCAGCGTAGGGCGCAACACCGGGAACTTCCGACATATGCGTGAGGTATTTCAATAAGTCGCCGGACGATTTCGTACCAAAACTATCGGCATTCGAGTAAGTTCTGGCCAACTGACGGATCTCACCTTCAGCCTGAGAGTCAAACCCACGATACTCATTAAGGGATGTGTCTTCATCGGAATGTGCCAGCACCTCCGGCACGGGCTCCGGCCCCGTATAGTCAGTTTCGGCACTGACAAATTTATCACCGCCTAGATTGGTGACACTGTCTTGCCGAGCGTTCATAGCAGAAAGGATAGATTTAGAAGTGATGTTATATCGAAAGAAAGAAAAAAACAATCAGACGAGAAAGGGCACGGCGAATTTGAGGGCTTCTTATGGAACGGCGGCTTTAGGTGCTGTATGATACAACCTCGGCGGACATAAGAATTTCCGCATGTTGTGTCGTGCGTCTTCTCTGGATCAAAAGCTGGGCGAAGAGCAAAACAAAAAGCTAAAAAAAAAAAAAAAAAAAAGGCTTGCGCCCCTCGTAAACGGAATGCGAGGACCCCACCGACGGAGAAATTCGGCTGATGCCGCCACATTTCTGACTATTATCCCACGCTTGACGTTTTTTTTTTTGTGATCAAATTGTAGGGATTCCTATATGATTATTCCAATGGCCTCCGCAGACCGCTTTTCCCTGACACTTGAAAGCTTGCCCGTTGCAAGTCTGAAGGGGGCAGGGGAGCAAATCGTTGGAGCCTGCACAATACCAAAAACAGGTTTTGGCTTGTTTTCTTTTTCTGTAACTTCAAAATCAGGCATATTGCGCGGGACGCCGGGTCGCTTAGTCCTCTCAAAGCCGGTGCCAGACCCGTTTGTGTCAGCCGCTCTCGAACCCACGGAGAATTTAGACGGGAGTTTCTATTTATGGATGACACCTCGCGGACAGAAGGAATCATCGAAGAATGGTCATTGTAATCATTGATCTTTATTTTTCGTCAATGGAATGCCTACTTTAGATACAAGACTCGTTTCAAAACTGTTGTGCTGATTTACACTACTTGCTTTTGTTTTGAGTTTCCATTAATACACCCAATCCATGTGATCCAATTAGTAAACTCCGGTATTCGCTTAATCACCTTCTCGTTCCTCTCCTTCTACTAATGTTACTTCGCCTCATTCTTCGGAAACAGCATGTTTTTGATTTGCCATCGAGAATGCTTTTTTTCCTGCGTGATTTCCCGGAAGTTATCAAGTTCCGAAGTGCGGCTTTCCCCTTCGCGCTAATAAGTTGTAAACAATTCCGATTCGATATATCTCCGTCCGGACTGCGGGAAGTGGCCCACCGATTGCGCACCACAGCGGTCAGCAAAACATGAGGTGACTGGAAAAGCCTCATGCCATCGCGACAAGCGAGCTTTACCTCTCACGTGATCTGTCACATGACTTAACCAAAACATTAGTCTTTCGCTAGAGGAATCCAGCCGTAGTTTGGACGTCTCTACACTTACACACTTACAGCAAAAAAAAATGGGACTCGATGAATCCAGCATCCTCAACTTTGTTGAGAACATAGCTCATGCGCCCGGCGAAAAGCCGCCAGTGTGCAGCAACTGGTCCGAGGCTGGCAGGTCTCTAGCGGCGTCGTTCCTCGCGTCTCCACAGCCTGATGCTCTCTACGCAATTACACATGGCGATTCCTTTCAGATTGTGTCGGACTTGATCCATGCACGGTCAGATTTTGATCTCATGATAGTCATGATGAAGCAGGCTGGAACTCTCCTCGAGAGCATTCCCCTCATTGCACAAATCCACGTGATGAATATTCCTGGGGCAAGCAGATCATCAATTACCGATCAAGATTTACCGTCTAAGGGCGATTGTGAAAACTACGACGAACATGACGAACTGAACAGCAGAGACGTACAGAAGAATTCTTATGGACAGATTATGAATATTGTTTCTTTGGCCATTACCCCATACTTCGATTTCGTTGCTCAGAACGAAGTCACTGACACATCATCCGCGTCTCTCTCCATTGCCAAGAAGAAATTCAGCGAGCTAGCTCTTTCTTTGAGACATCTCCAACATCGCATACAGGTGCCAGACTTGCTTGCATCTGTCCCCCAGCATATCAAACTAATATTATCCAACCCGGAGTCGCCGCAAGATCCCATTATTGTGTCTGACTCAGAACTCTTAAACGATCTTACTAAGATCGTCAACTCTTGGATCCAACAGATCCAGACAATCTCCAACATGTCCAAAACATTGTCCGGAGGAACTTCTATGCAAGACGAAGTCCAATTTTGGGCTGTCTTGGAAGCTACCCTAACCTCATTACGTGAGCAAACGTCACAGCCAGAGATCAGTTGCGCAATAGAAATTCTCAATGTCGCAAAGAGATTTCAGATTACACTTGCGTTCCAAAACAACCTTGGTATCTCTGAACTGTTGGAGGAAACCAAGTCTTACAATGATCTTTTGAAAGTCCTTCCGATTACCGAGCTTACAGTCAATAAGGATAACACGAGGGAAGGTCCAAAGAGCGTGGAACACCTAGAATCCACGGTTGGAGCCTTGTTTACTCATTTGAAGAGATGGAAGGGGCTGAATTCATTGCCCTTGGTCAGAATGATAGCTTTAGTTGAGCTTTTACTTGAGGAGATTGCCAATAAACTTTCTGATTTGTTGGTTTCTTTGAACTTAGTGGGAATTCCGTATCTAAGGTTTTCTGTCATATGTGCTGAGAACCTTTCACGACTCTTTCAAACAATAGAGAACAATGTCAAGCTCATGGTGAACATAATCAGAGAGCTTATGAGAAAACGACAGGAGAAGTTCATGGTGATTAAGATTGAAATGCCTCTTTTGAAGTTGATCAGGGAGAGGATCGAGCTGTTAAGGTTATTGAGAAAGAAACACGAAGAGCTTTTGCAGGCATTGACGTGCTTGGACGGGGTAGACTCTCAAATTCAACACATCAATTTGGCATATAGTAAGCAAATTGCACCGTCAAGTCCGTTTGATTTTTCCAAACAGGGAATATCCTTGTGGGAAACCAATCAGCAATTATATGCTGACGCTTTATCCAAGGTTCTGCAGAATACGAGCTCCACAATCAATCGAAACTTTGAGCAGAGCGAGACTTTCACCGAATACCTATGCTTATTCGACAAGCTTCTGGGAAACTCAAATGCAAATTCTTCAGCGTTTATTCTACTGTTCATCGAAGATAGACACAAGCTTGACATCTTGGACGTCGCGTCCATCGATATTGACAATTTACTCAGTGTTTCATATCTGATGGCGGACCAACTCTCAAGGAGTCACTTAGAAGCGTCCACTTATGCCTCGCTTTCATGGGAGCTCTCACTCAGGGCGAAAACAGATTTCTATCTTGATAATCTAAAAAAACTCTTGGGAGAGGATTGGAATAGTTACTCTATCGGTTCCAAGATCGAGTCGAAACTTGCCTCGTATCACCAGAGGGTGAATTTAGACGGTCTTTTCCACGAGTGGGTCAATACCGCTTTGTCAGTTTCGAAAAACTCGCATACTACGAGTAACGTGCTTAAAATTTGTCATCCATCCGATAAGAATAACGAACCTGCGAGATTGGTTGTGGACTCTCATGCAGATATGGCATTTTTAATACAAGAGGAGGAAGGCCTTCTAAATTTTGGTTTTGAGATGCCTTCGACGTTGCGTGTACAGTTTGACCGCTATAAGGCATTACAGCCCATTATATACTCTCTCGATGAGCACACGAGTCTACTAGAGGAAATCATCCTCGACGTGTGCAACGAAACCGAATACGGGGTGAAATTCGGCTTTCTCATCGAAGAGCAGAAACACAAAATTTACGCTCTTTTAAGAGCAGTCCTGAGATTATCATGGTCTCTGATTATGCTGGAAGTAAGTCTCCAAGAAAGAAACGACGCTTTCCTGGAAGCTATGCGACTAGAAAACTCGGGATTGAAGCAAATCAGTCTGCTTCAAGAAAACATCCAGAATCTTCACTCTCAGATCAGTGTTATACACAACATATTCGACAGGTTGTACAACCTTCGTATCCCCGAGCTTTTATCTTGCAAATACGCAGTCGAAGAAGTGGCGAAGGTGACGCTCAGCATACAAGAGGACGTGAACACAATAGTCAGAGCAGATTTCTGCAACTTGGAGGATTTTGTGGCGATTGTGAATCAAGATATAGCAAAAGCCATTACTGAAAAATGTCAAAAGGAGCTCAATTTTGTTTCAAGCCTCATCTCTGGAAGGCTTGTTAACGAGGCAAATTACGATAGCCTTACTCCACGCACCCATGCGATAGTGTTTGAGAATGACTCCTTTCTGATTGCTCCGCCCCTTGAAAGCTCCAAGCTGGCTTGGGTCGAGTGCGTGGACCAAACTTTGAGGCTTACTGAAAATCTAGGTCTAATTTCTGCAAGCGGCACTACTGAGTATTCCGAAATCGAAGCGTCTGAAGAATTGCTGACTGCAATCGTGCGAGTGTTATTCACTGTTGAAAGTGCCTATTCTATTGCCTGTGATTATTATCTGAAATGGCTTTCGTTACAAAAGCTCTTTTCCGAAGAAGCTCGGCTCGAAGAGATGTTATTTCCTAGTGACATTCTGATAGAGAGCTGTTTGACGATCGCTATAGATATACTCAAACTAAAGCAGATTTTCAACCATCGAGACGGAATTCTCCGGGTTAATGAGTTATTGAACATCTCTTTCGTCGGTATTGAATCTCGCGTGTCGAAGCGATTCGCCACTATTCAGGCTAAAGTCTTGCAGATACTTGTACAACGACTGCAGCTTATGAGCAAAACTTGTTCTGAGGATCTAGCAATTGCCCAGAGATCTCTCCTAAGCGATTTGAATTTTGAGGGAGCAGCACATGCTGTGTTGGCCTCCGTCGGAGAGATTTACTCAATTGAAGCAAAGTTGCCTCACTGGTGTGAGCTTATCGAGTCTCTTGCTCGCTGTCAGCTGTACGTGTACCAGCAGAACCTGCCTGCGAATGCCACTTGGATTCACGTCGAACAACTCGAGAGCCAGGCCTCCAACGTGAAAAGCTTACTTTTGAAAAGCCTCGAAAACATAGGATCACACTTTGATTCTCTAACTTTAAAACTCAGATCTCAATGGTCTGGAGTGCAGGACGCAACGAGACTTTTGGGTGAAGATTGGAGAGAGAACAGGCCAATTTCGGCGGCTTTGGAGCCTCCGTCTGCCTTAACAGTGATTGCGAAATATAAGTCGAAAGCCAAAGGCCTTCATGTTCAAATTCGATCTTTACTAGAAATTGCTAGTGCCATGGACTTGCAGTTAGAAATCGTGGAGTCTCTAGAGCTTCTCGAGAATGACATTGAAGAGCTCAAAATAGTGTGGACCACAATACAAGACTTATGGGACGAGTTAGAGGGCGTTAAGAAACAGAATTGGCACGAGGTTCATGTGAGGGGTATCAAGCATCGATTAGAAAGCATCCTTTCAAATTGCAATGAATGCCCCATAGCAGTACGCCAGTATTCTGCTTTCAGCTCCTTACAAGGTGCCATTAAAGACTGTCTTAAAAAGATTCCAATTCTTTCCGAGTTGAAAAGCGACGCCATGAAGGAAAGGCATTGGGAGCAAATTTTTACTTTGGTGGGATTGAAGCACAAAGGGGGTGAGCCGTTACTTGTTCGAGATGTCTTGGATGTCAACTATCATATGAATGAAGGCGTAATTCGTGACATTTTAGAAAAAGCCAATGGCGAGCAATTGGTGCAAGAGAGTCTTGAATCTATTAAAAATGAGTGGTCTAGTATAACTTTCGAAACTTTCAGTCATGGTGGAAAATGCCGCTTGATAAAGAATTGGGGCATTTTGTTTGACCAATGTGCCACAAATCTCGGCACTCTTGCAAGTATTAAACATTCCATGTTTCACGGTCAATTCGAAAGAGAACGAGATGAAATTGAGAGTAAGTTGAACGATCTCACCAGTCTTTTAAACATATGGATTGAAGTACAAAGACAGTGGGTGTATTTGGACGGTGTATTTGGATCAAATAGCGAGATCATAGCCTCGCTCCCGCTCGAGTCATCCCGATTCAGCAATATATCTTTCGAGCTTTTGTCCATACTCAAGAAAGTAAGCACTTTCAATCTTGTCATCGACGTTCTCTCGATGAAAGGCCTCTCCAAGACGCTAAAGAAATTATCTGACTCTTTGATGAAAACTGTCAGAGGCTTAACTGACTTTCTTGACAAACAAAGAAATCGGTTTCCGAGATTTTTTTTCATTGGTAATGAAGATTTATTAGAGCTTCTAGGAAGCGGCAATAACGAATCGCAGATTAATAAGCATATGAAGAGAATGTTTCCCGGAATTGCCTCAATATCCTTAGACAGAGAGAATTCACAAATCTCAGCCATCACAAGTCCCCAGGGTGAGGTGATCGAGCTTGATACTCCGGTTTCTTTGATAAAAAATCGTTCTTTGTCTCAATGGTTAAGTCTTCTCGAAACAGAAATCAAGCTCACAATCTCCAGCCGGATTTGCCAGGCGGTCGACGAAGTTGAAAGACTATGCCTGGCCGACAATACATTGAATGAAGATAATTTTGGACAGATTGTACAAAAACTTCCGCACCAGGTAGTGATTGTCGCATTCCAGGTTCAATTCACATCAAGAGTTCAAAAAGCTCTCGATTCTGGAAATTTTGACTCTAGCATCAACTTTTACATGTCGTTGATGTCGACTTTGACAGCTTTGGCCTCTAAATCAGAAGAACCGGTATATTTGAGCAAAGTAAGATGCCTCATAATAGAGAGCATGCATCATCGAGAGATCGCTGAAAGTTTGCTCGATGCTAGCTCAGCTAAGAAAATATCAATTTGGAATTCGGAACAGTTATTTTACTGCCATCCCGATCAAAAAGACCCCCTTAAGAGGCTTTGTGTCAAGCAAGGCCGCTTTGAGCATTCTTACGGATTCGAATACTTGGGTGTTACCGAGCGTTTAGCGGTCACTCCTCTTGTAAACAAGTGTTATCTCGCCATGACGCAAGCCTTAGCTCAAAAATTAGGAGGCTCACCATTTGGACCAGCTGGAACCGGGAAAACTGAGTGCGTGAAAGCTCTCGGCCAGAATCTAGGACGAGTGGTGTTAGTTTTCTGCTGCGATGAGTCATTTGATTTCCAGTCTATGGGTAGAATTTTGTTGGGCATATGTAAAGTTGGATGTTGGGGCTGCTTCGACGAATTCAACCGACTTGAGCCAGAGATTTTGAGTTCCCTCTCCACTCAAATTGAACGCATTGAGACTGCTCTACAGCTTTCTGAAGAGGTTGCTGTTTCGGAAAGGACGATCACCGTCGATCAAAAAACTGGCATATTTGTCACAATGAACCCAGACTACGTTGGCAGAAATGAATTGCCTGAAAATTTGAAGAAGCTATTCCGCGCCTTTGCGATGAATCAACCAGACAAAGAGAAGATAGCTGAGGTCATTTTGACATCTCATGGGTTTACTCGTTCTAAGGAGTTGTCTAATCTTTTGATCCCATTTTTCCTGCGTCTACAAAGCAAAATGAGCTTTCAATCTCACTATGACTTTGGATTAAGAGCCTTGAAAAGTATCTTGAATAAAGCAGGAGCCACGAGGAAAGCAAACTTCATGCAATTTCAAGGTCCTGATTTGCACTCCTTTGAACTTTCAATTCTCCTGAAATCATTGGTTGAAACTATAGGCCCAAAGCTTGTGAAAACTGACGAAGTCATTTTTGAAGAAGCACTTTCCGAATTTGATTTCTGCGCAAATCATGAATTGGAAGATGACACAATCTTTTTGGCCGAGCTCAACGACCATGTGATTTCCAAGGGTTTGGAGCTTACAGAAGAATTCTCAGCTAAAGCTCTTCAAGTTTTTCAAATTCAGCAGTCGCATCATGGTTTCATGTTAGTAGGTCTCCCAGGAAGTGGTAAATCAACTGTCATGGACGCGGTACTCAACACGTTGAGCAAAATCGAGGGTGGATCATTTCGAAAATTTATCATGGACAGCAAAGTTTTGACCAAAGACAAGCTTTTTGGTTCTCTAGATCCGATCACGAGAGACTGGACAGATGGATTGCTCACAAAAATCATCAGAAATATTTTGGCTAACATGAAGGGGGATTTAGAGCGGCGAGTCTGGATCATCTTCGATGGAGACATTGACCCAGAGTGGGCGGAGAACCTCAATAGTTTGCTTGACGACAATAAGCTATTAACACTTCCCAATGGTGAAAGGTTAGAGCTTCCATCAAACGTCAGAATTGTTTTTGAAGTTCTGAATCTTGAATATGCTACGCCTGCCACAGTAAGCAGATGTGCTATGATTTGGTTTGATACCTCGCTCGTCACTTTAGGCTCTCTTTGGAATCATCATATTCATGTTCTCAAGAAATCATCTGACGGTATTTTAGAACTGGAAAATTGGATGCAACAAACAAGAAACCAAAAGCTTGTGAATGAGATAGCCGATATACTCTTGAGTTACAATTTGGAACCATTGATTGAAAAAACTTTTCAATTCGCATCCAAGCTTTCACACATCATGGAAATCGGCCCGCATCGTGTGCTAACTGGTTTGTTCGTTTACCTTAAAATTCACATCTCTGACCTCCTCGGCTATCTCAGCTCCAACTCCACAATAGGACACCTTGAGACATTTGTCTGCAAAGCACTTGCGTTATCTTTCATCTTGGCCTTTTCTGGAGACTGCGACGTTGATGGTAGGGAGGAATTGCGGGGGCTTATTGAGAATCAACTACCATTTTCGAAGTTGGATATTCCGGCAAATGCATTTCTATGCAAAATTTCGTTTCCAGACTTCGAATGGGACACTTGGTCAAACTCTGTTGAACAGGTTGATCTCGAGCCGCATCAAGTCTTGAATCCGGGAACAATTGTTCCTACTGTGGATACAGTGATGCACGAGTCACTAATTCATGGAATTATCAACAAGCATTCTCCCTTGATACTTTGTGGTCCGCCTGGGTCGGGTAAAACCATGACTTTCCTCAAAGCGCTTAGAAGTTCATCCAATCTTGAAGTAATCCCGATAAACTTTTCCAAGGACACTACACCTGAAGCTCTTCTAAGCACAATGGAGCAGCATTGTGAGTATAAAGTAACTAATCAAGGCTTGGAATTGAGCCCCAAGGTTGAGGGAAAGTGGGCTGTTGTCTTTTGTGACGAGATCAACCTACCATCAGTGGACAAGTTTGGAACCCAGCGAGTGATTTCTTTTATGAGGCAATTGGTGGAACGCTCAGGCTTTTGGAGACCGAGTGATCTCTCCTGGATCACTGTGCGTAATATCCAATTTGTTGGCGCCTGTAACAATCCCAATGATCCGGGCCGCAATAAATTACCAGAGCGTTTCATGCGACATTTGACATTGGTTATGGTGGATTACCCTGGACCGCAGGCTCTCAGGCAGATTTACGCTACTTTCAACGACGCTTCCTTGAAGTGTGCGCCGAGCATAAGACCGTTTTCTGACGCCTTAACAAACTCTATGATCGAAATCTACGACACGACAAAGTCGGTTTTGACCACAGAAAAACAAAGCCACTACATTTACTCCCCAAGGGAGCTAACACGATGGTGCAAAGGAATACTAGAAACACTCATGAGTGTACCATACTCGAATCTATCTGAGCTCATTCGCCTTTGGTATCATGAGGGGTTGAGACTCTTTTATGACAGGCTTGTTGAAGATGACGAAAGGGCGTGGTGCAGAGACTTATTTTGGTCTGTCGCGACAAAGAACTTTCCAAACCTGAATTTGGAGATGGCTCTCAAGGCACCGGTTTTTTATTCCACTTGGCTCACGGGAGATTATGAGTCTGTATCTGAAGATGCTCTAGCTTCATTCGTCCGAGAGCGGTTGAGAATTTTCAGTGAGGAAGAAATGGAGTGCAACTTGATCTTATTTGAAGATTTGTTGGATCATGCACTAAGGATTGATAGAGTGCTAAGACAACATCAGGGTCATATGATCTTAGTAGGTCCTAGTACCAGTGGAAAGACTTGCTTGACAAAATTTGTGACATGGATGAATGGAATGAAGCTTGTGCAATTAAAAGTACACTCTGATTTTTCCATTGCAGAATTTGAGAGCTCTCTTCGTGAGGTTTTGATCTGCTGTGCCAAGGGCGAGCAGATTTGCTTTTTGATCGACGAGTCAAGCATCTTGGAGGCTTCGTTCATCGAGAGAATGAATTCTTTATTGGCCAACTCAGAGATACCGGGACTATTTGAAGGCGATGACTTGGAGAATTTGATTAAACTATGTGCTTCTGAAGCGTCTGTTCGCGGACTCATATTGGACACCACGGATGAGATTTATGATTGGTTCACAAACCAAATTGCTGAAAATCTTCATGTGATATTCACTATGAGTGAATTGCAAAGCGAAAACACACCTCAGATTAATTCTTCTCCGGCCCTTTTCAACAGATGTGTCATGAGTTGGATGGGAGACTGGTCTAATTTGTCGCTCAAAAAGATCGCAGAATCTTTGATTGATGACGTTCCCTTGGACCAGTCCAATTTTACCATTCCGGTCAATTACAATCCCTACATGGCAAATAAAATCTCGTCATTTAGGGAAATTGTTGTTGACACGTTTGTGTACATTCACCGGTCAAACTCCCACGCCAGCTCACCGGTAGTCCCTAAGCAATTTCTCAACTTCATTGAACTCTTTAAAGAGCTATTTGTTAAAGGACAGCATGATTTAGAGGAGACCCAGAGACACACCAATATCGGGCTCGACAAATTGCGCGAGACCGTACTTGAAGTGAGTCAAATGAAGAAAGTTTTATCGGATAAGAAGCTAAACTTGCAACTTAAAGACGAAGAAGCCAAAAAAATGCTCAACAAAATGATTGTTGATCAAAACGAATCAGAAAGAAAGAGAGAATTTTCGGTGGCCACCAAGGCTGAGCTCGAAAAGCAAGAAGTTGAGATTCAAACTCGAAGAGCTGTTGTATTAAAAGATCTTGAACTCGCTGAACCGGCTGTACTTGAGGCCCAGAGAGGTGTGCAGAACATCAAGAAGCAACATTTAACGGAGTTGAGAAGTATGTCTAACCCTCCAGCATCCATTAAGTTGGCAATGGAATCTGTCTGCGTTCTTCTTGGTTATCAGGTTTCCAGTTGGAGGGATGTTCAGCTTATTGTCCGTCAAGATGACTTTATCGCGAAGATTGTTACTTTCAATAACGAGCAGCAATTACTGTCTGAAGTGAGATCGTACATGGAAGAAGTCTATCTTTCGCGTCCAGACTACAATTATGAAACAATTTACAGAGCGAGTAAAGCTTGCGGGCCGCTTCTTCAATGGGTCATTGCTCAGATTAGATACTCGGAAATCTTGGTGAGAATCGGTCCGCTCAGGGAGCAAGTTGCAGCCTTGGAGGGGTATGCAATGAAGTCAAAAGCTCAGCTAATCGCAATAGCTGATATGATAAGTGAATTGGAGCAAAGCATTGAACTCTACAAAAACGAATATAGCGAGGTCATCAGGGAAGCTGAGAAGATCAAAACAGAAATGAGCGACATTGAGCAAAAAGTCAAGCGCAGCATGAGACTCATTGAAAATTTGACAAAAGAGCGTCAGAGATGGCTGGATAGCACTAAAGGCTTCCAGGAAGAAAGAGAGCGTTTAGTAGGAAATTCAATTCTTGGATCTGCCTTCTCCAACTATTGTGGCAATCTCAACCAAAGGCAAAGACAAGATTTAATCATGAGGTGGAAAACGAGGCTTAATGAATCCCACATAAGATTCGAGGAATTGATGGCACTCGGGTCTTTATTGGCAACTAATTCAAAAAGAATCCTTTGGTCGAAAAGTGGCTTACCGGAAGATGACTTGTTCATGGAAAACTTTGCAATCAAAAACCGAAGTGAATTTCCGCTTATTATCGATCCTACGGGTGAAATTCTTCCTGTCATAAGACAATCGTTGAGAGAAAAATTGATCGTCACAAGCTTTTTGAGTGACTCATTCACAAAGACTGTAGAAGACGCTTTGAGATTTGGAGGAACGGTGTTGATAGAAAATTCCGAACTCTATAATCCAATTCTAGACTCGGTTTTGCGGAAGGATGTCACCCATACGGGTGGGAGGAAACTAATACAATTTGGGCATAAACCTTTGGTCTATCTGGAGAAGTTCAAATTGATATTATACACGCGTGACTCAAGAATTCTGGTTTCCTCGTTTTTGAGGTCACGCACAGCTCTTCTTAATTTCACAATCACAAGAAGCAACCTCGAAAATCGCATCTTGAATGTTTCACTAGAGCATTTCAATGCGGACTTAGAACAGAAAAGAGTTGAGTTGGTGGCATTGCAAAGTGAATACAATTACCGTTTACTCAATCTCAGAAAGCAGCTACTTTCAACTTTGAATGGTATCAGAGGAACTTTTCTTGACAATGATAATGTCATCGATTCCTTAGAGGAGATGGAGATAGAATCGGCAAGCATTGATGGGAAGATGGCCAATAGTGAGAATGTCATGGCATCAGTCAATGAAGCGAGAGACCATTTCAGCCAGATCGCATCTCATCTGAAGAGCATATATGAGATTATCATGTCTCTCTCTGAGACGAATCGCTTTTACAATTTTTCTTTCGCTGGATTCATAAGCATTTTCAAAAAGGTATTATTTGAGATTGCCGAATCTTCTGAACTTGAAACACTTATAGTGAAGCTTTATGATACGACATATCGACTCTTTTCCCCGACGCTCCGCAAGTCCGACAAGTTGCTTTTTTGTGTGTCTCTTGCAGTCTCTTATCACAGCATAAAGCTCGGCCCTGAGATCAAAAATGCGCTTTTGGGACTATTGAGAACTTCCCCGGATGATTATGACAGCCTGACTCTTTTCTCTATTTTGAAATTTTATCTCACCGAGATAGACCAGGAACACTTGATTGAAAATTGGAATGGAACTATCGAGAAATATAAGGACGAAGAAGGATTCACGATTGTTGCAAATTTGGTTGATGAATTCCTCGGTATCAGCGCTCCCGAGAAGAAACATTTTGCCCTAGAGAACTACTGTGCTACTGCTTTTGGTGAACGTGTCTCAAGCGAGATTCCATTGAGTGATTGGGTTCAGCAGACTAATGGCCCATATATCTTCTCGACTTCTGAAAACTACGATGTGACATTTCAAATCAGAGATATTGCTAAGGTAGCTAAGAAGGAGCTAATCAAGGTCTCCATGGGAGCAAAAGAAGGAATTAAAGCAGCAAATGAAGCTTTAGATGCTGCTATGAAAAAAGGGGTCTGGGTTTTAATTCAGAACATCCAAATGTCGCCTCTTTGGCTAACTCATTTGAAAGGTGTTTTGCAAAACAAGACACCCCAAGATGGCTTCAATCTATTCTTGACTTGTTCTTTGAATCCAATTAATATACCAAACGAACTTATTGGGATATCCAGTGTCTTTACTACGGAACTACAGCCAGAATGGAAAACAACGTTATTTGACACTTTCAACTTCTTAGTCACAGCAGAGACGGCTCTTCCCGAAATGCAAGTTTACTTCTTATTGAGTTGGTATCATACTATGATTCAAGAAAGACTCAAGTATGTGCCTATTTCTTTCGAACGAAATTACGACATCAATGAATCAGATGTTCTCGCAGGAGCTTTTTTTATTGGCACGATGTTAGAGGGCGTATCAACCAAAATGACCTCAGGAAACGACATCTCGTGGACGGAAATTGCGTATCGTGTGGGTGAGATTATTTATGGTGGTAAAATTTCCAGCCAAAAAGATGCACAATTTTGCGCTGAACTTGCCAGGGACCTATTTCGTGTTGACTCACACAAAAAAGATTTTAATTTGGTAAGCAACGAGATTGCTAAAAAGTCACGAATGACAATATTGGCTCCCGACGCCAGCTCGAAAACGGAGTACAACCGTTGGATGGAAAATCTACCTGAACTGATCCCATTGGAGTGGCTCGGGCTCGAAAGCGGAGTGAGCCATAAGGCGAGAGAAGAAGAAGCCAGGATTGTATCTGCACGAGCTTATGAGTTCTTACAAAAGATTCTTTGATTCTTTTATACTAAAAGAGCTGAATTGTATGTGCTACGTAAGAGAACTTCATTGTCGTTTATAACTCGTGTTATCTCCAAACCACCGATTCTATGTTACAGAGTACCACCGCCCGACTTAGGATGCTAGCAAAAAGCAGATTTACCTTGTGCTGTGCGTTAGAATGGCAGTTCAATTCGGCAAGAGAATCTTCCTGAAGTCAGTCATGCAATGTTAGATCCTTAGATTCTCTTCTCATCTCGAGCATTTTGTGATTTTGCTTACAAATTTAGTCCATTGATGCTTCTAATTAAGAGTTATACACATAGTACAGGCATTTACTCGTCATCCTCCTCCAAAGTTTGAGCAGCGATACGGTCCAAGTCTCTTTGGCCGTTCTCGGAGATTCTTCTACCACCCTTTGGAGAGATCTCAAGAACACCAATCTTTTCCAAAGCTTGGACAACCTTTCTGTTGACAGAGCCGGAAGCGTCGGCGTGCTTGTGTGGTCTGAAACCTCTGTTGATGGCACCACCGTACAATTTGTTCAACTTACCGACACCGACATTCTTTCTTAAGTAGACGTGTCTAGCAGCAGAAGCAGCTCTCTTGTAGAACCAAGTCTCAGATTCTTGTGGAGGCAACTCGTTACCTGCAGAGGTCTTGACAAGTTCAACGTAACCTGGAACCTCCAACTTACCTTGACGTTGCAAGAACTGGGCGTAAGCGTTGATGAAGTCTTGAGCTGGAACGTCTCTGGGATTGTTAGTACTAAATCTGATGACAATAACGATGAAGGAAAGGATGAGTGCTCTCTGTATGATTTATGCGTTTCTGACAATTTGAAAAAACAACTTCAATAAAAAGCTTGATACAAGCTAGGTTCAAATGTCCATCAAGACATTTCCGATAGAAATCCAGATGGCCATCTCGACTTGGTCTTATGGAATGTACGTGACGATGGGTCTTTCAATGACTAGTCAGCGAGGAATCAGTGAACATCCCGGGCTGATCTTTGGGAAATGAGGCATATGGCAACACAGAGAGCTCTATTCTTCGACGGTCATTTTGTGAACACATACTTGACGGTAACACCTGGCATCTTGTTGTTGTATTGTGGAGAGTATGAGCACGTTACAAAATTTTCTCTCGAAATTGTGGTTGAGCGTGAGAATTTTCCGGCCCTGCATGAGACGCGGAGCGGAGAGCAGTCACGAAGGTCATGTGATGCGAAGGCTGAGGATCGATTGACACGTAGAGATGAAGAGAGCGCGGCTGCGCAAAGAGAGAGCAGCCATTCTCAATGGGCAGTGATTACCGACTGCATGAAAAGCCTGTTTCTGGAAAGGTAGTGACACTGGGAGGTTAGGGATTCGAGAGATTGTCAGCTCAAAATGCTAAGAGAATTCAGGTACAGCCTTAACAGAAGGGACTTGATCATGCCATCAGCTTTTTGGCCTCATCTTTCTTATGTGTTCCTTTCAATGCCTTGTGCTTCTTCTCAGTTTTCGTGTTGCTGAGGACCAGAGGGCAGATCATTAGAGCGTAATGGAACGCGGGGAAGAGGACGTGGTGCAGACCCACGAAAAGCACACGATGAAAAATTCAGCACTTAGGTTTTCATCAACGTAAGCAACAGTATCGTAGTAACGAGTTGAGAACTCGAAAGGTGGTTGGAATGGTTCTCTCGAGTGGTAAGCTGACCTCTGCAAACGATTCCGTCTAGAGACCATGGCTACTCTCTCTCTCTCTTCACATGAGCTATGCCTAGACGGAACTGCCAAATCATAATAGCCATTTATCGTTGGATAGTCACGAGCAAGAATTACATCAACTGAAACGAGAATAAGCCAAAAATATAGCGTAGTTACCAGAGATGTTTTCAGCCGCTCTCAACATTTATTAGTTTGTACACTTTTTGGGTCCGCTTCCTTGAATACTTCTGAGCCTATGTGGTTCTAGCTTCTTTGACCAACACGCATCAAACATGTGCGACCATTTTTTGCAATGCCATCCAGGAGTGTGCGGATATTTGAATCCCCACAAGTGGGAAATGTTTCAAAATGTGGGAGTTGGGATTCTGTAGCAAAAGTTTGAGCCATTTGTGAAGTCCTCCGCGCTATCTTTTCTAACGAATGATCACTTGGTCCCATGCTTAATTCCCTTCTCTTTGCGCAAGAGTCGCTTCTTTGTCTTTCCAGGTGTATGATAGCTTCATAGCTTTGTTTAATGGCCCCATCCTTTGAGCTTTTCACACACAGAGAGACTCAGCATTGACCATCTGCGGGCACTATGGTGCTTCAAACCTCTCAAAGAAGTTTACACCGACCAAAAGGCGTTCCTACCGTAACCCAGGCCCCATTAAATCATTGCTTAGCTTCCCTCTCTATCACTGGACAAATCCACTAAACGAGTCTTTCTTTGTTTGTATCTCAAGAAAGCGAAAGACGGTGATGTGGTAAGACGAATCCCGATTAATGCTCAGCTTTATTCTGTCTTAGTCATTTTAAAATTTCTCTCACAGCTATCGATTAAGCCTTCGTAGTGACGCCGCGCCAGGCTATCTCAAGTAATACCATCGCTGTAGCTAGATTGCTGGTGCATATGTGGTGGCCAGGCACAAGTAAGGAACCAAATTCCTATCTATGTTGAGGGCATGAAGCTGAGCCCGATAGATTACCTTACTGTAGGCAAAAGCAACAGTGCCAACTCCCATTGCTTGCGCCCAGTTGGCAAGGCCTTCTCGTGGTAGGTATAGTAGCTTAGGTAGACTCAAAGAAGTATCTAAAAGAGCCAAATAAACGTTCTCGCATTTCATCCTAACTTGTGGGACTTGTGTTCAGCCTCGAGGTAGAGTCTGCTATTGATCCCTGGGCCCATCAGGAGACTCCAGAGATTCGTGAACAGTGATCACATACGTATCAGTGGACGCCCGTTCTTCACTGGGGATTATATTGCTTGACGAAGTTCTTGACCAATGCACTCAGATATCTCTTTGGACAACCCTGAAGATGAAGTCTTCGGGAATTCCTGCAAAAGAGTTATAAGAAACGATAAACCAGAAATGCACAGAAGAGCCTGTAAGTTTGGGAAACATAAGTTAACCTCTTTGAAACTGTTGGCGGCGAAATTCATTTTAAGCTTGGAGAAACAAGTACCCGCGTCGCAGAAGTATAGGTCGCAAAGAAGATCCTAGAGATTGTATTGTTAAACCACCTTGAGTAGTTCCTCAGATTGCATCAGTGTCTCAGCATTGGTAACTAGCGAACAAAGCTTCATTCCCACGGGCACATTTTCTGTATTCCACACAGTGATTGTGCAAGCACTCTGAGATACTTGAGTTAGGGAAACTACCAAAGGCCACCATTGGTCAAAGTTTCATTCTGGGTTCCCAACCTCGTCAAGAAAGAGGTCGATGTGTCTGCATATTCTAGCATTGTTTCTTTGTCGATCAGCCCGGCAAGAGCCCAGGATAGTTGCATGAAATACTGTGGGAGAATTCATGCAATCATTCCGGTCGTCCATGTGGCGAGGGTGAGCCATCTCAGAATCGAGCTCATTTCTTCTCACTAGGCTGGCGACCAGAAAGAAACAACACCAGAGATTATTTCGAAGGGTACAGCAAGTGATGAATGCCCCGAAAGTGGACTGCAACCCTGGTTACACAGAGCAATACCCATAGTCCCGCACATTGGCGTTTTGTGGGATCAAGAGGGATATCACAAGATCGAGGGCCTTAGCTGGTAGTATCAACAAGGACATGCTACCACTACCCGCGGGATGAGTAGGTTCCATTATGACATATTAGTGCTTATGGTCGGGTCGCAGCACTGAATAAATAGAGGTGCGAGACCTAAGGCGGTGTTTGATATGCAATAAGCTCCGATGTAACTTAGCACAACTCGAGTGCGTCGAAACTACAGTAAGACAAAAAAAAAATTAAAACCGGCCGTTACGTGTATTCGGACATTACAAAAGAATATTAAGAATGAATCCGTAGATTAATGATTTAAGAGAGATGCAGGCTGAGAGAGACTTAGACCTTGAAACCTCTGGAGTTTCTTCTACCTCTGGCCTTCTCGAACTTTCTACCCTTAGACATAACCTTTGGAGCCTTACCCTTGTGAGGACCGAAACCAAAGTGTCTGACGGCTTGTCTGGCGTTTCTTGGGCCTCTGACGAGAACGGTGTTTTGACCCTTTGGAGCTCTCAAAGCCAATTGGTCCAAAGTGATGGCCTCACCACCAGCCTTGGTAATTCTAGCCTTGGCACCAGCAGTGAATCTCAAAGCGGCGACAGTGACCTTTGGAACCTCCAACAATCTGAGGTCGTCGGTGACAGTTCCGACAACGACAACAGTCTTCTCAGCAGCACCCTTTTGGCTGACGACAGTGTTGATCTTGGCAAGAGACACTGGTGGTCTGTTGATCTTGGACAAGAACAAAGATCTCAAGACAACCTTGTTGAATGGAGCATCAGTACGACCTGGACATCTGTTAGTATAAAAATTCCGTTTTCTGCTCGAAAAAAATCGCACATCAAATGCACTCGCAGAATTTTGCAGAGAGCCCCAGCCAGAATAAAGCCCCGAATCACCGGTTTGCTAAACTCTGGCCTTCACATCCCTTTTGGTCAATCGCTAGAATGCTCCGAATCACCGGTCTCTATGTTCGACCAACAGGGAAAGCTTCTTATATCTTCGGAAATTTGTATTTCCAGTCAGACATCTGCAAAGTGGAGAAGTGTTGCTTCTCTGAATTCATGTTCATTCCTAGACACTTTTGCTTCCAATTGTGGGCCCCAGGGTGCCCCAGATTAGTGGCATCGTTACTTAATTGCCCAGAAACGCACTGACTCGTGGTATCCTGAGGATCCCACAAGATTTAAAACATAAGTGTCTGGAGAAAACAATCATTTGCATGGTGAGGTATTACCTGGTTTCCATCATTTGTTTGAGTGAGACATCAACGATGAGACGACTTTGTTTCGAGCTTTAATTTAAACTTCGATATACATACGAGCCAAGTAGGTGTACAACTTGACCAACAAGTTCAAGTAGACGTTGTCGGACTTAGGAGCAGTTCTGTGAGACACTCTGACGTGTTGCTTCTTGGTGTGATCTTTACCCATGACGACTTGTGAAGAATAGTTGTATCCGAATTATTTTTTGTTGAATGAGAATTTCCATCTTCAATAAGCGCGGATTTTTTTTTTGAGCGTGCGCACAAGCCATCTTCTCGATGAATCACGTGCTCTTACGCACCTGCGGGCTTGTACCCTAAGTACTTTTCTCGTTGTTCCAAGATTCTTACGAAAATGAGTACACACAAGAACTGAACAAATCTCAATCTGACGTTGTTCGAGCCATGACTATTCTTGCAGCGATTCCTGGTCCACGCGTGATGAGATGCACAGTTCGTTCTGGTTGGTGAATCATCTCTTATGGCTTTCAAGGCTAGAAACGATTCTCATTGATCCGCATCTGTACACCACTCCTCTGATAATGCTCCAGATTATTACTACCTAAAGTGTAATCTCCGATAAGCATGATTAAGCGTAGTCTCTTCACTACTACGACAAATTTGCAGGGGAAAGTGTTTCCCAAGATTAAAAGTGCAGAAGAACTAGCAAAATTTCTCAGAACTCCGATAGGAAACGTGCATGATGTGATACCGGGGCCAACTTCTGTTGTGAATTCTAAGGTAGTTCGCAAGATGCTTAGGTTGTCTGGCTTGGAATCAGAAATTTCGCCCGAGACAGAACAAAAATGGATCAAAGCTCTCAACACACAAATCGGGTTCATCAACCAGCTTCAAAGCACAGACAAAGACGACGTCAACGCGGATGATGTCAAAGCGGAGGTGTTCAGGCTCATTGCCACAGATCATCAGCCAGGCGAGGCACTTGGGCTCGCTGAATTGATGCAGCAGGTTCATGAGAATCAGAATGCCGACTGCAACGAGAAATTGCCCGATTTTCACAAGTTCGTCAATAGTAGCGTGGAGGTTTGAAACTGCGACGATGCTTTTGTACCTAGTTTATTCTGGCCACACGAGAGTCCATGCACATTCTGTTGGGGACATCGAGCTCGAACAAATTGTGCAAATTCGCCTGAAGGCTTGTTAAGTCCTTGGTTCTTTTGTTGATGAGATCCACACTGGTGCCTTTTGGGAACGAAATATATGCCTTTATTTGAAAGGCATTCGACTCGTCCAAGAGCTGAAGCTTGATCTTGGACTCTTGAAAAGGCGCCTCATCGTCTCTGATGAACACTTTGAATATCTCGATGACAATGTCTCCCTGGAAAAAGCGGATGCCTTTCATCCAGTATTGGTTGACCACACCATAACCCAAATCTTCAAGAAACTGGAGAAATGAATCCTTGGTTTCGCTCTTGGCTTCGTCTGAGGCAGCTGTTTTCTTGATGTCTTCTGATGCTTCTGTCATTTTGGTATCTTTATTGAGATCATTGGGAGTCTCTACCAATTTTTCCGATGGTTGGGGTATGGCCTCAAGAGCTATTTCCATCACGTCATCAATTGTAGGCTCAGGCGTATTGTCACTTGGCGAAGTCTCTTTCACACTAGTATGGTGGTGTACAACAGTGCTCTCGTAGAAGTTCTGTGCGGAAACCTGGTTTTTTCCAGCATTTGGTATGTCTGAGATTTGTAAGGACCAGTGTTTCACTTCCTTTCCAGCAAATAATCTATCCACATTAATGTCAGAGCTCCCCGCGACTATTGGAGCAGCAATGTCGATATTCTTAGAGGCATCGTCATTCCAGGTTGTAGTGCACCTCATGTAGAATTGCTCTATTTGATTGACTTTCCCTGGCTCAAATTTGGGTTTGAATACATTTCTTGGTTTGGTCAAGATCGTATACGTAGATATCGTTTGCGGGTTACGCGAGCCGGTCAAAGCCTGGAGCGTGGCCACGGTTTGCGTGTAGTTGGCGTGTGGTATACATGACGTGAGTACTAGCTGGTGTCCCATTCCGGATTCGTCTTCTAGCTTAGAATAAGACTTTCTCTGACGGTAGCTGGGAAAACTTGTGTGGTTTGGTGCCATTTTCCACACCTCATTTGGTGCACGCGTAGCAGTGCGAGAAATCTTCGAATCTGACTGAGGCAGCTGCGAATGCTCACATCTGGTAAGTCAAAAGCTCAGACTGAGAACTGAGGAATGTTCCCCAACTGGCTACAAAAGCAAGTTGTAGAAATTCTCGGATTGCGGCCTATTTTGATCTCTTAATCCCGTTATTTTCTTTCGGTTACTTGTTCCTTTTATATGATGATTCCCCTATTATTTCCTATATCACATAGCTATCGTTCGATCGATAAGTTCGTTTCCCTACAGTGAGCCATGTTTCATTGACAACAAGTCACGAGAAAGAAAAGTGCTCCAAAAAGAGGCTCTCGGCAAGATCAGAGTTGAATTCCCTTGGTGTTACTGATCTTTCTTGGACTCTTTCTCTGGTGCCCCGGTGTCCTCAGCGAAGGCAACGACTATGTAAGAAATCAACACGAGGTTGGCAGCCAAAGCAGCAGATCCGCCACTTACCAAAGAGCTCTCAAAGAGGTATTGACAAGTAAAGAAGGTCACCAAGGGAAGAATCACCATGGCGGCTGTGAATAGCATGAGCTTCTGTACCACGGAGCTAAAATATTGTTAGTAAAAGGGCCGATATCCATGGGAACGGTCCCACTTCCCGACAAGCAGCCAATAGGTGGTGATATAGCCGTCCTCCAAATGTAAATGACATATGCTTCGGTCTTATCAGTGATGAACAAAGGATCCTCTTCGTTCAGACAGATGGGCTCACTCTGCCGAGTCTCATCAGAAAAACTAGACTCGTTCCACGGCCTCAGCACCACAAGCACTTTAATGAATCAACAACATACGCAGGAACATCGACAGCCATTATGATGGTTAGTTGTATGGGATTAGGGGGAGTTTATGGAATAGTTGAAGGCCATTGCCTGCACCCACAGAAGGACACCAGGCCTCAGTAGAGTTGCACGAGAGCTTGGAGAGCGCGGCGCACGTGACCCGCTGTTGGGTGAATTGACTGGTCAATAACTTCTTGATCGAACGCTATCTACCCCACCAAAAACTCACCCTGAAACATCATGAAGTTGACTGCCTTGGCCGCTTGCACAAGCACCGCTTTGGCGTTTGCTGATACTGCTGCATTTTATTCCTCGCAGCAACTAGACGCTGTGGGGTCGCAATATATTACCAAGTCCGAAGACTTGAGCTCCGCTTTCAGGAAGTTCACAGCTAACTTTTGCTTGGAGTCTCCTAGTGAGAAGTTGACAGTTTTCCGCGTGAGCCGATTGAGCCGGAAGGCGCCAGCTAGATTCAACTTAGATGAGACTTTTCTCGAACACGTTCATTACGTTACGGGATCTGAGATCGACTTACCAGTGGCCGAAGAATGCTCTGTTATCTACCTGGACAAGATGCCTGTGGATCTCGGCAAAATACCTGAAAACATCATTGTGGTGGATATTGAAGATACTGAAAAGCATACTGTAGACGAATTCTTAACTGGACGCCATGTCGTGGTTCAGGGCAAACCGGGATTTCAAACGGCAGGTTCCCGTAAAGAATCCATCAAGGAGTACATCGGGGATAAGTTGAACTTAGACTTAGATGCACTTTCAAAAAGGGAAGCTGACGATTTCGTGGACACGACAGATTCAGACACTTTTTTGGAGGAGGTCGAAACTGATTTTGAAATCGCCGAATCTCTAATCGCCGCTCAGGAATCCGACGCCACTGTCACTGCCTTAAGTGATGACTCCACACTTGCAGATTATTCCGGCTCAGTCAAGAAAGACACATCTATTAAGTCCAATCTTTTCACCAACTATCAGTTCTTCACCCCCGGCGTCTGGCTGATTTTGATTGTGTGTTTCTTTTTAGTATATGTCTCCATTACTGCTGTGAGCTGGATCACTTCTATTGATTTGTCTTATCGGAGTTTTGAGAAGCAAATCGAGTATGAGAAGAAAACTGAATAACTTTGACAAACTTTAAATCTACTTGAAATAATGTACATGTCAGCATTGTACAACAATGATCATTGGAACAGGTTCTGTGCCCAAAGAGATGAAAATCAGTACACGTAAGGAACAATTTTGTAGGGCACTCTCCTTTCATACTCCTCCCAAGCCTTCCCGTACTTGGCTCTGCATTTAGCCTCGTCTCTAGTTTGTCTGTGGATCAACAACGTTGCGAAGTAAATGACATAGAAATACGTAAAAACTGTCATAGAGCCTGTCGGTAAACACCATGACCATCCGATGATCCAATCGCCAAAGTAGTTTATATGTTGACTGAGCTTCCACCATCCATCGACCAAAAGCTTGGATCCACTTGAAGTAGAAATGCTTTCCATGTGGTCCAACTTCCCATTCTTAAAGTCGGACTTTTGCTGGTTGGAAGACAGGAAAATGTAATAACCTGTGAAGCTGGTAACAAGGATCAAACCTGTTTTGACGTATCCCAATTCATAGTAATTCTGTGGGAGAGCCAAATAACGGCATTGTAAAGAGTACGACCAAGGGAGCCAGGCCAAATCACCGAAAGCCAACATAAAGCCAAATCCATCAGTAGCGACATCGATCATGGTTAAGCATCCCTCCTCATTTAAGACGCCATCAAAGATATAAAATGCCTGGAGAAAATTAACAAGAATCATTGCGTCGGTGACCTTGCCTGTAGTGTGGTATTGATTGTGGGCGCACGATAAGTTGATCAAAAATAAGAGAAGCATACCTGGCCTCAATTCACAGAACAACTTTATGTCCCAAGCCCCAATTCTAGGATTCAATTCACGGCCAATAAACCAGTCATAAATTGGGCTCCCCGTATTTCCCGGAACGGCAAGGGTTCTCTCATATGTCTTGAGGCCATTTGGTTTGCGCAATGGAATGAACGAAATCGCATAGACAAAGAAAGACATGGCAAAAGACGTGATAATTGTGGTCAAAGTCAACTTCAATTGGTTATCGTAGAGAAACTGGAGTTCAGGCATAAAATATTTCTCCAGCGAGAATAGCCTGGCCAAAAGCAATGCAAATAGTATTCCTGACATGGATTTCCCGTTTATGCGGTACATGAGTCTAGTGCCATCTCTCAACTCCACACCAGGAATGTCTTTGCCCGGAGCATAAATATCTAAAACTGCAAGAATAGAGAACCAAGCAGCGTATGCTGCCCAGCATTTTTTGTCAAAGCACAATTGCCAGAATTCGTGGAGATTGTCTGGAATCTGCGACGCGACCTGCTTCAAATCAACGGTGAAGCCATGCACCGAGTAATGCTCATTGCAAAGGTAATAAAAAAGAACAAGAATCACCGGCAATCCAGTAGCGATTCCCAATGCTCCCGGAACACCAGAGAATTCCTTATGGTTTGTTTTTGGATTGAGTTTCGACATATAAAGTGATGTCTGGAAATGATGGCAAGAGGGTCATCAGAAATCGTGGTGCCGCTCAACTGCCCAATTTATGTACGAGCCGCGGAAACGAGCAAACGAGAGATCTTGGACCGTAGTGCCCTTTGCGGTGAGCAGCAAGGTGAGCCGGGGAGGTCACTGGTGCCGCGCGGAGTAAATAATTCCCCTCTCCCGATACTCAAAGTGAGCAATTAAAAAAAGCGTATAGTCATGTGAGCATTTCAAAGTTGGTCTAGTCTCCTGATTGACACAACGCGTATTCAAAAGGTGATAGAGATGTTTGCTGTTCAACGACGCTAATACAAATTAATCGTGGCCAAGTCACTCTGAGTGCTAACTTCGCGATGTTCTTGCAAGGACCTCGTAAGGAGCCAGGCGTGGTTCCTCCTTACTCAGATCAAGAATCCGAAAGCAATTCCTTTGCCATGCTTTTTGCTTTGGTTATCCCTTCAGTAGCGTAGTCAAAACATAATGATGGTACGGTGCAGAAGCTCAGATTATCTGAAGATTTCAAGTGGAGAAATATCAGCCAGTCATTTGTAAACTCGAGTCTCGATTGTTTTATCAGCATATATGGCAAGAAGGGCGATGTTCTCGCCCTACTTTTGCTTGGAGCGCCTGCTTCCAAAGCTCGCTTTGATAGACTTCATTGCTGCAAATCTCGCTACTCTGTAATTGCCTTGCTTCGCATCTGTACCTGCTTTTACTCGGTGGATTTCTTATGGATTTAGTAGACCGCAAACATCGGAAGCTTTAGCTGTAGGGAATAAGATTACTAAGTGAATAAAACATATCATCCAAAAAAAAAGATCGATAAAGCTTTTTTGAGAAATGCTAATACTAAAAAAAAACGGAAAGAAATGAACTAAAAGTCAAAGAGATACACTGCATGAAACACCATCTGGTTGAAACTGACGAGTGCAGAGCCTGCTCCCAATTAAGTAATTGGACGGCACCTGCAAGAGCAAAAGTCTTACTGAATCAGGCTGTATTCTCCAAACGAGGAAAGTTTATGTTTCCCGCTCGCAGCTAACAAATGGACTGGCAAGGTAGTCAGAGCTACAGTCTCGCCGTTTTCTCTGGCCGCAGTTTGCAGTGGTACACTATCGATGCGCGTGCGGAAGTAGGAAGATTAACATGATCGTACCCTTTTTGAGAAAGCGGAGTAATATCCGATCAGCCCATAATTTTCTCCACGGCCAACACATGATAAAGGTTCAATATAATGAATGTAGAAATACCAGCCTGTCTTTTGTTAAGTATAGTGCATGATTACGGCCAGGGATCACTGAGGTTCCTTCGCCCGCCAAGCAAGACGCAACTGAGGAGTGTAAAAATGCTAGACATTGTTTGAGAAAGCAGCACAGAAGCAACATCAGACAAGCCCAATCAAAGAGTTCAAGCTATCATGTTTGTCGCCCTCGAGCCTATGATGCAAGACGTATTTTCGTTGAGTGGCTCTAAATGTTCTTCAGCCAAGTTTTAGGATGATTCGACCCGGAGATTAGTAGACATTAACGCGACGTAAGACAATTCCTTATTGCAGCGGTAGCTCGTGCGATCTAGAACTAACTTACCAAGAACAGTAGATGGCGTGCATAAATCGGCGCTCGCCGCCACGCCGTGCTCATCACTTGGCGGGTTATGAGAAACACTGCTTGAATAGAAAACAATGATGAAAAATGCCAAGCAAGAACCAGTTGGTCAAACGCTAATCCGCTCGCAGTTATCGTGGGCAGATCTTTCTTAGGTTTTGACTCTATTCCGTCGCTGTTGTCTTGGTTTTCCGTTAGCCACCATTTGTTGGAACCTCTTCGCTTTGCGGATTGGCCACCTGCTATCGAAGTTTCAATTTTTTTTTTTTTTTGACCCTAATTAGGCCGCCTTTCTATCGTCTCTCACACCCAAGAACAAATCACGATACTTTTATATATACTTCTCGAGCTTCACTTTCATTGAACTAAGGGTTATCTCTGTTCACCTCCAATTATGGTTTTCTTATCATTGTCCTTTTTTTTGGATCTATTCTTGATGCATTTTCATCGTAAATTGCTCTGGTTGCCAGAGGTAAACCAATCCTGGAGTTGCATGCGACGACGTGGGAGAAACTCGCCCCATTTCATCGTGCCCGTTGTGCCATCTTGCGCACACACTTATCTGTCGGCGACGCCAACCCTGCGGGTCGGTAGTGCATCTGGCTCCGGAGTCCAAGCATTTCTTTGTTCACTACTCTTGTGTAGGGTACTTTTTTCTTTTTCTTTGAGTTGGCTATATTTGATCTCGACATCCAAGGAGAGAGTTGTCTGCTTTTTTCCACTAAATCATCCCACCATTATTTTGAGAAGTTGTTAGTATATGTCTGGGTTTGCGGGCCTCAATACCTGATCATAAGTTTCAACTCTGGCCCTTCAATTCTCCTTTCTTTTACTTCCACATATTTACTTTCTTTACTTCATCCTCCATTTCATCACACATTCTGTGTCTCTATTGCCTATGCTTTTCTTGATGTCTGAACCCACAAACCAATCAAATCAGCCGGCCAAACGTAAAAGGGGTAGACCACCCAAGGCCAACAAGCCCGAGGATGCATTTCCCACTTTCACGATGCAACTTCAATCGTCACCGCTCTCTGCCAGCCCCAATGCTGAGCTCACATCTAATCAGGTAGTTATGATTGGCGAGCCAGACTCGTTCACACCCATGATGAAGATCCTGCCCCTGCCGCGTCGAAAAAAGCGAAGAAAGTCAAGCAATTTTTCCCTGCCTTTGGATCCTCCACGTTTCCCCAAAATTGACGATCTCCTGACACCGACTTCAAAATCATATACCGCTTCCCTTGCTGGCGGCACCTTGAATGCTCGAGTACTAGATAATTTGTCTACAATTATGAATGATCTGTTGGATCATTCGCCTCACCTAACAACGCCTCCCGATAGCGTTTTGCGGCCTGGTTTTGTGCTTCTGCTCGGTAAACTACTGGAGCGTCCAAAAAGACAATCATGCACCTCTCCGGACCAAAGATCCATCAAGATTCATTCCGTTGGGTCTTCTGAGATGTTTGAAAAAGACCCTGGTTGTCAAGTTGTGAACTCGGCCCGAACCCTAGAGCCAACTTGGGATGTTATTCTGCCAAGTGATCGGCACGAAGACTTCGATCTTTTCGGCTTCGAATTGGTGATAGATGAAAATGGTCAGGCAGCTCTCGCAGACAGACACGGTGTCTCTTTTTCAAGCGACTCGAGTTATCCGGGCAACGGTACAGGGCAAATCAAAAACCACGACGAGCACGAGCCTCACTTTTCCAGTGTGCCAGAGACTTCTGGTCCCGACTTCTGTACTGCGGAACGAACTCGTTCTCTTCCGACAACAGGCCATGAGATTAATGTGGTTCAAGAAGTAGCCTGTTTCGACACTCATAATTACAGAGCCGCAAGCTTTGCTCTCGATCTTTCGACTACAGCTGAAATCGTTGATGTAAAGGATGATTTTAGTCAAATTTGCGCACCTGAATTTGATGCTCCTTTCTATCACATGATGGAAATGCAAACTCCAAACTACAAAAGATTGAGGGATTCTCCAGAACACCGCAGCGGGTCTCTGCAGGGATTGATGCCTCTATCACTAAAAAAGCAGGAGTTTTTTGATCGGTTTTCAATAGATACACTGAATCTTGTAATCGATGAAAACAACTCGGATGTCTTGATAGAGAGCGCCGATGCTCGTACTGCGTTGAGGAAGGTAATCAGAAGAAATTAGGGGTCCTAAATTATGGTATACATGATCTCTCGTCTCTGCTCTAATTCAAGTACCATTGTATGTATTACAAAGTGAAGCCGAGGGGGGGGGGGGGGGGGGTAAATATTTATAAACTGCGAGCTGTAAGCGGTGCTATTAACAACACGTTTAACGTCGTCTAACTAACTACGCTTATGAGGCGCCCACGACCTTCAGAAAAAACTCTTTGCGATTTCCTGCATTTACATGGGATTTCAAGGTTACCCGCTCGATGAGAATCAGAGAGTTTTTCTTCGCGAGAAAATTTCACATTGAAAAAATTTCTCTTCACTTCATTCAATAAATATGTCTCACAGAAAGTACGAAGCACCAAGACACGGTTCGTTGGGTTTCCTCCCAAGAAAGAGAGCTGCCTCCCACAGAGGTAAGGTTAAGGCTTTCCCAAAGGACATCAAGTCTAAGCCTGTTGCTTTGACTGCCTTCCTTGGTTACAAGGCTGGTATGACCACCATTGTCAGAGACTTGGACAGACCAGGTTCTAAGATGCACAAGCGTGAGGTCGTTGAGGCTGCCACCGTTGTCGACACCCCAGCTATGGTTGTCGTTGGTGTTGTCGGTTACGTCGAGACCCCAAGAGGCTTGAGATCTTTGACTACTGTCTGGGCCGAGCATCTTTCTGACGAAGTCAAGAGAAGATTCTACAAGAACTGGTACAAGTCCAAGAAGAAGGCTTTTACCAAATACTCTGCCAAGTACGCTCAAAACTCTGACGAGATTAACCGCGAGTTGGCCAGAATCTCCAAGTACGCTTCTGTTGTCAGAGTCTTGGTTCACACTCAAATCAAGAACACTCCATTGTCTCAAAAGAAAGCTCACTTGGCTGAAATCCAAATCAACGGTGGTTCCACCGAGGACAAGGTTAACTGGGCCAAGGAGCACTTCGAGAAGACCGTCTCCGTTGACTCTGTTTTCGAGCAAAACGAGATGATCGACGTCGTTGCCGTCACCAAGGGTCACGGTTTCGAAGGTGTCACCCACAGATGGGGTACCAAGAAGTTGCCAAGAAAGACCCACAGAGGTTTGAGAAAGGTTGCTTGTATCGGTGCTTGGCATCCAGCTAACGTCAACTGGACTGTTGCCAGAGCTGGTCAAAACGGTTACCACCACAGAACTTCTATCAACCACAAGGTCTACAGAGTTGGATCTGGTGCTGATGAGTCTAACGGTGCTACCGAGTTCGACAGAACCAAAAAGACTATCAACCCATTGGGTGGTTTCGTCAGATACGGTAACGTCAAGAACGACTTTGTCTTGTTGAAGGGTTCCATTCCAGGTGTCAGAAAGAGAATTGTTACCTTGAGAAAGTCTTTGTACGTTGACACTTCCAGAAGAGCCTTGGAGAAGGTTAACTTGAAGTGGATCGACACTGCCTCTAAGTTCGGTAAGGGTAGATTCCAGACCCCTGCTGAGAAGAGAGCTTTCTTGGGTACCTTGAAGAAGGACTTGGAGAACTAAGCGTATGCTTGAATGTTTTCTGAGTTCCACAGATGTATTATATTTAGTTATGAAAATTGTATGATGCATGAATAGTTGAAAAATTATTGTAGCGTGAAGAAATTCGTTACGTGGCCGTGCCCATCGCAGTGCGCTCTCCCTCGTTCTCTCGAAAATTTGCTAGTATGCTCGCATCATTCTCTTGTCAAAGGTGGTTCGTGCGGAAGCACGTAAAAAGAAGCATCTCCTCGGAAGAAACGCGCAGACACTCTCGTGCACTTCACCTCTCTTAACACAACATACGTGAGCGTGGATCGTGACCGCGCATTGATTACCCTTCAAAACAATCCCAAGAGACGTGTTCCACATATGACAGCAGAAGTGAAAAGCTCTAGTTCTGTGTATAGCGCATACATTTCCACAGTGGATCATTTACCATGCGATGTTGTGCGGTCACTATGGTTGGTACAAGCATGCAATGTTGCCGCAGACAACGAGAAGCAAAAGCTTCATGAGTTTCTCAAGCAATACCCATACAATGAATTACATCAACATCCCAATAGGCAACAGATTGCACGGGAGTACCAGGAGCTGCGGAAAAAGATTCTGCGATGGAATAGCGAGGCCTTGGCTGAACTTGAGAATCTCGATCTGCAAATGAAATTCCACGAGTCAATGCTACGGCGAGGTGTCGATGAGCTTCATAAGGCTGCGCACACCACGAGCTTGCCAGATCAGCGAGAGAAGAGCGAAATACTTAAGCTGGAGTTGGATAAGCACTACAGAGAAAACCCGTTGACTTCGCAAGTCGAAGCACTTCAAGAACGAGTGTTGAAGGGGCTGAGAAGTGTCATCATCAAGCATGTTCCTGGCCGAGCCTCAGGTGTGAAGATCATTCTTAAGCTTCCTAAAGACAAGAAGAACGATCTGACTGAAGTTTTGGATGCGAACTTAGAAGAAATGAAAAGCCTTAGGACAGCCAGGCCTCGAGGCATTGTGAGCTATGCGGAGACTTTGTCATCGTTGAAAGACAGAACGAAGCTTAATATTGATACTCACTTGATCGACCGGATGTCAAAAAGGGGTAGACCACGAAAAACAATTTTTGACTCTACCTCTGTCAACACATCTGAGTCTCAATCGATTGAGGCTCCTCCGAAGGCCCAGCTTCAAGACCAGCTCCCAGAGACAGAACCTGAAACACCAGAAAGCTACTGTTTCTGTCAACAGCCTTCCTTTGGTGACATGATAGCATGCGATCACGAAAAGTGCGCGAACGGAGAGTGGTTTCATTATAAATGTGTTGGGCTTTTCGGCCGCGCAGAGGCAACAAAGTACAAGACGCAAAAATGGTATTGCTCGGAAAGTTGTAAGGCCGAGGCCGAGAAATCGAGGGCAAGAAAGAAAAAACGTCGCTTGAGATGGTAACACGGTCGTTTTGCAATGCCGATGTGAGCACCATTAACGAAACCCATTCAAGCTTTGAATGAAGCTTGCTATTATATAAACAGGAGGGAGCTAATGAGAACATCTGTTGTATAATACACGTACGATGGTAGGGTCTATACTGCTAACAACTCCAACATGCCACTTATTTCATTTGCCTCCCTGCACTTCTTCACCTCCAAGTCGATCCTTTTAGTCAAACTGCCGAAAGCCTCTTCGAGGGCAACGCTCTTGTCAATAAGGCCCCCATACATTTCAAGAACCACGGCAATAAAATCGCAGATGATGTTGAACGACCGAACATCGTCCAAATTTTTGGTAAACCACAGTAGGATGGGCATGAGCGAGATTTCATCTCTACCATATAATGAGATTCTGATTTTACCCCTCTTTTTGAGCTCATTTAAGAGAGTAACGGTTTGTTCTATCGGCAAGCCCGTAGATACTGCGCTATCTAGAGCCTCCGTCCACTTGAAAGCATTCAAGTGTCTTTCAAATTGCTTGAGTTTCTTCGACCGTGCACTGCTAGATTGAACGATGCGATGTTCTTCATCTCCCAAGTAGTCAGCGCCTCTCACGATCCTGGCATACGCGCTACTCTTGGCTTGTTTCTGGTTGGTAGTTTTCGGTTCCATCTTTCTCGTTCTGATGGAAAGCAAACCAGAGGTTAGCCCTGTGACGAAATGCTTGAAGTTTGGAGAAACCGCAGAGCATAAAACACCTCCAGATCCGAACTTCCAGCCAAACTTGACATCCCAGTTTGAGGTGGTATAATCGAAAATTTTGACGTGGCCATCCAACGAGCCCACAAGCAATCCTCTGTCTCCGGTATTATGCAAGGTTGTGGCAGTTTTAGTAAAGTTGTTGAACTCGTGGATTTTCGAGCCACGCGAAAGATCCCACACCTTAACTTGTGGACCCCCAGCAGAAACCAACGTTGTTGGCGAGAGGGCGAGGACATCCTCAATGGGATTGTCATGATCAAATTTGGCTACTAACAGCAGCAGCCTTGTATCAAAAATTCTGACAACTCCATCGTAGCAACCTGTTGTGAGCAAATTTGGATTTCCCGGAATGAAATTGACACTTCTGATGTAATCTCCGTGAAAGGACTCGTCGAATTGAGCGATGGGTCCAGACGTCGTTTGCGAGATATCATAGAGTCTAAGTGAGCGGTCATCCGAGCCTGTCACCAACTGGTTGCCTATGGTGGGATGGAACTTGGCAACGTGGGTTGGATGTGATGATGGGTTCAAGCTGATCAACAAGCTTCGAGGCTGATATGCGTCAAATATGGACACTATTCCCAGGGCATCGGCAGCCACAAGGAGTTTACCGTCATATCTATATTCGCCTGAATAAACCGTGTCTTTAAATCTTGAGAAGGTCTTGATCACCTGTCGAGTTTTTGATGAGAATACCTGGATTCTTGTGGAGGACGTGACGGCAAAGTCATGCGGAGAAACTGGGTTGAAATGTATGTGCGAGATAGGAAAGTTTTCCTTAATGAGTTGCGGATTGACGTATCCTTTCCAGTATTTCTGTTCCGGGGTCGCCTTGGCTGGCAAAACTGGGTTTTTGACCTGTTGAACCCTTTGCTTGGAGGAAGACATTTGGAGAGTGGAACTTGGAAATTTACTCCGATGACTTGATCTTAATGGAGATGAGTGTAAAAGTTTTTGGTCACGTGACTGTAAAAATCAGTGAGGGATGAGTGTACAAGGACCGGCACCTTTCTTTGTTTACAAGAAGCTTGCAATTGGGTTTAGAGTTGTATGTCTATAGCATAAAATTTTATCATATACCGCAGGATAAATTAAAACATTGTAAAAATGAAATCAAGAGCATGTCTTTGGAGAATTCATTGATGTGTGCTGGGCTCTTGCTTGCCTCTGAATCCTCGCCTCTCCACAATATCTCGTCTTTCTACACGCTCACATGCATTTCCTCCGCAACACTTCCGCACCTTATCTCCACTCAAGCATATGGTAAATGATACCCGACGGTGGCTCAGTTCATTTTAACGATTTCACTGGCAAATAAAACTGCTCGTATTCTTCCATCAAATCGAAACATAAAAAAACAATTTACATGCTCCGAAGAGTATCGGCAGTGTTTGTTCTCCCAGTGCTCACTTTCGTGGTGAACCACATCCCCACATTTATTTGGGTGCTCATAGATTTCATGCTAGACATCTGGATGTTCTGGTTCAAAAAGCTCTATAACATGCATCGACAACGGGATGAGTTGAAAGAGGCCTTGAAAATGCTTCAAAATGTACAAAATTATCACGAGTTTAGGGATATCGTGACGGAGATAGACAGACTCACAAACATGGATTTGTGGAGACAAAACTTTGTCTCTCAGCATTACGATTACCTCCTTATAGATGACCGCATGTCTGTGCTCAAAGAAGCACGACTCGATGGAGACACGAGACTTATGATGTCTCTATTGCGTTCTGGCTTAATCCGGAATTTTGGTGGTATTGCTCAAAAAAAGCTCTATACCAAATCTTATTTGGGCACAAAGTTTAAAATACAAGAGTATATCCTCGAGGTATTAGACTGCTTAAACTACCTTAACAAAAGCATCAACTCAGAACCTGAGGATGATTTTATCATGAATAGCAAGCAGCTAAAAATTAATTTCTTTCACGATGCACGACAAAGCTTTGGCTGCACAGCCCTCATTCTTCAGGGCGGGTCCCTTTTTGGCTTGTGCCATTTAGGTGTTGTGAGGGCCCTTTATTTCAGGGGCCTCCTTCCGAGAGTTGTTGGAGGGAGTGCCATTGGTGCCGCGGTTGCCTCTTTGGTCTGCACCTTACCTGACAACGAGCTCATCCCCGTGCTCATGAGTATCACCGATGTCATGGGGAATGTCGATCAATTAAATCATGATGTTGATGAGCGGTATGGAAATGTCATCGAAAATGTTGTGCGCAAAGGGTACTCACAAGACATCCTCATATTTTTGAAGTTTGTGAGGGACACAATCGGAGATATGACTTTTGAAGAGGCTTACTTGAAGACACAGCGTATATTGAACATTGTCGTTCACCCAACCCACTTAGCAATTCCCACATTGCTCAATTACATCACTGCGCCTAATGTCATTATCTGGACTGCCATTTACGCGTCGATAGGAACCGGTGTCTTATCGGACAATGTGCAGTTGTATGTAAAAGGCTTCAAGGGCGACATAGTTCCAATCGAACCGGACTTGGATATTTCGTTTTTGAAACCACAAGACGCCAGCTATCTGCAGCAATATTTTCGTTCAAATGGTAGTGGAGAAAGCAAAACCTCAGGAGACACGTTCACAAAATTCCTGGATAATAATTCCCCATACACTAGACTCACGGAGCTTTTCAATGTCAACCATTTCATCAACAGCTTGGCAAGACCGTATTTGGCGCCTTTAATTAACAACGACTTGAAGCATCACAATGCATACGGAAGAATCAAATCTGATACGAAAGCACACGACCCAAGAAATGTTGCGGGATGGAATCTCCAGGAGGAAACACCCAAGCTCAAGTTATCAGTCTCGAAGATGAAGCAGATGCCGCAGGATGCTGGTTCCACTCTATCAAAGCACGTGAAAAATGTTGTCGGAATGGAATTACAGCATCGGCTTGAGCTTTTGAACAAATTTGGATTGCTACCTGAAATCATCAAGAGACTTTGTATAGACGAAAAGCCAACCAACGCACAAATGGCCACGAGTCTCCGTGAAATCACTGTTGTGCCAGAGCTTCGCTATTTGCTTAGGGATTTCGGTAGGGTTTTTGATGTGCATCGTACTATGGAAAACATTCCCTACTGGATTTTGGTAGGGGAGCGGTCGGTGTGGCCTCTATTTCCTCTTCTTTGGTCCAGATGTGCCATAGAATATGCTCTTGACGACTTATACAACATTCATAAGCAAAACACCTTCATTGCTTAGATAATGTGTGCATTTTACATCTTTTTTGTCTGGGTACCGGGATTTAGCACAGCTCAGTGCTGCCTTGCTGAGAAAAGTCTCTAGTACATATGTTTCACGTGTCTTTGCATGCCAGAAGAATTGAATTTCAGAGTTTCGTTCTTTATCTGAGATTTTCCCCTCTTTCACTGAATATGACTACATGAAGAAGTCAGTGTGGCTGGGAATTAGTGTCACGATTAAAGGGAATTACACCAGCATTTCGCCGAACTGATGAATATCTGTCTAAATGGAAAAAGAATTCTTCAAACGCGGACTAACTGAGTGAGACTAAAAACCGGTTGACTCGAACCTGTGCAAAGACATCAAGTAATCTTTTACACTAATCTACTAATCACAGAAAGACCTGAAGTGTACATACATCAAAGATCAGCTTTTGGCAATATAGTATCATCTCAAAGCCTTTATTCTAATATTGATGGACTTCTGGGACAGTTTTAGTATGAGGATTAAGACTGAGTATCGCATTTCATCAAAATCGTGAAATTTCGATGGAAAAATTTGTAGCGATCAACTGATTAGGATGTACATTCTCTTACACCGCCTCAGTGGTGCTTAGTCCCGAACTCGATCTTCTCATGCAGATTTTGGCCCTTCTTAGTTTGATGGAGGTCTTGGTTTGGGGTAGTTCTGGGGTTTGTTTGGACACGGAAGTAAGCAGAGCCAAGGGCGTCTAGTCTCGTGTACATATTCTTGGCGTTCATCTCGCATTTGGCCTTGGTTCCATCATTAACCGCATTGCAAGTTCTCTCTTGAAGCACAAAATATCTTCGAGCGCAATCTCTGACACTCAATCTTGATTCTGAATAAAAGGTTTGGTCAAAATCCAAATTTTACCGAAGTATACGTGAACGCATCTTTAGTGTGCTCTCGTTGGCGTCATCTGACGCCGTAGTTTCTCAAATACTCACCGAGCTAAGGAGTCATTAAGTACGAAAAGCATAGAAGGGTGCCGGACTCCTGTGTCGACTGAATTTTTTTCCAGCTTTCTTTGCTCACCTTAGTATCTGACACATGCGAACTCAAAGTAGATCGACTAAACTACTCCATCAACTAGCCATTCAATTTGTTTAGCTTGAAACTTACCAATTTTAATTGCGAGGGGGGAGGCCTTTTTCGAAAACGCGTTAAGGAGCAAAGGAAATAAAGGAAAAGACCTTCTGTAATTGAAATTGTCGTCTAAGCTCTGTAATTCCCTCGCCACTCTAAAAAAAAAGAACTGATTTTTAGTCGCTCATACGGGCGAAATTTTTCGTGTCTGAGTGAGAGGCATCGGCCAAAAAAACCAGGCCACCCGCTTGGACACTGCCCGAGATGGGGGATTCATGACATGTCCCTATGGAAGCGCAATCATATACCTGTAAACATGCCGCGACTCTGAGCTGGCTCTGGCCTCCTAGCCAGCAAATTCGGGGTCTTCCTCGTATCTAAGGTCAAGTTACACGCGCCGGACTGTAGATGTCATCAGGGAGACAAAACTATATGACCTACTTTATCAGTTCGACGCGAGTCAACTCAAACCATTTTATCCTCAAAAGGCCCTGTCGAAAAGATGTTAGTTTCAAATCACGAGGAGCGTGGCTCATGAAACATCTAATAAAATACTCAGATAGTATGGGGTATATATATGTGCGTGGGTGATGTGCATTTCGTACACCGCAAGAAAACCAACAGTAAAGCCTCAACTATCCGCATTTAAGCTCAGCTGACTGCAATCTAGGTGCAAGGCACAAATAATGTCTAGCCACAAATGGCTTTGATATAGCTCACTCCGAGCACATAAAAAGTGAAAAAAAAAACATCTCTCCGAAAAGTTAGGATATTCTGCTTTGCAGAATTTTTTTCTCTTGAGCGCTTCTTCTCACCTCGCGCCATGTTGCGAACAGCCCATCTAATTAGGCAATCTTGCATGCGTCTGGGAATTCGAACCGCTGCAATGGGCCGGGTTTTCCATGCATAATGTATTTTCTTCGATATTCATGTCGAAAGTTGAAAGGCGGGCAAGTTCAAAATCCGTCCAATCTGTCCTGAATTGCAGAGCTGTTCGTGTCAGTTCCAAATCGACGAGCCTATTTGAATTCGCCTCTTGTTTCCTTAATGAATAAGCTTAAGACCATCTTACTTAAGTAATATATGAAATTGTGGCAGAATTCTCCGCGCTGTTTCACTCAGGACCAAGCTTTGCCGGCTCGAATGCGAGGGAAGAAATCTTCTAGTTCCCCACCTCGCTTGTATAGAATCGAAAAAGAGTGCATGATGCAGACATGACTGCAGCTATTATGATATATCGGCGAGTATTTTGTCCGTTCTTTCACCCTGGGCATTTATTTACGCTTCTTTTCATGGACCTCCCCGGAGAAACGAAAGAAATATAAAAGCCGGCCAATTCGGCTTGACCGTAGTGGTCATGTGGGATTTCGAATCTTTCGACTAAAGAGCTGTGTCACTATGAATCCAAGCATTCGCGCGGTGGCCGTGATCATCACTTATCTTCTCAGCTTAGTATCCGCTTTGACAATCATCCACAATACAGTAGAGATAACTGCACCCAAACTATCCTTGGGAGATCTTACAATCAATTCTGGAGTTTATTATTCCATTGTGAACAATTCCTTAACATCTTTGGCAGGTTCTGTTCATAATGAGGGTGGCTTCTATGTTACCAGCGCTAATGGCTTAGCATCCTCCGTGCAGATGACCGGTGCCTTCTTCCTGAACGCCGGCACGCTTGCTTTCAACTCTTTGACGGCATCATTCCCTTCCTTCTACTACATTGCGACTTTTGGTCCTTTCGAGAACACTGGTAATATGTATCTTGGCATTTCCGACGTCACTTTCGGCGGCATACCTTTTACTATCAATTCTTTGTCTAGTTGGTCCAATAGTGGAATGATCGTGTTTAAAAAAAGCTCAGGATCAGCTGCATTTGTGGTCATTCAACGGGGCTTTGGCCTTAATCGTGTTTCGTCCATCATAAACTCTGGATCTATTTGCTTGTACAATACCTGGTGGACGCAAACTTCCAACATTGTCGGAAGTGGCTGTATAACTATCGCCTCTGGCTCACAGATGAACTTGCACATCGCTGTTGGTACTATTGTTTTTTCCGTGTCCACAACACAAACAATATATCTCGCGTCCTCCAACTCTGTCTTGAGCGTCCTTGGCTTGAGCGCCGGTGTATCCTCATACCCAACCTACAAAGTGGCCGGTTTCGGTGGTGGAAATATCATCAATATCAACCTCTTTTTCACTAGATACTCTTACTCGTCATGCACCGGTATATTAACTCTTTCTTCGTTGTTTGTGTTTGGAATCAATTTTGACATCGGTATGGGGTACTCGCCGTCGTTATTCTACACTAGTGCCGCTTTGACTGGCAGAAGTATCAGTTATAGGGGGTTCGCTCCAAACGGTGCTCCTGCTGTGTGCTCGTGTGACTTCTCCTTCCCTAGTGCCACTACTATGGCCCTTGAATCATCAACATCATCGTCCAGTCCACCATCCACTTCGTCGCCCAGTTCATCGTTCTCCTCGTCAAGTACTCTATCAGGAACTGCGGCATCTACTTCGTCGACCGCATTGCTATCCGTGAGTTCCGCGATTGATATGGGTATCGCATACCATGCCACTGCCTTGGTAGTTGAGAGTCAATCAAGTGCGCAAGGTCTCGGAAGCAATTCTAGCTCGGAAACCATTACCTCTCCACACTCCAGCGTTTCCAGCGTCTCCAGCACAACGAGCTTTCACACATTCACTACTAACACCAGCGTCGCCACAGTCACGAACTCGGACGGTTCCGTTTCTACTGACCTCGATGTTGTTGTCGTGACTACAGATGCTGCTGGGTCGCTGACCACTTCTACTTCTGTCTTGGGTGCGTTCCAAGAGTACACCACCACACTTGTGGCCACGAACTCTGACGAATCTGTTGCCACTGAGTCTGGAGTTGTTGACGTGACTACCAACTCTGCTGGTCTGTTGCACACCACTACGTCGTCGTACCCATCGGTCAGTGGATTGAGCGGATCGAGCGGATCGAGCGGATCGAGCAGCAGATCCCCATTCACTACTAACACCAGCGTCGCCACAGTCACGAACTCGGACGGTTCCGTTTCTACTGACCTCGATGTTGTTGCAGTCACTACGGATGCTGCTGGGTCGTTGACTACTTCTACTTCTGTCTTGGGTGCGTTCCAAGAGTATACCACCACACTTGTGGCCACGAACTCTGACGAATCTGTTGCCACTGAGTCTGGAGTTGTTGACGTGACTACCGACTCTGCTGGTCTGTTGTACACTACAACATCTTTGTACCCAAAGACTAATGCGACTAGCTTTGAAGATCCATTCTCTACTGTTACTTCTTTTACTACTGTTTGGATTCTGAATGTTTACACTGTTGTCGCTACTGTTCCAACTCGGATGATCCTGTCTTCACTGACCTAGATATCTATGTTGTCAACTCTGATGCTGCTGGATCACTTCTACTTCGTTGGCGGGCACATCCTGGGAGTACACTACCACACTTGTGGCCGGAAATTTTGACGGACGTGTTGCGACTGACTTTAGTGTTGTTGAGGTCACCACTACTTTGCTGGTCTTTTAACCACGACTTCGACCTTGGGTTCACATTCTGGCAGTGTACAAGTTTTATCATCCAGCTCATTCAGGGGGTACTTAAATTACACGACTAGTGCTGCTGGCTCATGTGCCAGTGTTTTGAGCATTGCGGTAGTAAGCCCTGTTGCTCTATCCACAACACAAATCCACGGCGCAGGAACGAATACCAAACCGGAAAGCTCAAGCACGTCTACTAAGAGTCTTGACGAGACTGGTTCCGTCGGTCCCGCTAACACGGAAAGCGTTCAATCGGGTGCTGGTGACAACACCGCCGCCAACGGAGACAGCGGTGCCACTGCCACTGGTGGTGCTCCTGCTACTGGAGGTGCTCCTGCTACTGGAGGTGCTGGTGACAACACCGCCGCCAACGGAGACAATGGTGAGAACGGTGCTACTGCAACAAATAGCGGACTAAACAATTCTAATACGGCAGAAGGAACGGATCCCAGTGGCTCGTCTACACAGGGGGCCGCAAGCTCTGGTGCG